>CM077878.1:53989164-55189164 GCA_039720435.1 Amazona ochrocephala
TTTTTAGCATTCATGGGGTTCATTGGCTTCCTGTGCACAAGACTGGTGTAGATGATCTTATGGAGCCAGTATCTTTTGAAAATGCCACTTTTGAAGCTTGGGGCTGTATATAAATGCTTCATGGAATCTTCTGCATTTTCCCCTCCATTGATGTTTGTGGTAATACTGATTTTCATTGTGTTCAGTGACGTGAAGAGGCTTCTGTGTCAGCTTCAGGATATATTTTTGAGAGGCTGGAGCCCCCAGTACCTTTCTTTTGAAGACAGCACACAAGTCCATATATTGCATTGATAATTGTGCAGTTATTTATACCTCTAGAAGGAATCCCAATTCATACATCTCTAGGAACCATACAGGTCCAGGTGTTTGTATGGAACCCCGTGGAGTAATTGACCTTTTAAACAAGGCACTAAGTTAATGCCATGAAAGGGTGTAACATTTTTTTCTGGAAGAGGGGAAGATGCGACTGTCTCATTTTCATGAAAAGCTGCCTGGATTTTGGCTTGGTAAGCTCTCCATCGTACTAGAAAATACCAAGTTTAAATCCTGTACATTCAGCAAAAATAACTTGTGAACTGGTCATAGGTTGGATATGGATATAAACTTAAGTGTAATTACATGACCAAGAGCTGGGATGCACTGAAATTTTTAATGCTTCATTTGCTGAGTGAGAGCAGGGAAACAGGCCAACAGTCTTTCCAGAAGTTTTGTATTAGGACTTAGTAAAGCAAGTTTAGAATTCTTATCCTAGTCTGGAGTAGGCAGAACTTCCAGACTTCTGGTTTGTCTTTCCAGACTGACCAAAGAATGGAGTAGTAGTGTAGACTACTAAAAATTGAAATAACTTGCTGCTGTGCCAAGAGTTGGATTTTCTCCAAATGCATACTGAGTTTACAGGAAAAGATCATGGTTTTGGACAAGTTGCTACTTCAGCTTGTAGGCAGAGCAAATAGCAAGCTAGTCTTGTCCTCTTTGATCACATAATGTAGGCTCTATGGACTTGCTTGTAATATATATATGTTTCCAAGTAAAATATATATCTTTCAGTCACTTCATTACTGAATCTTAAGGCATTAGCGATACCTTCTTTCCATAAAGTATCGTGGTACGAAGGCTACCTGATGTGTTACAAATAGCTTTAAATCTTAGAACTGTCACTATATAATGCCATTGCTAAAGAAAAGAAAAATCTTGCAGCTCTGATTGGCCTGAAAAAAAGTTAAATGAGATCTTAGTTGGTAATCCTTATTTTCCCCCACTATAAAACAATGCTTCGTTTGGTATCTGAATGTCACAGTAATTGATAGGTTGATTTCTCTATTTCTCTGATTTCTAAATGTCGTTTTAACAAATAGTAAGTGGGTTGCCTGTTTGGGTAAAAAAAAAGGGGGGGGGGGTACTTGGGAAGTAGTTGCAAACTCTTGGATGGTTTACTGAGAAGGATCTACTACTTCTGGATGGAATCATTAGAAAAGGCAGTACTGTGAGATACCAGTAGCTAATGTAACAGTAGCTAGGCATGAAAGCATTTAAGTCCTCACCATTGCTATTAAGAATTTTATGTCTACAAAGTACCAGCGTTATGTCTGGAGTTTAGTCTGATCATGTTATTTTAAGAGTGCTTGTGCTGCTGAAGGTTTCCATAACTGAGAATAATCAAAAGGCACAGGAAAAAATAGTTGTCCTCAATCTGGTTTTGTTTAAAGATAGGGTGTTCCTACTTCAGAGTCCCCTACCTAGTGTTGAATGTTTGTGTATTGGTGAAAAGTGGGCTGTAGCAGGAAAATAGCTGAACTGCCTGGTACTCACAAGGTTTGTAGCTTTCATTGTTTCTGAATTAACAGCCTACTGTCAGGAGATGCTTGTTAAAAACTCAACAGTAAATTGAATAGGGACATGCTGGTAAATCTTCCTTGCAGTCCAGTAACTGATTATTGATCATAAGCACAGTGGAGAGCAGCATTTGAAGATTGCTAGTTAGGGAAAACATCTTGGTGATGGGAGACTTCTGTATGGATGACTCACTAGCAGTGCTTTTAATTTAGTATTTGGGGTAAAGGATATTACATTTTAGATGCAGGCTGGAGATGTCTTTCATACATTTTCTTACAGCATTCAAAGCTCTTTAACACTTACTCATTAAGAAAATTTCTATGCTGCTTCTAGGTTCCACGGACTTTGGAAATGTTACGTTTTTAGTCCCTGGGCTTCATCCTTATTTTTATATTGGCTCTGATGCATTGAATCATACTGAGCAGTACACAGAAGCTGCAGGTGAGTGCGAGTGATAAGGGCTAGAGGTTTGTATTTGGAACCTTTGTGCCTTGTAGGGACTGGTTCCTAACTTTTCACTACAGCAAATCTAGAAATAAAGTTACAGAGGATTAAAACTTTCACACGCTTCTGTAGTATTCAGAGATACTGTGTAGTAAATGTATAAAAGTGTAAGTACTAGATCTGAAAGTGGCTACGTGTGAAATGGAGTTGCTGTCTTCAAGCATGGGGGGATCTGAGCTGAATATGGACAATTAACTTAGCTAACTAGAGCTGCAGAAAAAAAGCTGAAAAAGTGTACAATTTTTTTGTGTGTGTGAGCTTAAAGCTGAATGTATATGGGAAGGATGACCTCTCTTTGTACTAAAAGCCTGCCTTAACATGCCATCTAGACAGAAGAAATTAGAATGGTTATCCCTAGCAGCATATTCAGAAGAGCTTCTAAACATGAGCCAAAAGGTGAAAGTAATTTTTAACTCCTAAAACACACTACTTGGGAAATGTAATTGAGATAATAGTATAAAACTCTGCGTTTTCTAAGAAGGAAAATGTGAACACTCACTTTTCTGATTTCAGTCTTATTTATGTCAGTAGCAGAAAGTTAAGTACTTGCATGTGAAAACTTGTTTTGAGGCATCAGAAAATAGACATACTTCATGCAAGTAGATTTTTAGGAAACTGTTCTTGCAATTGAAACTTGAAGATCTTATAGAACATGCCTTATGCTAGTGGTTTGTGTTCAATACTAGTAGTCTAACCTGAAATTTCTCTTACTGCTTTTCTGCAGGGTCACAGAATGCTCAATTCTATGCTTTGCGCACAGCAAAAGCTTTGGCAATGACAGCACTGGATGTCATTTTCAAGCCAGGTCTTCTAGAAGAAGTTAGGGAAGACTTTAGACAGGTGAAGCTAAAAGAAGAGGGACAAATAAATGCAGTAGAGCCTATCAAAGAATCTGGAGTTGGCATAGGAGCATGTGCATCCCATTAAACTTCGTTCAACTTCTCTCAGTAGGCTTGACTTCATGGAGATGCTGTATTTAAATCCCGGAAGAGGCTGGATAACACATAGCTGAAGAACAGTTCAATTTTGGGGGGGAACTTTAGGAGAAGCAAACAGTATCATTGCTGTCAAAAATGTGCTATTTCATCTATCTGTAATGTTTGCTGTATTCAATATGGTGATGAACTTTGGAAAGAAATATCAAATACTTTGTCTTTAAGCTACAGTGTTGAATAAATTATAGTGTTTAATTCCCTGTCAGTGATTTTTCTATGTATTGCTAAAGTAACAGTCTTTGTAGGGAAAATGCGACATCTACCTGGAAATGCTGGTTCTAAAATAAGCTCTGTGATCAAAGGCTGAATCAAGTCTATGAAGTATTTCTGTCTGGCCAGTCAGTTTTTCTTGGGACGAGATAGAGGCTTAAAGCCTGAGCTGATTTCACTGGAAAGAAGGGTGTAGGTTTGGAAGCATGCCTGGTTTTGACAATAGTAACCTCTAGCAATGCAGCAGAACCATTTGTATGGAAATGGCATCTGTAAAGGTTGACTGTCCTGAAATGCATTGACCTGCCTCCTAACAGGTCCTTTTTTAAGTTGTGCTCTAAGGCAGTACCAGTGTGTGCATGACATGTTGCACTAGCCTAGCTGATCTGAAGGATCTGTGTAAATCTGACTAACACAGTGGGAATCTTTCTCACAAAGTTGCAAGCCTGGTACTGTGAAGCAGCAAATGAAGCTAACCTTAAACTGGCGTGTGCAAACCAGTAAGCTCTTGAAGTTTGAGGTGGGGATTGCTTGTGCAGGACCTGGCTTCTCAAACCTGTTTGTTCCCATATCCCGTAAGTAGATGTGTTAAGTCTTGCCAGTTGTTCTTCCTGTGTGTTAATCTGTTTAAGCCTTGTTATTTTGCTTCCCAGAAACACTAATATTGCAGATTTTACCTAGGTTGGTGTTCTGTGTGTTCTAACATGTTAGGAATTTTTTTCTAATTCAGTTTTTAAAGGATCGCTTGAATACATGGAGAAGGAACTAATCTTTTGTTCAGGTACAAATTGCTGAGTCAATGGACAGACTGAGTGAAAAAACCAGCTTACTGGCTAACGTTTTTCTCAGCATAAGTGTTACGGTAAGCTTCTGAAATGAAGTCAAGCAAACTGTATTCCCCAGGAGGTTGGAATACCCAGAATAATTTCAGAAACCTGATTTTTATCAGAACCAGTCTCTGAACTGTGAGCTCTAGAATTCTAATGAGAATTTATATTCTAGTAATTTCTATATTCAATTTCTAATTCTGTAGAGAAACAGATTCCTTAGCTTAGCTGTGCACTCCTGCATTTCTACATACTTTTTAGCACTAGCTGTGTTTAACAACTCTTTCTGAGACTTTCCCTTCTTAGAGGGATGACTGTATGCGTGACTATACAGCCTCTGTATGCTGTTTAGACAGCGATTTAACAGTTTTTAGACTTTCTGATACTTCAGCCTCTGTGCTTGTAGTAATAGGACATGAACTATCTGTTAAATATATTAAATGCTCCATTGCCTTTGAAAAAGTAACTGCTTATCTAGGAAGCAGAGGCAGTTAAAGGGGTTTGTTTTGTATTGCAAGCCAGTTAGTTGAAGAGTTGAGCATGACTAAGTACGCCAGGTTCCAAGATGGTCTGTCCTTACACCAGTGTCCTTGCTTTCAGTAGTAAGCAGTTTTGACAGAGGAGTACATGAAACAGGTGAGGGTTGGACTCTGGGTTATAGGTATGTCCAGGATCATAAGTTGGATACTAAATCCAACTGAAATTGGTCCAACGTTTGTCAAAGGAGCTTTCTCTGCAACTTTTAACTTAAATCCTGCCTTGCCAGTTCTCAGGCATAGTTACAATTCATTAAGTTCTGCTGGGTTAACAGCTGGTTTCTGAATTTCCTTAGAATAAGTGTCTTTTTATTTCATCCTGCATGAGCTGCTTACCTTCTTGCTTCGTTGCTTTTAAGGTGGAGTATTGGGATCTTAGTGATTGCAATACATGCTGCATTGTTGTTTCCTACTGGCTGATGCATGTTGCAGCCTTTTTAGGTCTCTTTGTCCCAAGTAGCTGGCTGTTGGCTACATCATGCCCAAGATCATTTAATTAAGCATTTCTGAATTAAAATCATGTCCTCATTTTGTTGTAATCGTTGCTGGAATTAAAATGAAACTGACGTGCTGATTAAAGATGATTTGATACCAATAAAGCAGTTAATTGTGACTTAATTTTCTTGTCCTTTGATTAATATTGGTGTGGTTCATGACTTTGTTTGAATAGTGTGTTTGATTCCTCCCCCAGTTTGGTATGATTATGTAAGAATGAGGGTGCGTAAGCTTTCCATTTTGGTCTGCCATAGTGAGCAGGGTTTTTTGTGAGGGTTAAAACTCTTCAAATATGATATTTAATGGTAGTCTTTATAATCATAGGGCATGTTTTAACTATTAGAACGTGTTAGAATCCATTGAATAATAGGAATGGTGCTTGGGAGGGGTTTCTGGAGAATCTCTGTGAGGCTAAACCTGGTCCAGCCTCCGGCTTGAAGTGGGTTTATCGCCAACCCTAGATAAGGTGAGCTTGGCTTCATTTGCTGGTTTCTGTAAGCCTTCAAGGGTAGAGACTTTGGACTTCCTCAGGCAAGTTAATTCTGATTTGTTCCTCAGAACACTCATTCTTTAGGTCTTGAACTAAAGCAGTTTGGGATTTAATGTTAGGATTTTACTATCACAATGATACTATATGTGGGAGAAACTTACTTCCCATAGGAATAAAATTGATAATTTGTGCTCATAAATCTATGAAAATATCTGGCATGGTTTTTAAGTTACGCTAGCTGCAGTCTTCCCCAGGCTGCCTGTAACTGAAGTATATTGGAATATATGTCAAGAATAGCACTTCTAGCAATGAATCAAAATGTGTAGGTAATAAACTGTAATTGCAGAAATGATTCTGAACAGCTGAATGTGAATCACAGAAGGATGAGGTGATAATGTCCAGACTTTGTGAATAACTTAAAGCTTCTTAAAGAGATTAAGCCCTACCAACTACAGTGCTTCCTTATTTAATGTCTTTCCTAAAACTTGAGTAAAAGGTGTGGTGTTCTGGGTTCAGCAGTAGCAGTCATTTTTCTCCTTCTTAGTAGCTAGTGCAGTGCTGTTTTTGACTTTCAGCCTGGCAACAGCGCTTATAACACCGATGTTTTTAGTTGCTGCTCAGTAATGTTTACTCTGAGCAAGGACTTTCTGAGCCTCATGCTCTGCCAGGGAGGAGGGGAAGCTGGGAGGAAGCAGAGACAGGACACCTGACCCAAACTAACCAAAGAGGTATTCCATACCACAGCATGTCATGCCCAGTATATAAACTGGGAGCAGTTACCCAGAAGGGTTAGATCACTGCTCGGTCGGGCTGGGTATTGGTGGGTGGTGAGCGGTTGTATTCTCACAGAATCACATTTCCCTTATTATTACTGGTGATAGCAGCAGTGGTTTGTGTTATGCCTTAGTTACTGGACTGTTCTTAACCCGTGGGAGTTACATTCTTTCGATTCTCCTCCCCATCCGTCTGGGAGCAGGGGGGAGGAAGGGGGGAAATGAGCAAGCAGCTGCGTGGTTCTGGGTTGCCAGCTGGGCTGAAACCATGACATGTGGCTTCAAACAATAAATAAACCATGAAATGTGGTGGATTACTTATCATGAGGATTTGAAGAAGTTGTAACCTGCTAAGTTGAGCTGCATGATGTAGAAGGGTCCAGCAGCCTTTCTTCAAACAGTAAATGGGAAGCTGCTACATGTTCTTGTGGATCATATTTCTGTAATCATTTTGTTGCCATTAAGTACTTGGACCTGATTACATTTCTTCCCAGGAACAGTCCTGCTTGTGATGGCCAAGCCATAACACATTACTGTAGAAGTGAGTCTTTATCTAGTAGTCACTGAGTGATCTTATAACTTGCTAACAGCTTTCTTTAAAACTGATTTTTGTTTAGAACAAAGTATTTAAAATTGAAATAAAAAGTCTACATGATTTCCTGTTTTTTCCCTAAGGATTGCTATTTCCTGGTCCTCAAAATAACAGCCATCCACAGGGCCTTTGTCCACCAGCCTGTCTGGTTGACTCTTGCTGGCACTCACATCTTTTTATCAGGGAGCAAAGGTGCATCCCTCTAAACAGTTATTACCCAAACTGTCTACTAAGGAGGCACTGGCACGATTGCTGCAGTTTTAGATTCCTTTAGGCCCTAATGGAAGCCAAAAGTGTCTGACAAATGCATCAAGGAGTTTACCCAGCCACAACTGCATTTGAAAGTCCTTATTTAAAAATACAGTGAGACGCCAAATGCCTTGGAATTAGGAAAGGTTGAAGTCCATGTGGCTGTGGATAGTCTTACCAGCTGTTTATGCACTGCTATCGCATATGATTGCACTAGTGTACCTACGCAAAGTTAGCTTTTCAGCTGTTTAGTCTCAAAGGTAATGGACAAATGTAAGCACAGCCCATTTCCTCTTAGCTTCTCAAGACCATATTGAAGGATAAAAGCACACAAATGTAGTCCATGTTTGTCAGAATTACAGTGCTGCAGCCTTGTTCATTCAACTATTTAGTAAGTACTTAAAAGTCATCAGAAGTTGTAATATCCCTTGGTTTTCTTATATACTTCTGGTTTACATACACACTTTCGGTTCTTGGAGGCTGAAACACGCTTCACACCCTCATGGACTCTCATAGAGATCATTCTTTTGAAGACAGAAAATGCACAATGCTGTACAAATGTAAAGTTTTATTGTGATTTTGAGTGCTTCTAGAAATAAACCCAAACAAATTACTGATTTCTTGTGGACAGGGAAAGGAGCAGAGTGTTAATGATTGGGTATAAAACCCATACACTGAAAGGCTAGAGGACAAAAAATGGTGTATGTAAATATGTTTAATGAGTACACTTGTTGATAGCAAACACTGCCTGTATATGACATATCCTGTACTTATAGAATACATCTATATACACATTTACATAAGACTGAAAAGGCACTAGAGTTTCCCAAAATAAAACACAAGTAAATTAACAATGTAAATCCAAACATGGTGGTTGGGGAATCCATTCAGGTTGGTGAGCTGGAATGGAAACTGAAAATCACTTGGGAAGTTAGAAACCAGTCTCTCCCTGAAAGCCAGGGAGTTCAACATGCCAGTTCCCATTTTTATCTTCAGAATCTCCCCTATATGCATACTAGTCAGATGCCAAATAGTATATGAGATTAAGGAGACTAGAAAGGAATGTACAGTACTGCAGCAAACTGCGTAGCATTAAGCTTCTTATGAAGCTGGAGAGCTTACTACAAGATCTGGCACTCCTGTTTGTGCTCTTCTTAAATTGTAGGAATAAATGGGTTCTTACAATACTGAGAATCTAAATACATTCCTGTGCAAGTAATGCCCAAGGAATCTCACAGCTCTTTGTGGGAAAAGGTGCCATTGTAGCAAAGAATAAGGTAGGGTGGCCAGCCTTTCCTCTGCTTTTGCCGGAGTGACCGTTCTGCCTTTGTCTGAAACATTTATGGTTTAAGAAACTAGACTTTGCTTTAATTTGTTGAAAAAAATCTACTGAAGAATAATGTGAAGGAAACTTGATAAAATGAAACTAAGTGTGTGTATGTGGGGGGAAAAAAGTAGCTATGTAGAAATGAATTGTAAAACTACCTTATGGATGAGTGTGTTTTAATGGCTTTTAGCTTTTGTGATTTCATCGCCTCACCTATGGAGTGTTGGCTGTAAGGGCAAGATGAGCATAGCTCGTTTTGCACATCACGATTTTACCAGTTGTAAGGAACACTGCATATGTTTACATGATGCTTATTTACATAGGAAATAAAAGCAACAGCCAGCAGCGTTCAGATAGCTGCAGTCTGTGTCACGAGCCTGGTGGTAGAGTGGCTGATTAGTCAGGCCAGGGCAGATCTCATGTCAGAAGATTCACTTTCCTTTTAGAGACACAACTGCTTTGGTCTGATTCTCAGAGCAGCTACATCTGTAAGAGGCAGCGGCAGCTGCTGTGCAGGGAGTAAAGAACTTGGTAATTGCATGCAAAAGTGTGCATGTATTTAAAGTCTTGTTCATCCAAGCCCTCTGTTAGCTTTGTGGCTGTAGTTGCATAGCATGTGGCAGCAGACATGCTATACACCATGCTTTCTGAGACACCTTTGGTGCTCCTCTTATTGTAAAGGCCCTTGATTCCATTCCACTGATTCTTGTCTTCCTGAAGTATTTTGTTACTTCTGCATTGCAGATTTTGCCTCTTCCATATGGAATATTTCTACTGACTGGCTGCTCTGCAGAAACCATGATGGAGAGCTGGGACTTGAGTCAATGCCAAGTGACCCCAGCTCCAGCTGTGCCTCTTTGCTCCTGCCCTGGAAAATGCTGAGCCTGCGTTAAGGGCGCAGAGGGCTGCAGGGTGCCAGGGAGACAGGTGCAGCCTGAAAGCCGAGTCCCAGGTTAGTTGTACCTGGGTCTGCAGTGGAGCTGCTGCCTCGTGGTGGAAGTTCTTTTTTACTTCACTCTGAAGTTTTTGGCATGGTACCTTCAGTAACTCAAATATAAAGTCCTTACTACTGCTTTGTCACCTGTGAGCACCTTTCTATTATGCTTTTACTAAAACCCAGACGAACTAGGCTTTTCCTGGATGCAAATACAACTACTGGTGGCTTTACAGGCTCCAACAGGTTCTCAGCTGTACAGAACAGTAATGCCCAGAGTATCTCACAGAAAAGAGGCTTCCCTTGGAGTAGTTTCACTCTTTGTAGACACCTGGTTGTCTTTACTGGGTCATTTTGTAGAGAGACCTGTTTGCTTTCCCAGGAAACTCAAGAAGAAAACTCCCACTGACTCAAATAAGTAGATCCAAAGAAAGCTCTTGTGTTTCCCAGAGGATTTGGTTAGTGCTGTTCCCTAGTGAATGTACACTGCAAGTCATACTTTAGAAAGATAATCAAAATAGCTTGGCAAGGTTTCTTTCTTTTAAATATGATCAGGACAAAGCCCAAGTCTGAAAGTATTCCTATGTGGACTTGCCAGCACAGTACTATGAGGGCAGCATGCATTAACCAGTGAAAGCAAGCTGTAGCTAGCAATAACATTGTCAAAGTGTTTTCCAGCACTGGTTGTTTTGTGTTTGTAATGACCGTTTCTGACCTCATCCTGCAAGCATGCAAGTATTTGCATATTCTTGCTTTTACTGTTATTGAATGTGTAGAAGTCTGCTGAGTTGAAAGATGCATGCACATGCTCGGGTACGTAAAGAATTAGGACCTCAGGGGCACAAAATGGGGGATGCACTATATATAAGCAACTGGCAATTATAGTCACTTATTAAAATAGTTTACAGTGGCCTGTGAGGCACAAGAAGGAACATAGCACAGCTTTAAGTAAGTATAAAACTTCCAATTGTATCGCCTCTATTTTGCTGAAATGCACAATAACTTGCACAATTATTTATGCCACAAGTGAGTTTTATCTGTTAGCCTATGAGACTGTACTTTCGTTGAATGTCACAATGCTCTGTGACTACAGGAGTTAGGTATGTTTATGAAAAAATGGACCAGTATATCAAGTTAAATAGGATGTAAGCACCGGGGAATATTATCCTGGAGTACTTGTCAATAGCATGAGTGTCAATCCGCATGCTGACGTATCTCTGGTTTTTCCTCCTGCCTGAACCCCTCTCAGACCCCAGCGCCAGCTGCACCATCATTCGGTCTTGTTTGTCTCCGTTCTCAGACATGTAGTGCCCCAGTTCATTCACATCCCCGTCGTTGTAACTGCCATCCATCATCATGGGCCGGGGCTGAGGTAGGCTGCATGCACAGGGAAGCTGTGGACACAAGTGCGGGATGGGTTTTAGTAGTGTCCAGCTCTACACATATATCCCTTTTCTCCTTACAGAAATAGAGGAGGAGAGAAGCCTGGGGGATTCAGGCTACTGGGACACAAAAGGGAGAACTAGAGGATCAGCAGCTTTTTCCTCCTCCATTTTTGTGTCTGCAAGACACAGTATAGTCAGGGAGAGAGTAGGGCTGGCTGTGGAAGGCTCATTCAGCTTCAGCCAAGCTATCAGGGTGTAAATAAATGCTGGACCTGTACCTTGGAGCTAAGAAAATCAGAGGACAAGGGGAAACCACAAGGAGGAATGTGTGAAGCCTGCCCCATTTGAAGAAAGAGGCTGAAATTTTAGGTGGTTGTAATGAAATGTAACAAAAGCAGGAGGGAAAAATCTGGACCATTGTGTAGGTTCAGACTGTGCCCGCAGAAAGGTTATATAAAGCACAAAATGCAGTATCCATCCGGTGCTATTCACAGGCTTGGATCTTCAGTATAAAAAATACTTAAAGGTAAAATCCTAAACCCTATCCGATTTATACAGGTGGTGGAGGACTCTATGTACAGGGAACTAGCAGCCTCAGACTCCAAAGAAAGAGCAGTGAGCTTGGGTATGGATTGTCTATAATCTGGAGTGACTCACTGCTGGTGTCTTTTTGCTGCATTCTCCCTAGGCGGCTGGGAGCAGCACACTGTAGTTGCAAGGTTTTGAACATTCCCTGGCATTTGGCATGCCTTTTCCCAGGGGCACAAAGCTGCAGTAGAGATAGAAAACCTCACCTTGTCCCGCAGTTTCCTCTCCTTCCGCTCCTGCACCGTAGTCAGGTAATTCACAGCCGCGTATTCCAGCACCGAGAGGAAGACAAACACAAAACTGACCCACAGGTAAATGTCCACTGCTTTGATGTAGGAGACACGAGGCATGGAGGCATTCACCCCAGTGATGATCGTGGACATGGTCAGCACTGTGGTTATCCCTGGGAATACACCAGCAGGAAGACCATGAGACTCTGTCAAGCCAGACTCTTTATCACAAATAGAGCTGCTGTTACAATCTCCTGACGTCGGAATTTACCCTTCAGTATTGTTTTTCACAGCTGGGTGATGGGTGTCACTGCCTGAGAGGGTCCAGGCAGCCTTGATCTCTAACTTGGGTTTTCTTGCCTTTTTGGTGAAAACAGCTTTAGTTCTGGTCTCAGGGTGTTGCCAGCCTGGGTCCACACCACACCACCAGCCTCCTACCCCAAGGCCAGGCAGCAGTGCTTTGACCATGTGCTGGCTGCGCCCCACATCCTGGAGGGGTACAAGTACATTGAGTTGGACTCAGTGCTCCTTATAGGTCCCTTCCAACTCGAGGTATTCTATGACTCTATGATTCTGAGTATCTCATCTTCTAGTTCAGCCCCTCCACAGCATGGACAGACATGAAGCCCATCTGCTGCTGCTACTGCTTCCACCCATTTCTCCAGGCCTGTTTTCCATCTGCTCCTAGGAAGTCCTGCTTTGTGGGAGGTCACTCACACCTCGTCCGTGCCTTCCCTGGAGCAAGAGCAGAGACTAATGGGGTCCCACAGGGCAACGCTGCCTCATATTACACCGTGGGTGAGCACAACAAACACATCAGCAAAGGCAAGAACCCCTGTAGTTCAGTGTTATCCTAGCTCTGAGGGAGGCTTTCTGCAGTTCTCTTATTTCAGGGGCTAATTATGTCACATTTATGATCCCTTTGAAAGTTGAAATGATGTATATGAGCATAAAGGACAGAATTCACAGGAGTATCTGGGTACTAAAGAGTGCTGCTAAAGGCAGTGCCTATATCTTCCAAAAAGCCATAGCCCAAACCCTTATGCTGCTTTTAATGAGGTCTCAAGGCAATGGATGCTGTTTCTAAACACGGACATGGATAGCTGCTCCATTTGCCATCTCTGTTATGCTTCTATATATCCTCTCCAGTGAGGAATATGATTTTAACAGTAAATAAAATCATGAGGGATGTGTTGCCTGGAGTAAGCAGAAACAAGCTTGAGTCTCAAAGTCTGAAAAACATAAACAGCACTTTGCTAAGGGCAAGGCACCTGCTTTGGAAGATTTATGTCTGTAGCACAGTTCTGCTCCCATTGTGACTTCTCTGACATATGGCTTCATCTGTCTGAAAGATGTTGCAAAATGGAAAGCTGAATCCCTTACACTGCACTGGGCAAGCAGGGAAGGTAATTGCTTAGTACTGCAGGGCAGATGGAGAGTTTGTACCAGGGCCAGGCCCCTGCGTGGGGGACACGTGTGGCGTAGCTGATCTCCGTGCCATAAGGCAATGGGGGCAGTGCTCAGCACAGGGGATTTCATCTTGATGGTCAAGGCTGCAGCAGTAGCAATTGTCTCTTAGGTCTGCTGACCGCAGGGCTGTATTTTACCTAATGGGACTCTGGCGGGAACTGCTCGTCGGTCAATCCAGAAGGACACCCAGGACAACATGACCATGAGGGTGGCGGGGAAGTAGGTTTGAAGCAAGAAGAAGAAGATGTGTCGGCGTAAAGTGAAGTTTATATAAAGGCGATTGTACCACCCTGTACAACAGAGAGAAGGAAAAAGAGAAGTCACACCGCTACCAAAGTCCTTCCAGGTGAGGTCATGTTGCATCAGCGGAAAAACACCTCATTTGCTTTTAGAAAAACACTGTTAATGACCACTGATAATTGCAGTTTACAGAAAGGACTCCTTATGGAACCAGCTATTAAAGTCAAAGCATCTTTCAGGACTATAACTTCCAGAGAAGACAATATAACCTGTGCACGTGAAGACTTTAATTCTTGTTAAGGCTTGGTGTGACCTTGAAGAAGGATTGTCTTTCCAGACTGTATAACTATCAAGATAGAAGTCTGAGGCAGAGACAGCGGCTTCGGCATAGAAAAGAGGCAGGTCTCATGGGCCACAGAGAGGCCTCCCAATGGATAATCCTTCACGGCCAAGGTCTAAAGGGACAGTTTGCACCCTGTTTTCCCCTAGCCCACTCTCTGTCAGACACTCTGGTACTCACCTGTGCTGCTGTAAAAAGCGAGCTTTGTGGTGGTGTGAAACTCCTGGATCAGGAACTGGGACAGCGATATCCTCTCATCTGTTTTTAGGGAATCGTTCCCGTTCTTCCAGTAGAGCATAAGGTCATCTTCAGTGTAGGCATCTAGGGCAGCAAAGTGAACCTGTGCAGTGCCACTGCACTGAGATGTCACACCCACAGCCCAGTGTGTCCCACACACCTTCCAGGCTACCTGTGAGGTCCCGGCTGAAAAAGCCAAATGCCACCACCTAACTGAGAGCCATGTCAATGGTGGGTATTTCTGGGGCAAGGAGTGGACTTGCTCCTTGTCACAGCCCTCAGGCCTGATGCCTGGTACATCATAGTTTCATGCACATAATATGTATGTTGGGTAACTCATCACATCAGAACTTCAAAAATTGTCCCTTCTAAATGTCCTAAAATCAGAAGCAAAGAAAGGAGCCTTAGAGGAAAGGGCTTGCTTAGTGTAACAGGAGGAACAATCTGCTGACAATCTGAGGCATGCAAGAGGCAAGCTTTCTGCCTGTGTGCACACATGAACATTACAGGTCTTGCTATTTTAATACATGTGGAAATATAGTAATATTAATCCTTTCAGATGGGTTTAGTAGCAGCTCTTCCCAGACAGGGGGAAAAAAATCACCCATAAATCCTTTAAAACAGAATTAAGATTATAATTTCTTACTGCAATCTTAAGAAGGAGAAGGGAAAACCTCCTAAAAAGGGAGAAGTTTAAAATGTTTCTGTTTGCAATCTAGCCAATTCATATGTGCATCATACCTGGGACAAAGGAGCTACATGTGAGTATAAGCCGCATTTGTCTCAAATAGGTGTGAGAAATGTAAGAGGAAGGTGACTAATGTCAGTGTCCCATCATGGTTGTTATACCACGGATGAGCAGACGGTCCACAAGAAGGGTGTAAGACCATTTATTTATGTATTTGAGGGCATATGGGCAAGCGGATGCAGCTGGAGACTACTAACGTGCAGGGAAGTGGCCCTGCAGATGGGGTGGCAGCGAGGCAGCCTGGCTTTCAGGGACACAGGCAAGGCAGTGCTCACAGCTGGTTTTTCAAAGCAAACACCATCTAATTCCAGTGAAAAAATAGGGGCAGGGAGTTTTTCTTAGTGTTGCAGTGACTCTGGTGAGAGCCCCCATGCATGTAGCAACAACATAATTATTGGTATAATTATTGATATAATTAAATACAGTTTGGGTGCCTGTGGGGTGCAGCCCTTGGCTCCCCTTTGCTTTACTTACAGCTTTCAATCTCCAGGGAACATGTCTGTGTGTCCAGTGGGAAGCGACTAAAATCCATGTTGCACATTGCTGTTACCGTAACTCTAGGAATAATAAAACCCACTCCATTAAAAACTTGTCTTCTTATGTGACTGCAAGATAATAAAGCTGTGAGTTTGGTTTTTTATTAAGTAACTATCTGGCCAGTAAGAGTCCACTGAAAACAAGCACATTTCACTCAGATAAAGCCATTCCAATTTAGTTAAAGCCATTTTTTCTTCTAAACAAACCAGTGTTAGAAGAAGTGACTAGAAAGTTAGGCTGTGACAAATTGCCGCTAGATGACAAAAAATACTGGAGGAGAAAATGGGAAAGGGCAGACAGGGACCTTCTTCCTCTTTGGCTCTCAGCAAACATCTCTCTGCAGAGATTTGTGCTTTCAGTGGATGTTCTGTATGCTAAAGTAACTTCAGTTTTTTCAAAGCCATCCTGGTGGCACAAGGGACACAGGTAGGTTTTTGTCTCTGCGCTCTGATTTTCCAGCCGCTAAATGAGAATCCATTGACCACACATGGGTATCAGCCACCAGAGGGCACAGGCAATGCTGGAGCTGGTATGATACAAAGACCATTGAATTGCCCTTCCACATCAATCAAAAGCTCTGGTCTTGCTATAGTCTCATTATCTCATTTTTAATAGCATGATTTTGTGTTTGCACTGGAAACATCCATAAATCTTAACTGTCTTGAACTCTAGGAAAGTAAATGAACATAGAAGTATAAGTCATAATGGAGAAAGAATTAATGAATTATAGCAGTGCTAACGGTAGGCAGACATCTGTCACTTAATGATAAAAACACAGTGCAGTCCCTTATGTTAGTAGTCCTTCTGCAAGTGCGGGCTCTAACTGATGTTAGCTGGTGAATGAAGTTGCTAAGCCACTGTCCATCATATTTCAGAAATCATGGCAGTCAGGTGAAGTTCCCAACAACTGAAAAAGGGAAATATAACCCCCATTTTCACGAAGCGGAAAATGGATAAGCTGGGCAACCACAGACCACCCAGTCTCACCTCTGTGCCTGGCAAAATCTTGGAGCAGATTCTCCTGGAAGGCATGCTAAGGCACATGAAAACCAACAAGGTGCTTGGTGACAGCCAGCATGGCTTCACTAAGGGGAAATCCTGCCTGACCAATCTGGTGGCCCTTTATGATGGGGCTACAGAACTGATGGACAGGGGCAGAGCAGTTGATGTCATCTACCTGGACTTGTGTAAAGCGTTTCACACTGTCTCACATGACATCCTTCTCTCTAAGTTGGAGAGACATCAATTTGATAGGTGGACCACTCGGTGGATAAAGAACTGGCTGGATGGCCGCACGTAAAGAGTAGTGCTCAATGGCTCAATGTCCAGCTGGAGACCAGTAACGAGTGGTGTCCCCCAGGGATCGGTGTTGGGACCGGTCTTGTTCAACATCTTTGTTGGTGACATGGACAGTGGGATTGAGTGTGCCCTCAGCAAATTTGCCGATGACACCAAGCTGTGTGGTTCGGTTGATACATTGGAGGGAAGGAATGCCATCCCGAGGGACCTTGATATGCTTGTGAGGTGGGCTGATGCCAACCTGATGAAGTTTAACCATGCCAAGTGCAAGGTCCTCCACCTGGGTCGGAGCAATGCCAGGCACAGCTACAGGTTGGGCAGGGAAGAGATACAGAGCAGCCCTGCAGAGAAGGACTTGGGGGTGTTGGTCGATGAGAAAATGAACATGAGCCGGCAGTGTGCGCTTGCAGCCCACAAAGCCAACCGTGTCCTGGGCTGCATCAAAAGGAGCGTGACCAGCAGGTCGAGGGAGGTGATTCTGCCCCTTTACTCTGCTCTTGTGAGACCTCACTTGGAGTATTGTGTGCAGTTCTGGTGTCCTCAACATAAAAAGGACATGGAACTGTTGGAGCAAGTCCAGAGGAGGGCCACGAGGATGATCATGGGGCTGGAACACCTCCCGTATGGAGATAGGCTGAGAAAATTGGGTCTGTTCAGCCTGGGGAAGAGAAGGCTGCGTGGAGACCTCATAGCAGCCTTCCAGTACCTGAAGGGGGCCTATAGGGATGCTGAGGAGGGACTCTTCATGAGGCACTGTAGTGAGAGGACAAGGAGTAATGGGTTCAAACTTAAACAGGGGAGGTTTAGATTGGATATGAGGAAGAAATTCTTTACTGTAAGGGTGGTGAGGCCCTGGAATGGGTTGCCCAGGGAAGCTGTGAATGCTTCATCCCTGGCGGTGTTCAAGGTGGGGTTGGACATAGCCTTGGATGGCATGGTTTAGTGGGAGGTGTCCCTGCCCGTGGCAGGGGGGTTGGAACTGGATGATCTTAAGATCCTTTCTAACCCTAACTATTCTGTAATTCTATGATTCTATGTCGCTTTCCTATCTGGATTTATTCTTTCATGCAAGTGCTTGGCTCAGACTTGTTGTTTAGGTGCCAGTGAGGTCTACAGTGGTTTCCAAGACAAGAGGAGACAAAGTCTGGCAAAGAACCTCAAAAAGGCAGACATCAAGGAAAGATACAATCTACAGGCAAAGGCATTCAGCAAAGGCAGGCAGGCAGCAATGACCCGTTTGCTCCTAAGGGGAGACAAACGTTTGTATTTCCCTAGCATTCATCAAGCACTCCAACCTTCAGCCACCACTGAATGAAATAATTAAACTCTGCCAATTTGCTATTCAAGACATTCACCACCATTTTATAAAGGACAACTGTTTAGGCACAAGACTGTGCGTGGCAGGATCTGAGTAGTTTGATCTTTTTCTATTCCCATCTTCTTTAGACACCATAAAGGCTTGCTGTGCAGAAGATTGGTATCATGCAGCAATATGACATTTTATTGTCTTTTTTATTGTTGTACTAAGGGCCTGAGCAAACTTTGCGAAGGACTAAGGAATACCTGAACCTTGTCTAATGTGCTGAGTGAAGAAATAGGTTTAATAAGGAGAAGGTAGACATTCTTCAGGCTTTGAATTCCAAGGTACAGGAAGATGAAAATGTCATAGAACAAGAAGATTCTTGTCAAACTGATACTCCACAGGGAACCGAGACTTTATTTGCTTGCCTTCCTTTCATAAAATCATAAAACACCTCAGCAGGCTGGGAAGATGAATTTCTCACTTCATGGAAGGCTCAGCTCTACCTCTGCCACTCCTGAGGTTGCTGTCTAAAATGCACTTAAAGGTCTTCACAGCTTCTGCAACCTTATCATTAGTTAAACCTGCATATGCATTTTGCTGATACTGACCTCATATCAGTCAGATTTTCATTCTCTTCTGTCCTTCAGAATACATTATCTGTCATCTGATGCTTTGTTTCTTGAGTATGTGTTTTACTATTTCATTGCTGTGGAGGCTGTTGACATTCTTACATCTGAATATTGTACAGCAATTTCCCCTCTAATAAGTTCTTATGGGTCATTTGGCAAGGCTTGTTTTCTAACTGAGTGGAGCTGCAGACAAGGAGAACTAAAGCACTGATTTTAGTTTCTTTTGGAGACTGACAGATGCTCCCCACCTAGTATAAAAGCATGAAAGCTCTCCAAGTATGGAAGTGTTAGTTATCAGAAAGAAAAGGTTCCTGCTTTAATAATGTACAGACTTAGGTCAGCACTGTTCCTCCCAAAGCTGATCAACCAGTTGGAAAATAAGGGAGAAAGCCAGGACTGGGATCACCCCTCAAACTAGAGGACAAAACAAAGTCTACCTAAAGCATCCCTTTGAGGAGCTTTAATGCATTTCACATGAAAAGTGACCAATAAGCAGGAAAAGCCAAAGTCAAGTGTTTGGTTTGCTTTAACCATACATGTGAGTCACCTGGAGCCATATACCCTTGCTCTGAAGCTTGTCACTTCAGATGCTAAAGGATATTCTACGTGGTTTGTTGCTAATCATAAAGCTCAAGTTGTGCTTGGTATAGTTTATGTTTCTTCATAATTACCTGTTAGAATAGAAATTGCACATTTTACTAAGCCCGGAAACTTTGTTGAACAGTGGATAGCTATAGCTGCATTGGACTTCAGTTTATTACCAGAAACTGCTCTCTTCCTTACATCGTGCCTTGCTTCTTCATCAGTGTGCACCACAGCTCACTGGTCCCCAGCGAGATGCCCCAAGGGGACTATGACATCTGGCTACAGCTTTCTGACAGCAGGAGCACTGGATAACAATGCACACAAGGCAAAGGCACACTGGTGGAAGCAGCAACATTGGCATAGAGATTGACTTTCTGTGACAAGCACTTAATGAACTTGCACAGGGACTCAGATGTTGGTGGATAGTTAGCACATTCATTCTTTGTTAAGCTTCTTTTTTTCAGTATGAAGTCATTCAAAAGCACTTTACAGGAATCAATTAAACCATTTTCTCTCTCACTCCACTAATAATTCCCATTGACTGAATGCAGCTTTACCTGAGGCTGTAAAGTACCTTCCCATCTGGCTGGACCCGCAGCATGACATTGTCTGTAGTGGTGTCGTGGATGAAAGAACGCTTGGAGTGGACAAAGAACATGTCAGGAACCCAGATTTTCTTCACCAGCCTGCCATCAAAGGTCATGCTTTGGTTGTTGGTGCTGGGGAAGGACAGTCTCTCATCTTTCCAGTAGTGCCTTAGGTAAAGCGTCATGGTGAAGTCCTGTAACAAAGAGGCTTGTGTCACAGCATATACCTTATTGGCATAGCAGTGATTTCTCCTCTCTGTGACAAACCACAGGCTGTAGGGTACCATTCCTGAAGGAACATCCACCCCCTGAGCTGCAGGAGGCATGAGTGGCTGCAGCTTGTTTATTCCCCAGGTCAGGCTGACTTACTGGATTCAGAAATCAGAGGCCGTGCAGGCAGTGAATGCACCTCTGAAATGCAAATACTGCATTTTAATGTCTGCAGCCACTCCAGTAACCAAAAGGCAGACATGCCGAGGCAGCGGTAGGTGGAGAGTGCTACCGACCACTTAATCCCACAACCCCATATGATGCTGCGTTTCTGGACCCAACTGTGAAGAAGGATTTGCTGCCTGCATTGCCCTTCATGCTGCTCTGGCAACTGCCTTCCCCCAGGCAGCTGGAAGAGCATGTTGAAGTGAGAGATCTCCCTCCAGCACAGCCACTGATTTCCTTTTGACTCGGTATTTGACCAAGATAGGTTTTTCTGCTGTTTTTCCCCACACATTGTACTCTTAGACTAGAGGCATGCTCCGTCTCTTTGAGCTCTGTTGTATTTGGAATCAGATCACAGAGGCACATACACTTGGGTTTGCCTTATTCCTTTTTTCAATGAAGACCTCACATATATGAAGATAACCTCACATACAAATGTTTATAAGCACAATATCTTTGTGGGTAGCATAATATATCGTCCATAAGCTGAGGGAAGTGTCTAAGGCTCATAAGTCAGCCCTGGTGTCTGAGGTAGAAGTCAGATAAGTTTGGGGTGCTGGGTTTTCTTATAATTGTTTGACAATTGAACTTTTTCTCCACAGCACTTTCCAAGCATTTTGAAATATGGGGGGTTCTGCAGTCTTTTTTCGGTAGAAGTGGTTTGTTACTTGCAGCCTGTGCTATCATTATACTAGAGGCCAACATAATTCTTGGAAGTGCTTCATAAAGGGAAAAAAAAAATAAAAAAGATAAACCCCATGGATTGAGCGGGCTAATGGTTAAAATAAAGTAAAATTTAATAGTAATTAAAAAAAAAAGGGAAAAAAGAGAGAGGACTAAAACTCCAGAAACACCAATGACGCACAATACCAGTGCTCACTACCCACTGACCGATACCCAGCCCGACCCAAGCAGTGACCTGCCCTTCTGGGTAACTACCCCCAGTTGCTATACTGGGCATGACGTGCAGTGGTATGGAATACCCTTTTGGTTAGTTTGGGTCAGGTGTCCTGTCTCTACTTCTTCCCAGCTTTCTGTGCCCCTTCTCACTGGCAGAGCATGAGATTGAGAAGTCCTTGATCAGAGTAAATATTGCCTAGCAATAACTAAAACATGGGTGTGTTACCAGCATTGTTCTCAGACTAAAGCTAAAACACAGCAGCACATGAGCTACTAGGAAGAAAACTAACTCTATCCCAGCCAAAACCAGGACACAGCCTCTGACCTGTAATAGATATTTGAAAGTTTTCAAATTAATTGGGAAAAAAAATCTGAATTGTAACATCCTACTGAAATTTCATAATGTCCGCTATTATTTTACCACTTTCTTGCAAATAGTCAGAAAGTAAGAAAAAAAAAGGAAACACTGATATATGTAACTCCACAAGCTTTAATTTAGTGCAGAGTGAATATCCGTGTCACTGCTGTCTCTTCTTTAAAAAACAAGCAATGGTCTTGCAAACCGCTATGGCCTTTTTCTATAAGGCTGCACAAGTTAAAATTAATTGATTCTGACAATATAAAGTCTTCTCCACCATTGTTTTGTGAATAGCCAAAATTGACCCTGAATGTTCTTTTTACCTGAGGCCATACAGTGTTTTTCCCATAATACTGGATGTTTGCAGCGTGATGTGCAGGGGCAGTATTCAAAAACCAAGGGAAGTTGTTCAAAATCATAATGCTTGCTTAAAAAATGAGTGTGTTTAATGCTTTATTTTCACTTTTAAATCCTCAGTGTTAAGTTCTTTCTCTTTGCTTTCAAGTTCCAAAGCTTTTCAGGGGCTCTCTGGCCACATTCACAAGCTTTCTCCTCAACCAGAAGGGCTGGGAGCATCCCAGGAGAGGTGAAATCTCGGAGTCCCCATGGCTGGCAGTCAGAGCGCCGAGAGCACTGGACACAGAAGAGCCATCTGGATGGCTCCCCAGGGCTGGGGGGAATGTGCACCTTTGTGTGCCTCAGCATTGCAACCCTGCTGTACCCTGCTAGTTATTGTTTGACTGTAGATACCCAGCTCACTCAAAAGCTGAAATAGCTGTTCCCTTTCTATGCTCCTGCTTTTCTGCACAGGCTGTTGTTTACATGTCCTGTGTGCATGGAGAATTTTCCCATGGAAAATCTCCTGCAGAAATAGCATCTTTCTTTCGGCAGTGTTTGGTGATAAAAAAAGCCCTTCCAGCAAAAGTCATCAAGACCAAAATCTGCACCACTTTGTGAGCATTTGAAAACTGACTGGTTTTACATTGCTAATTGTATGGTAGGAAACAAAGAACAGAGACTCAGTACAGAATTTATCCTGTGCAGAGCACCAGTATTAGTCCTGCATGCCCCTGAAATCCTACTTTGCTATTAGTGTGAAGATACTGTATATACATGTATAAAAGCTATGGTAAGTGTGGAATTCATAACAAAAACCTGATAAACAACAGAGCCTTATGCTGGTTGCCAGCACACAGCTAGGGTGATAAAACTGCTAATGTGCCAAAAGGCAAGTTCTGTAGAAACTTCTCCCCTCGGAGCTCATCGTGGCTCCCCTTTGAGAGCAGGACTTGATAGTCTGAATGAGTGCTGCCCTCAGAATGGCTCATGACTTCTGGTTGGGAGCTAGCTGGCCTCCAACCACCTCAGGACGTGGCTGAAGTGAGCCTGTGTCTGCAGTATATCAAAGTGCTTTAAAACCAACACATTAATTGGTCTCCTTGGAACTTCCAAACCTGTTATCACTTTTTAAGAAAATGTAAAACCTCACACCTTTTGGGACAGTCTTGGCAGTGCTGTATCATCTTGTCTCAGAGAAGATGTCAGGGTTCTGCCTTCTGCTTAAAGGGAGATTAAATGGTAGCATGAGATCAATAGAAGCAATTGTCAGCAGATTCGGATCAAACATGAATCTGCCTCTCAAAGTCTGTGGAGTGTTCATCCTTGGAGGTATTCAAATCCCACAGACACAAACCCAGGCAGCCTGCTCTAGCTGGCCCTGTTCTCAGCAGGAGCTTGGGCTAGGCAGTTTCCAGAAGTCCCATCTGACCTTAGCTCTTCTGTGACTCTTACCATGTCCACCTCAGAAATGCTGTCCAGACTTTCAACTTGGACGTCCACCCCAACAGGAATTGCAGGGCCTGGTGGGAAAAAAATTAAAGTTTGCAAAATATAAACCTGGTGAGACAAAGTAATCCTCTGGCTTTCATATCTTAGAGATAAAAATGGATGCTCAGTATGAAATAGAAAAGACAGTAAACAAATTGGAAGCAGAAATTATTGGAATTCATAATAAAAACCTAATAACAACCAAAATCAGCAATGACATCCACCTATTACAGGCTTTCTCTTTTTATTGTGTCATCCTACACGTGTCCCTTAAAAACTTAAATGCAATTTTCATTGCTTTTAGCCCTAGCACTTGGGCCCAGGGCTCTCAAGACAGGTGTCCAGCAGAACATCCATTTGCATGGACAGTGCTGGCACAGCTAAGTGAATGTGGGGGAGTTACTCCAAATATTTTCCTCACTTCTCCTTCCCTCTCAGGCTAGTAACACCCCTGAGAGCTAGCTGCGCTGTGTATATGACTTCCACATCACCCGTTGCTCAGCTGTGGGAAAGACAGAGTGACGGGAGGGGATGTGTTGCGAGACACAGGCATGTGCCACTGAGCCTGGGGCTCCCCAGAGGTCTGACTGTGACTCCATGTAATAGGGATTTTGATCTTTCCTCCCCTCTCCAGGCTTTGACTGGCTCTTGTATGCCTCTGGCAATTACACTACGGGAGCTCTGTCAAGACAAATAATGCTCACATTAGCAGACTGCGATGAAACTGAAACCTTTTTAAATTAATTGAACATGCTGGTAGTTGGTATATTGAGCATTTAGCAGTGAAATCTTCTTCCATCAGAGTATATAATGGTATCCTGGATTTGAATGACCATCTGTCAGCCAGAAAGGGTAGATAAATTACAGCATTCTCTAATCTGATGGGCTGAAAGAAAATGTGTTCTCCTTCATCCATTTCCCTGAAAGCTTCGGTTGCTCTACCACACAACCACAAAACTATGAGGAAGCATTAACAGTAAATATATTTGCTTTTGGGTTACAAATGAAACTGCCAGGTCAGTAGACATGGTACATTACTTGATTATGCACGCACATCACTGTAGTGAGGTGAAATCTTAGGATTTCCCATCGTCCAGGAATAAACATAAGGTGTATTTGCAGATTTTTATCAAAAGAACGTGTCGCTGAATACCAGGAATATTATAGTCTGTAATCACATTTCCATGCCTTTCAGCACCCTATTTGCTCATCCAAGGAAGAAGGCGATATCACTGTACCCCTCTCCACCTGGGCATGTCATGAAGTCACAACACAAAATAACAAAAATTAGAGATGGAAGATGCTCTGCTGGCCAATCTGCTTGTTCACCTGAGTACGTGCTACAGTCTAAAGAGGGGACAGCATAAAGCAGAAACAATGACAAATGTGCATGTTTCATACCTCCAAACCCTGGTCTCATGCTGAAGTCATGGTCATCTATTCGCAGCAGCTGCTCTGACTTTGTCAGGGGAGATTTGGTGATGTCAGGGCTTCGTTTTAGGATTGGGCTACCAGGAAGAGAGAAGCACAGCTGTGAGCCCTGAGCAATGCCTGTGAGAAGTATGCACCCACCTAGCTCCATTACCCCTCAGACCATTTATGCCATAGGCCATGATCATGCAACTGCTTCAGTGGCTGGCAGTGTGTCACTAATAAATGGTCCCTGTGCTCACCATACAGCTTAGGCAGCTGTGGTAACTCTGGCCCTGAGAAAACATTTGTTTGGTGACATTTTGTCTCTGCAAGATTATCCCTGCTTATAGCACAGTTTGGAGACAGTCATTCCAGGTGTGGGCTGGAAGAATAGTGTGTGTGGGTCAGTGGGGAAATATAAACAAGGAGAGGCATTTCTGACATTGAGTTGTGATGCGCCATGAGGCCAGGAATTAGGGAAACAATATACCAAATAAGCTACTGGCTGCTGCCCAAGAACAAAATGGAGACTGGCTGGGAAGCAGGCCAGGAGGCAAGCCATCCTCTAACTTGGGATAAAATTATTAGCTCCTGCCCCAGATTCCTAACAAGGATAAAAAGGAGCATTAGAGAGCCTGGGAGGGTCATTCCAGAAACTGTCGGGGTTGCACCAAATGCTGGGCAGAGGGTGCTTTGCTCCTCCTCCACATCCAAGGTGCAAAATGCTGTAACGCTCCCCCAGTGTTTGGCTGGAATGATGGTAGCAGCAGCTTCTTGGTTGCTCCATCATGTAGGGTAAGTCTTCTTGTTCTCAGAGCGAGCTGCGTGCCAGCCACTTGGGCAGCAGGAGGGCTCAGAAACAGGAGGAAAGGTTTTGCTGGTTCTTGGTTTAAGAAAAGATGTCATGGTCACAGAGGCACTTGTCTGAATATACACAAGACAAAATAGTAACAGATCAAATGAAAACAAAGCAACTTGGTGGGCAATATGTTCCTGAGATAAAGCTCCTCCTAAATGAGACTGCTTTGCCACGCTGTATTCTTCACAGACTCTTGGGTAGTTGTAACACAAGAAGCCAGTATAACAATTTCCTAGTGGAGGCTTAAGTGGTGTTACCAGTGACTTGTCTCTCAAGCCCAGAGCTTTATCTGGAGTATGAAGTATCTTAGAAAGATGCTCAGTCTCATTTTAATAATTTCTAGGAATGGGAAGTCATCTACCTCCGTTAGCGAGCTCTAGTCACGCATATCCCTCAGGCATTTTGAAAGGTGTCTGCTGCTTCTGCTTTAAACTTAGCTTAGTCTCTGAAAGACCTGTAGGCATTGTGAGCATGTACTGGGGAAGATTCATACCCTGCTGAGGTGGGGGAGCGATATTAGCAAGTCACTGGCAAAACCTTTGTGAGCATGTGAGCAGGCTTGACTGTGCTTTCACCCAGGCAGTGGCAGAGGGATGAGTGGTATGATGCACAGGCCATGAGGGGGGCTCAGCTCTGCAGAAGGGGTGCTTGGAGGGAGGGCTGAGCCAGCAGCAGCCACAGAAAGGTTTCACCTACCTGCCTTGCTTGTGTCCCTCGCCGTGGGCCTCCCTTCGCTGCCGCTGTGGCCGGCTGCATAGAAACAGGAAAAGGGAGCTCTGAGACAGGCAGTCACGGGCGGGTGGTGTGGGCATCAGGAAGGAAGCGCAGCGGGAAGCACCGGACCCCATGGTGTTACCTTCTGTCACATGTGCGAAATGGCTCTTACCTTTTATTTACCTTTTTACCGAAGGTCAGTGTCAGTCAAACGCATGGCAGAGGGTGTGGAGAGTAGGGGGATGGGGGCTCACAGCCTGGACACCGCAAAAGGAGGGGAGTGATGAATTTGGAAGGTGGAACACCACTGGTTTTGACTGCTTGGCAAAGGACCCAGGCAGGCAGCTCACCTCCCTCCTTCCACCGCCATGGCTGGCACCATGAGGGGCCCTGGAATGAGGACACGCTGCACAGGCCCGGGTGGGCTGCCCAGGAACCTCTGCCAGTGGAGAGTGCAGAGCTGCATTGAGTCACCAGAGGTGGCTGCTTATGTTCATGAGAACAAAACCTTTGCAAAGTATTCCAAGGTGGAAAAAGTAAAGAACTTGGTTTCTTACTGTCCCCCGGCTGGATGCTCAGAAAACTCCTCTCAAGTGTTTGGCCAACATTTTACTGTATCATCACAGGAAAGAATACTGATTTTAGCAATGTAAGCTCTAGCTTGAGCAAAAGTAACATTTTAAATATGTAACAGTTTTAACTCATCTTTAATTAAAAATTGGAAAAAAATAGCTTCTCTCTGTAATTAAAACTAATCAACTCTACTAATGAGACTTTTTGCCCATTAACATACATTTGAAATCCCTCTGAAGATACAGCAACAAAACTCCTTTTGTGTCACCACCTGAGCACCACCATCCCTTTGGTGAGCAGTGGCCAAACTGAGGCTATGCAGGATGATTTATCCCAGGGCTGGGAACTCTACAAAAGCCGATAGCACTGGAGAGAAATTCATCTTTCTGCTGCCACAGAGAAGCAGACAAGCGCCACATCTCCCAGGCTAGGGTTGGGCACACCGGGCTGTATTGTTGACTCACCCTGAAGCAAAGCGTTGGCCAAGTGGGATGTTTTCTGCTCCTCTTCTGCTTGTGGGAATAAGCCCACAGACAGAACACATGGCCTTGGGCCATGCAGCAGCATAGCTATTGCAAGGAGCAGCTTCCTTGGTACTCTTGGTCCTAGGCATCATGCAGCAAAATGCACTTGCAAATGCAAAATGTGCTTTCCAGAATATTCTGCCTTGTCAATATGTCCTTGGGCTGCTGCTGACGTGTCTCGCTGCTGCCTGTTTCTCATTTGCTGGCTGACAGGAAGTAATTTCATGTGTTTTGGGGATAAGCAGATTCTGGCAACAAGCTGACCGACTTACATGACTTTAAAATGCCCTAGTAAACTCTTGGCTCTTCAGGAATAATGTTGGTATTCAAACAGAGATGAAGCAGGCATGTTCTTGCAATTTCTAATTTTAATTTCTCTTTGTGGAGCTTATCTAATGCTTCGTGTTGGCCCTGGCCTTATCCTGCCTGTTGAGGGAGCTTTCAAAGCTTAGCCATCAAGGATTTGTGGCTAAATCCTCCCCATCCTCTGTGCCAAGCAACCCCAGGTGGCTTCCCTTATTTCTTCCAGGTGGTTCTCCACTGCCTCTAAACTGTATTTCCTCATCACAAACCAGCATAAATAAATCAGGGACTTTGACAGGCTTGAGAGGTGTACTTGTGCAAACCTCACGAAGTTCAACAAAGCCAAGTGCAAAGCCTTACACATGGTCAGGGCAATCCCAAGCACAAATACAGGTTGGGCAGAGAATGGGTTGGGAGCAGGAGAAGGACTGAGGGGTTTTGGTTGACAAGAAGCTCGATAGAACTTGGCAATGTGTGCTTGTGCCCAGAAAGCTAACCATATACTGGGCTGCATCAAAAGGATTGTGACCAGCAGGTTGAGGGAGGTGATTCTCCCCCTCTTCTCCACTCTGGTGAGACCTCACTTGCAGTACTGCAATCAGCTCTGGGGCCCCAACATAAGAAGGACAATCATCTGTTGGAATTAAATGATCTTTAAGGTCCCTTACAATCCAAACTATTCCATGATTCTGTGACAAAATGTCCCTCGTGTTCCAGACATTCTGTTCATTTTTGCCTGGATTCATGTCGTCCTTGATTTTGCCTTGATTCATGTCCTCCCCCTGGATTTTTTGCCAGTCCCATTCCCCTTGTCACAGCCCTGAAGTTACCAAGCCTTCCCCACTCTCCTGACTCCTCCTGTGTCAGCAAAACACTCTTTACCTGTTGACAGTCATTCCCCAGTTACTGCCTTTTGAAGCCTCATTTCTTTCTGTTCAATAAATAGCTTTTCTGGTCCAGTTCCTGGGGAGTGCTCTGCTGGTTAAGTGATCAATGGCAGCTCCATCATGAGATCCCATTAGTCTGCCCATTCAGGCTATGAATCAATGGCACTCCACTACGGCCTGCCCTCACACATCTGCTGTCCCTGAGTGTTTGTGGCAGCTGCACTCAGGAGATTCGGTCCAGACACTGCTCACAGGTTTCTCTGCACAACTGTTTGCCACTGCAGCCGCACAGTGTGACAGTGTTGCCCCTGCCTTCACAGGGGTGACAAGCTGTCTTTAGAATTAACTGATAACTCCTGAGGTGAAGTACACTGAACGATGAACAACTTTTTTTCCCCCTGCAATGTCAATATTTATCTCCCAACCGTTACAGTGCCGAAAGGCATTTCATGGCTCATGAACTCACTGAGACACTTCATGAAAAAGCAACAATCGGAGTAGAGTGGCATTTATTTTAGTCATTGTGCTTCCTGTCCATTGCTAGAGCATCAGCTTTCAGGCTGCTGATGGCAGCTAGGGTGATGTAACCTCTCTAAAGCCATCATTATTCCGCCAGGTCCCCCCCACTGATTCAAGGGATCATGAGATACTTCTGCTCCAGAAACTGCGTCTTGCTGAGGCTGAGGGTGAATGAAGCAACTGAAGCCTTTTTTTTAAGCCCAAGATTTACTGTGGCGCTTACAGCCACTCCAACACAGTAAAAAGTGTCGCAGGCCTTCACAGGATGTGCTAGAGGAGTGTCAGGTCCACATTTCCAATGTGCACCAGAAAACCCCGAGTATTCTTCATCTTTGAAATAAGATCTTCTGGAAGTAACCATAATAATTGTGAGAGAGGTCACTATCAACCTTTCTTGGCATTTTAGTTTGTAATTAGTTATGCAGAATACTCTCCCCACCTGTAAATCATACTTTCTTTTCCCTGCAGGAGGCACTATATCTGCAGTAGACGGTGACCTATTTTACACTCTTGTTAGAATAATCTCATTAAGACCTGAGAGTATTTCTTCCTTGAGGAGTTAAATGGAGATACGGTTTCAGTTCTTTGGGAAAAAAACAAGATCTGATGTATTTTCCTCAAGAGAAAAGTGAAAATATGTTGCTGAAGTAATGGAGCCAGATTTACACGGTCTTTTCTTGGTCCAAGGGATGACACCCTTGAGGAGTGGTACTGGTGGGTTTGGCAAACTGGGCTAACACTAACATTATTATTATCAGATTTCATGAAGTTCTGGGACAGCCTGTCCTCTCCATCCCTTATGGTATTCTTAGGGTGGCAGATCAGGGAAGAGATGTCAGAACAGATACTGTCTCAGGAAATATTGTTGACATGTGGCTGTGGCATACTCTCTGTCCCTTTGGTTACTTGCATCATCAGCAATGCTATGGCTGGCGGCTCTGGCTGCAGCTGACTCCAAACCTCCCACCCTGAGCAGAGGTTCCTGCGGCCCCAGGAAGCTGACAACCGGGGCAGAGACACCTGGAGCCTGTTTCCTCCTTACATACCTCACGCTTGGGTGATGCCTCCACCCCTCCTGTGGTGCAGAGACTGCGGACGCTCTCCCCCTACCCTCTGAAACCATCACACACTTAACTTTGTAGAAACAAGCTCTGCAGCTCACGCTGTGATGTGGTGTAGCGGATCCACAGCCCCTCCTACCACTGAGGCAAGGCAAGGGAGGGTGTGGAGCTTGCTGAGCCAGATTTCAGCAGGAATTTTAATTGGAAAACGATGAAAGTGATGAAAAGTCCCCCATTCCTTCCAGCTATGCCATGGCACTCAGCTCTGGGCTCTCCCTCCCTAGGTAGGCTCCTTGTGTGGTGCCTCCTGTGCTGCGCCCACTGTGTTGTACAGCCTTCATGCCATGCTGGGTAGGAGAATGGCAGGAAGTGTCTTCTCCTCAGTCTGCCCATAAAATTATGGCTAGTCAAGTCCCTGTTGAAAAGCTGCCCTTATCCAGCAACATGCATTGCAGGGGACACGGTGTGCTGTGTAATATACTAATTCCCAGAGATAACATAGGATAGAAACACACTGATTTGTACTCAAACTGGGAGAGTTACGATGTTCTGAGCTGCAAACAAGCCACTAGAAACTGAGGAAAGTTTATCAAGAAATGTATTTCATCTTGGCATTTGGTAAGCCCTTGTTTGCTTGTCATTATGTTGGGTCATGTATCTTTATGATTTGTAGGTTTAAAGATGGTGAAGAAAGGTGACCCACTGCTATTGTAGGTGCTTAAATCTATGAAAAGAAATGGGGAAAGAGGGCTGTTTTTAATGTTCACCTCACAAAGTCTGAGAAACAGTGGTATTCAGAGTTGTTCTACCATCTTATATTTGAATGCCACAGAAAATTCAAGGAGAACCCCATTTTAATCCAGTAATGCTGGAATACAGATCAATCTCAGAATGCAAAATATGCAGGGGCGGGAGACGTATACATACCTGTTAAATTTTGTACTTTCTTTGTTCTTTGCCTGGACATGGACACTGGCAAAGGAAAAAAATGAAACAAACCTGCACATACAGATTGTTCACAAAATGCCATGCCGCTGTTGGCAGTGGCACTGTACCTGATCTTGCAAAAATGAAAGGGTCCCTGTGTGGCAGAAATTGCATCCAACTGCATCCAAGGGAGTGTGCTTGGTGAGTTTTGTATTGTATGGGTTGAAAGGAAAGGTTGGAGGGAGCAGAAGGAGTGTGACTGAGGTCCATCCTGCCAGACAGGCATGGTGTCAGGGCTCAGCTAAGTGAAAAAGGGAAACGGGTGAAGAGGAGCAACTAATGGGGCAACGCAGAATGTGCTGGAAGTTTTCATGGCTGCTCCAGTCTTCGAAGAAAATTGTTGACTTATAAACAGATGTCAGCAGAGTGCAGTGCAGATCAGGGAAGAACAGTATTAAGGAAGAACATGTTAAGGAGTATTTAGATAGATGGGAGGTATTTTAAGCCACCAGAGGCTGGTGGCACTTCCCTGGGGGCACCGGGAGCACCAGTTTTTACAGTCTCTGAGCTGTAAGCAGGTGCGTCTGAAGACTCTTCACAGATGGGTGGTGCTCCTGAGGGGCAACCCTAAGGTTGAGCACAAAACCTGGTTTTAAGAAGGGAACATAATAAGGATGTTGGTGTTTTGATGTTTGGAAAGAAAGCGGGGCAAGCTCACGATCCACTTGTCTGCTCCCCCCAGGGGTAACAAGATTATAAAGATCACTCAACGCAAACCCTTGCTATACTTGACATCAAACCAGTCTAATGTCCTTTCTGATAGTGTAACTGGCCACCCTAGTGTAAGCAGGGGGAAAAGCAGATTTGAGTGAGGCTTTTAATGTTTCATTACTAAACTAGGGAAATACAGTTGAGATGAAACTGTGACTTCGAGCATGGTTGAAAGATCATGGTTACAGTAACTGCCATCAGTTTGCTTTTGAGAGACATTAAATGACATTTCACAAATTTCATCCTGGAAACTAGGAATCAATATTTTCAATAATAATGCAGATGGCAGAATTGTAAAACTCATGCATGGGAGAGGAGCAGGCATTTGGGTTGTAGGATCAGAATTCAAAGCAGCCTTAACACACTGGAGAAAAGGTTTGATGTCAAGAGGATGGATTTTAGTAAAAGAGAATAGAAAGAGCTGTGTGGAGTACCAAGAAAGAGTTGTACAAATGCAGACCGGGGAATAACGAGCTAATTATCAATACTATACTTGTCTTCATCACTTGCAGCAATGAAAGCACTGTGTCTTCATAAGGGCAACCAAAAACATTAGCAATTAAGGAATTTGTCTGCACTACAAAAAATACAGGATTGTAACAATTCTGCTGTTGGGGCAATGTTAAGAAATATTCATGACACAGCACCAGAGGCAGATTTAAAGTAAATGAAGAGTAACAAGTCACTAGGTTTTTAGCCAGAAGAAAGCCAAGTGAGAAACTGCTGAACCAGCATTTGAATTGTCCTCCGTGTCACAGGAGGGGAAGGTGACAACTTTCAATTCAGGTGTTTTTTGGAAAAAGAGCTCCAAATGTACTCCTTGAAGCTATGGACTGCTCCACTGGACAAATTAGCTACAATTAGAATAAAACCACTAACAATAGACACCAGATAAATATATATTGAAGAGTGAGAAGCAGTTTGACCTTCTTGAGAGATGTTTGCTCTATAAATATAATAGAATTCTCTGAAAAGTTAATGACCTTGTAGATGAGGGAGACCAAAATGACACGGAGCACTTCCATTTCCAAAAGTATGTTAACATCTCCTTTCCAGAGACTTGTAAAGAAATCAAAGAGTCAGAAAGAAGGAAGTTCCCCACATGTAAATGGTTGCAAAATAAGGAACTGAGGGATAATTGGGAGTTTTCATTGTCAAAATCAGAACTCCAGGTAGAGAATTAGCACAGAATCTCACGATGCCAAGTGACCTCAAAGGAATTCAGTGTTAGCAAATTCAGAAAAGCGTGCATTGCTTTGTACTTTGTGCCTTTAAATTTTTCCATTACACTTTCAGAAACAATGTTAAGATAGTGACAGTCTCCAAATCAGTTGTTACTGCTCAGGAAGAATGTCTCAGTATCATTGTGGCTATTTCTTGCTTAATGTTCCACAGTGCTCAGAAAGACAAGCAGGAGGTTATGTGTTACTGGGGATGGAGCAGCAAACCAAACAGAAAGCATTTCAGTGCTACTAGTAACACCAAGGTATGTCCACATCTCACATATCCAATGCCCATAGTTGGAAAAGACAGAGCAGAGTAGGAGGAGAGAGAGAGTTTGGAGGTGGAGAGGGTCTTCCAGGCAGCCCGAGCCGCGCTTTCTGGGCGGGAAAGGAGACAACAACCAAGTGGTATGGCGCAATGATATAAAACCAGGAGTGACCTGGTGAAGGTGACAGGAATGTATTGCTCAAGACTTCATGTAACACATAACAAGGAGAAGAAATTTGAAAGGAAGTACACAAACACGGTATGTCATCATGCTGTGATATTCACTCTCGTCAAAAACGGAGAGTGCTGAAAACACAAGCAAGTTTGGAAGGTGGCTGGGGAGTTGTTAGAAGAAAGATCAGCAGGAGCATTTGTGTTGTGAATCGGACCCCAAAACCAGAAGATCAGACAATTTATAAGAACTCAAAAGGGAGGAAACTGCCTTGCAGTATCCTTGGGTTTGGTTTAGGTTTGGGATTTTTGTGTGTGTTTTGTTTGTGTGTTTGTTTTGTTGGGTTTTTTAGTTGGTTGGTCGGTTTGGGGTGTTTTGGTTCGGTTTTGTGTTGGTTTTTTTTTTTCCTGGGCTGCAGATAGGATTTTGAAGGCCGTTATGTCTCCTCACACCAGCTCATAAAACACGTTGGAGTAAGGTGGGCTAGAAGACAACATGAAGCTGCTGGTCCTGAGCAAGTTACATGGTAGCAACATTGACTGGGTATTGTATCATCAGTGGGCCAGTAAAGTGGATCGGTACATAGGCATACGAACATAGCTACAGAAGTACCTGTAGAGACTATGTTCTGCCATGAATCACCTGAGTGAGAATAGGAAGCTATGTGAAGTATAGACGCAAAATAAGTTTTAGAAAGGATGAAAGGTGATAATGATGAAAGTAGAAAATATAATTTTCAAAGCATGTTCATTTGCAATGATAAGCAGAGAGAGGACACTTCTGGCTGCATTATGAGAAAAAAGCCCTTAAGGTTTCCAAGCTGTCCTGCAGGATTGAAGTCACTTGAACAACAGGGGTGGAAAGGTGAATGGGAGAAATAGCAAAGCAATAATAGAAAGTAAGTTAATGTCTAACAGGACAAAGAAGATGGGTACTGCTGGACAGAAGAAAAGGATTTCTGGAAGGTGGAAGAAGGGCTAAGACAGACAGCAGCCACAGCTGCTGGAATACAGAAGGAAGTTACAAAATAATACGGAGTTAAAAGCAACAGGAGAAAACTTGGAAGAGCTGTGTGACGGGGGCAAGAAGTGTGACTAGGAGCAAGTAACCGAGGCAGGTGAAGAGGAGGGCAGAGACAGGGACAACAAAAGAGAAACAGCAAATTGAAGAAAAGGAGGAACCTTGAATAGGGGAAAAAAAAGGAGTGAAGACGAAGGTGAGAGGAGGAAAGGGAAAGGCAAGTTACCAACAAGGAAGATGGAGACACTTGTTTATGTCCTGAGACACAGCACTGCCAGTGCAAATGGTGTTAAGCCTCAGCGCAAATTGCTGATTCTCAAAAGCAGTGCCTTGGGAGCTGTGTGCACTCCTGGATTCCTACTGATATTGTGGTCCTATAGCCAATGCTTTCAACAGGCATTTCACAGGCTTATTGTGCACTCTGAAGATTGTTTTAAAGACAGCTTGCATTAGTAAGCTTTGTTCACACAAATAAATGCTTTCAGGATCAATCCTGAAGATAGGATACAGCACCAAAACTCTAGGACAAGAGAATGGCTTAAGGGTTGCTGGGAGGTAAAGGAAGAAATCCCGTTAGGGATGAATTTCTAAAGCCAGAGGAAGCATTAAGAGGGCAAGAAGATAGGAGCTGCCCTACTTGTAAGAGGCAGCTGCAGTGAGGACACCAGCATAGCCGCGTGTGATTTACAGAGAGCAGATACCCCTCACACAATGTGGCCAGCATATGGAGGAGCTGACAACACAGAACTCCTGTCTGAATTCAACAAAAACAAGGGAAGGTAACTAATGTTGTGAATGTTCAGTATGATCCTAAGCCTTTGAGAAAGGACTGGGAAGGAACCATGGCCATAATGATGCAGGGTGGTTCCCATCACTTACGAAGTGCATCACTAATTATAGTCACACCTGAAAATGCCATTAAGATCTCTGGCCATGAGAGAGACCCTGTGATAACAAGCCCATGGCTTATTGTAGAAGATGTCATTCAGCTGCTGCAAAAGATAGCTCTTACTGATACAAACATGGACAGGGAGCCCTAGCAGAGCAGAAAATTAGTTGCTATTTGGAGACCAGAGTGAAGCAAAATGATTATAAAATGTCCAGGGAATGGTAGGGACATGACTAAAAACATAAAGCGAGTCCCTTAGCTAAGATTAAACAAACATGATCTGTAGATCTTGCACAGTGGAATCTCTTCTGCTGAGAGCTGTTTGTCTGAAAGGTGGTTATAATGCTGTCCAGGGAGATTTTAGTGTTAAAAGAGATTTTTTTCACAGCAGTTAGCTTTGGCAGAGCAACCTGGGCTCAGCTCCAGGCCAGTTCTTTCGCTATTGCTCATCCTCTCTAGCAGATTCTGCAAGTCTAATTAGCAACATAGGCTTTGGCATAACAGTGTTGTAACCTTTAGTGACCCTTCGTATCCTTCTAATGACCCCTGTGCAGCCTGGTGGCTTTCCATGAGCCTGAGCAGTTGGGAAAGCAGTGGGTTGCCCCCTTACCAGTGCTCCAGACCTCAGCTGTTTCCTGTAGCAGTTTTGGCGCTGTGGATGCAACAGCAGTAAAAAGCTTTGCAAGCCCTGCAGGATTTGCACATGGCTGACTGCAAACTGTGAGCAGGTCTGCAAGGTGAGGAAGGTTTTATTCTTATATTGCTGCTCTTTGAAGTGAAATTCCTTTGAGGTGATTTGCCCCGGAGATTAGCAAAAATAAGCGGCTGAGTCTTTGACTGGCACACAGACATTTTTACAGTGAATTACAGTATTGGAGGTCTCTGAAATAAGTCCCATGCAATAAAGGTATCTATTTTGCTCTTTTCAGTGTGCACTGTTTCATTCTAGAATGGCTGCCTTGGGGTACGCGCAGTGCCAAAAATTATGACAGAGAAGGTGTCTGACCCTGCAGGCCCCCATTCATCTCATCCAACATATCGGCAGGAGTGCAAAGGCTGTGGGCTCTGTGGGATTTGAGCTGGTCAAAGGGCAAGCCTTGGGGCTGAAAAGTGCAAGGTTTTAATTTGAGAGCAAGTGAGTCTCCTTGGAGGAAGCTAACACTTGCAGAACACCACCACCCAAAGAAACAAGGTAAAAGCCTATGTACTTCCTCCGCCAGCTGCACCATGAGGATCAGGAGCAAAGCTGACCGCGTCTGTCAGGGGCAGTGGGATGCTGGCAGCTCACCCAAGGTGGCAGGTCTCTACAGCAGGTGCCTGTGCTGCCTCCCAGCACCAGTGGCTGGTGCTGAGCCCTGGCAGTAGGGCAAGCGGATGTTTTTGTGCTCCTATAGAGCTTCTGGAGGCTAGGGAATCCATGAGTGCAAATCAAGCCACCCTGAGCATCCTGTGGTGTTGTGGAGACAGCCTTTTCCACTTTGAAGAGATTTCCCCCACCAATTTCCACTGAGGCCTGTGGCTCACTTCAGAAGGTAAAGGCTGCAGTGAAGGGATGGTTTTCCATCCTGGTCCTTGCCCCAAGCCCTGTGGAGCAAGACATACTGGTGTTTAGAGAGGAGTAACAGTCAATTGCTATGACTTCTTCTCCTGCATAATGGATATTCAGGGTTGAGTGTTGAAGAGAGGGGAAACAGAGTCAATATCAAAATGTTCAGGAGCAATCTTCACTGCAAGCTTTTTCTGATGTTATATAGCATCCCCTCTTGCTCTGTTTTACTTTCAGGATCTGGTTCTGTGGTGGGAAAAGGTATTGACTTCGACTTAAATGCAAAGCAACCATGCCTACTTCAAAATTGTCTTATATGATTAGCATCTTAATGTATAGGGACCCACACATGAGACCAAAGAGGATTGGCTGTACCTCTAAAATGGGGTGCCCTGCCATACAGAGATGACTGGTCATGTTGGGCAAGCATGATCTCTCACTGTAGAGCTGCAAAGGAGACAATGACCACAATCCTAGAAGGCTGACAGGAGTAATTCTGTGTACAGCGCCTACGTGAGGACTGTACAAATGCCACACTCAGTCCTGACGTCAAATTTGGAAAAGCAGTGAAGGGTCAGAAGAAAACAAGAAAATGATTGAGTCAAAGCTTGGGAAACATCCTGCACTGACAAATATGATATTAGAAACTTAACCTTCAGAATATATCTGAGCAGAGATGAAAAAGGGGTTTGATCCACCTGTAAATACATGGGTGAAGAAGAGACAAGCTGGCATAGAACAGGAGCAAATGGGTGGAAGTTGAAGTTAAAAAGTATCTGTGATCCTATTCTGAGTTTACTTGACACTGAAGGTAATTATCGTAAGCTGGAAAGTCAATGTCCACTTCATGCAGAAGGCTTTGCTGCTTGTGCTTAGCACCAAATCAGACAGATGACCTTTTTCACCTTACAAATCATAAGGCTGTTAGAACCATTGGTCTCTCACGGCCTAACCCATCACAGGGGAAAGTAAACATTGCACTGAGCACCATGCTGCTGATGGACAACCCTGCAGCCACATGACAGCTTTTCTCCTCCCTCCTCGTCAGCCCTCCTCAGCATCCGTACTGCTCTACTGAGGCAGAAATAGGCCACAGATTACCTCCAAGGCCAGTGTGGGCACACTGGGAGGGAGGTGGACCCAGCTTTTCAGAGCCGTGACACCTCGAGGCTTTCTGATGGACTTGTCCTGGCACAATTACACTGTATATACCAAACATGGGTGAAGAAGCAGTTCCTACATAAACTTGAATAGGTACTTATTTTCTGTTTTCATGTATTTTTAACACTCTGTGATTTGCTGTGATTTGTTACATTGTCAACTTAATTGCACTGACACTGGTTAGCGTGTGGTACAATGGGAGTTTCTGTTAAAGATGCTAAACAAGAACATGGCTGTGTATATGCATTCCTCTGCTGGGCACTTTTCAGCTCAAATGGCAGTACCTTGCTTCTTACCCCTTTATTTTTCTACAGCCAGTGTATCACCTCTGCTGCCACTGTCATGAGTCTTCAGTGAAAATAGAGGCCTTATGGCTGTCTTGCATCCATACTGTGTCTGATGATGCATGCTCTGCAGGCTAATCATGAACAGAGACACTGTATTCATTTTGCCAGTTATACCTCCATGAAAGAGGTGTCACTGCTAAAACCATTTCCTATGTATAAAATAGCTCATGGACCCCCAAGTGCCAACTGAAACACTGCAATCACTCTGAAATGTAGCCATGACTTGCTATAAGAGGCTATCGGAAAACAAAAAAGGCACTGTGCTTGGCATCCCTTCCACCTTTCAGTCATTTGTCCTGAAGGGTAACAGGGGTGGTTTGAATTCCTCAAGTTGTGACATTCCTACATTTCCAACCCCATACACATTACAGTATTGATGATGATATGGAGTCACTACAAAACAGAAACAGCGACTATAACACAGCAGAAACAACATGGGTTAAGTTTGTCACAAGCAGAAGTACACAGCATTTGAACAGGAAACTAAATGTGTCAGCTATGTTCTCAAAAAAATATCCAAAGGATTTTTCCTCCAGATGCCCCTTGTTATGTGCCTGAGTATAAAAATCCTCATGCAGAGTTCCGAATATTCCCCAAATTAAATACAAGTAATCAGAAATCAGTTTAGCAAAAAACCTTCCTCAACTCAAAACCTCCTAAAATGGCTGTCTACAGGTAGCAAGAGCAAAATGTCACAGTGTTTGTATAAAAGAGATAATAGACAATGCTTTAAATGATTTTTAATATGTACATTAAATACTGAAAGCCCTTTCTGTTTCCTCTAATAACTGACCATAGTCTTGAAGTTTGCAGAGAGGCTTTAACTTTTTCCTCTCAAAAACTCCATAAAACAAATGGTATAGGAATAATAACAGAAATTCTGAATGTTTTCTTTGGAGGTCTTAAGTCAGTGGAATCTTCAGTGAATGCAACAATCCTCATGGACCTAAATTTCCTCCCTGCTTTCCTGAAAATACTCTGCCACATTTTAATCACAACAAATATAAGCAAATGCTGCTTTTTCTGCACCCTTTCAAACTTTTAAGTACATAAGAAACCCATTTTCTGGGGGGAGGAAAGCAACGTAGGCTTTCACTGCAGAAAATGCATTAAAAACATTCATTGGCAAAACCAGCAACAAAAAGTATTTTGACTGAAAGATCACAATCTGCAAATGCAAATTTTCATTATCTCTTAGCCATTATATCTTCACCTGGAATCTTACATTTGTCCATACTGTAGCTATTTGAACATAAAGAAATGAGACTTACCTGCCTTTTTTGTATACCTCATGTATTTCTTTTCCTTGTCTGTGGGCTCTGCATTCAGTGGATAAAACCCATCCCCACAACAGGAGGAAGATGCTAAAATGCATTTTATGGACAGTCAACATGTAACCTGAAGGTTCTGTATCCAGAAACAGTCCATACAAAAGGAAGAAAACCAAAATGTAGATCCTGTTCTTCTTTTTAAGACATTATCGGTCTGATCGTTCTTGGAAGGATGTTTACTCATACAAAAAATCATCCTGCAGTATTTAATCTGGACAGTGGGGAAAGCAATTTCCACTAAACCTATAAATCCTTCTACGTCAGACGGCAGGGATTTTCTAGCAGTGTTGAATTCACGTATTCTCAGGGAACAATTAATTTTCGTCCAAACAGGCTATTTTATTAATTGGTTTAAATTGAACCCTTTTCAAGTACCTGTGGGGTATGGCATATGTATGCATTTCTGCCTGGCTAGCCAAAGTAGTGAAGTCAGTCAGGCAGTTGTCATTAGTCAGACTTCAATCACTTAAGTTATCTGTGTAGCAGTGCTGTTACAGACATTGCAATAGATTGAAAAGTGTTAATAAATACGTATCAGTTTCCAGCAGAAATTCGTTTCTGTTTAGCTCTACAAACAGCTTCTTGATCCTGTGTGTTTCTCTACATTAATATGCAGTGATGCTGTGGTTGGAGTGGTCAGTGCTTTCAGGACTTGTGTCACGTACCTCACTGCTTTGCTGAGCAGGGTCTCTGCAAAGTATCCCCTGTGCAGAGGAAGGGGGTGAGGACAGCAAAGGGGAGACAGCTCTCCTCTCTGCACAGGGCTGTATGAAGGGATGCTGCTGAATCAGAGCAGTAAACAGCAGAGCTGCAGGATCTCTTAGGTCCCTGGTGTGCTGGGTTATATGTGACTACAAAACCCTCATTGGTGCCAAAGAAAATAAACCAGCATGGACAAAAATACTTGGTGAAGCCAGTGGCACTGCCCTTCTCTTTGGAGCTCACCCCTGCATTACCTACAGCTCCATATTTACTCTCCCTCTCTTTGGTGCCTCTCCCCAGAACTTCTAGCTTTGGTCCCACTTGTACCTTATCATGCAGGCATTGCCCTGTGCTCTGCAGACACCACTAGCCTTGTCCCATCCCTTTGCTGATAAAGCCCGTCTTACTCTGCCTGTTACCCATGGATTTCTATTTTAGAGCAGTGTGTCAAATCACCCATCTCTTTTCATGAAACCCCTTTCTAAAAACCCTGGGGAGCAGACCTCTATCTGGTCTGAGCTGCCATGGCTTTATTGACTGCAGTGAGCATTTACTACACTGCCATGGGATCCAGAGGGACAACACATTGAGAGCTACTGAAATTTCATTTCAACAACCAAGATTCATCAGAAGGAATTAAGACAGGTATAGCTGATCTTGTCTGAGGACCAAAAGTTAGACTGTACTACTTCTCAGGGTCACTTCCAGCACTATTTCTTCCTGATGAAGAAAAATGGTGGAAAGCTGGCATATGAGAACTAGAACAAATGTGAAAACTTCAAATATTCAGGAAAGAGATAAAAGATGTCTCTGTGCCTGACATATGAAAAATAAAACAAAAAATGAACAAAATATATTATTAAATATTGTCCTCAGATTCTGCTCAAACTTGAGCTTGAGTAGATGGAAAGTTAATTTTGCCTGTGGCCTCTATGCAAACAACTATGTGTTAGAGATATAGTGCTGTTTTAATTCAGTAAACAGAAGTCCTCTGGATACCAAACAAGAAAAGAATGAATAATTGGCAGTGAACAGTATCTTCAACAAGTTTGTATGTTTTATAGTTTGTAACCGAGCTGAGAGCTGACTGTTGTCTCCTGATATGATTCTACTATTCAAGCTTATCAGCTGATACATAGAGGGGCAAGGTGAGGGGATTTGTATAAAATACCCTAAAATGTTAATTCTGTTTTAGTTTTATTTGGTTCAATGATCCCTCAGCATTTTTCCTGTTCACCCATCGAGTGTTCACAGATATAAAATTAAGCATACCCTCTGCTTCCTGAATTCACAACTAGTAATAACGTAAGTATTAACCTTCCACCCACACCTGGCAATGTGCACCAGATCTCAGAGCAAACTTTAAAATGTCAGTTGAAATCTGCAATGCCACTGACTTTCTGACTTTCCCTTGGCTTTCCTGGCTTTAACACCAGCTCTGCAGAGAGAAGACAGTCATCCAAATACGAAATGATTACGCCAAAGCCCTTGCAAACAGTCAGTAGCTGATCCATGAACAGATCAAGAAGTTGGATGGACTGCAGATATAAAGTCAAATGAACAGTGATGAGTTTCACAGCAGGAAAGGCCAACTGTGTTCTTTTCATGGCTGAAGCCATCTTTCCTGGAATGCACTTGCCCTTGAAATGGGATACCAGGTTTATTTGGGTTAGAGTAGGAGCTGAATGAAAATGATAATCCACAAGACAAAACAAAAAACCCACATCTCAGGCAGCTGAAACAAATTATGTGGAACAGGAAAGGTAAAAAAAAATGTAGAATTCTTGCTCAAGCAGAAATGAATAAGATTTGACCCCTTCATGTTGGAGGGCAGCTACCTCTGGCAGCCTCTCCCCAGAGCCACCACCCCAAGCTAATGATCAGCTGAGGGACCTGCTCAGCACCCACAAGCTGGTGCTGCTTTCCCTGCTCCAGGGCTTTATCGCTTGGTCACTGAGTTCCTCAGGGTTGTTCAGTGGGACCTTGAGCTTTTACTTCATTACTGAGGGTATGTAAATGAGGTTTCCCAGGCTGCTTGAGACTAGAATCCAATATTTCCTGGATTTTCATTAACAAAAGATGATAAGGAACTTTTGTGAAAGTGAATATTTCATTGCATCTGACCCAATCATATTATTAGGATTTGTTAAATAAACAAGTTTTGAGCCAACCAAAGATACACTTTTTCCATTTGCCCTCAGAAAACTCAACTGTTAGATGAGTTCTATTTATAACCCACCTATCTCCAAAATGAGGACATAGACATAAAAATAGGCTCTTCCTTTTTTGCCTTTCAGTCAGCTGCATACTGAGGTGCTGAACTTGTGAGGAGCAGAGAGCCAGTCTGAAGAAACGGTCACACAAACCATGAGACGCTATAAGAAACCAGTGCCCAACGGGGCAAGGCACAATGCAGTGTAAGCATCTGCTCCAGCAATCACTCCAGTCAAAAATCATGAACCAGGCCTTCTCTTGTTTAATCAATTACCCAAAGCTTCAAACAGAGCAGTAATACACAGTATAAACCTTAAATATACCTGGAGCCACAATCAAACTGCAGCAGCCACACATAATAAGAGCCCATAGCATTTACCTTCTAACCTCATCCTAATAGGTGTCTGCCTTTAAAAGCTTTTGATGCAAATGTGGATGAATGCGTCACTGTACCTCTGTTGTGATTTATGTTTGCAGGAGCTGGAGGAGCATGTGTACATGTGTAACTGATGGGATGCTCTTTGACTTACGGAAAGTTATTTCCCCCATGCAGCTCTGTCTCTAGGGCACACTAGTCAGAGTAGTTTTTTACTTTACTGCCTTCAATCATGGGTGTTGTCAGAGACTTTAAAAATCAGGCTTAATGTGGAGTTATTGGGGTTTCTGAATGTATTACTTGTGTCCCTCTTTAACAAGCACACTTCCATTCTTTGGAGCATTCGCAGGAGATCCATTCGTGCTCTGTTCAAGGTGAAATATGTCACCTGGATCCTTCATGTTTGTTGGATATAGCACCATCTCCAAGGATGATATTAATACAGATGATTAAAAGAATTTGAGCAACCTAGAGACAAATGTCATATCCACTGAGTCTGACAATGGTGGTGTCAGCAGAACTGGTTGCTATTCATAGCACTCATAGCTCTGGTCTTTGCATGACTTGAAACCAAACTTTCCTGGAAGTTGACAGGATGGCAGAAGTGAGAATACATGTATTTGCACTGGAATGATTAAAACTAAAGGAGCCCACACAGAAAAAGGAAAGAAGATATTTCCTCTGCAGGCACAAGAGGCAAATAACACTCTTTTCCAATCTATAACTTTATGGAGAGAGGAGATCAGGAGCTGCTGTCAAGAGTGGGGCCGGGGAAATGTCCATACAGGAATATTTTACTTCTCAGTGTTAAAGATCAACGTATGTGCTGGCATAAGTGTGCATCAGGATAGGAATCAGGACGCTTTATACTGGCCAAGGGTTTTACTGCAAATAGCTTTTGTGCTTTGTTATCTATAGTATTTGGTTTTATGCCCCTGCTCCTCTCTGGTCTCTCTTGCACCCCTTGCTTATAATTTGCATCAGAGCAGATTCTTCATAGCAAACCCTGTGACTTCTCCAGGTAGCGATGAGGACATTGGTGGACCTCAAGAAATCATAACCACTAATGAATAATTAGATTTCCATGCAACATGAATGGCAGGGAGAAGTGGCAACGAACCCATGACCCCAAGCCTTCTTATCACAGAATAAAAATCAGATAGAGGCAAGGCACTGTACATGTGCCTCTAAGCCGATATAAATCCCTAAATGGATTGTGCATTGTATGAAAGGCAAGGGAAATAGGCCAAGCCTGCACTGGGCAGAAACCTAAAAGGCTACAGCAAACAATGTGCTTGAGTGAAATGCTGTGATTCAGGATGAATGCATCCAGCTGCTGTTTCTCGCTACCGAAACGAGTAACAATGCTGCAGCACCCCAATGAAGCACATCTTTAATGCCACTCTGGTTTCATTAGAGTTCTTTCCTCAGGGGTGTCTTTGTCCACAGAATGCTTATTTTCTCCCCACAAGATGTGTCATTGTGCCTGTGGAGACATATTTGAGTTTGGGAGTGTCTTTATGTGCCCTCGCGCTCTGCCTAAGAGATTATATGGGTTGCGTGCTGAGCTGTGTCCTTTTCTTTCAGTCAGTTCTGCAATTCTCCGGAGCTGCGTTAGCTGGATTAGGAGGCTTTGTGCGCACTTGGCCATGGGGCACCTGGCATTTTTACATGGACGTTGTACTATGAAAACCAGGGGGGAAAAAGCCTTTCAGAAGTAAAGGATAAGCAAAAGATAAAAAGCCACTTCTAGAAGGATACTTCACTGTTGGCAGCTTCAGAGAGCTGAATTAAAATATTGAAACGTGCATGCTAGTGCCTAGTGCAGCCTGTTGGAAAGCGTTTTTGTCTGCTACTAGCAGATATACTAGAGGAGGCAGACATGGGATGCTACGGATGTTAAAGATTCCCCTGGCACTCCCCCGTATGTTCTAACTCCCAGAGCGCACAGTGCACTCATTTACCAGGAGGGATTGCTCCCTTACAGGGTGTGAGTTTTGCTCTGCTTGAAGATCAAGAATTAAATGGTATGAAAACATTCATAGATTACAACTATTCTCTGTACATCCTGGATGGGGACTAATTTCACTTTGACTGATAGATTCTGGTCCTCAGTCCTCCTATCCAGTCCTTTTTTTAGTAAGTACGTTTCTTACACACACAACCCTAGTGAAAAAGGGCTTCCCAGTTTCCTTTACAGTTCTTGCAGCCCATCTGCATCACTCCATGAGGAATTTTATCAGTAATACATCAAGGGCCACTGCCTGTCAACCAAGAAATAATTCAATATGCTTTTCAAAAGACAGCAACAAAATGGAAGGAAACAGAAGGGTGATGAGTCAGAAATTCATATACACAAACACTGAGACTCCAACAGGCCCACCTCCAGGCAAAAGCTAACACAGGTGCGAATAACAACTACAGAACTGTCAATATCAATTCAGAGAAGGCTGAAGTGCTTAATAAGAGAGTTGTTCTGCCAATATTCATAGGGGATTAAAGGAACAACTGGAGTAATTACAGCCCTCAGCCTGACACTGAGCCCAGGCAAAATATTGGAATGGCTGATATAACACTCAATAAATAAAGAGTTAGAGGGTAATTTAATTAATGTCAATTAGCATGGCTTTAAAGAAAAAATAGATCTTTCCAGGCTAATCCTTTTTTGATTAATTTAAAATGTGTTTGCTGGAGGCAATGAAGCTATTCAGTGTGCTTCTGTAGGGCTTTTAATGTCACACCACATGGCATTTTGATTAAGGAACTGCAACAATACAGTGTCAAGATAAAGAAAATATTTGAAAACTGGATAAAAACCCCATGTTGAATATGACTGTAAATGGCAAATCTTCATCAGGTGATGCAAATATCTCCCCAAAGAGACTAGTTCTTTTTCCTGTTCTGTTCTTGTCAGTAGGGAAGAATAGAACAGAGGCTGCTTCCTGAATAAGCCTGCAGTGGCATGAAGGAAATCAGAAAAACTGAAGGACTACTGACAAAGAGTAAATGGAGTATCATAGGGGGAAGCCCAGACATTTGATGCTGCTATTTGGCTACAGCTTACTGCAAAACTATACAGCTAACAGTCAAGAACGTGGGTCAGAATTTAAAGATAAGGAGGAGAAACTCTGGACATCGATGGAAAATTTTCTTGGAAAATTAGCCAAACAGTGCCCTTCCATACCAAAAATAGCCAAAATTTGCTAGGGATATATTGTAAGAGTATGAAGGTTATATTACCGCTGTACAAGACGACGCAGACTCTTTGAATCTTGAAAGGAAGAGTTACCCTGTACTCAGCTAACCAGCAAGATACAGATTTATTAAAACAGCTTTATTAAATCTGTTACAAAACTCAGTGGCTGGAAGACCCCAGAAGACAAATCTGAAATAGAAATAAATTGATTTCTTTGGGGGGGGGGGGGGAGGTCCTAACAATAGCAATGAAGTTTATTTCTCTACAAGTGTCATTTTTAACTGACGATAGTATGATTTTCTGAATGAGACAGGCTAGTTCTCAGACAGAGATAATCTGCAGAAGTCCAATAGCCAATGCCATTTGACTCATAAGGAAGTGCGGATTAGATGATCAAATAGTCAAGAAGTCAGGCTCAGAACCATCAATTATTGGCACCAGCAAACATGGCAAAATCTAACAGTGCATTTGAAAGACAAATTTGTTTGGGCCTGACAACCTTTGCTGAATTTGGCAGTGATAATTAACTTCTGAGGGCAGGATGTTACAACAGCTTTATATAATTATTGGTCAAAAAGAGGTTTTTAACAACAGATTATAATAATTTATATTTTTTTTAATAAAGACAAACAAATATCATAATATTATTCCTTGGTAGATATACTCTGAGGTACACAGTGGTTTTCAGTAAGCTGCAGCTTGGAATCACCCTCTTTGCTGGCTAGACCCACCACTAGCCGGCCACAAATGATCTGTTTGGCCGCCTCTCACAGGACTCACATATTTCAAATACGGCTTCAGCATCACTTTCAACTTTTTCAGTCGAGCACTAGTCACCTGTGTGACTTACCTGGGATTTCTTCAGGGATGAACACATGAACAGGACAACTGGAAGAAGCATTTTCAAGCTACATAGTCTACTAGCAGCTTCTGGGTTGTGTCTGCGCCTCCCAGCAGAGCTGAGGGGCTCACCTGTCCATATTCCTTACCTGCAGCATAGACAGCTACATCCAAGTCAGCCATCAGGGGCTGCTGGGGAAGTGCTTCTAGGAAACAGTGCATCTTACCTGGAGGTAGCTGTCTAAGTCACTCAGGTGCATTGCCTTCCAGCAGAGGCTGTATCATTGCTCAGTGCTGGTGTACAGAGAGCTGTGCCATGGGATCCTCCTCAGGGGCTTGTGAGAGTATTTTCCTAAGTGTGCAGAGTCAATGATGTGATCACTGTCAGCAAGTCCCACCTTTCTACTCTTACTTTGTTCTCATCTCAACTTGAAGGTTGAATACCCATGGACAACATGTCCAAATGGCTTCCTACATATTTCCCTACACTGGAGTCACTGCAGCCTTTTACTTTTAGCGTAAAGAAATCCAGAAGCTTCCATTTTCCTCTGTGAATATGCTGCAGCATCTCCAGCTCTGACAATTGTGAGATATTTTGTGGTTTTGCACTAACATTGGAACATGACTCAGATCGGGGCAGCTCTAATAACAATATTCCTTGAATTTCTGCACTAAAATTATGTTAGTCTGACATTTGGATGTACTGAAGCTCTGCATATTTTACATGGTCATTTGGAAAACTACTGGTTGTCTCCTTTTCCTCTGCTACTGATCTTCATCACTATAACACTGATGCCTCAAGCAGCAATAAAAAACAAATTGAAAAGGTATTATGAACTGCACAGAACACACTAGGATGAGACCAGCAAACAGAAGCCGCAAATCTGTAACGTGCAACTCTGATTTCAGTGGCCAACTTCTAAAAGCTGCTAGATGGGTTATCACAGATAAACTTGACTGACACAGTTTCCCCACCACAGCTGGTACTGTTTATTGTCTCTGGATCTCAAATTGCCTGCAGTGCTTCCAGGTCCTGAGATCTGTGATGAAACAGAAATGCCGCAGCAGACTGTGGCTCCCTTAGGCTGTTGCCAGTAAGTGTAACCCTGCTGGCATTCACATGCTTTCTCTTCCCCGTGGCAAAGGGGTTGGAACTAGATGATCTTTAACATCCCTTCCAACCCAAACCGTTCTATGATTCTTGGATTATTTTGGACTGTTTTCTCAACCAATTAATTCCATGTACTTGGATTTGCACTCTTTTAAAGAAAGAATTATTCTAACTGAAACAATTGCCTGCTTTATTTCTGAGGTTCTCAATTTAGCAAAGCATTCACTTGCTCAGTTTGACTGCTATTGTTAATGTCTTTATACACATAATGGGCTGAATGCACAGCAAATCACATTGGATATCACCAACAGCTTAGCTTCTTCCCTTGTCTGCAGATACCATATGGTGTAATAGGGAAGATGCAAGACTGCAATTAGTAGAACATCAGTCTGATAGGAATATTTATCTAAAATAAAATGCTAATAAGAGGTCTTGTTTTGGAGTAAGAGACTGCAAGTGTACAGGAATCAACAGATGATTATGTAGCATAGAAATCACTGCCATTAGCAAATGAGCAAGCTTCATGTCTGTAGAGCTTCTTGAGTAGCAGAGTATCCTGATTATTAGAGCATCCTCTTCGTCCCTCTGCAGAATGAGGGGGTTCCTCAGGCCTCCTGAACATGTTGTCACCATCACTGGGTAAAGCTGTGCTTCCTGCACTGACCTGGGAGCAGTGATTAAGCAGGGGACATCCAGCTCAGCAAGGTCAGAGAGGCCTTGAACTGTTATGAGCAGAAACTGCATGGGAAGAACAGCGCCAGCTGTTGAAAAGGAAGAGATACAGAGTTGGGGCTGTAATGTGACAGTGAACTGCGTAACAGAAAAACCCAGTTTTTTGTTTTTTCAACTTCCCCACATGGTTTCACTACTGTTTCTTGCTTTCTAAACCAGGTCCACGGCAGTTACATGAATCTGTGTACACTACACTGAAGCAGTCAAATGTGGGGGCCATTGAAAAGAGCCACTGAAGTGTACGAGCGAGCACGAGGCACAGTGCTGGGGGGACCAGGGCACAAAAGGTCCATCAGAAAGGCCTCAGCAGCTCACTGAGGTGGAACGGATAGAAGAGGCAGTGTTTATCTTATATGGCTCTGTATCCAGATAAAATAAACCGTATGTACACCTCTTTGCAAACACACTAGCAGACTGGTAAGAGTTTAAAACGTATGAGATACACCCATGAAAGAGAAAAGCCTTGACAAAAGCACAGGCATAGTTAATAGATGTTTTGCTATGACCATTTTGGGTTCTCACATTGCTTTCTGTGCATATATCCTCTTCCTGCATGTTTGTCCTTTTTAACCTCTCACACCCAGCACCTTACCTTTCTAATTCAATCTCTTGCTCTCATTTCAGGGCACAATCTAGCCAAAGTATTCAGAAGCAAATAAGCCACAGAAGCGGCAGGACCATGCTGCTGTCTGTCCCCCAAGATGTGTCCACATTGTCCCTGAGCAGCTGTCTGTCCCCCAAAACATATGTCCACATTATTCCATGTCGGCCACCAGTGCCACTGCCTTTTGCTTGTGTCCCACCTGGGACTGGCCTTGGCCCTTAGGGAATGAGACAGGATGGTAGGTGGGCCTTACAGCCAGCACTGAAGTCTATGGCTGCTCCTGTAATTGCAGCCCAGGGAACAGGACCATCTGCAGCTTTTATTTCCATTGGGGTGCAGGGACATAGAGGATAAGGAAAAGAAAGGCAGCAGCAATGCAGGCAGGCTCCCACCTGCTGGAGACAAGCAGCTCCACAGCTACTTTTCCTGGCTGCCTGGCAAGGGGGCTACTAGTGGATGGGGTGCCTGACAGGGATGTTCACACTGTGCAGCCTCAGCACCATCACCCAGAAGTCAGGGTGAGTTTGAGAGGAAGGATTTGGTGAGCAGCTTGGAACTGGATATGTGTTGAAAATCTGGAGCAAACCATAGCAGGAGGAGAAAGGGAAGGATGCATAAAAGCCATACAAAAACCTCTTCCTAAGGAGAGGAATAATTTTTTCCTGAAAAAAACAGAACATGAGTAGGAGGCTCTGCTTTAGTATATGTGTGGCTTTGGAGGGTCTCGCTCTTGCAGTTTGGTGTATCAAGGGAGTTTACAACTGTCCTGGCTTCAGCAGTAGCAGTCATTTTTCTCCTTCTTAGGAGCTGGTGCACCACTGTGGTTTTGACTTTCAGCCTGGCAACAGCACTTATAACACCGATGTTTTTAGTTGCTGCTCAGTAATGTTTACTCTGAGCAAGGACTTTCTGAGTCTCATGCTCTGCCAGGGAGGAGGGGAAGCTGGGAGGAAGCAGAGACAGGACACCTGACCCAAACTGACCAAAGAGGTATTCCATACCACAGCACGTCATGCCCAGTATATAAACTGGGGGCAGTTACCCAGAAGGGTTAGATCACTGCTGGGTCGGGCTGGGTATCAGTCGGCGGGTGGTGAGTGGTTGTATTCTTTTCCCTTGTTGTTTCCCTTGTCATTATTATTATTGGTGATAGCAGCAGTGGTTTGTGTTATGCCTTAGTTACTGGACTGTTCTTAACCCGTGGGAGTTACATTCTTTCGATTCTCCTCCCCATCCCTCTGGGAGTGGGGGAGGAAGGGGGAGGAGTGAGAGAGAGACTGCGTGGTTTTCTGAGTTACGGCTCGGCTTAAACCACGACAACAGCATGAAAAAGATACTATAAGCAGACATGTATTTGTATCTGGGAGGAAATTACACCTTCTTGGTACCCTCTGGAGAAGGGAGAGGATCAGGGAGGTCCCTCGTGGCCAATAAAACTGCCCAGGGTGGGGAAAATGTGAAAAAAATCCAGGTTTCCACAGCCCACAGCCACCCTAACACATGGATATTTGGAGACCTCAGGGGAGGCAGCTGAGCAGCTCCAGCAGGTGCTAAAACCCACCCAAAGATGAAAAAAACCCAATATAAAATATACCTATCCTTTATTCCCCCTCCCTCTTCAAAAGGCATCACTGTGATTATGGAAAGCTGCTGAACGTTAGTGGGCTTGTTTGTGGCTTTGGTTTGAATGGTTGTTTCACTGAACTCTCAGGAACTTGAAAATGGGCTCTGATTTCTTAGACCAAATTGTTTCTCCTCCCTGTCTGGCAAAAGTGAATTTGTTATCGGAGGCTTGATACTAATAGCATTTGAATGGTTTATCCTTAAAGGAAAATAAAGCAATTATTTCAGAGAACAGAGCTAATAGAAAGGGAGACAGGGGTTTGAGATGCTCTGGGCAAGGACCCAAAAAAGCAGACTGTGAGCATGCGTAGTTGCAGGTTTATGGCTTTGCAGCACAGTATGCTGCTGTTAGCCCAGGCACAGTCCAGGAAAAGCAGAAATCTGCTCTGGAAATTTACCCCATGGTATCTAGGACCACAATGGCTCTTTTGTGCTGAATATATAAAGCATAACATGTCTGGGAAAACAACATGCCCTTGCCAAAGAAAGAATATTCTAATATCAGATTAAAGGTTTTATTTTAACAGGAAGAGAAAGTCAAAGTTTTGATCTTTCCCATGATCAAAAAATGGAAATCTGACACAATTGCAGTCATCCATGGAGACTGAAGACTTCCCTTCGTAAGACGAGACTCTACGGGACAGACCCGCTTTCCCCTGCCTACAGTGTGCTGCAGGCAGGATCTTTATATTTCTGGCAGGGGAAAAAAGGAGTGCTAGAGAAATATCTGGGAGCCCTGTGCAGAGCAGGGAGATGTGGAAGAACTGCCCCACACGCCTGCGAGGCCCCAACAGACACAGTACCGTCAGCAGTCAGTGCGTGGTGTCATGCTATCACCCAGAGCTGAGCCCTGAGAACGCTGCTTCTCCAGCACTTAAAACAATAAACCACAGGGAAAAAAGCCACCACAGAGGAAAACCAAACCAAACCAAACCCCCAGAATCATCTTCCCCTCTCCATTAAAATATTTCTGCCAGCTTTTCAGACTTTTTCCCTTTGTTCACTTCCTTCATTTCCCTACCTTCTTTGAGCAGCAAGGTTGAACAAGGACATGAAATAAACCCAGAAAAAACACAAAGCAAACGTCTCTAAAAAGTCTGTTTTGAGTCAGAAAATGTTGGTGAACTTTTTTTCAGACTTGGTTCTTTAAAACCCCAAAGTCCCAGAACACATGGTGATTTCTGTAAGACATTGTTCTTTTTTGTCTTCCTCTCGTGTCAGAGCTAATTAACAAATGGTTGTTATTAGTTTCTACATGCTTTTTGCACATGGCTTCTGCAGCTTCAAGAGCTCATCTCTCCATTTAGTATTAGAGGCATTGTCCAGTATGCCAGAGCCAAAAAGCCCATTAACAATCTCCAGGCTGGCATCTCTTTAACAGCAACTTCTTTCATAGCCCAGACAAAGCATTAAAAAGCATTCAGCATGTTTAAGAGATGATTAAGATGATCTAATGGGGCTGTTCCCTCTCTGATGTCAATAATCAAATGTTTTCATCTCATTGCTTGCTTTCTATTGGTGCCACACAATTTTCTGTTGGTTGTAGATGTGGCCTATAATTTCCACTGCAGCATATGCAAAGTCACCCATGAGTAAAAAGCAGTTGGATTTTGCTCTGTGCTGAGAAGCATGAAGCTGCTCATGGACCTGACTGGTAAAAAACAAGTGTGTGAAAAAGGCCCGGCAAGAAGGTGATGACAATTTTTGCTGCTCACATCAGTAACCAGCCCCTACTGCTGTCATGGCAGTCCTCTGGGAAGCCTCATTTGCACACCCGGGTACCATCAGCTGACAGCCCTTTGGTGCTCAGGGACTTCTGGAGATGTCTTCCCTGGGCAGCACCAGCCTGGGCAGCAGTTCCATGGTGTTCCTTTTCACCTCTCTCATTCGCCACAGTGGCTGGTTTAAGCCACGGAGCAGTTTGGGGTGCTGCTGGCCAGGCTGATGCATTGGCAGCACAGTCCCTCAGCAGTGATGCCCCGGCTCTCTCATCCCCAGGACTTAGGGATATGGAAAGCCTTTAGGGACAACATCATGCTCCTGGACACAAGCACAAGGCTCTTCAAGGTCGCTTTAACGTGAGTATACCTGAATGGCAATAACTCTGAGGAATCACTTATACAGAAATTTGCAGCATTCAGTCTCTCTCACACAGCCTGAAAACCTCGCTCCGGCTGCACCGATTAGTTGCAAAGTTAATTACCTGCTGCGCCTCTTTTGAAGTCTCTGCCTATGACAGTATCTCCGCTGCCAGCCTTTCTCCCTGTTTGAAGTCCTTTTTCCTCCACAGAACTTACTTTGTTCTCACACTTCTTACGGATTTAATCTGCTTTCCCCAGCTTGGCACCACTGTGGAAAAGCAAAGTGAAACACAAAGGAGACGGAAGAAAACCCCAACATCTGAGGGGTCTCATGTCATCTCCCATTCACATGTTACAGCTTGTGGGGCTTCTCCCACTTTATATACATTTATTTCGTGTAAGTCAATATACCGTAAAATACAAAATGCTGAAGTAAAACGGAACAATTCTTGCTTCAAGCCATAACTAAAATCCATATTTTTCCTGTGAGACCACCACTAAATCAGGTAGGAAGACTCCTATCAGATCATAGTGAAAATAAACATAGTAAAAAAGCAGTCCTCACAAGCACAAATCACTTTCCTATATGTGGATCAGTTTTATTATATCTTTACCCTTATGTCACACGATGATTTTTCCTCTTAACTGGTAATTATTGACATTATTTATTGATTTTCCAGTGGATTTGGCCTTCCAGTGAGTTTTGGTTTTGACATCATGGCTTTGGGAGAATATCTCAGACTCTCTGCTGGGGTGGGTGAAGGTGCCGCATACATCCCCCTGCAAGGGTGAAGCTGGCACAGCCTGGAGAGATGGTGTTACCTGCAGAGGAGTCCAGGAACCAGCTCCTAAATCCTAAATTCCTCAAGGAATGTCTTAAGGGAGGGAGAAGAAAGTAAGTGAGTCAGTGTGAGAGGCATTGCTTTCTTGCAAGAGGAAATAAAGGTCCCAGAAGCCTTCTGATGGCTGCGAGGATGAAAGCCTATGTGTGTGCATCAACCGTGACACCGTCTGCTGGGATCCAGGCAGCTGCCCAGTCCCCTGTCAAAACCCCTGCTGCTTATGCTGGGTTTCACCTCCTGCTTTTCACAGCTGGTTTCCTTGTGGCTGCTGGAAGGTGAGGGCTGAATGCCCTGGCCCCACATGCAAGCACAGCCCAATAAGCTGCACCCTGCTCCTCACACCTTCCCAGGGAGATTCCGTGCAACCCAGCATGACCTGATACCCACCAGCCAGCCCCAACCACCCATGGCTGTGCCCAGGGAGTTGGCATCACCCCACCCACATGAGAGGGCCCTGGTGTTCGGGGGCTGGACGAGGCCATCTCCTGGCGCAGGATCCATGCGGTGCCCCTCCTGCCTCCCACCACCTCCTCCGCCGCATCTGCATCACCAGGCTATGGCGTAACATATTGTACTCTTTAGAAAACAAGCTCAGTGCCTCTGGAATTAGGATCGGAGTGACGCTGCCTGAATCATAACCTTTGAAAAATAGCAGACTTTCTTTGTGGTCTATTTTTCCCTCAGTGGAACAAAGCCGGATTTAAAGGTCTGCCGTGGGTGGATGATTGCAACCCCTGATCCCCAGCCAGAAGCATTACATTACATAAAGAGTTTTTTTCTTCATTAGGAATTAATCTGTGCTAACCAACTGTCAACTGCTGGTAACAACTGTTTATTAACATGCTACCCTCCCCCGAGGAGGGTCATTTAGCTGACTTATTACATCAGATGTAATATGAAAATGCACTTATCCATATCCCAGGCAAACAGGGACCAGCTTTCCTCTTGCCTGCCCACAAGTGTGCTGGTGCAAGGGAGTGAGGGCAGGGGTTCATTCTTCCTCCTGCCTCTCTGCTGCCTGGCTGCAGGACACGAACTTGGCTCATCAGAGCTTCCCCACTGGAAAGCTGAGCTTATAAAAGACACATCCTTATGGAAGTCCTGCTTTGGATTCTACTGGGGGAATTATTTGCCACAGTGTCAGGAATCAAAGTTTGGAGTGATGCAGAAGGCGTGGAAAAGCACTCATACGCATTCATGGCATGTGTGAGTTTATTGATGGTTAAGTCCGGAAAGAGGTTTATTCTGCATGGTAGAATTTTTGGCAACATCTAAAACTAATCACTTGTGGGCTGCCAGGTAAGCTGAGCACATGTTATGGAAAAGATGAGGCTATTGTTCATGGGTGAGTTATCAGCAATATGCTGTATAATGAGACATTTAATGAAATCACTGAAAAACATCAAGAAAAATCAAATTCTAACCTGAAACCATGCCACTTCCTGTGTGGAAGGAAATAGTGGGGGTGAACAGGGCTCATGCTCTTGGCTGCAGAAAGGCTGCTGCTAGGCTTTTCTGTATACAAACTGTGTGGCTTCAAGGAAGGTCACAGACAGAGTGGAGATCACCTAGTCCGAAGAAGTGAAGAGCAAAGGCAGCCTGATACGTATCTCCACAAACTTAGGAGCATAAACTTTCCCTTATATCCACTGCAGGTAGCACAGGGCATAACAGACCCATGTTACAGCTAGGGACATCCAGCCTGGCTACCAGAAAACACTATCTAATTTTAAGGCTGGTTACCCACTGGCATAAACTGCCCAGGGAGGCTGTGGGGCTTAAGAGCAGGCTATACGAGTGTCTGTCAGAAGTGATCGAAGTGCAGTTGATGCTGCCTTTGGGTGCGGGAGCTGGCTGCTGGCCTCCTTGCCTACACGATTTTGCCTGTGGCAGCACTCAGCATGGTGGCCTTGTCCCAGTGGTGGGGATATGCCCCAGGTCTACCACTCCTTGGCTAGCAAGTGGCAGTGTGGGACCTGGTCTGAGCCTCACTGAGACCTCGCAGAGACCTGGGGCACACCAGCACTTTACTCAAGCACCCAGGCGCTGAGCTCAGCAGCTTCACCCTCTCCAGCCTTCCCATCCCTTGGGATACATTTTTCAGCCTCTTTCCCTCTTCTGCGGTGCCCTCTGCTTGTTTCTGGGCGCTTCTGATCTCCTCTTGCAGCCTCATGGGGAGCAGAAACAAGGGTCAGGGTAGACACCAGAAGATGGCTGAGGGGTGTCTGCTTGGCAGCAAGTGCGTGTGAAGTCTTCAAGCCTGCTCTAATGACAGTAGGAAGTGTGGGGGCTGGGCTGAGATACGAGCATGGTGCCCAAGGTGTTGAGGCATGTCCGGGTTCGGGGAGGCAGCTGGGAAATGGCACTAAGGTAGCTTAATACCACAGTGGTGAGCAGAACTTGATAGCCGGTTGGGTGGGTGAGCCTGAAGGCTCATGAGAGATGAACATCAGGGCATTCAGGCTGAGCTAGGGACCAGGGGCATGCCTTGGAGCAGCCACGAGTCTTGAGGGCAGCCTCCGTCCTGGGAACAGACGTGCCTAGAAGTGACTGGGAGCATTTTAAGGTCTTAAATAGCAGCCCAGTAGCACTGGGTGGAGAGACTGAGGAATGAAACTTGGGGTCCAAATTGTGCCCTGGGTGGCTGCTCCAGTCCTGGGTGCACCAGTGGGTTCTCCTGAGGGCCTGAACACACCAGGCAGCCAGGCCAGACCCACAAGGCTGTGTGCTGCGCATCTGCACCATGTTGTTTGGTAGCTGATGTGAAGGTAAGCCTTGGACTTCTTTCTGAGGCTGATTCCTCTTCTGCCAAATCAAACAGATTCTTCTTTCTTTAATTTGTACAGTGCTGTTTTACCTCCTCCCAGTTAAACTCATCGGTTTATCAGATTCATACGGTAAGCGAATGATCTTAGGGACAGAGTTCGTACTTGCAAAACAGCCTCAGCAGTTTCTTCCTTTGGCAGAGCACCAGCAAAGGTGGTTTGTACTGGAGCTGTTACTCGTTTGTTTCCGTGGCTTTTTTCACCAGCTGAGAAGTGGGAAGAATTCAGACACACTGTAATGTTTAAGTCAGCTGCCAGAGGACTGAGGAAGAGAAAGCACAAACACTACAGCCCCGACTGAGGAAAAGCTGGAGAAGTGAGGAGAAGATAAAGGCTTGGCAAAACACTGCCTTTGGTACAGTCACAGAAATCCTGCAAACATGCGCCGCATCTGCAGAGCAGGGCACCAACCTCCCCCATGGACAAAACACACATAGAGAGCCCTCACCCCGGCCCCTGAGGAAGAGAAACGTTTCTCTCAGTGTGCCATCCTGGGGACAGATCAGAGCTGTCTGGGGCAGACAAACACTGACCCCACAAAGAAAGGGTCTCATGGAGGGGCCAAGCCCTGCAGGAATGTCCTTTGTCACCCTCCTTGGGGTGGCAGTTTGCATCCGTGTCACCATCATGGCTGGGGATGATGGTTAGGGTGATGACCACCTGAGATGGTTAGTGTCTCCAGGTGTGGTCCAAGCAGGAGTTTCCTCTTCTCCCCATGTAGTCTTACAAAGTGCTCCTCAGCTCTATACCTGAGCACCTACCGATATGCGTTAGATGCTGAGGCTTCTATCTGGTGCAAATGATACGGCCTTTCTCTCATCCAGCTCCCCAGGCAGTGTCTTGTCTCCTTGCCTAACAGCTAAATAACTCTGCCTTTCCTGTTTTGTGGAATGGCAGCTCTCTTGAAACTCTGGATTAAAAAGGAACGGTAATTTTACTTGGAGGCTGCTGCAATTACAGCCTGTGCTCAGCATTGAAGGTCTCGCAGCAATACCTATAAAATGTGGTCATTATGCACCTTAATAAGAAAAGTTTTAAATTTCATGGTTGAAATTAATTTGGACCCTAATAAAAATCCAGATAAAATGGAAAGAGCCAGGAGGCTACAGAGTTTTACAGCTCTAATGTTCTGTCCCATTTCCCAAAATATATTTGTTCAAGTAATACAAGCTGTCGTTACAATTAACTTGTCCTTTCATTTCCCTCTCTGAATTCCCTCTAAGCTGAACACACAATTTTCTTCTATAAATCTGCGTGACAAGTAGAGCAGTAAAATCTCTTTCTCTTTTTTTTCCCCACATCATTTATATGCATTTTGCATGGATTGAGTTGCCAAGCACTTTTCCTAAGCTAATTTCTATGGTTGCAAGTGCACAAATCCACACCCGGACACTCCTACAAGTCCTGTGGGAGAAGTCCAGTTTGGACAACTGGCCAAGATAAATCTTATTCATTTGCTCATAGGCAGATGATCTTAAAAATCAGGCACCAAATTATCTGTTAATGGCTTTGCTGCTTGCTCCAAGGAGTGGGCCATGCAGGGTTGTCTTGCTTCCTGGGTCCCTTGCAAAGGGAGTGCTGGGGGATGCCTTTTGTGACATGCCGGTGATATAGCCCCCATCTCTCCGGTGCTGGTAGGATGAGCTGGGGGGTGGTGGGGCACCTGGAAGCTGTGCAAGCCGCCTTGTGTTGGTGTGGAGAGGCCTCTGCCTGGTGTTTCTTTGCCCTGGGCTGCCACAGGCATGTGGCTCCAACATGAAACTCTGACTAAGGACCAGCTGATGACACCCATGGCCAGAACTGGACCCAAACCTGTATCACTGCACTGCATCACCTCACAGCTGGCAGGGATGCTACCGCTTCTGGCAGAGGATAGCTTTTTCTTCCCCAAATCAAGGAGTGCCACATGGTGAAGTGATGCCCAGGCACTGAGGGTCTTGGGACAGGGGGGTACTCCAATCCTCACCTCTGCAGCCAGCTCTGCTCAGCCTGGCAGTCACCCCTGCAAGAGCTAGACACTAAGAGCAGCGCCTTGCCCGCTGCTCATGCACAACATCCCTCTCAGCCCTTTGTGCTTCATCTGAAATGGTAATTCCTCTTGACCAGGAAAGTAATGAGTCCGATACATTATTTCAACTGTCATTTTTTGCAAAAGAATTAATCAGCTTAGTGTGAGACTGGATTACATTTCAATTTGAATAGTGCTAAAGTCTTGCTGGCTTTTAAATACATTTTTCTGTTCTTTAAATTTCAGCAGGGCAGTATCTCACTTAGTTAGACTGTACCTTGCTGTAATCTCTCCATTGTGGAAATTTGACAGACAATAGTCATTATTCAGTGGTCTGGGTATCAACCTCACCCGTGCACATTTACTTTAGTCCTATTGTCTGCATTAGGGATAATAGCTGAGATTGGGCAGCCGGCACCTCAGAGCCCTTTTATCTCCCATTGGTACGTGTGGAGACAATCTTTTCAAAGGCACAAAGGGGGAATTATATGACAAGTTCTCATTTATAGCCAAATGGAGATTGAAATATACACCTGCCATTTGGGCTCTTGAAAATGTGCCCTTATGTGTAATTATTAAAATTACTCCAGCTGTGGGCTGCAGTTTCCACAGAAGGTTTCTGAAGCTTATAGCTGTTATTAACAGCTCAGTTTTCCAAGGAGCCTTGCATACATCAAAGTATTTGCCTGCTTCCACTACATTTCTTCCACCTTTTGGGATGCTTATTATTTCAAATCTATTACAAATGAGGTGTTTATTCAAATCATTTATCCCTGGGCATTAGCTCATAGGTAACAGATCTCCAAACAAAATTAAAATAGCATTTTAAAGTTCACACCACAAAATGGAGTCTTCTCCACCCTTTCCATCTGTTATTTTATTACCAGGTTTGATTACAGCCATCAGCACAGTGGATTGTACCCACTGTACAACAAGTTTAGCATCAACCTTTCTTCCAAAGTTTTCAGCACTTCCTTTTCAGAAGGAAAATGTGAGAGAACCCGTAATTTTTGCCAATACCTCCTTTCTTGGCTTTTGGCTAGCAGTGAGAGCCTTCTTTTTCTTACTTCAATATAGTAAGTCCTCTGGGCACAATAAATAGTAATTTATGTACAATACATTACAATTTTGTGTATGTACAGTATTTAATACAGGTATATGCCTCAGTGTCTTACTTTGTCATATGCTACCAGCGTATATATTATACACGTATGTATATACCTCTATATAGAGTTGATTTCTTTCAAAGACATGATTTGGTTAGAAATAGAAGTATAACGGAGCCAGATGCAGAATGAGCAGGGCTGATATTTTCTCTCTTTATAATTGGACCAGCTTATTCCGAGAAGGTATTCACCAGTGAGCTTTACCCAAACCCCTTGTGCGCTTCTGAAAATCCTGTCCTTCAGTAGGTTATTTGTCCAGGTGCTTGAAGCTTCACAGAATTGGGCTGTATCCATCAAACAGTGCTCAGAGCCTAGCTTCAGGCACCATTTCGCTAAACATTGGTTGGATCTTGCAACTAGAAGTTAGGCAGTGCTCATGGGGTCTCTTGGAATCCAGGGAAGATGAAAGGGGAAATACATTCTCACCACAATGCTTCAAACATTTGTCCTAGCTTCATGCCTAGCCACTCTTCTTTTAATAAGCAGAAAACCACAATTCATACACTGCCTGAAGGAGATGCCTTGGGTTTATTTGTATCTACACTTTTCATCTATTGTTTTAATGAACGGTAAGTGGTGCCTAAGAGAGAGAATATTTTTTTCCCTTTAATGTAAAAACCCCCTCCTTGATGGTTTTATAGGCTATATTTTTGTGCCTGGTAGAAACAGACATCAACCTCTATCAGTTATGCACACATGCACATAAAGTAACAGTAAGGTAGCCTCTCCAAAACATGTTTATTAGGTAGCATTTAAATGACAGGCAGCACTAGTAAAAAGATGATAGGATGTAAAGGACTGTCTTTGTCACCACATAACTTCTAAGGGGACAGGAGATGTAAAAAAACAAACTGCAAGTAAACACTAGGATATCTCTTTTTTGGTACGCCAGGAGGCATTATTCTATGACAGTGCTTGCTTTTTGGCTGTTGGGCTACATTTATTTCTAGTTTAATTGCAATGTGGGGGAGATACATACTTTCTTCCAGCTGGGCTGATTCAGAGGACACGTTGAAGTACTTATTGATAACCACAAGAAAAACCTTTGCATTCCCACAGGGTGTTCTGCTCAGAAATCATGACTGTGCCACACACACATGCTAGTTATGCAAGTTAAGCCCCTCAGAACCTCATGAGGTAGGTAAACGTTATTGCTCCCCGCTTTCCAGATGAAGGAGAAGAGGCACTGAGAAGTTAAATGGTACATGCCATGGGTAATGCAGAAACACTGGCAAAACTGGGGGTGCAGGAACCCGGTTTCTCATTCTCTACACCAGCAACTTCGTGGTGCAGTTCTGCTGCCTTCTCCAGCAAAGGTCCCTCCCCTGCCTTGTCCTGCTGCAGCGTTGGTTCATTTTGCACTGCTAATGCTGAAGAACATACACAGGTTATGTGCAGGCTTTAACCTCTCAAAAGGGAAGTGGTCTATTTCTTTAATATTTTTTTGTGTCTTTACAATAGTGATCTCCACCTCTTGATCTGAGAAGTATTCAGGTTTCAGGTCCAAGAAGAATGATGTGTGGTAAATGCTGATGGCTCAAAAGGACAGAAGTGGCAGGCTGGGATACAGGGCAAAGCTACCTTTCAGATATCGTTCTTTCATGGCTCCCCTTCTTGCCAGCATATTCAGATCTGTGTTTTCTTCCTTTTATAACCAGACAGACCTCCATTCATGTCCGTTATTATCATGGCCAGTTAAAGGCAACACAGTTGTTAATTTCAGTTTCTCTCACCAATTTTGTTTCCAGTAAATCAGTGCAACCATCAGTGCAACTTAAGCAGCAATATTTGAGGCACAAGGGAAAACCTGGTTATTGGTAATAGCCTGAAGCTGACGCCCTCTACCGTCTTCTACATCCATTGAGATTCAGAACATAAGAATTATTGCTACGGTAAGCAGAAAATTCCATGTGCCAATAGTTACGGTTTTATTACTATTTTTGTTTGCTTTGCCTTTATTCTTGTGATTTATCTTAATCTTCATGGCCCAATCCCGGGTGTCATGGGTTCAGCAGCAGCAGTCATTTTTTCTCCTTCTTGGTAGCTGGTGCAGCTCTGTGTTTTTGATTTTGGGCCTGGGAACAGTGCTGATAACACCAGTGTTTTTCAGTTACTGCTTGGTGATGTTTAGGCTGACCAAGGACTTTCTGAGTCTCATGCTCTGCCAGGGAGGAGGGGAAGCCGGGGGGAAGGAGAGACAGGACACCTGACCCAGACTAACCAAAGAGGTTATTCCATACCACAGCACGTCATGTCCAGGATGTAGAACGGAGAGCAGAGACCAGGAAGGGTGGTGAGGGTGCACGGTGGGGGGGACTGGTGGGGGTGTACTGGGTGGTCGGGCTTGATATTTGATGGTGAGCTATTATATTCTTTCCCTGTATTTGCCTTGTCATTATTGTTACTGGTGGGGGTGCACTGCGTAGTCGGGCTTGATATTGGATGGTGAGAAATTGTATTCTTTTCCCTTGTATTTTGTCTTATTATTATTATTGGTGGTAGCAGTAGTGATCTGTGTTATATCTTAGTTACTAAACTGTTATCCCAACCTGTAGGAGTTGCATTCTTTCAATTCTCCTTCCCATCCCTCCAGGAGCAGAGGGAAGAAAGAGGGGGAAGTGAGTGAGTGAGCAAAACTGTTTGTGGCTGAGAAGCTTAAACCACAACACCAGGGCAACTTAATCTTACCATTGAGTCAGCTTCCAATCTCAGTCCTGGGTTTTCAGGCTCTGCCCACCCTTCTGAGTTTCAGCTTGATAACCAGATATTTTGGTTAATGTAATCTCTATCAATCACAGCCAAAATGTCACGGTGTTTTCTAAAAACAAGGAGCACACAGACCTGGACATCGTTTTCTTGTTGCTATCACATTTCTACATTTGGGTTTTGCTGTCCGTGTTGTCAGCAAAGGAAAGGGAGATATGACAGGATGAAAAATGGAATGCCAAGCACAGAAGATTATTACAATGCTCTCCAGCAGCTTCAAAGGACTTACATCGACCTTGGACATCATGCTATTATTCTTGGCCATTTAATCTCTGACATGCCTGTGTTTCTGCAGAGAGAGGTTCTGGCAGACATCTCTCTCTTGATCCAAAATACCCAAACAGAAGGACAGTGGGTTGATCAGGAGAGGCATATTGGGGTATACAGTTTCTCTGTGGGCTGCACTTTCCTCACAGGGATGAGGAAAACTCTTGAAAGCCACCAGTGCTGCCCTCAAAACTGTTTTCAGCTACTGGAGAGAGAAAAGTCATGGTCCCAGAGATACTGCCCATTCACCTTGTGCTGATTACATGCTACACACCAGCTTCCTCTCTCATTTTAGAAGGCAGATGCTACATATCATATACTGTGCTCAAGTTATATAGAGAACATCTGTGTAAACCTCCCTGTTTTCATTACCCATGTACCCTAGGAGCTGTCTTCTATGAGTATGCAGTCATATTTGCTCTGCATCATCATCACTTCTTACTTCTAATCCAGAAAAAACACGACCACCACTCAAACATACCACCTGCACTGTGTAACCAACCCAGCTGATCCAGGCCAGTAGGCTGTCTTAATGGTATTGATTGAGATCCTATCTGGAGAAAGCAGGGTTTCGTCCCTGAAAGGAAGTCTTCTTTAAAAAACGATGCCAAAGAAAAATAAAAAAGCAGAGATTTGAAAAGGAAAGGCCACATTTAGGTTCCTTAGAGGAGATGCACTGTCCAGACCTTCCCTTGCAAGTTGCATTTGTCTAACCTGTGACAGCTCATGTGAGCATTGTCCCTGGCTGTGTCTCTGGTTGTCCATTGCACAGCAGGCACCACCAGTGTGGCTGTCCCCAAAAGAACATAGAGCACCTTTGGGGTGAATGGTGAGCACATATTTTCAAGTATGAGAAATTACACTTGTCATAAAGCGAACGGGAGCTGGGGTGTGGGTTGGAAAGCAACCAGCACAACAGGTTCCTCCATGATGTCTGTGCATGGCGTTGCCTGCTAGAGGATGTGTCCTCCCCTTTACCCTCCAAAGCAGCAATAAAATAATCAGTTTTCTGGTTTTTCATCCAGATTAGGCTGAAAAAGAACTAACAAAAGAGAGTTCTGTGAATGCCTTCTGCTTCAGTCACTGCAGTGCCGGCATGCTTAGCTGAAGACAGACCAATATATCAGATTGAAAAATATATAGGTGCCTGGAAATATTAATCTTGAGTATTTATCAATTGCATGAGTGTTTTGGATAATGCGCAAGCCCACATGGCCCTTCAGGCCTCTCTTCCTTGATGAATTTGATTCATTGCTCATAGTTAAGTGCACAACCATCTTTTCTTGTTTTTCTTCCTCTGGGACCATCTGGTTTCTTGTATATCCTGCCAGGCTGTTGGCATCAGATTCACTGTAGTTTCCATCCAGCATCATAGTTTTTGCATGAGGTATTCCACACGTACATGGAAACTAGGAACATAAACAAGAAATACAGCTGAACTTTGGAAGAACACTTTAGCAACAGAAATGTCTTTTTATTAACAGACAGCTTGTAAACAGTTCAGCTTGAAATTTTAGTTGAGATACTCTAAGTTTCCCTTTAAACATTAAAGTCACTTGGGTTTTTTTGCTTGTGTTCTGAAAGGAAGAGATGTGGTTTAGCTACGCTGCTTGGACAAGCACCTTCACAACACGTGAGAAAATGCTTTAGCAGGCATAAAAACTAGCCAGGCTCTTTTAGCTAGCTCTGCTCAGCCTTGCTGGCTTGAGATTCCTTATTTTGTAGTCTTTGCGTTTACAAACATTCAAGGACAAAATGCACATTTATCCATGGAAATGGCTTACCTAGTGCATGTTATGGGGAAAAAGGGCCAAGTCCTAGTTTTGCAGATATGTGTTTTCTTCTTAAGTCTGATTTTAAATGAAGAAAATAACCAAATTGAAAGCCTAATGTAAAATTCCTGTCCTGTGGAAGCTACGGTCAAAACTTGCACTGACTTCAGCAGCACCAGCATGCATTCTAGAGAACTAAAAAACCCCAACGAATACAGGCAGAATTTTGAATAGCAAATTCTGTCTTCTACTGATTAAAATCTGCAGGTTTTCTGTCTCAGAAATATGGATTATATTTGTATTCAATGAAAATGGACTCCAAAACCTCCTTCCTGATAGGAGTTTCTGCCTCTGATCCCCCAGAGGCTGCTTTCCTTACCAAAAAATACTTTGCCCCCAATTCTCTTCTCCACCAACTTTGATGTGTGGGTTTTCCAAGGACTTGTTTTCAAGTTCAGCTAAATTAATTGAATATGTATACACAGAAATATATATATCCTGGATATATAGATGCAGACATAAAAAAGTATATATGCCTGAATACGTAATATTTGGGATGGCACTGGAAAACCCTGCGCTCCAGGTTTTTTCTTCAAATTGTTTAACCACCAGATCACATAGTTTACTGAAAACCTGGAAATCAACTTGAGAATTGGTTTCTGCGTTCTAATCATAACAAAATGATTTGGTATCAGCAGATTGTGTGCAGAAAAACATGACAAGTTTGCAGCCTATTTGCTCTACTTGTCAGACCCATCACTCCAGGAATTTCTTGGAGCACTCTACAGGAACAGCTGAACATCCGTTGGGTTCTAAGACGTATTTTATATTAAGCAGGTGTACCTCAAATAATACCAAACCAGAATCACAACAACAACACAGGGAAGAACTACATCAGGCTCTTTATCATCAAATGATGACAATGATGACAGGTCCAGGAGGTGGTAGGTGGGTGGGTGGAAGGGAAAGCTGTTAACAGCAATAAGCTCATTGCTGTAGGAGCCAACAGAGGAAGAAATTCTGTAGATTTCATCTTAACCCTTAGGTCAAATTACTGTTCCTTCATATAGATGTGATAACAGTCACCCTTATGAATAAGGGAGCCTAACGCACTGGAAATCCACCTCCACAGAGTCTTAAATCACCCCCATCTTCGCATAGGTGCGTACGTGCAGAAGTATGCTACATAATTTCACCCTGCAGCAGTTTCAGCCTATGTCTACACTAATAAATTAAACACTGCCAAAGAGGCTCCCTGGGCATGGGAACTCAGCTGACAATCCTATCAGTGTGCCAGAATTGTCTCTGGCCTGAACATCCAGGAACCAGAAGGTTCCCGTGTACAATCTGGAACAAGCACAGACCACAGTCTATTTGCCACAGACAATTCACAGCAATCTCTCTGATATTGAGGGAAAGAAGGTTTAGTTTCAGATACTAAGATTTTAGTTTAAATACTCCTTGGTCCCAGGCACATTTAATTTCTTAATGTAGACACACACAGGGCTTTTCTCTGTGCAGCCTAACATATTCATATTAAGATTTTGGGGGTCTTTGACAGGGGAGCAGCATTGACTGACAAGATCTGCATTTACAGTGAAATATGTCTCTTGTTTCTTCAAGAGCACTCACCTACACTTTGCTTCAATCCTTTCAAATAATGCTGCTTATTATCTCTGTTCCCGCTACCATCACTGAGGATTACTATTGTCACATGCTGAAGACTGGATAGAATACTATACCTTGTCTAGTAAAAAGGCATTTTCTGAACACAGAATTCAGTGCCCAAGAATAAAGGGCAGATTTGTGATATAAATAACCTCGCTGGATATGGGAAAACATTCCTGAAAACTCTGCAGAAGAGTAACACACTCTCTCAGTTCATCCCTCCAATACAGTTAAAGGCAAAGGAGAGGGAGGGTGGCCTATAAAAAAAAAGAAGCAAGTTTATTCCAGGCAAGTCAAACTTAGGAAGATTTCTGTTATTTCCTGTGTACTGTCAAAATACCATCTTCTTTGGACATGGGAAGTCTGAGCAGGACTGGCTAAAAAGGCCAGAGACCACTGCTCATGTGCAGCAAGTAAGACACACTTGGCTTAACTGCTTGCATAGAGCATTTCCACCGTATGCCGCAGAGAACTGCTGGGCCCTGGATGAGGACTAGGATGGGCGGAATAGATAAACAGGCTACCCAGGACCTGTTCAAGTAGCTTTCCAGAATCACAGTTGTTGAGAAGGCCTTGGAGAGGCCTTTAACTTATTCCAATCACTTTTTAAGGTGTATTTAACTAAGTTTTTGCTGAGATGCCAGCTAGGACAGGTACTGGGCTGACAGGTTGTCTATTCTGTACTCCACCAAAGTCATAGGAAGAAGTGCAAAGGGAAGAGTAATTGCAAAGCCAACAGAGGAGTTCAGGGAGAGAAATTCCAAATCATATTAAAGTGGATGTCTGCACTGGTATTTATGAAAGGCTGATACCAGGAGTCAAAAGCAGTAGGTGACTAATGTTACCTTTGAACTAATGTGGGGTGCTCCGAATTGGAAGAAAGAAGCTGTAAAACATGGTGATGTTCTGGGTCTGTGAGGACATGAAAAATTTGGTACCAAGCGCTACTGTTAGTGTTCAGAAGATAGTGCTGATAATTAGAAGGGAGTAGAGCTCGCAGATCTGTAGGATAATTCAGGCTAGAAAGGACCTCAGGAGATCTCCAGTCCTATCTCCTGCTTACAGCAGAGCCAGGCTGCTCAGGGCTGCATGTCAGGTCTTGAAAAACTCCAAGAATGCAGGATGAGACCGACCACAGCACATTAAAAAGTACAAGTGTAAACTTGGCTGAATGTTGTTTGTGTTTGGTAGTGGGGAACAACTCCACTATTACAGCCATTGGATTCAGATTCCATAGTAGAGCTGAACGTAGAGGGAGGAAATTAATTTGCTCTGAATAACACTTTAGCTTAAAAATACAGGAACTGCGGCTGCTGCAGTGGAGTATCAGATTTGATACTTTCCTCTGTTGTCATCCCCACAGTTCCACATTGCAGTCTTCCCCAGTTCAGATCACACTCTTCTTTTCTCTGAAGTTTCTATGAAGACCTATGAGACCACCTCCAGTTTTTCTGATGTTAGCAATTCAGTTTGAGTTGAAGTAGCCTAAGATCCAACTATATGCACACTGATGTCAGTGTTTCCCATTTGTAGATACAAAGACCAGGTCTATTGTAAGAAAAAAGAGTATGAACAAAAACTCTTCTCACCCTCTCCCGCAGTTTCCTCTCCTTCCTCTCCTGCACTGTAGTCAGGTAATTCACAGCCGCATATTCCAGCACTGAGAGGAAGACAAACACAAAACTGACCCACAGGTAAATGTCCACTGCTTTGATGTAGGAAACACGAGGCATGGAAGCATTCACCCCAGTGATGATCGTGGACATGGTCAGCACAGTGGTTATTCCTGGAAAGAACCAAGAGAAATTAATGTTATTGACTGCTACAGTCCACAAGGCTTTTGTCTCAAGAGAAACAGATGCTCTAAAGGATGTTAGATATGAACCAAACTTGTTCTGCCAATGCAGAACTGTTTCACTGCTTTCAATTCTGTGTGCAATGATTTGGTTTGGTTTTGAGGAGCAACAGAGCAGCCATAATTTTGCTAGGAACTACATTTAACTCCCTCCCTAACATCTTGGGTTTTAGCACAGTGCTTAGGGTCAGGTCCGCTAAGACCAGTGGTGACAAGGACTCCTGTTTCTTATCTGTACCAATCTGTGTTACAGGCACTGCTAGAAAGCAACCTAGTATTGTTTTTTGGTCACAGCTAAAGAGGATTTGGTCTAAATCACTGATCTTAAAAGGGAAGTGCAATAATGATATAATGTTTTGCATGAAACCGTGGAAAAGCAAAGCATCATGTTTTTACCTCTAGGAATATTTGTCTACAGTTCAAGCTGTGGGAATCAAAGTTTCGAACAACAACTATGGGATTATGTATCTAGATGTGTCCATGTGTATGTGTTTACAAACATATGTATGTATTTATGCTTGTATACATATGTATGTGTGAAGATGTATATACACACACATGCGTATATGTATTTAGACAAATAAAGATAAAATCCTGCAAAACAGTATATACTTTGGATTGTTATGGAGAGAAAAATATTTACAAGCTCCAAAAGCCACTTAAATAGAGAAAACAGAACCAAAAATCAACCGTCAGCCACTTCAGAAGCGAGCACTGTAAACGCAGCTACCATTGTTCACGTTGCATCAGGATCTAAGTAATTTATTTTGAATAATATCATAGAATCATAGAATAGTTAGGGTTGGAAAGGACCTTAAGATCATCTAGTTCCAACCCCCCTGCCGTGGGCAGGGACACATTTCTGCCAGTGGAGCAGACTCCTGACTGCCTCTTCTCAAGTGTTTGCTGCAGTGTATAGCTCTCTAAGAGAGACAAATCTGTGGGTTAAAATACTGTGTGTGCACTTTGAGTACTGGAAGCCTTACATATTAACATTCAGAGATCTTCCCTATTGCATTTTTGCCTTTCTCTAACCTATGTATGCAGTGATAAACAAATCAGCTCTTTCTATGCTCAGCTGAAAGAATTTCCTCCAATCCTGATGTAAACAAAGCTCCTCCTGATGGGCTTTAGTTGTCGAGATGTAACCAGAGAGGCGGATTGGTGCGATATTAACCATCAGATAATACAAACATAGGCCTATAGGGATGTTGGGGAGGGACTTGTGGTGAGAGGACAAGGGGTAATAGGTTTAAACTTAAACAGGGGAAGTTTAGATTGGATATGAGGAAGAAATTCTTTACTGTGAGAGTGGTGGGGCCCTGGAATGGGTTGCCCAGGGAAGTTGTGAATGCTTCATCCCTGGCGGCGTTCAAGGTGGGGTTGGACATAGCCTTGGATGGCATGGTTTAGTGGGAGGTGTCCCTGCCCATGGCAGGGGGGTTGGAACTCGATAATCTTAAGGTCCTTTCCAACCCTGACTATTCTATGATTCTAAATCTCTAATTATCAAAATGAACAGTTCCCTTTCCTGCCAAAGCTGTCACATGCAAAGACTTTCATGCAGTCATGTCTTGTTGCAGTTGTCCTCACCCAAAGAGACTCTGGCGGGAACTGCTCGTCGGTCGATCCAGAAGGACACCCAGGACAACATGACCATGAGGGTGGCGGGGAAGTAGGTTTGAAGCAAGAAGAAGAAGATGTGTCGGCGTAAAGTGAAGTTTATATAGAGGCGATTGTACCAACCTTTGAGGCAACAGAAAAGCCAGAATCAGTGAGAACAGCCTGGCTGGTAGGCACATAGAGGAAAGATCTTTCTATTGATCTGTTATTTCTAAAGGGTAGTAAAAAGAGAAACTGATCTTTCAAAATACGTACTGTTCAGACCATGCAGACTACATTTCAGTGACGTACAATTCCAAGGGCTCTCTAAGAAGTAGTTAATTAGGCTTAGCAATACCATTAAACAGAAAACGCCAATACCTGTACTACTGTAGAAAGCCAGTCTTGATGTAGTGTGGAATTTTTGTATCAAAAACTGAGACAAAGAAATCTTTTCATCAGTTTTCAGAGATTCATTTCCATTTTTCCAATACAACATCAGATCTTCATCAGTGTAAGCATCTTAGGGAAAGAAGAAACAATGTGATGTGACTTCAGCTTGGAAGGGGGAAAAGAAGGTTAACAGATTCAGTCCAAATTAACAAACACGAACACAGAGAATGGATTCAGAGCAACCCTGAGGAGAAGGCCTTGGATGTGTTGTTTGACAATGAGCTCCACACGACCAGCAGTGTGTGCTTGCAGCCTAGAAATCCAACCACATGATGGGCTGCGTTTGATTCGCTGAGGTGAGTAACTCCAGAGAGGATGCCTTCAACAAATGGCGGGGGGGGTGGAACTAGATGATAAGGTCCTTTCCAACCAAACTATTCTATGATTCTATGAGAAGATGTGTAACCAGCAGGTTAACAGAGGTGGTTCTGCCCCTCTACTCTGCTCTTGTGCTCTTGTGCTCAGCTCTGGGGCCCTCAAAATAAGAAGGACATGGACCTGCTGGCGTGAGTCCAGAGGAGGGCCATGAAGATGGTCAGAGAGCTGGAGCACCCCTCCTATGGAGACAGGCCGTGAGAGCTGGGCCTGTTCAGCTTGGGGAGGAGCAGGCTCCAGGGAGAACTTATAGCAGCTTTCAGTACATAAAGGGGCCTACAAGAAAGCTGGAGAGGGACATTTGCAAGGGCATGTGGTGACAGGACAAGGAGGAATGGCTTTAAACTGAAAGTGAGTAGATTTAGATCAGATATTAGGAAGACATTCTTTGCTATGAGGGTGATGAGGCACTGGCACAGGTTGCCCAGAGAAGCTGTGGCTGCACCATCCCTGGCAGTGTTCAAGGCCAGGTTGGATGGGGCTTTGAGCAACTTGGCCTAGTGGAAGGTGTCCCTGCCTTTGGCAGGGGGGCTGGAACTGGATGATCTTTAAGGTCCCTTCCAACTCAAACCATTCTGTGATTCTGTGCAGAACGAAAGGACAAGAGGGTTGTTTGCAGAGGAAAATTTCAGTGCAATACCTGGGAGGACCTCAAAACAACTTGATGTTGGTCTGCCACACCCTGGAGAAAGTTTACAGAACAGCCACAAAAATCTCACCGCTTACATCACTTTCTCCACAGAACAATTCCCTGCCAGAGAAGCTGAGCCCAGGTCACAGTGTTTGCAGTATCAGAGTTATATCATACAAAAACCACATTGGTGATGACGTTTAGAGGAAAAGCAATGATCATTACAATCAACTGTGACATTTGTCTCACTTTCAAGTGTCATTGTGGTACTCAAAAGCACCACCTTCTGAGCAGAAACAATGAACGGAGCAAAACTTCTCCCCCAGATTTCTCATCAGGAAGCTGCTGAGAACCAGTATATGTTGAACATTTCTGTTGATGGGTTTTGAGGTTTTCTTTTTAAAGTGTCATCTACTAAAATTAATGAAGGATGCTTTCCTTGCAAATTCACCTGCCTTGCAGCATAACGGCTTGATATACAACACAGTAAGTCAATAGGAAGACTGTTAGTAACCCTAATGAACTACTTTTTCAGGCTCTAAAATAGATTGCATTCTGAAATGTGTTGTCTGTGTTTATGCAGCCACCCATGGAGCACATTTAGCTAGAAACACAGGTACCACGTACAGCTTTCCAGCTCCAGAGAGCACGTCTGGGAGTCCAAGGGGAAGCGGCTGAAGTCCATGTTGCACATTGCTGTCACTGTGATCCTAGAAGTAGAAAATGAGAAAAGTTGTTTCCATGAGGACCAATAAGGGAGAACGTTGTCATAAAAAAATCATTCTGCAGCTTTAAAGCCAGTAATTATGTATAATGTTAGCATAAAAACCCCAGGAAAATGCCCACCAATTCTCCAAGATCAAGCAAGATGCATTATACAAAGAAACTCCAAAGGAAGATGTAATTTCAATGTCTATCAAGGAACTAAAGCACAATCTCGGATATGAAAGTAATACTAATGTCACTACAGATATTTCCAGCGTGTTTTATATCCAACTATTTCCCTACAAGGCAACAACATAAAATAACATCACCATTTACATTCAAAGGTTCTTTTACAACTACTTTGATTAAAGTTTCCTGATTTCCCCCATTGCTCAGTTCCCTCCGTAGTCACCCCAACAATGACACAAGCCTGAGGAACATGACCATCCTTATTGCAAGCCACAAAACACCTCCAGTATATATATTATTAAGGCAAAAGCAGTTTCTTTCAGTCTTTGAGCAAACTCTTTTAATCTGGGGGGTGTATTCCTGGGGCAAGGGGTTAAAATGGGTGCAGGTGCCTTTCAAAAGGTGAGATTTTCTTTTGCCTCTGTTAAATTCACGTCTTAGCTAAAGAGCTGCAGCATAATTTGCTCCAGTTTGTAAATTAGTCCAGTTGTGCACAACCTTACGTAAGTTTTCCAGTGGGTCATTCAGCTTGCTCTTGTGGACAGATTTGCGGTGGAGCTCCTGATTTAGTAGAGGCAAATCAGCTGTGAGTCATCATTTCAGAGCCCAACATATGTTGGCTGTGACCATTTTTTAGATTCACTGCAGACGCCAATAAAGAAGTTTTCTTTTTAGAACCTTTTTCTGTTCCAGGAATTGTGATCCAAACCCGACTCTGACCTGCACACTCATCTCCCCCCCAAAAGCACACACTGTTCATTTTGACTATAAAACCAGAGCAAAATTTTTCCAGATGAATAAATCTTAAAGAAGCTTTTTGGGGATATGCTCCAGAAGGAATTCTGTAGCAATGACCTCTCCCAGTTGTGTAGCATCCAGCATCATATAACAGCCTTATTACAATGTGCTATTTTCTTTCCTCGAGGTCACCTAAACTGTGGCATAAGCTGTGGGCATAAACAATTTGTTAGTCAAGGACAGCACAGAAAATCAACTCATCAACAAGATACTCCTCAATTAAAGTACAGCGTTCAGATGGCCTTGAAAGCCCAAGGCACAAATGAGGAATGAAATGTCCCTCAGCCCAGTGCCATCCCCATGAAGAGATCTCAAGACACCTGAGGGTATTTTCAGAACCACTGAATACCCACGCTTGGTCAGCTGGATCACACTCTGAGTGTCCTAAACACCACCAGGCCCAAATACCAAGCAGATTCTCATTCTCCTTGGAATTTATGTATCAAATTATCTGCTTAACTCCTGCGCAGTCAGCTGTGGTTAACTTACATCTTTGACACTGGAGACTGGTCCACTTCTGGGGTTATATACACACACACACTTTATTATCCCAGGTATATTGCTAGTGGTGATTTAGTGGTAGTATACTTGCTAGTGGTGATTTTTGTGGTATTTTTGGTAATCTGATAAGGTAGAGAAGTTCAGAGGATTAAGCCTTCATGTCCTTGTGCATTACAGAGTCCTGCAAGCCCACAGTCACGATCCGTGTACACCCGCAGGCCAGGTAACCCTTCAGCTCATGACAGATGTGCCTCAAGATCCTTCCAGCCCACAGATCTGCTAGAAAACTAGGGAGTATAGGGTGTCTTTAACAGCCATTTCAGTTTCGGTAAATGTAAACCTTTACACCAACATGCAAATGTCAAAAAAAAAAAAAAAAGACAGAAAAAGGAAAAAAAAAAGTGTTTCTAAACAGGAAACAAAATAGGATAATTATAGAGGTCACCATCTGGTATATCATCAGCTTCTAGTTTAATCACACACTGACCCCGGGACAAACATTCCTGCTCAGCTAAGCTCTCCTCTGACTGCAAACAGTTGGGGGGAATGTTTTCCCTGGGAGGAGATTATCCTGTAACTACCCACAGCATGGTTTCTCACAGCTTCCCATGGAGCATTTTGCACAGGACATGCTGGAAACAGGGCACTGCAACAGCAGCGGGAGTGCAGGGCTGGCAGTAGCAGTCCTGGTGATTACCAAAGCCATGCTGGAGCCCAAGTGACAATGAAGCCCCAGGGGATGCTCAGGAGCAGCAGGGCTTCACCATTACCTCATGCTGTAGAGGACATGACCATCAGGGAACACACGCAGCATGATGTTGTCTGTGGTGGTATCGTGAATGAAGGACCTTTTGGAATGCACAAAGAAGACATCAGGGACCCAGATCTTCTTCACCAGCCTGCCATCAAAGGTCATGCTCTTGTTGGTGGTGCTGGGAAATGAGAGACGCTCATCCTTCCAGTAGTGCCTTAAGTACAGAGTCATAGTGAAATCCTTCACAAGAAAGGAAGAGAACCAAAGGGAGGTCTGTCAGTGTTGCTCTCTCCATCTAGGAAACATCAGAAAGAAAACTCACTCCTACCAGGTAGATGAAATCCCTCGCCTCTAAACTTCTGTTTATTTCCTGGTCTTTGTGGATAGATTTTCCCGAAAAAATAATTTCAGCTAAAACAAAACATAAACAACCAATCAATGTATAACAGTGCCCAGTAATGTTGAGTCCCAAAAGGAATATAAATAAGCCCCAAGAGAAGCAGTCCCCTGCTGTGGGGGGCTACGGCAGGTTCGTGGATTCCCTGACTGAGGGCATGAAGTTAGAACTCAGCCTTGAAGACATCAAAGCTTATCCATGAAGAATGAGGCGCTGAAGGTATTCAGATGGGAAAGTAAAAGGCATCTGGATGGGAAAGTAAAAGGTATCCGGAGGAGTGAACAAGTCAAAGGGAGTAACTAGCTGCAGAACAAGGGCTTGGCAAGATAACAGACTTTAGTAATGCAGCAAAGGGTCATCCAGTAATGTGCTGCTGCTAACTGATGTAACCAACAGCTAAAAGATGCATGTATGCTAGAAACTGTATATAAGTAAGGGTTTGTAAGAGTAAAAAGAGAACTTTCTACTGAGTCACCAAAGAAATGTGTGTGCGTGGTTTTTGGCTCTCTCAGGCACAACACCCTGCAGAAACAATTCTTCAGTCGTGGCAAAATTATCTTGAAGGACGATGATATCAATAGCATGCTCAAAATTAGCTTAATGGTCAGGCTAAGCACTATGCAATTTATCCCCAAAGGAACTAAATTGTTGCAAAGAGCAACTATATGAGGGAACTGTTTTTCCAATGATACAAGTGTATAAATAAATCTCCTTTTCAAGCTCATTGAGGGGGCAGGAGCTCCAGTCACACAAAGGAAAACATCTGTTAGTTGATCCCAACCTGGCAGCTGCTTGCTTTCAGAGCTGAATCTACTCTCTCATGCTGAGAGGTCAAATACACTTGTTTTTTTTAGAGTCCCAATTAAACGAGCAGTTATGGGAGCCACATCTGCCAAGTCCAGGCAGGCATCAATCCCACAGACTGGGATCTCTTCCTAAACATACCACAACTTCTTTCTGAAACCACCACCTGATTTTGTTTTGTCAGTGGCAAACCTTCGGTTAAGCTGACTCTCCATTTCAAAGGGCTGCCTGGCAACAGTCCTGCGTTGCCAATAGGCTTTCACGGATTTGTCAAAGAAGTTTCTATTGCCAGCCCTCAGCTTGCTGCCCTGCAAGGGGCAGAGCAGGCCAGACACCTCCCCGTCTGACCATGGCAGAAGTAAAGTAAAATATAATCCTAATAGTAAAAGGGAAAAAAAGAGAGAGGGGAATAAAACCCCAGAAAGATGAGTGATGCACAATACAATTGCTCCCCACTCACCCATCGACCAGTCCCCCGTACCCAGTCTGACTTGAGCAACAATCAGCCCCTTCCAGGCAACTCCCCCCAGTTTCTATACTGTGCATGGCGTGCTATGATATGGAATACCCCTTTGGTTAGCTTGGGTCAGGTGTGCTGTCTCTGCTTCCTCCAGCTTCCTGTGCCCCTCCTCACTGGCAGAGCATGAGACTGAAAAGTCCTTGATCAGAGTGAGCATTCCAGAGCAACAACTAAAACATGGGTGTATTACCAGCATTGTTCTCAGACTAAAGCACTACACCAGCTACTAGGAAGAAAATTAACTCTATCCTAGACAAAACCAGGACAGCCAGGCAGCTGAAAGGCCTCTGGGCAGCTCAATCATCAGAGCACAGTGGGACAGGAACCGAAGTGGCATCAGTCAGACACCCCTTAGGAAGCAAGCTTTATAACAAACTGAGAGAATGGCAGCTCCTGCTGAAGGCGCAGCAAATGAGCATATATAGGTACCCGGGCACTACTTTGCATGCATACCCCAACATCCTCTCTTTCAATACCCAGGTAGGCAAGCTTCCTTGTTTTAATCAAGATGTTCACCCCAGTAAAAACTATAATTCCAAAGCTCTTCTTTTAGGTCTTCATGTTTTGTGTAGACTAGGCCCTCCCCCTACTGATAATGCCTCGAAACCTGCTGAGAGTTAACAGCTTCATATATTTCTTCCTCCTTTTAATTTAATAAAGAAATAAAGATACTAACTCGCAATTGAACTTGGTGCAAATTTCCTGAACAGCATCATCGGCGACTGAAAACTATTCCTGCACACCAAATTCCACTGTGGCAGAGGCAGTTCAGGCACTAACACACCCTGGTGAGGTTACTCACAGTGACGAAGAAGGAGCAGCTCCTCCTCATTTATGTTGCCAACTTAATTTTCTAGCGTGCCTCGTAGAACTCTGCATTTTAAACAAATGACCTCTATGGTTCCCTAAGGAAGAAAACTCTTGCAGCAAGAGCGGCTTGTGTGAACTTCACCATGTACCTTCAAACCTTCTGAGGGAGCTGTTTATATTTTTGGTTGTGACAGATCCTTCATAGCACTGATTATTCTCCCAGTTAAGGTCCCTTTTTCTATCATACTTTTGATCCTTTCCTGAAGATACAGAGATAAGCCTTTAGTCACCTGGTGTTATCCAGTATTTTGTTCTGACTATCACTCTCTCTGAATCTGCCAAATACTACCATGACTTTCATCCAACCAATAGTATAACACCCACAGATTTCAAGTGGGAGGGGCTTTTCATTACTAGAAATAATTAAGACTTAGAATCATAGAATCATAGAATAGTCAGGGCTGGAAAGGACCTTAACATCATCGAGTTCCAACCCCCCTGCCATGGGCAGGGACACCTCCCACTAAACCATGCCACCCAAGGCTATGTCCAACCCCACCTTGAACACCACCAGGGATGAAGCATTCACAACCTCCCTGGGCAACCCATTCCAGTGCCTCAGCACTCTTACAGTAAAGAATTTCTTCCTTATATCCAACCTAAACTTCCCCTGTTTAAGTTTGAACCCGTTACCCCTTGTTCTCTCACTGCAGTCCCTAATGAAGAGTCCCGCCCAAGCATCCCTATAGGCCCCCTTCAGATATTGGAAGGCTGCTATGAGGTCTTAAAAGAGAAATACGTACCATGTCAACCTCAGAAATACTGTCCAAGCTTTCAACTTGCACATCCACCCCAACAGGAATTGCAGGGCCTGTAAAAGAATGAGATTTAGATATGTAAATAACTGCTCTTTTATGCAGTCTGTATTTAATTAGCACTATGAGGTGGCATGCCAAACATTTCTGAACATACATTATACGTTTCTGTCCATGATTCTTCATGTGGGGGCTGGAGGAAGAGTCAGTTAATAAACATGTAAGGCCCCTTTGAAACACTGCATTATCTTCCCCTCGGCATTTGCTGCAACACTAACACTCTGCCCAGCTAATCCAGAGCCTGGATAGAATCATAGAATCATAGGATAGTTAGGGTTGGAAAGGACCTTAAGATCATCTAGTTCCAACCCCCCTGTCATGGGCAGGAACACCTAACACTAAACTATGCCATCCAAGTCTATGCCCAACCTAGCCTTGAACACCACCAGGGATGAAGCATTCACAACTTCCCTGGGCAACCCATTCCAGTGCCTCACCACCCTCACAGTAAAGAATTTCTTCCTCATATCCAATCTAAACTTTCCCTGTTTAAGTTTGAACCTCCAACCCAGGTGCAGGACCTTGCACTTGTCATGGTTCAACCTCATAAGGTTGGCATCAGCCCACCTCACAAGCGTGTCAAGGTCTCTCTGGACAGCATGTTTGCATATGTTTGTGAAAATTGAGTCATTCCACAATAAACCGTAGGCCTTTTTGAACAAATTTAGTCCAAGAACAGGGGACTGGGTAGGAGCAATCCAAGGCACAGCTACAGGTTGGGCAGAGAAGAGATTCAGAGCAGCCCTGCAGAGAAGGACTTGGGGGTGTTGGTCGATGAAAAAATGAACATGAGCCGGCAGTGTGCGCTTGCAGCCCAGAAAGCCAACTGTATCCTGGGCTGCATCAAAAGGAGTGTGACCAGCAGGTCGAGGGAGGTGATCCTGCCCCTTTACTCTGCTCTTGTGAGACCTCACTTGGAGTATTGTGTGCAGTTCTGGTGTCCTCAACATAAAAAGGACATGGAACTGTTGGAACAAGTCCAGAGGAGGGCCACGAGGATGATCAGGGGACTGGAGCACCTCCCGTATGATGATAGGCTGAGAAAATTGGGGCTGTTCAGCCTGGAGAAGAGAAGGCTGCGTGGAGACCTCATAGCAGCCTTCCAGTATCTGAAAGGGGCCTATAGGGATGCTGGGGAGGGACTCTTCGTTAGGGACTGTAGTGAGAGGACAAGGGGTAATGGGTTTAAACTTAAACAGGGGAAGTTTAGTTTGGATCTGAGGAAGAAATTCTTTACTGTGAAGGTGGTGAGGCCCTAGAATGGGTTGCCCAGGGAAGTTGTGAATGCTCTGTCACTGGCGGTGTTCAAGGTGGGGTTGGACATAGCCTTGGATGGCATGGTTTAGTGGGAGGTGCCCCTGCCCATGGCAGGGGGGTTGGAACTCGATGATGTTAAGGTCCTTTCCAACCCTAACTATTCTATGATTCTATGAATAAACTGCAGGCAATGAGCTCTTCTTTGGGGGTTTCTCATTTCCTACGACCAAGGCAAGTTACATTAATCTTTGAAGAGCCCACCACTATTTTGACTCATATGCCTCACTGATAATATTACATTTACATAGCTTTAAAATTAGCAACTAGAGAATTCATGAAGATTAAATAAGCATAAAATAACTTATAGTAAATGCACACTCCTTTATTACAAGAAACCCTGTATCAAAATTTCACTGTAGGCTGCTGCTCAGCACCATCAATTCCAATGTGAGTGTTGCCCCCAGCAATGAAACCAAAACATGGCTAACCCAGCATTTTTAGATGGCTTTTGGGGACTATATAGCAGCCCTCAAGTACATGAAGTGGTCTACAGGAAAGTTGGTGGGGACTTTTTACAAAGGAATGTAGTGAGAAGACAGGGGGGAATGGCTTTAAACTGACAGAGGGTAGATTTAGATTAGATATTAGGAAGAAATTCTTTCCTCTGAGTGTGGTGAGGCACTGCACAGGCTTCTCAGAGAAGCTGTGGCTGCCCCATCCCTGGCAGTGCTCAAGGCCAGGTTGGATGGGGCTTTGAGCAACCTGGTCTAGCGGAAGGTGTCCCTCTCCATGGCAGGGGGCTGGAACTGGATGATCTTTAAGGTCCCTTCCAACCTAAACCATTCTGTGATTCTATGACTCCTAGATGCTTACAGACACCTATGTATCACATTCAGACACACAGTTCTGTGCTTCGTGCTTGAAAAATGCCAGCAAATATTTGCTCATTCCTATTGGTGCCTTGGTGGTGTCTGTCCAAGCTGAAGGGTGTTTGCAGGAAGATTTACTGGGGGAGAAATTCCAATTAATCAGGACTCGTGTGTTTCTCAAGAGCCCAGAGACTTTGGTAAAGTTTTTCAGTCCTATGACATGAGCCTATCTTGTTTTCTTTCAGTGGCTGATTTATTACAAGGAACCACTGGAGGCCAAGGAAATTCTCACCCTGGTAGTGTTCAGTTTCCCTTCCAGGCATTCCCCAAAACTCACAAAGCCCCAGTCTGCACCCACTGATGAAATGCAAGACAGGTCGTTACAACCATGTCTAACAGCAAGGTTGAGAAGTGCCGAAGATTGCTTCCTTCTTACACACAGGGTTTCACAATCCAGGTGTGCTCATTCAGCAGGTGAGAACAGTCTTCAGAGCCCTCCCCAAGTTACACAGGAAAGGACTTTGAGCAAAGTGTGAAGCTGCATAGAGGAGCAGACTGATTGCTGTGGGACCTGCTGTAAGACTGTTCAATTCAGTGACCCAGCCAAAACAAGCAGCAGCAATTGGGCTGTTTACTTCCAAGACAGTGACTTGAATCAGCCCAGGGAAAGACCTGTCAGGTGGCCAAGTATGTCACCAGAGCCAGAGGAGACAGGCAGTGAGGGGGGTGGCAGATCAGAGAGCCCTCTGCCTATGGTGGCACCAGCTCAGCTGCTGGGACCTTGACTGCCTGGGGCTCCAGGGGTTTTGCAAATTCCCAATCAAATTCCACTAGGGATGAGCAAACAAAAAACTCTTCATTGGCAGGGAGCAGAGGATGAGGAAGGTTCAAATGGGAAGGGAAAAGAACAGCTGAGATGGTATGTGACACAGTGAATGGGTAGCCTAGATTATATCATTAAATGTAAAAAAGCCCTCATCAGCTAGCTTTTCCTTATCATAAACAATATTTTATCAATATTAATTCTTCAGAGAGAGGAAATAGAGAATAATCATCTTGAAGAATTACAAGCAGCAAAAGATCTGAATACTGTAACACTGGAGAACTCTCAAAGCTCAGTCTCCTCTCTAGGATGTTCACTGCTGGGTGGGCAGGTAAATGGATCCATGTGAAAGCTGTGGAGAAGAGGAAGCAGTGCTGCTTTGCTCAAAGACTGGAGCCCAGCAGAGCTTTCCAGCTCATACTTCAAGGGCTCTGAAAAGTGTCAGGCAAATTCATGCGATTATTCAAATTAAACTTGAGCTCAAGTATTTATAGATCAAGGTTTAGGAAAAAAACTGCATAACCTTCAACAGAAGCATTTCTTCCAGAAACACAAAACACGTCAACATTGATTATCTCCATCACTGTCACAGCAATATCTTGCAGAACACACATCCTAATTCAGCAGGACTGATACCACCAGAAAGCAAACCCTGCACTCCAAAAGAACTTCATAGAACTCACAGAATTCCACTTGCAGCATGGAAATGAACCCACCAATAACCTATTTCCCTTGCATCTCAGCATAGTGGCAGCTTCTAAGCAAGCTCAAGACACTCGCACAGTCATTAATAAATTTGACGATACAGAAGCTGGAAATAGAAACCAGGAGGAGATTTTCCTTCTGAAGGAGATATTTATATTTGCATGTTGAGAGAGGATTTAAGTGACCTGAAGCACAATCTGGGGCTGATGGCAGTGCTTACGCTTTCTATTTTATTGGGCAGTATGCATTAGCCCCACAATTTCTGCATAAGATTTACCTGTGACATGATGCAGCGCTCTTGTATCTTCTTGCTGTAAAGGTAGCTCCTGCCAAAACTGCATCAGTAAATTCCTGCATATCAGTGTCCTTGCCTCAATATTTTGAGGCAAGGACAATAAGGCAAAGCTTTATTGCCTTGAGGTAAGGCAATAGTTTGATTTGAAAACAGTTTGAATCATTTTGAATAGTTAGATTTGAAAACTGGGGTATTAAAAACATACTCAGGAACCAGCCTGCCAAAGTGTTTGTGGCTTCATATGTCTTTATTTCTTTTCCAAGTTCACAACCTGTTGTCCTGAGGATCAGAGGCAAGAGTATTCCCTCATTTCTCTTTCCCCTGCAGCAAGCTGCTCTGTTTTGTGACAACTTTTCAGTGAAAGCCACTACTCATTCAACTTAGGTGCTGCACGCAGAAAAGCTGACGTTCAGAATACTTTTAGAGAAGACCCACTTTGCATCTGCATTCAGTGGTTGTACAAGGAGAATAGGCAGTCCCAGCAACTCTCCATTTTGGGTGGGTTCTGCCACTGACAAGACTTTGTGGCTTGTTTCTCCGTGCAAAAACTCCAGTTTGAATACCAAACTCTGCTCCAGGCTAAAAGGGACATCTGGCCTGGGGCTAACCCCTCCGGGGAACCCAGGAGGTTTCCACAAGCCCTGCTCAGAATGACTGAAGAAGGTGCCCAACATCAAAGCCTGCCACATCCCAGCGCGTCTCAGCACCTACATCCACCCACTGAGGAGCAGCATGAAAGCTGCAAAGAGTGAATTAGTTCCCAGACAGAAACAGGTACTGGACACAAGCATGGGTTTTATTTTTAACAGGCTTTGGAAGATAGGGAAGAGCGTGTACGATGGAAATGCCTGGAGTCAGTTTTCCACTCCAGCTCTGAGACTAAACCTTTGTGACATCTCTATTTTTTCTCTTTGGCAGTGATTTCAAAGGCTCATTATTCCCTCTGAGACAGTCTCTCTGTCCCTTCATCTATTTTTGAGGGAGTGAGGCAGATGTAGGCCCTGAGATAAAAATATCTATGTGGGAAACAAGCAGGTTTTGAGACTTCTTTGCTGCCAGATATTTTGTGTGCACCCAGGGAGGCTTGTAAACATCCATAAGAGATCCTATGTCTGCGAACTGCAAAAGTCTTCACTGTTTCTGCATGTATGTGTGTGTTTGTGTATACATTTCTTTTTTTCATGTATACACATATATATGTTTATATGTTTAGGACCTCTTAGGTGTGGGTGGCTTCAAGGCAGCCACCACTGAGACGTGCTTATTAGCTGCAGAGAGCGGCTTTCCTCTGCATCTCACTGATGGCTGGACATCCCGAGAGAAGTAAGCTTTATCGCAATCCTTGATATGAACACTAAGTGAACTAAACATGCTCTGTTCACCCCACTAGTCATCCATCCTGACAAAAACGCTGCCCAGAAAGGGCAGCAAGGACCAGCTGACATTAGGCTATTAGGCTATGAAGAAATATAATAAAAGTGCAGCATTAGGCTGCTCCTCAACAAAGAAGATACAGCTATTTTAAGTATCAACTAAAGCTGCTTATTCACAGGCTCCCTGTAAAATAAGAGATGTCATAGATGAAATGCTTAAAATGGGTGTTTAAGGAAGACAGCAAACAAACATTTACATAATCTTTAAATATTAATATTTGTAAATAATACCTGAACATCTGCTAGCTAGAACAAGGTCACTGACATGGAGATAACTCCCTACAGGTCAAAACAACTGCGGTCTATTCTAGCGTATGGAGGCTACTTTGAACGTCAGCAAAGCAAAAAACTTTGTCGCTCCCACCGTACCCAATAGCCTGTCTCTAATGGGCTGAAAGCAGGCAAGGCAGCCATGCTTACTGGGCTGTTAATAACACAACTTACACAACATTTGCTTGCTCATTTGCAAACATATTTTTTCTTGAAAACCCCTTCCCCTTTCTCTAATGTTTTCCCTCTCTTTCAGCTTTCATAACCCCAGCCTGCTCAGTCCAGTGCTCAAAGCTGTGCTGGGCTGGTGGCTTGCTGATTGTCCTCTGCAGACCAGCAGGAGTCACCGTGGCCAACATAAAGCAGCTACATCCCTTTTTTAGCTTAAAGCTCAGTGGTGAAGTTGTGGGCTGGTCCATCGGAAATGTTGGTTAACAGCTGCCCATTATTCGATTAGGCTTGGAAACCGTCATACATAGAGTATTGGGTTTCTTTGTAATCTAAAGTCACTCACAATTTCCTTATGGTATAATTTATGTTTTCCAGAGCTGGGTTGCCTTTCCCAACTGCACCATAACATCACAGGCCCAGTGCAACCCCATGAGGCTGGACTCTCCATTAGTGTTCCTCAAGCTGCTCTCACAAGGCAGCAACCAGTTAGTCACACACATCCCACAGGCTCCTCTACTCTGCTTTTGCAGTACAAAAGCCTTTTAATCCTATGCAGGTCAGACCACATCACTTTGACTGGCACTGCCGCAGCTACAAACTGGAAAGCCCCACAGTGCATAACAAATCACTGTGACTGCCTGACGGATAACATTACAGAAGAGGATTGCCTCCCTCCAGTCTTTAGTTTTCTTTCCTTTATATATTTTTCCATCTGGCTTATAATCTGTCACTAAAAATACCCTGCACAGTTCTGAAGCTGTGCAAGACCTGTAGCGCCCGAGCTATTGCTGTGACTGTAACTCATGCTTTCCAAGGCTGGAGCCTCAACAAAGCCATAGTGCTCCTTATCACATTCAGCTCCTGCACAGCTTTAGTCATACCGCAACTTTGTCTCCTTTAGCTCTGAAGATAAAGAGGTTTTGATCAAAAATTAAAGAAACACCATGTTTTTCCTGTATAAAGTCACCTTCTCACTGAAGGCTGTTCAGACATTTCTCAACAGTTTTCTGGTCAGAGTGATAACAGCTTCACTGAGAAGGGATCAGCACTTCCAGGCTGTCCATGCTGGGTATTCAGAAGCCATCAACCAAGCTCCAAAACATGAAGCTGGCTTTCAAAATAAGTTAAATATGAAAACCTAATTCAGCATCCTCAGATTTAACAATCTGGGTTTCTCAGGGCTTTGAGTCATTTGCTTTGAAGCTTTCCTCTGCTACCTAGAAGACCAGCAAAGTTCCCTCTCTGACACCAGCACTGACTTTTGCCTGCTGAAGGGGAAGCCCTTTGGAACAAGCAGAGTTTGTCACTGACTTCACGGGCTGGGAAAACCATTTACAGTTAAAACCAACTCTGTTCAACCTGAAGTCACCAAGACAAGTAAGGATCCCATAGTGGTGCTCTCCCTTTGAGCTATTTTTCTCTGCTTGCTCTATTCCCTTGATTTTTAATATGACAAAACATGGTGTGGATGGACACCCTCAGTGAGAGTAGTTTAGTAGTGACTGCCGTCTCATGAGCTGCCAAGAGGCAAGTAGTTGGGATTCTTCTTCCCACTGCCACAATTTACAAGCTGTGCATGGTCCTGTCCGTTCAGTGCATGCAACTACATACAGTGCATGCTGTATCTGCTCTTGGGGCTAGCCGGAATGCTTTTCAGCACCAGAAATGCCGTGTGCCAGAAACATCAGCACCAGCCTTGTAGCAAGTAGTGCAGATGGTCAGAAGACAATGTATTTGCAGCAAGATTATTATATGATAGTGGCTCCTATCTGAGCACAGAAGAATAAAGCCAAGAAAAGTTACCGCTTCAAAAGCGGTCACAGGATCTTCTCAGACCACTCTCTTTAAAGGCCATAGGCAGAGAAGAGTAGGACAGAGAATCTACAGGATAGCAAGTAGTTCTTTACTTTGCAGTTTGAGCAGACCAGCTGAAAAGCTCATTGCAACATCCCAACTACAACATTAAAACCCGCAGCCTGTTCATCTTCTCAACAGTGAAGCACGTACTGGCACATCCTGAGCTCTGGGGAACACTAGTCAAAAGAAGAGCCAGCTTAGCAACAGAAAGGATTGTAGGAGCTGCACAGAGCATGGAGGGCTGTGAAGTGTGAGGCTGTGAGGATGAAGCCTCTCTGAATTGCCTTGAACATCTCCTAAAATCACCCAAGTCCTCTCCCTTCACACTGGTACACCTGGCCAGAGGTTTGGGGTTGATTTTTTCATTAATTAGATGACTTTTATTTAGCTAATCAGGTTGTATTTTAACTAGACGAGCATGAAAACAAGACAATTGCTTTATTCTCACCTCCAAAAGCTGGCCGCATGGTGAAGTCATGGTCATCGACTCTGAGAAGCTGCTCTGTCTTTCCTTTCCAGGTTTTGGTCACATCATGGTTCTTCTTGTAGATGTGACTGCAAAAGACAGCAATTGTGTTGGTCTGACCCCTCTGCACCCGAGCAGCACTCTGCGACCAACCTCTGCCAGCCAATTCCAGAACCACGGGAACAGCAGATTTGTGGGGCAGACCCAAGGAGGAAGAGGGGTTGCTTCAGTACCAGCAGTTGGTGTGCTTTGTCTTCTGACTTTAAACAATGACAAACCCATCCATTTCCCTCCACAGCAGCAAGAAAAGAGGGGTTTTATCTCAGGAAGGCAGCAAGAGCTGCAACCCTGCACTTTTCTGAATACTAAGGGCAGAAAGCTCTAACTTTTTATTTGAGATATTCAATGGTAACAGTACAACAGGGGTGACAACAAGTTTAACCAACCATTCTGTTAGTTGTGAGTCCTGGATTTTGTGTACCACTTGTCAGCCTGTACATAGCAGGAATGCCCTCAACTTCATACAAGTAGGTGTCACTAATATCCTCCATCCAGTTTTGCAATATAAATGACAGAGACTGTATCCTTGGAAAATGTGAAAAAACTACTACCAAAGTACAAAGCCAGGAGCTGTTACTCCATGAGCACACTCTGATTTCCTGCGCGAAGCCTAGGCTCTCCAGAGCATAGCATGAAGCTGCACCAGGAAGTGACCACAGCAATGATGCACAGGGCAGTTGTTTCTTTATGTCATACTTCAATTTGTAGAGGAGCTGTTATCCACGAGGTGGGGGATGCAGGAGTAAGGGGAAATTAAACATGACAGTTTCTAACGAAGCATTATCCATTCGGCATGCAGAATGAGGCACCACTTGTAGGGAAAATAACACACTGCAGTTCAATATTAACGTAGAACAAGGGGAGAAATTAAGCATGCACAGACAGCACTTAACCTGGCACTTCTTAACTTGGGTTCCTACCTCCACAGCCCTAACCTGCCTTTTGCCATATTCCTTCCCCATGCAGGCACAGGCTCAACAGTGCACTTCTGTGTGCACTTAGCAGAAGACTATCTCGTTGCCTGCAGGACGAGGTCCCCGAGCCCTCAGAGCTCCATGCCTAAGAACCTCTATGCAGCATTCAAGCAATGAATTGCAGAACTGAAGATGCTCTGCACTTGCACAACCCAAGCTAGCTTCTTGGAATCAATACAAATATCTTCAGACCAGGCTGCTGTATCACCTTAAAGGACACAAAATGTCAAACTTATCACATGTAGATTCCCAAACATCAGAATAAATTTTCTTGGCTAATATGTTTACTGTAAAATTTACTGTATTTCTTGTGGTAAGGCAGCAAGAGAAATACTAAACAGAGAATGTGATGAAATTATTAAAAAGGACACTCTTTTCATTTCTTTTACGTGATTAAAAAACCAGCATAGGAACCAGTTTTGATTTCCTTTTACTAGAAGGGTCCACTATTCACTGCTGGTTTAGACACAACTATACTTTTCTTGTAAGTAACTGGGAATTTGAAATATCGATGCCACTACTCCATATACCTTTTTTTCGGTATTGCAGAACTTTCTGCATTTAAAATGTCATTCACATTTCAGAAAATCATAGAATAGGGTTGGAAAAGACCTTAAGATAATCTAGTTCCAACTCCCCTGACATGGGCAGGGATGCACTAAAACTCGATTTCATATACTTTCAAAGTATATTGCATAGGAAATGTGTATATATACATATAAATAATGTGGGTGTATATCTAAGGTATATAGTTCCTCAGATTCTACCTAGCTGTTCATTAAAGCCATTATTCCACAGGAAACCAAATAATACCAGTTATTCTTTACAGTAAATTAATTTATGGAAATTATTTCAGCAGTGCTTTGACTTCCACTTCATCACAGCTTCATAAAAATAACAGCACTGTAGAAATTGTATATTATTTTCACAGTGTTTAAATGATGCACGAAAGATTCAAGCAATTGTAACCCAGAGAATGGCATCACTGGCGCAAAGTCATGTTTAAAAGAATGATTTATACTGTTTTGTTCCTTCAAAGTAGATCATGTCTAATACACGCGAATGGTTTGCAAGGAAATGCTACTGTTGAATCCCCTGCATTCTCCAGAACATAGACTTGGAAGAAACTTCAGAGTTAAGAAAGATCTCATTCCATAATGGCGATTCTGGGGAAATCAGTGGTAAAACTTCAGTTGGCTTTAGGATTTCAGGGTCAGGTCGTAGCTGTTTCAGCTTTATAACATTTACGTCACTAACAGCATATGCTACTGTAGATTCTCAACAAGTAGCATAAATCAGAGTATATTAGGTATTCTTTACCTTTAACTATATCGCAACATTTCATCGTAAGATGTTCAAGTAACACTCCCTATAAAAGTGTTGAGTGTTAAACCAAAAAAACCCCTACAAAATAAATGAAAAGATGGAGGTTCGCAGCTATAGTGAAGTCATTTAATAAGATGGATTAACCCAATTTTATTTTTGAGCCCTTCAAACAATGAGCAGTCTTGTAAGATATAACTGCCACTGGATGACATAAGTACAAAAAAGGATAACATACTTTGACCTGTCTGACGGGTTTGGAAGATTATCTTTTCTAATGTAAACCACCGGTCAAATCTCAGCAAATAGTAAATCTAATGAACTTTACTAAGACCTTTAACTCTTCCTGTGCCTCTGCTGGACTTTAAAATGTAGCTCTTCAAAATGTATTTTTGATTTCACGACCCCAGGGTAACCTCCAGGGATTTCTTATTGATCAGTATCATGCATGCTAACAGCCATTTCCACCTCAGATTGTTAGACAGTAACAGGCAATTCCAAGTGAAATAAGTAGCATGGATATTCCAGCAAGCAGGGTAAATAACGTGCTCCTGAAACAGTGCTGAAACAATATGTAGATTTGAACTGCATTAACTGCAGCTTCTCTAAATTCTCTCAGTAATTCACATATATGGCTAAGAATACATTGACCACAGTCCATGCTGAAGCGGACAGCTTCTCTACAAATACCTGCCTCATTAAGAGCTAACTAACATTAGCATTAAAAGCATCCATTTACAGTTAAAACTGGTATTCTATCTGAGACTATTATAAAAACATTATATGTGAAGCTGTTTCCACATACACTGCACACAAAAAGACACAGCCAGGGCAGATCTTAATGTGTGTGTATTATTTGCAACACTGCAGGAAAAGAAACACAGGTGGTTTAATAACCCTTACCTTGCCCTCTGCACGTCCAGCTGGCTTGTCCACCTCCTCCTCCTGTGCTTTCTGCTTTCCACAAGAAGAACTAAGCAGAAGATTAATAAAAGCAGTTTTGCAAAATAAGGCATTCTGCTGGTAACAGGAGCCGGGCACTCTGCACTCCAGTAACCTCCTGCAGCACCAGTCCCCACGGCTTTAAACATTGAATCAACTCTAGTTCCAGCTTTGCACGCTCACCAGCAATCAGCGGCAGAAAGGCTGCCTTCCCGACCTGAGGCTTTTGACAGGCTTTCAGGGGCTTCCCACTCACAGCCTTTCCCTCATCACCACTTACCGATTGGCCATTACTCATGAAGTTTGCCTCACTAAACATTTCCGCTGGGTCCTAAAGGATATTTACTAAAGCTGTTATGTAAAAAAAAGCAATTCTGCACGCCGGCTTTTTGCTCAATCCCCTAATCTCAGGACAGGGCTATCCTCCTGCCAGACTGTAAAACCAGGCTATCCCTGTCCACCAGGCTTTCCAGATTTTCTGCTTCTTTGCATGGAGTCTTTTTCAACTGGAAGGCACCTATGCCACATTTCAGACATCTGCATAACTGTAAAATGTATCTGCTTTGATGGTTTTATAGCAATTGAGATTTTTTCTGATTCAGTCTGGCTTTTTATGCCATTGAAGATGAAAAGATGGTTATTTCCTCTGAAAATGACTACTTTGTTTACCATTAACTTTCAAAACACATAACCCCCAAAGCATCTATACATGCAATCGACTCTCTACATAAAATTAAGTCACCGTTAGTATTTATTTTTCCAAATAGGTATTTGCACAATCAGGCATTTTAACTTTCATTAGACAAGATGGAAATAAAAAAGTTACAAAGCATTGTTTCTTTAATCACAAAGAGAAGGCTGTTTTCAAAAACCACGTAACACTTATTTCCCTCTTAGCCACTTCAAAGGGCAATGCAGAACGCGCCTGTGGATTTTGTGGCTTTATTAATAGCCAGTGTGTGGTACAGGTACGAGAACCAAAGTTCGTGTGGCACAGCAGTGAGGCTCTAGGAAAAGAAAAGCATGTTCAGAGCAAAGCTTCCAGAGGAACTAGAGAGTCAAAACCGAGCACAGCTGTCTTTTGGGTGAGACCTCTCCCAGAGCTCTCTTCCATGAGCCCAGGTTTGCAGTACTTTAACAGAACAGGTATTCAAACAACATATCACCTAGGAAACATGGTACTTGCACTTCAGAGGCTACAGGCATTGTGGGGTTTGGTGTGTTGTTTTGAGGGGTTTAATTTTTAATGAGATGAATATGCAAATTAGGTAAAAACATCAATATAAAATATATCAGTATATTGACATCAAATTGTTCTGCAGGACAATGTGTAACTAACTGCTGAAGTGGCTGAACAAACTACATACTTTTGTCTGACCTTCTTAAAACTATTTTTGATTTTTGTTCCACTGAACCTGCAAATAAGATTATAAACAATGCACCAGAAGTGCCAAAAAAAGAACTTGGGTATTGTTTGGATTTTGGTTTTTCTCTTTTCCTCATTTTCACACCACTCTTAGACACAGTGGGCTTTCCTTATTTTAGAAGTTGTTATAGCTACTTTAGTGTTCCAAAACACTAGTACACATTATATTTAACAAAACAGTTTCTGCTGAGAAACAGGGTAAGAACATTACTTAAATCCGTGCTGTCATGTTTGACAGCAATGAAATGGAAGTTAGCTACATTTCACTGTCTTTGAAATAAACATGATAGAATACATTTAAATCCAAACAGTAATACAAAAGGAAAATTATCCCACCGATTGCTTTCTTCTGCTTCACTGCCAAAATTTCTCAAACCCCAAACAATTGTATGTCTATTGCTTCAATATGTGCTGTCACAGCATTCATTAATACTACCAGATCTTTTTTCATAATCTAATAATAAGAAAGCCTTTGGGTCCAATATTCATTTTAAATTAAATAAAATGAAAACACAAACCACAAACAACAAAATATTGAGGAAAAACACACACACATAAAGGCTATGTGATACTTGAAACGTATCTGAAGAGTGGCTTAAAAGTGTTTATTACTACCAGAGTTTTAATAAATATTTCGCTTAAGCATGTTCATATATATGAGAGTTTAACAACATTCAAATATTCTTTAGTAAATAAAACCACATATGAAACATTCAGTTCAACACTTTATGTATATTTCTGGTATAATTAAAAGACAATAGCTCTAGGTAAATAATTATATTACATATTTATAACTATGGCGAGAATAGACATGTTTCATATAATCTTCAAATTTAAGAAAACAAGATATACATTTGAGAATATTAGAAGAGGACATTCAAATCTTGTAGAAGATTATTCAATCTTTCTTCCAAAAAATAAAAATCAAAATAATACAAGTAGCTTTCTGGCCCCTTCTTAACCTCCCTACAAACCTTTTCCTCTTTTATGCACACAAAGCAGCATCACAACTAGTTTGCATGTGTTCCCCCTCTAGAAATGTGTCATGGTAAATAAAAGTGGTTACAAAACTGTCTCCCATCTAAATTAAGAGTTCACTGGACACAAACACATAACTGCGTTTCATTTCATAATTCCTTCTCCAATGTCAAATCTTAAAACTTACACGACAGGATTAACTGCATTCACGTTCCATAAAAAAAGTGAATCAACCACTTCTTTTAAATTGTCTTTTTCTAGTTGATAAATTACTGATATTGACTCCTCTCCCACATGCCTTAATGATACTATTCCACTTCACTGTTTCTCCAAGTATCTAGTGGGCACTCAATTAACACTTGTTAAATGTACAACTTTGCTTTTCTTACGAGTAATGTATCTGTAGGTACATTAACATTTGTAACGATTTAAGCGTAAATACAAAAAGTAATCTTTGTAAACAGTTCTCATATCATACCAAATACCCAAGACAGAATGTTCAATGAAGCATTCAGGTCACTGCTGTTACAACAAACCAAATTAATTATAACTCAAATATATACTCGTTAGCCAAACATATTCTACGAAATATGAGAGCTGCCAATGCAAAAGTCAGAAGGACAATCAGAACAGTTGATCCAGTGTGGTTCATGTTGACTCTTGGTTGCTGTACCCGATTAAAGTCAGTTGAAGATGGAGGCCGTCTCTGACTCTGCTGCTGGGCACGGCGCTGACGAGGACTCATAGATGTGTTAGTGGACACTGGAGGAGTATGCTCTTGACTGGCTGTTGCACTGCTGTTCTGGGTTTCAGACTAAAAAGGAAACACGGAGAGTTGTGAGGCAAGACACTGTGTAAGATCGGCAAGGAACAAAATCATAGAATAGTTAGGGTTGGAAAGGACCTTAAGATCATCTAGTTCCAACCCCCCTGCCATGGGCAGGGACACCTCCCACTAAACCATGCCATCCAAGGCTATGCCCAACCCCACCTTGAACACCGCCAGGGATGAAGCACTCACAACTTCCCTGGGCAACCCATTCCAGGGCCTCACCACCCTTACAGCAAAGAATTTCTTCCTCATATCCAATCTAAACTTCCCCTCTTTAAGTTTGAACCCGTTACCCCTTGTCCTCTCACTACAGTCCCTAATGAAGAGTCCCTCCCCAGCATCTCTATAGGCCCCCTTCAGGTATTGGAAGGCTGCTATGAGGTCTTCACGCAGCCTTCTCTTCTCCAGGCTGAACAGCCCCAACTTTCTCAGCCTATCTTCATACGGGAGGTGCTCCAGTCCCCTCATCATCTTCGTGGCCCTCCTCTGCACTTATTCTAACAGTTCCATGTCCTTTTTATGTTGAGGACACCAGAACTGCACACAGTACTCCAAGTGAGGTCTCAAGAGAGCAGAGTAAAGGGGCAGGAGCACCTCCCTCGACCTGCTGGTCACACTCCTTTTGATGCAGCCCAGGATACGGTTGGCTTTCTGGGCTGCAAGCACACACTGCCGGCTCATGTTCATTTTTTCATCAACCCACACCCCCAAGTCCTTCTCCGCAGGGCTGCTCTGAATCTCTTCCCTGCCCAACCTGTAGCTGTGCCTGGAAAAACATACTCTTCGAATAATTGTTAATACTTGAAAGCCTGTTAATACATGCCGCAAGTAATTACAAGATTGTTATAGACATCATTTTGTCCAAATGCTGCCTTGAAAAGTCTATTTCAAGCTGCAAATTAGCAGGTTTTAGGACTTTTTTCTTTTTAAGGAAGAAAGTCTGTCAAACTGTGCTTGAATTCTAGATTGTTTCCAAATCATGAGATTTCAAATATCTTTGTCTACAATTTGCTTAACTCTCTGCAGTTCAATAAATCTTTAATAATCCTCCAGATAGTTTAGCCTCTGAGGATTTATACCGTCACCTATACTGAAAGGGAAACAACTTGAAAGAAGTTCAGAGAACTGTAACTAAGCAATGCTGCAACTGCTTGCTGTGGACTGCTGAGTCCAAAACTCTGTTCTCATCACCACCAACACCACTGGAAAAAACAAAACAAAAATCCTGAACACAAAACACGTACGTGATTCCAGCACGAATTATTGAGCACTGTAGTTGTGCAGGTACATACCTATTGCCCTCTGCTGGTCAAACATTGGTGTGCCATTCATTGTATGTAGTGATCAAACATTAGCAACTGATGTTCAGCTCAGGAGAGTATTATTTAAAGAAAACAATTTTCCACTTTGCAAGGTTGAAACTATGGGTTCCAATATTCCACTGTCCTAACCCTCCTTGCAATACTAAAAGGCTCATACTTCTGACACTTTAGTATCAAAAATAGTGACATAGCATAGTTGGTGGAAATAAAACATTTTGCCAAGTTTCAAAGTGTTTAAAAAAATAGTATCTCTGACACAGAGTTATTAACTGAAGTCATCCTTTGACTTCTCAGAACAGTTTGGAGGTATTCCCTGCAACTATTCTCCAGAGTTAGCTTTCTCCCCTTCCCTTCTTCTAAAAGATTATCATTAAGCAGGTAAAACTAGAATTCCGGACATTCTCTACTTACTTCCAAGCAAAAGCCTCTTAACAGACACAATATCCACAACCCTAAGCTCTGCTTTGGCCAGCTACTATATCCACAAAAGATATCCTCCCCACATGGCCAGACAGGGAATGCCCTCAACTATGTTCCAGACTTGTTGATCCACAAGACATGGTCCTATTGTGACTCTTCGGCCACATATTCTGCATGTAGAAGAAATCCAAATTTTCACCTAGTCAGTATTTGACTAGCCCAGGTAGAGATGTTCCTTTCCTACCTCCTCATCATTAATATTATCCACTGTTTATCATCAGCATAGAAGTACTGATGTAATTACACATGTGACAACTTGCCTGTTTACACGGGTTTCTTGCCTAAGCAAACAAGCAGCTTGGGTAGCTTCAAAGAAAAATGTTATTTTATCAGCAGCAACAGCCAAGAAAAACGCCATGAGCAGCTTGCCATGATTTCCATTACACTGCAGGAGAAAGTCATCCTGCTTCATACTGAACTCACTTGGAAGCTTCTCATGCCAAGGGAAATAAAGACTTCGGGAAATTGAGCCTTTGACAAATGAAGTTCCCAGATTCATCTACAGTCCCATCTTTTAGAAGAGGAGAGGAAGAAAAGTTCATTCAGGAAGCAAAACCAGCAATATTCAGCAGGCAAAGTGTTGTTAAAGCAGCTTTAGAAAAAGGAATAAAAAAAGGAGTCTAGAAATATTCCTGATCCTTTACATCTGCTAACAAAAGTAACTAGTGCTGGCTATCACACACCTGGGCTTCTTCCCAAAATTTTAAATTTAAAAATAAACCAGAAAGGTCCTGTTCTGAACGAGACACAGTGCCATATACACTGACATGAATGGAACTGTGATTCAAGAGAAGCCTCACTGACAATTGCAAGGCTTGAAATTGTTTTTTGGAGGCAATTATATATATGCATCAGGACTACAGAAGACTGACTGCTTCATGCAAAACTGAGCTAACCCACTGTCTTGGGATTCCCAACATAATGACAAAGTATTAGCAGACATGGAAAAGCAAGACAGATAAGGAAGGAGTGATTATTATCCGATATAAATCTGGGACCAGATGCTACTGTATCTTAAATATTCAGAATCACAGAACTGTTGAGGTTGGAAGCGACCACCAGAGGTCATCTAGTCCAACCTCCCTGCTCAAGCACGGTCACCTAAAGCACATTACTTGTGTCCAGATGGCTCTTGAATATCTCCAGGAAGGAGATTCCACAACCTCTCTAGGCAACCTATTCCAATACTCAGTCACCCACACAGTAAAGAAGTTCTTCCTCATGTTCAGGTGGAACTTTCTGTGTTTTGGTTTATGTACTAATGCTATGTTCTTGTCCTAACATCTGGCACCACTGACAAGAATCTGGCCCCATCCCCATATTTTTTGTTTGAAGACTTAATTGCTAAGAATCCTAAAATGTTAGGAATCCCCAAAAATAGCAGATGAGTCGTATTACATGTCAAAGAAAAAAAGAAAATCAATCTTCTTGTCTTCACTTGGGCAAATTTATAAATTTCCCTTGCGCAAAAATTTTGAGATTTGAGATTTTCAGACTAACACAAAACCTCACATGACAACTGCCATCCAATTTTAAGTGGTTTTCTGCCAAACTATACTGGAAATGTTGAGGATGAAGGCTTAACAGACTAAAAACATTTAATAAGAGCTATGCTGCAGTCGCCTTTAGCATCTGATCTTTACAGTCACTGGATATGCGCTTAATGTGCCACAGTGTTTCTGAAGCTTCTGAAACTGTTAGGACTGGTAGAAACTTTTGCTTCATGGAAACTGGAGTTTGATGAGTAAGGCTAGTTCAGTAAAATGAACATAGAGTTAACAAAAAGTTCTATTGTATGACAAAACACAAGCAAGAAAATTTACTCTATGTTCAGCCTACTGAAGAATGGTAGCATTCACTGCATCATTTATGTGTGCAGGCTGTTATTTCAAATAGTTTTATCAGAATGCTGGAAGAATTAAATAATCAGAATGGACGTTTTAAAAATATAAAACCTCTAGGAACTCAGAACCACATAAATCCTCTGGGTTACCAAAGCCTCTCTCAGTTATGATCTCAGAGATACAGAAATAAGACAGAAGGAACAGTGAAATACTTATTTGCCCATGTAACTTCCAACTGAAGAACAGCTGAAGTTTGGCTCAGCATGGCTTAACAGCTAACAAGAAAAATGTCCGGTTTTTAATGAATCAAAGCTGGGCCAAGTACTCCTGATTGCCACTTAAAATCATTGCTGCAGTATTAGGAAACTTAAGACACGGCTTAACAGTAATAAGAAAAAACTTTTTCACAATATATCATTCAGAACACATGATAAAAAATAAGGGCTTCTATAAATCTTGTGTATCAGAACATAGCCTTATTTTCTTACAGAAAGGTCCCTCATCAGTTCCAGATCAGTTGACTTCAGTTACACTGTTTATTTTATCACTCCTCATTATTACATTTCAGCTAGCCAGTACATTAGTGCAGGACACTGCTACAGTACACTGTTTAATAACAAGTGTCTTGAGGTTTAATGTATTTCCAGGTTATCAGAAAAAAAGTCTAACCAGTTTTTAACTCATAACTTTATAATTCTTACCAACTACCAGCTTTATTCATCAACTATAAGCACCAAAGTGGAACATCATTCCACACCAATACACTAAATGTAGGTTGTGACAGGGTGGTAGGATTCAATATTGGGTCTACCTCTGCCCTTTCTGTTCTCAAAGGGAATAAATTTCAAGTTCACAAGAGCAAATTTTCTACAGCAGCTTTTAATTAAAACACAGATTTGTAGAATAAGTGGTAAATACTTTATCCAAGAAATGGAACAAATAGTTTTGATGTTGCCCTCATTCAACACTTAAAACTTAGTAAGGTAGAATTAGGTTTTTACACAAGAACTAATCCAACAAACTGATTTTACACATGCAAGAAGCTAAGTTGAGTAGAAAAAAAATCTGAGGTTTGCATAGATACTCTTTCATGCCTCTGCCCCCCTACTTTGAGAAGAGTTCTATTTTACTTCACATGAATAAGAACACAGATAGATAGCTCAAATTCTTTAAAGTAGTCTTTCCTGTTACACAATTCTTTATTCCACAGTGTGGTTTTAACTTTTCACTCTCTAATGGCTCCAGAAAATACCTAACACTCAAAGTGTGGCAGCTCAGAAGCACAGGTATTGTTTCAAATTGAAATTAACAAATATTGAGTGTAACAGTCTGACCCCCTTAAAACACGAATCCACTTTTCATCATTTACAGTTCATCACATTCAAATATCTTCACATAAATTTACATGTTTAAATACCTCATTTCACTTGGGACTGCTCTGCTGAAAATTAAGTTAATCTTTAATTATCAAATCTGCATAATTGATTAAAAGACATTTCTAAGAAACTGAATTTAAAAAAAAATAAAAATCAGTCTCTTTCCTCAAGCAGACGCCAGCAATGCCTTGGTATTTTGGTTAGTTCTACTATATTAGCCAGGATTTGTAATAAGAAGAATAAAATAAAATGGTTTATTAAATCCTGAACAATCTGGAAAAATCCTTATTGTAGGGAAAAAAGTATGCTATTAGCATGTTTATGTTTCTACATAGCTAGAAAATATGTTGCAAACACACAACAGATGGTCTGACGTTATTTGACATGGTTTAGGTTTTTTAACCGATCTGCAGCCCCATCCTCTCTGAAAAAGACAGCTTATCTGGGATTTGCCTGCAATTTAGCAGTGAATTTAGACTGCATTTGCCACAGTCATAACAGCAGCTGCCTTGGCCCACTACCAGACCTCAGTCACTTCCAAAACCTTATGTAAGCCCTACACCTAGCAGTATTAAACCATGTTATACTTCAAACCGTAACAATATTTTAGATTCACTTAAGAGGTTATAAAAACCATGAAGATATTCTTAATTAATATTTAAGTGCTACAAATTATCACTGAAACATTTTTTTGCCTCTGGCTAAGAATTCTAGTCCAAAATCTTGTATTATGCAGATGGTAAATTGTAGTACTTCAGACACCATAATACTTTAATGAACTGTTAACCCATACATTAAAGGAACTAGTGGGAACAAGAACTGCTAAAAGAACATTATTTGTTGTTTTAATTTAAGAGAAGGAAGAGATCACTATTCCTAAAAGTGATTCAGCATACTATTTGCTAAAGTTTACACATATAAAAGTACACAGAAATTCTAAAAGAAAGAAGTACAAATTACATACTCTTAATGAAGCCTCCAATCAGCTTAATAGTACCGACTGCATGTTCCAACTATGGCTGAACTTGCAGTGATAAATAAAGCTCAAAGACAGACCATACCGTTGCATTTGTTGGATCCTGGAATGCTCTAGCTGCACCACCCTGCTGGGGCTCATGTGCAGCAGCAGAGTGGTTCAATCCTGATGTGTTTGAGGGTCCAGCATCAGACTTCCGGGATGAACTGACTTCTGCCTACAAGGAGTACATATGTAGGCTTCAGAGACAAGATCAAAATTGTGCCAAAAAGGTTTGGCTTATTTTGGAATGTGTATGAGACTTACTGAAATGTAATAATCAAGTACGCCAACTGCATTTCAATTACACACCAACAGGCTTAAGAAATTCTCTTTAGAAATAAACTTATGCTTGCGCATCTGTAGTCTTAAGTAACAATTTTGTTTTCATGTAACAGGCATAACATTCAAAAAATGCACAGAGGTACAGAGTAAAAAAGAAAATTCTTTAGAAATCCAGGACATTATGCCAGAAGTAACATCATTTTTCAAACTTTCTCTTTCTCATGTCCTTAAATGAATGCTGACTACTACTGTCACAAGTGAACTAATATAACCTGTTTCTCAGCAGGGCTAACTAGTCTCTGGTAAGTGCTAACTTAATGTGGCTACACTGGTTCCAATACTGCAGTTGCCTCACAGCCAGAGTGGGCAAACATGCAGGGCACTACACTGTGTCAGGCATGCATGCCTTAATTTTCAGCATTTAAATTGCAGCAAAAGCAGAGCAAAAGAGAAAAAAAGACAAAAAAACCACCACAAAACCAAGTCTTGTAATAGTGCTTTTGTACACATTTATAAAATGCCTAATAAGCATCAATTCCCAGAATTTACATTTCATGCTTTTGGAAATTTGAGACAATCAGCAGTGACATGTAGAGGATCATGAAGAAACCTCTTGTTAAAACAACATATATGCCTGCAATAATCTCTTGGGAATAGAAAAGGACATAGCATCATAGTCCTCAACTGAAACACTTTTAAATTTATACATAAAAAAAAAATCATGATCAGATCAATTTTAATCAGCAAAGAAGTCACCTTCCAAGTCATGTATCTGGATCTCGATTGGTTATAAAGTTGACAGTTCCAAACCTGTCTTCAAATGCAGATATAAGTAGTGGTAGTAGTAGTAAGAAATACAAACGATGTATTAGAAACCAACCAGTTATGGTGATAACAAGCTGATAAGATCACAAAATAATATTCTTTCATGATTCTATTTTGTGTGAAATTAATACACACCAAGAAGAAGGGAATTTATCCCAGGAGAATCCAAAAATATATGTCATTGAAACAACCTGAAGATTAAGTTTTAAAAACACAACCTGACGACACCTGCTGCTCTTTTGCACTTGACTATTCCAACATTGGGTAAGACAAGTTATGACTCAAATACGGACCAGCAATGAAACAACACAGGATTATGAATAATTTAAGCAGGAATGGATCTCTAGATGTCACTTGGTCCAGCTCTCTCCTCAAAATAAGAGTCATGTTCAGCCATCTCCAAAGCTGGAGATTCCACATCTTCTGACAGGCATATGACAAGCCTCAGGAAGAATTTTCCTCTCCCATATCCGGTTGTATGTTCTCTCACCAGAACCTGTGACCACTGCTTTTCATACTTCCGTTTTTTCCCAGAGTTCAATCTTTATAAAGCACATACACTACAAAATGTTCATTTGATTTACTTTCATTTATGAAAGTACTAAGTCTAGCAAGCTAGACTGAATTCAGACTAAAATTCAAGAAAACAGAGCACTTGGAAGTTCCTAAAACTGAAATATCTTTTTTTGTCACCCAGTCTCTATTTTCTCCAGCCTTTACCTGTGCTTCCAGAAAACTTGGAGACAACACAGTCATCAAGGGAAAAAAAAAAAAATCAATATATTTAAATGTAATAATGAGGGTAAGTGGAGAATTAATTTCATGGCAAGATATGCCTTGTGATGCCAATACGTAGGTAAGCCATGTTGTTTTACAGTAATGCATATGCTATTAGTCATCTACCTTCCTTTTTTGCTTTTATGTGGAGTGGATTTCTCAAAGCGCAGAAAATAATTTGCAAGTCAATGTAAAACTGATTTTTAAAAAGTAATTTTCTATTTAAACAGTCAGGAACAAAGATGAAGCCTCACAGAAGCAGGAAAACTATAATGAGGAAGTATGGTTTGTTATTTTTTCCTCCTGAATTTCATATTCCTTCCTCAAAAATACACATGGGTATTTTTTTAAAAGTTACTATTTTGCTTAAACATGAAATGATTTCTCACAATCCCAGGATCATCTAGAAAAAGTTAGGAAAACTCTTTTTCACTAGCAGCGATTGCTAGTATGTTTGCTAGTAGAAAGGTGCTCTCAAGTTATACACTCAATCAGCTATCTGATGTCAAATTTTACCCCATAAATTGACATGGAATATATCCAAATGATTCCTACCTTTTGTACTCCCTGCTAGTAATTCATATGATTAGTTTACTACAAACACATTAACTGAATGCCTCAGCCTAACATCAAACAAACAAACAATAATAAAGTCAAGCAAAGCAGAGAAGCAGGAAGCTTAAAAGAACTCAACCCCTAAAAATTAATTTGAGAAAGGGAGGGAAGGCACAACCAGAAGACAGAACTGTTTCACCTTGTAAAAACCCCACAATGGATTGCAAGACTGTAGAAACCCAAGCCTTTTGCTCATTTTTCCTTGCTTGGTGCTTGTAATTAGGATGTAGAATTAAATATGTGGATACATGGAACACACCAATATTCTTTAGAAATTAATGCCTCTAAGTCTGTCATTTTAAAACTGAAAAAGGTATGAAATGTAAGAGTTCTTCTTAAAAAAAGAGAAATATATATTCTGCTATTTCTAGAATTTCTGTGACAAATATTAACAGTTCTTAAGTAAAAATACAGGTTTTAACCCTTGTGAAAAAAGCCAGGAGCAGGCAGTCCATTGCTTTTCCAAGCAGCTCAATTTCAAAACTCTGTTTCCTCATCTTTTCAAAGATTTTTGAGACTTTTTTTCATAAGCATTATCATACACAGACCCAACCATATCAACATGTCTAGATGTGAGATCGCACAGAAACGCGCAGGTCCTGCTCAGTAGGAGGCAGCCTTTACTCTCATGGCACACAAGAAAAAAAAAAAAAAAAAGTAGTCTTTAGGACACTGTTAGGAGAACATTGGTGATAAAAGGGAACATATTAGCACCCCGACCTTAGTGTCTATCCTGCACCAATGCCACATTGTGATACTATATTTCACTGTAGTTTCCTGCCCTCATGCACAGCAGTCTTCCTTAGTGGCCGATTTAAGAGTTTAGTGGAAAACCCAGTGAAAAACAACCCTGTGCATGCAAGACATGCAATTTTCTAAGGCACGTATACGACTGAACAAACCTTACTTTCAGTGAAACACAAGCTACAGAACACATTTTTGCGTAACAGCAACTTCCATACCAGAGTTCAACTTTCAGTATCTTCAGCTGCAGAGTAGTTCAAAAGAATTTGCAATCATTTTTCAGTAGGAATATGTTTTATTCCTTCCATAAGCCAAAAGAAGAAAAAAAAAAATCACAAAGGAAAAAAAAAATTAGGTTAGCTTTGCCCAAAGTTTCCTAATACTTTTATGATAACACTAGTGTTCTGGAGAACTTAATCAAGTTAATAGTGACTGAAAACAAGGAAGTAAAAGTGACCTAGTTAGGCAGTTCTTACCACAGTGCTCACCACTGAAATTAAAACTAATCAACCAGCGCTTGAGATGCACAATTTATTAATTGGTACATTGCAAAAGATCCACTTCCATTTTTTGCTTTCAGACTGTCCTAAAAAACCAGATTTCCACAGAGTGAGTGGTGAAGGTTTATGAAACGATGACTGTTTCCGCAATTTACAAGGCGTTTCCCTCTTTTTTTTTTTTAATTCAACACAACAAAGATAAAAATTTAAAGGGTGACTTCACCTTGAAGCTAATTTGTCTGGCAAGTTCTTTAGCCTCCTTGTCCGCCTGGCTTGACACTCTTCCGGATGTTAGTGGTAAGAGGGCTGTCTTCATGGATGTGCCACACATTTCACAACAGAAGTCTTGTGACCTGGCCACAAATGACATAACTCAGAATAAAGTGTTCTCGTAACGTTCTTGTGTGCTTGTTGTCAAGAGTAATAGCTTAAAAGCACTTCCCTCAACCCCAAATTACATTATCTTGGAAAAATACACTGAGAACTGTATCTACACATATCCTCTCATGCAATTTAGAAAAATACTTGCAATTTACTTACATATTGTCATTATCTATATTAATAATTTGTTACCATTTTAAAACTTTATATCTACAGCAAATTAAAAACGTCAATTATCAAGATCTAACTATTATCAGAAATATTAAATTTGATCCAGGAGCTTGCACTTCAAATCCAGGAATTTCAGCTTCTGCAAAAGCATTACCTGTCCTCTCTAGCACACATAATTTCTCTATAGGGCACACTGCAGGCAGCTCTCCAAAACCAGTAAGAAACCACATAGCCTCGATAACACAGTATCAAAACCGACCCACTAAACTCTACCCCTAAGCAGGGTTTATTAGCTTTGACTCAGTGCCATGCTAACTGGGAAGCTGCAGCTTCTGATTGGCCCAGAGTACAGGCAGAATAAACTCACATATGCCTGCAAAATAAGGTACTGGTTACAATTTGGAAAACAGTCACTTCACTTTTAAGATTGGGATATGGTCTTCCAAACACCTGCTCCTCCCCATGTGGGAAAAGGAGAAAGATAAATACTCCACAGGTCTAAGATTAAATTTAAGGATAATCACAGAACCGCTGAGGTGAGGAGTGACCTCTGGAGATCATTTAGTCCAGTCTCCTTTCTCAAAGTGGGATCAAGCAAAACACATTGCTCAGGTCTGTTTCCAGTTGTATTTTTAATACGCTCAAGGATACAGACTCCACCACATCTCTGGGCAACCTGTGCTTTGACCATCTGGGCTAGCGTTTTGACCATTGCCACAGTAAAAAAAAAAAAAAAAAAAAAAAAAAAACCAAAACAACAGTGTTTTATTGCATTGATTGAATTTTGTGGTTTCAGTTTGTGACCACTGCCTCTTGTCCTGCCACTGGATGCCACTCAGAAGAGCCTGGCTCTGCCTTCTTTACATGTTCCTTTCAGGTATTTGTACAGATGGATGAGATCCCCTGAGCCTCCTCTTCTCCAGGCTGAATGCTCCCAGCCCTCCTAGCCTCTCCTTGTATGAAACATGTTCCAGCTCCTTAATCACCTTCATGGACCAGATTAGCTCCAGTAAATCCGTATCTTCGTTGTATCCTGACCTGGACCCAGCCCCAGCCTGGATCCAGCACTCAAGATACCTTTCCTCTGTATCCAGCACTGGTGAGACCACATCCCTCTACCTGCTGGCAATGCTCATCCTAACGCAGCCCAGGATACCATTAGCAGCAAAGGCACATTGCTGCCTCATGACCAGCTTGGTTACCACCAGGACCCCCAGATCCTCCCCTTCCAAGCTCCTTTCCAGCTGGTTGGTTGGTGTTACTCCTCTCTAAGAGAACTTCTCTTTGTTGAGGCTGAGATTCCTCCAGCCTGTTGAAATTCCTCTGGATGTCAGCACAACCTTCTGGTGTATCAACCACTCCTCCCAGATTTTTATCATCTGCAAACTTGCTGAGGGTGCATTCTACCCAATCATCCAGGTCATTAATGACACTGAATAGCGCTGGCCCCAGTACTGACCCCTAGAGCACACCAGCAGTGACCAGCTTGTAGCTGGATTTTGTGCTGCTTACCACAATCCTCTGAGCTAGGCAGCTCAGCCAGTTCTTAATCCACTTTACTGTCCCCACTGACGCAGGCTGTACTTCATGAGTTTCTTCTCTAAGAGCATGGTAAGGAAGGCAACACCAAAAGCCCTTGTACATTAAGTTAATAACTTCACCATAGTCACAAATCTAACTTTAAGTTCATTTCCTAAAAATCATTCAGAAGCAGCTGCTTCAGATTTTTTTGTTGTTGCGGTATTATTATTGTCTTAAGGGACACAATGCATCATTATCTTGGTTGTTTTCCCCCTACTTACACTTACTATCGATTTCAACATGCTCTTTTTCCCCTATGCTGCAATTACCACTGTATCGCAATGTTAATCACATCTCTATGCCTGAATTTCAGATGAACCTCTAAGTTGACTACACGATGCTGAAAGGAACACAGCCCTCTCAAAGTATTTTGATTGACCATAAGATCAGAGCTTGCACAATGTTCAGAAAGAAAAATCCCAAATTATATATATACACACAAGGCAGAAAACTTTTTTTTATATTTGGAATAAATGCAAGAGAACAGACTGAAGTGACTTTACTTTCTACTCAACGCTTCACCCTAAAAGAAAGTACATATATATGTACCTACATTAACGAACTCAGTACTTACTTCTTTGCAAGAGCTCTTCTTTCTTCTGGTGTATAATCCAGAGATCCTATTGCTCCTTCACCTTTGGTTGGCATAAATCCAATAATGGCTAGTAAAGCTGTTCTTACTAAAATGGGAAAACGGAGATACAAACAAGACTGGAGAAACAACTATTATGTCATCTCATGTTACACTCAATATAGAAAACTTGCAGTTCTGCCAGCAAAACTTCATCTTGTCCAAGCGAGTAATCTGAATTTCATACAAGCACCACTAGGGGTTTCTGGTACATAGCAAGGCTTCGTTCATTTTTTAGACTTCACATTATAAATGAAACGCCTTATTCTTCCATCAACCAACACAGAAAAGAAAAATTGTCATAAAAATCTCGCATCAATATAAGGATTAGAATTCCAGACTTTAAAAATGGGTTCTGAAGAAAAAATGGTATGACAGAATTAACACATAAATTGTGGGGGAGGAGGGAAGAAAGAGAAGAGGAGGATTTATTATGGGGTTTATTTTTGTTTTGGTTTGTGTGCGTGCGTGTGTGCGCTCGCGCATGCATTTTCTTCTATTAGAGACACGAATTCTGCAATTTAGGGCTCACAAGCTCAGTGGTTTTCTTCTATGCAATGTACCGCAGAATTTGTTCCTTTTATGTCATCATGCCAGGGAAGGAGCTCACTTAAATACTAATAACAGTTCATCCAAACTGAATTGTCATCCAAAACATCTCTGACAATATCTGTCCTTCAATTTTGTTTTACATAGTCATGGTATTTAAGAATTCAAGACATCTTGCGAGCCGATTTAGAAAGTGTCACATGAAGATAAGTACCACAAAATAGCGATAGGATGTTTATGCCCCCTATTTAGAAGACAGTATTTTCTACTCTTTAAAAAAAACATAGGAGACTTTACAAAAGTTGAAGAGTGGTCTGACAGAAAATTTCTAAGACCTTATCAACATATTTTAAACATGCAACTGATATCCAAAGAAGTAACTGATGTACTGTACTCAGCAAAACTAAAATGATAAACACAGAAATATTGCCTTGGATGAACTGTACCAACTCTCCATTTCTTTAATAATGAAACATAAAAAAAAGCCAAATGTAGAAACATTCAGCTACTCCAAAATCAGACCACATGTCTGTCTTCCTGAGTGTCCAGAAGTACAGCACCAGAATTAAAAGCTGACCACACTCCCCTCTATTCAGCTTGTTTCAGTAATTATTCAAAAAGGGGGTAATTAGGATATAAAGTATTTTCATAAGAACAATGGAAAAAAACCACAACAAAAGAATATTTTAAGTAGTCTGAGAATTCTTAATGCTTGTGCATCCAAATAAATAAAAGCTTACCATTTCCCCTCAGTTTCTCAGCCCTTTCACCCCACAGTTATTTAATACCATTCCCAAATCCTCCTATGTCACTCCTTCATGACTTCACATTTCTTGACCACTCCCATACTTTCACTCTCTCAAAATCCATGTCCTTTTCCACAATAAATATTCTTTGTGAGATTTTTTTCAGTTTAAAGGTCAAGTTGCTTGTTGGGGTTAACATTTTCCAAATAAATGTTACTTACTACTCCATGATGGTTGCCACGTTTCAGGATGATGCCCTGAGATGCTTAAACAAATTTTCTTCCCCACTTCAAACCTGCCATTGGCCTTCAAAGGAAGAAGGAGGATACAATAAAACATTCCGGAAGTTAGCTCTTGGGTTTTGGTACGTGTTGTAAAAATCCTGATCAAACGAATATATATGCAAACAACACTTGATAATGACATTACTGTCAACCATACAAAACTGTCATTCAGCCTTCTGAACAAAGTCTGCCATCTGCCTCTATTTATGCATGAGGAAACCCTTAACTGATACCTCACATATCCCAGTGTAACATGGTGGCTTGCCTGTTGCTCTTGTAACCCGCATACAACACGCGAAGAGCTTGAAAAGCTACAGCTCTGTGAAACCAGCACATATGCAGGCCTTTGCCCCAAACTATAGGTGTGCCTGAATACACGTGACCAGAGTCTCCAACAGAGACCAAGCAGGCCCATAGGGAGAACAGAAGATTAGACAATCACATCAGCAGTGTCATTACTCCTGAAGAAAACTTACATTTATTAAGTTCAAAGTTACATGCAATTACAGAACACCAAAGTCACTTGGAAAGACTTCTGGTCGTAAATTGACAGCATTAACTGTAGGGGGTCCTGTCCGAAAATGCAGCTTGAATTTGTAAGCTGAAGAATGAAAACAGATTTGCAGTGGAACATAAAAATGAACAATAAGCACTTTCTGGCTACTTAAGTGAAAGGAAAGGAAGGAAATACTGTCACCTGGTGAGCAGTTTACCCGATTTGGTAAAGAATAAATGACTTCAGCACAGTTGAAGAGGGGGACAAGACATTCACAATGCAGTCAGAAATGCTCATAAGCCTCATATGGCATCCTCAACATAAAAAGGACATGGAACTGTTGGAACAAGTGCAGAGGAGGGCCACGAGGATGATCAGGGGACTGGAGCACCTCCCGTATGAAGATAGGCTGAGAAAGTTGGGGCTGTTCAGCCTGGAGAAGAGAAGGCTGCGTGGAGACCTCATAGCAGCCTTCCAGTATCTGAAGAGGTGCTATAGGGATGTTGGGGAGGGACTTATTAGGGACTGTAGCGATAGGACAAGGGGTAATGGGTTCAAACTTAAACAGGGGAAGTTTAGATTGGATACGAGGAAGAAATTCTTTACTGTAAGGGTGGTGAGGCACTGGAAGGGGTTGCCCAGGGAAGCTGTGAATGCTCCATCCCTGGCGGTGTACAAGGCGGGGTTGGACAGAGCCTTGGGTGACATGGTTTAGTGGAAGGTGTCCCTGGCCATGGCAGGGGGGCTGGAACTAGATGATCTTAAGGTCCTTTCCAACCCTAACTATTCTATGATTCTATGATTCTACTATGCCACCTTTCTTACAAAAACTACCTTAAATTCCAAGAATCTCCCTCTCAGACACCTACAGTTAAACTAATGATGTAAAAAGAAGAAACCAGTAAACATGCTTACCGTCAGCAAAATAATGCTGGGTGGTTTCATGGGATATTCAGGTGGTAGTACTATTCGCCCGTGATAAATCCCTCCATCAAAATCTGAATCTGGAGGGCCTCTAACAGTAAAGTGCCACTCAAAAAGATTATCCTAAAACACCCCCAACAAAGGGAGAAGACAAAAAAAAAAAAAAAAAAAAAGAAAGAGTGTTATCAAAGAAGTAGATAATTAAACACCATTTTCGTGAATAAGGACACGTTAAAGAAACAGTGCACAGCGTAAGTTTTAAGAAATCAAAATCAACTGAAGAGTAAGACAACCAACACAGTACTAAGATTCTGGTTAAGAGGATAAAATATTACAGATTTCTGGTTATTGTCTTACAAAATGGCTTTGTTGAAACCCCCAAATTCATTACTCAAGCTCTTCATTCTAGTTGTGTTAATTATGACAAGAGTTTTACTACCCGACAGATGGAAAACAGAGTCAACTAAGGGAAAACTAGGTCTTTGCCTCAGTGAGTAATAATTTCTGGCAAACTGATGGAGACCCACTCAAGGAAGAACATTAACAAGTCTCTCCAAAGCTCCTGCCATGGTCAACTCAGCACTGGGACTTGACCAACACCCCAGAGAATTCCCATCCTCTGTTGCTTGTCCATAAACAATTTTGAAACAGCTATTGTGCCATATTGCACAACAGGTACACTCTGAAATTCTGAATATCATTTTCATCAGACATGCAACTAACTTCTCTTCGAGAACTATTTCTTTGGAGTTCTGTGTTTTGCTTTGTGTATCAGATCTCATGCTGCCCACACTGAATATTTACAAGCAGAATAACTCCTACTGTTAGGACAGGAGTGCAAATGAGGCTTGTTTTCAGTAAATGAGAGCTCTCAACTAACAGGGAACACTGCTATCACAGCGCTGTGACTGCCAAGCTAGTTACAACTTTTTCAGGGATGGGAGGAGTCAATATTTCCAGCATTTCCTTTCATCTGCTACTGTTCCCTTCCCAGCAAGTCAGTGTTCTAACTCAGAAATAAGACCTTCATGTAAGTTACAAGTAATAGCATGAATTAAACCTTATATTTCTCCACAGGAAGGGGAGACACGAGGTGCAGTCAAAAACCAGTCAATAATAAAGTACATTCTGTACCACCTACTTTCCATATGTATACTAAGTGTGCTATGCATTTCTATGAACAGTTAAATCAAACCCTGAACTGAATACCACAGAACAGTGCTTTTTTTATTATTGCAGGGAAATTAGAAGGGGTTTCTGCTTAGCTTTTAGCCAACAGAACTTCACTATTCTCTCAGCCCAAAAAACTTGACTGGGTGTTCAAAAGACTTTAAGAAACTACTGTTTAAGTGGAATATAAGCAGTCTCTTTTATAATGCATCCGGAGTTGCTTTTTCACAGGTGCTTTCATAGCAAAATCCTCAAATATCATCTAGGCCGAAGTGTTTTGTTGAGCAACTCAGCAACAGAGCCAGATGTCAGGTTTGGGTATAAGCTTAACTTAAACATAATGCATTTACGCAGTCTCAGGAAGGAGGAAGTGGAACAAACATATTATAACTGTGCAATAAAATTACTCAGATACAGTGTAAAACTGACATTATGTGCTTTCACCAACAACCTGAAACTACAATACCATTGAAGTGGAATTCTGCTGCTAATTTTCATCATAGAAAAAAAAATAGCTGAACCAATGTTAAAAGGTCTGCTAGTACTTAAATATGTACATTTTAAATACATATGCATGCAGAGAACTTAGCCTAATTACAAGCTCTTGCAAACACACAGAGAAACAAACCTCCAAAGGCTGTGCATGATAATGATCTGTAGGATCCTTCAGCTCTGCAGCCTCCTTCATCAAACGTTTGACAGCTGAAAAAGATAAAGTTCAAGACATGAAAATAAAGAAAAAAATTTACATGTTTTGCATACAAAAATACATAAACAGTTCTTGAAGAGCTCCTTTCAGCTAACTAATCTGCTCTAGCACATACCGGCTTCTGCACTGGAGTTATGATCCAAGACACAATACAAACTACTCACACTGAATTAATCTTAAGCAAGTTACACAAGCACAAAGTTATGAAAAATATGTTGCATGGTCACAGAGTTTCTCAACAATGAACGCTGGAGCTAAAGTAGTTTTTCATTTACTGACATTCAGAGAAAGGTTTGCACCCAGCCTACCAGCTTAAAAGTGGGCACAGGATCTTTGGCAGCGCACATCGGATTTGTCCCAAAAGAAACAGCCTTTTGACAGCATAGCTCCAAGGCTGTAGCCTGGGTGTGAGTGCCAGTGGCTGGCAGGCATAAACAGAATCAAGGGTTTGCACTGAGAAGTAACAGACAGAAGCCAGGTGGGGACAACCAGCGAGTGGGCTCCTGTCATGTAGAATTTTAAATGGAAGCAGTTTAAAGTATATATTTTTGTCACATATTTGACAGTGATATTGTATGCATTTTTTCATAGCATTAGCTTATTATCAAGAAGCCAGACTATAGATATCTTAAGCCAGCATAAAATACTGAAAGAATATGAAACATTCCACTCTCAGAGCATGAAATATAGCAAAATATCTAATTTAGCTTCAGTGTAATAGAAATACCTGCTTGTAAGAAGTTTTCAGTATTAAGCAACCTAGGGTATCTTAAGAAGTACAAGTCTATGAAGAAAGGCTGAGAGGTAGGGATGCTCAGTCTGAATAGAAGGCTCCAAGGAGACTTTACTGGGGCCTTTCTATACTTAGGAGGGACTTCTAAGACAGAAGAGAGACTTTTTACCACAGCCTGTAGTGACAAAACATGAAGAAATGGTTTTAAACAGAAAGAAGGTAGGTTTAGACTGGACATTAGGAAGAAATTTATCACTACGAGAGTGGTGAGGCACTGGCACAGGTTGCCCAGCAAAGCTGTGGCTGCCCCAGCCCTGGCAGTGTTCAAAGCTGGGTTGGACGGGGCTTTGAGCAACCTGGTCTAGCGTGAGGTGTCCCTGCTCATGGCAGAAGGGTTGGAACTGGATGAGCTTTGAGGTCCCTTCCAACCCAAACCATTCCGTGATTCTGTTTCCACACCCCAGAATGTCAACTGACAGGATACAAAGAACAGTCTGAACCAATAAAAGTTCATTCTGAGAATGTGTGATCCAGTGAAGAGATCATTAAACTGTTCCTTTAAGCATAGCTGCAGCATTCATTAACACAGCCCCTTCTTTGGCTAGTGGAAGCTGCAACAGATTAAAAAACAAGCCAAACCCACCATAATTCACAAAGTCTGCCTACAACAAGTACATGACATTCTTTTCTAAACTTCATTAAAAAGAACTTTGATGCAAAATACGGTATTTCAACCCACTTAAAATCACACTGAGTCATCTGAGCAAACATTTAGCAATGGCAATTCTGAAAAATAAGAATGGTTTGGGTCTATTCAAAATGAAAAATTACAAACTGTCAATAGTCAGAAAGTATCACTAATTCAGACAAAACAAATTTCAAATCAAGACATTCTATTTTTCAAAGCCAGGTTTTAGAGACAAAATAATCAAGGTACTTTTTTATGTGGCATGACAGCATGAAAAATAACCATGTTGTCACAGGTACACTCATAGGCAACAATTTATCATAATGTTCATTGAAATTACATGCTGAGGAAATTAAGCTTCTGGGCAGACGCTAAAGTTTCTGTCCTGGGAGGAGGTGAAGGATCTTTCCAGTGCTCTGGGGAACAAAAGAAAGAGCAGGTGCTATGGGCCAGGGGCTCTGCCTGACAATCTGGCTCTTATATTACACCAAACTTACTGAATTCTTCTGAAAAGCAAAATGCGTATGTTAAAATTCTGAGAATCAGTTTTAAAGCCACCAGCTTCCCTAAGGGTTGAGCGGTGGTGGCATAACAATTAATGAGCAAAACTTGTGTAACATATGCATGTATGATTTTTAGATTTATTTCTTCCAAAAATTGTTCCCTGGTCAAATCCTACTTCTTACTAAAGTTTACTTCAAACTATCCTGAAATGTCTGCTCAGCACAACTGCTTCTCTTGGATAACAAGAGTAGAGGCGAGGTGGGTGACACTAATCAAACCCAAGTTAGGAGGTCACAGTTCAGCAAGGCTCAGCCCCCTAGTACTTCATCACACAAAGAGATAGCATTTTGTGCACACAAAGATGACTGCAGGATCATCAGGGAAACAAATTCACATTTAAGTGAAAAAGAATAAAACCACCTGACAACTTTTACTGTTTCAGCAAATGCTTTCTACTTTTTTATTTTTTTAATGGCTGCTATTTACTTTTTTTTTTTCTTCATTTTAAATAAGATTTAGAGGTCTACTCAGGAGAAATACAGAAAAAAGAGTAACTTTGTCCCCATGGCTGATCAAAACAGCATAGGTAAGGATACAATTTACTCATCAGATCCAGGTTTTCCAAAGAATTAGTGAAACTCTTGCAAAGTTTCTCTGGGATAAAGGGGTTTATAACTACTCTGCCCACTTAAGCTATTAATAAAATACAAGTCAAGTTCATCATGTGTTTGTCTATTAATTATGCTACTACATACAATTTGGAAAAATATTAGATAATACTATTAGAAAAAAAAAAAGTTTGAAACCACACAATCAACCTGAATTGAGCATCAAGGTCCTTCAATTAGATGACACATGAGCCATGGATGACACTTTGGGAAAACCTTTTTAAATCCAGCTGGCTTTGAGATTTCCCCCTCTGCACAATACCCTACCACTGAGGCAAGAGTCTCTGACCTATGGTGGGTGTAACCCACTGAACTCACAGTGCACAGTGTCACCTGCTGAACCACAGCCACAACCAGCCCTCACAGCAGCCCAAAGCGCCTGGGAACCCATTCAATCAAAGTGCCTGTATTTGCATTCAAAATAAAAACCCTAAATTTCACGTTAACAGTGAATCACAGGCAGTCAGCAGTTCAACTTCACAAAGATTGGATCATGCAATTTAAAATAAGTCAGGATTCACTTATGTGTAAAGTACATACGACTTCTTGTAAGACAAGACTGATGAGCTTTGACATTTTAAGTCAGAAAAAAAAAAAATCCCTTTAAGTGATGTGGTCACTAAAGCATGCAAGAAAACACTTAAAGCAAAGAGTCATAGGAGGGGCTTAAGCCAAAAGTACCCTGAAATATAAATTAGAATCCTTTAGCAGAATAGAGTATCAAATGGTACCTACTCTAGAAATAAAACCACATTGCCAAACTTTCAAGCGAGGTCCGCATTACTAATGTCTTCTCTACATCTGCATTCTTCGTGTTTATTCATTTTGCCCTGCCTTTCTTAACCTTGCTAAGTTCACATCTGTCTTTAAATAGATTTTTGAGTTCCTGTTTATATTTTTGTATGCCATTTCACAAAAATACAGAATCATAAAATAGTTAGGGTTGGAAAGGACCTTAAGATCATCTAGTTCCAACCCCCTGTATTTTCATGAAATTTCGCACAGCAGTTTACAGTCACTTAATCTTTAATCATGACCATATTTAAAGTTTCATTATGCAATGACACCTGATCCTTCAGAATAACATGCCCTAGTCCAAAATAAAATCCTTGAAGAGAGATGAAACTGCCAGTTGGGCAAGCCCTTAAACCACTGATGAGGAGAATATACTACATATTTTGTTTCTTTAAAGCTCTTTTACAAAGCATTCCTTACTGCTCAGTCTATGATGGGACAGTGTTCTGACAATTCAGCAACAGAGGTATGTAGAAACAGGCATACTTCTAACAGACCATGCAAAGATTTCCAGATTTTTCAGTCTTCTGGAACTAGGAAGCCAGCAGTGGAAGAAATCCGTAACACTACCGATCCTTCCCATACCGCTAGTGACCGCCTTATCAAACCTACATCGTCCAGCACTAGAGGAATGGGCAAAATAAAGAGTTAAAACTTCAGTTCTGGGTGATCAGCATCGCCATTTTTAAGTCATGTCTATCAAAATCTACCATAGTTTCATTATTCCAAATACCATAATCTGTAGAACACTATTTCTCCATACTAGAGAATTAATTTTCTAACTAATGGAAACAATTAAGACCCTCATCACTCACTGCTTCTGCGGTGTTTTCCACTAGTCAAGCTCCCATTTTATGCTGATCACATGTAACAAGACAAAACACTTGCTCCTACAAAACTGAAGTGTATGATGCCAGAACTGCACAACTGCCTGGGCCAACGATGGGTTCCAAAATTGCTTTTCTTCTAAAATTTGGTTTGATAGTTCCTTTGACGTGGCCAAGGGCCTTTCCGACAACCCACAAGCCTCCTGAACAGCTGCTTTACATCGTAACAGCCTCATGTTATACCCCTTTTCAAGACCCACAAGCCTCCTGTACTTACATAAAGTATTCATGACCATAAACAACCAAACAAATTTTTATTAGTCCATTCTCTTTCACTATCAGAAATGACAGGCCTTTAGCCCTCACTTCCCTCAGAGCAGCAGGAAGTACAGTACTCTTCTGTAGTTACAATTCAAAACAACTGTTCAGTCAACACAAAGGGAGATAAAACAAATGTAAGGTGCTTGTTGAACACACCAACATGTAACAATGTCTTCATCCTTAATCATTTTTTAACATCCACTTAACTTTTTATTTTTACAAAATCTATCTTTATTTCATACCTGGAAAGCACTAAGCAGCTCAGTACTTACTGGCTATTTCCTACTAACCATTTTTTAACAACAAAGAACTGATGCATGCTTGCTGCCAAGGAACACTTCTTACTTCTATGGAGTGGAGAAGGAAGTATAGCTTATAGGAAAGGCAGTAAATGTCCTGAAGATGACAGCTAAGAGGATCATAATCTCAGCACATTATCAGTCAGAAACCAAAAGCCCTGTTCCTGGGCAGCAAATGGAAGACATGCATGCCATGCCTCCCTCCACATGCTCTCCCCAGACCTCCAGTGCCCTCACTAGTCAAATTCTAGGTGAGAAGGTCAGCTGAAAACAAAATAAAAACCCTGCCGAAACTAAAATAAAGCAGCACTATTGTTCATAGGCTCTACATGAGTCACTCTAAGTGGCTGTTCACAGTTTTTCAGTAACCGTAATGTCCTACCTGAAAGGGAGAGACTGTTGCTACAAAACACTGACTACGAGATTTGGTAGCTGATCTCGCAGCAGGCTAAGGGTCACAACTCTCAGGAAAAAAATAAAAGAGATTATTCCAAATAGCTCCCTTATAAATTTCAGAAAATAGGGATGTTCCTGAAGCATGAAGAGGACGAAGCCTGTGCTTCAGTTAGCCAAGCTTTAATATTGACGGGAGAGGTTTATCAGCCATATGGTAGCAGACTGATACACACTGACTAATCCATTTTGAAATCCTAAGACAGAAAATAGCTTACCCTTTCATAAGTGCCAAAAATACAAATAAAAATATGAAGCAACAGCTTAAAAGGCTTTGCCTTATTGAAGCAATACAAAGAAGCATGAAGCATAGAGTTTGACAATTTCTTCCCTTCCAAGATTAATGGCCTTTTGGAGAAGAAATAAAGACACTTTGATAGATGGTGTGAAGAGACAGCTTCAGGTGAATGCCACTACACCTTCTTGCTCTCACAGAGGGTAACTGACAGAAACAAGTAGCAGCTTAGCACACCACTCTCGCCAAGCCCAGACCTGCAGTGGTGACGTGTACCTACAGTAAACTGAGACCTGCTAAGGACACCAGCTGTGCTGCTTCTCAACAGAGACACAGCGTGCAGGGGAACAACTTGTTTTGTGTTGTGGAGAGTTTCCATCTTTCAGATATGTTTGTTTGAACTAACATTAGCTGGAGAAAATGGAACAAGGAAGATGACGAATATATTGACCAGGAGCAATTACAGCAGAAGAAAGCTGTGTAGCAACACTGCTCTTTATGTGGTCTATTTGGAAGCACACAGAAAGAAAGGCACTAGAAAGCTTCACTGATCCTCATCAATCTGGCATAGCACGCCTACTCAGAGAAGAGGGATCCATGTAGCCATGTATAACCACAGAAAAACTTCAGCTCCTGCCATTGCTCTACAAGAGAATCTGGCTTGAAAGGAAGATCATTAAAACCACAAGTTTCTTTTAACAAGATTTTCCAATTTAAAATGTGTTTTCCTCTACACTAAAGACTAGTACAATCACTAAAATACCTTATACTAAAACTGAAAGTAGTATTTGCTCTTTCTGCTGAGCAGGCAAAAAGTCAACGTCTGCAAACAGAGTTTGCGCAAGTCCAAAAGCAGATCTTAACAGAAGCCTCTTGCGCAGGTACAAAACAATTACTTTTTTCACTCTGTCTCAAAATAGCACATTCCAAATCCCTAAAGCTGACCAGGATCTAAAGGTTAGCGTCTTGATTCTTCCTCTAGTCCAGTCAAAGCATCAGGAACAGGCACAAGGACAGCTACCAGTTCTAACGCCTTTAGAGAGCTCAGTCACCAAGATAATCCCTTCAGTCCACAGATGACACAACCATTTGAAATAGGAAATATGGTGTGGGCTTGGTTTTATGCATTTCAGTGCATTTACACCACTTAAGACCACCTTAACATCAGAATGATCTACATTTCCATCTTATGCCTTCAGTTGAGTGGCAAGTGTAAGATAGATACCATCATTAAATTGCACATGTAATTTGCAATTAGATAAGAATTTGTAAAAACAAGATAAGAATTTGAAAAACAAACACAAAAATATTAAGTAATTGCATATGCTTATCTACCTGGGTAGCAAGAAAAGTGCTGCACTAAAAGCGATGGCTATACAGAATTACAGCCAACTCATTTCAGTGGACAACAACTGCTGAAGAAGCTATTCACTTTAAATCTTTTTTGATATTTATTCAACACCTCCCTGCCCATCTTTTTTTAATGAAAAATTTCATGCATATTGAGTATTGAAATGAGTGCTTTAAATCACATTATAGAGACTTTAAGTGATTTAAATAATTTATAGATTTTTAGCATCCATATGGAAAGAAATAATTCAATACATTAATATGCTATAGAGCATGTTTAATTTGGGGAAACGATATTGACCCACTGTATGAATCATTCATCTCTGCCAAGTATGGTTCACTTCGCTATAGAACAGCGGAGGTACTGACAACCAATTCCAATAAAGGTGATTCTCTCTTTAAAGCAAGGGGGAGTAGGAATAACAGAGGGGCAGAACATTTCTAAATTAAACCACAAATATCTACCCTCTCCAATCAGAAAGCATGTCATACAGCACACCACCACTATTTCCAATGACATGGCAAACCACAACTACTGAGCATGTTCCTGTGGCCTTGTGAATTCACGTATGCAACAACATACCCAGCATATCTCCCTAAAACAAACAAAAACTCCCAACAAAAACAAAAAAAGCTTCCTTTCTAATACATTAAACTACAACAAGTACATCATTTGCTTTGTTTCCTTCTTATCTTTCAGTTATGCAACATGGGTGCGAGGGCAAGGGACATAATTCAGCAATAGATACATCATCCAAGAGGCATATTTTGTAAATAAGCCTGTCATTTACATTTGTAAGGTACAAGTCATCTTAACACTCAGTTTCTCCCCACCGCCCATGCTAGTAATAGAACAGCATGATTAACGAATAAAGCCACTATTCAACATAGCAATATGAAGGAGTTAATACCTACTTCCCAAAACTGGACTGGGGGAAAGCAGGGGCAGGTCATGAGCAACCATGCAAACCCAATCGGCCCTTACAAGCTATGGAAAAGGGTTTTCCTTCAGCACTGACAGCAGCTCACAGGAGGTGAAGCCCTGCACAGCTGGTGAGGGGCCATGGCTCCAACACAGCTGTATGGGACAAACCGAACCCATCCTCAGTTTCTCTTCCCAGGAAGCAAACCCTTCCCTTCCAGCGCTGTTTCTCAAGACATCTGCCACATTTTGAGGCATTCCTCTCACTTCAAAAATTCAACAGAAAGTCTAGGAGTTATAAGGCATGAATTTTAACACTGAATCCCATACACATACATGTAAATACAGTGTGTACACCAGCTGACATAAAGCAAACTTACGCAGCACAGACTAAGCTATCGCTGGCAACCTGTCCCCTCACAAGCATCTACTTAGAAATGAGGCAATACCCAAGAGAACAGAGTACAAGTTCAAAGGTTCTGTTTCCACGAACCAGCAGGAAAGAGTGACCACACGTACACACAAACACACACAGAGCAGGTAGCCTGAGAATTCTAAACCGAATTACAGCTCAGAGGGACTTTCCAATGCCATCACACTGTAAAGCAGAAGCGACCCAGCCGCCTGCCGCCTGAGCGGCTCCACCTCCCCACGGCCATAGCCGCGGCTCAGGGCCCCATCCTTCCTCCGCGCCGCCGTCCTGGCCTGGCTGAGGCACCTGTCCCCCCGTGCCCCGAGAAGCGACTGCCGGCCCCCAGCGAGCAGCAGCGGCCCCGGGGCGGGCACATCGCCCGCCGCGAATGGCGGAGGCCTGGACAGCCTACAGCCGCGCACCCCCGCCCGGCCGCGGCCTCCCTAGCGCCCGCAGGGGCCTGCCGCGTCTCCTACCCGGACTCTTGAGGTTGTACCGGGCCTCCATGGCAGCGGGTACCGCCACTCGCTCGCTCCTTCCGCAGCGTCTCCGGCAGCCGGAGCCAGGGATGGAGGAGGAGAAAGACCGGGCTCAGCCCAACCCGCCTCGCCTCGGGAAACTCCCCTGACGTGGCAGCGGCGCCGGCGGCCCCGTCGTGACCACGGGGGGAGGCACCTGCCACGCCGGCACCGCCCCCGGGCCTCATCGTCCCGCCCCGCAGCCGGGGCTGGAAGCCGGCAGCGCGGCCGGGCGCGGGAGTCCGGCCGGGGCAGGGCAGGTGGCGGCTTGGGACGGCGGGTGGTGAAGCACCGTGTGGTTCTGTGGCAGAGGTTAAGGCAGAAGGCTCCCGCCCTTCTCTGACGTATCGTGGAAGAAGCAGCCAGTTTCCAGCAGCAGTGGGCAACACTCGGGCCCCGCAGCAGAATAGCGGCTCCGGCGGCAACCTTTTCCATGCCACCATGCCAGAGGAATATTTGTAGTACAGCTTTGGTTTCTTTGCCACCTGGTTGCAGCCACGCTACGCTTGGGATAGTGCTTTAAGAATTCGTAGTTAAGGAAATATGTAAATTATAGTGGTCATAATTTCCACAGTCTCTGTTTCCTTTTAATTCAGTGCAAGCTGTAAATAAGAATCATTGAGCTTTTATATTGTCTTCAACGACATAAGCTTGAAACTCCTGTCTCCACCTCTTGAATTCTTGTCTCTAGATGCTTAATTTCATCAAAGTTACTTTTACATTCTTCCTGTGCATCTGTAAGAACTATTTTTTTTCATGCTTTGATATCTTAGTTCTCTTTTCCTCCTTTCATTGAACAGCAGTGGAAAACAATTGTAATCAAAACCATTCTTTTTTTTTCACCTCTTCATGTTACCAGAGTTGCAAAACAAGGCATTACTCTTCCCTTTCCTGTTTTGTTGCACAGTGATGTTGTGGGAACAGCAATAAATAAATAAAGGAACTTTACTCCACCTTAATGAGTAGCTGAATTTTCAAAGGGACAAAGAGATCTTCCTCTTTACAGGGCACAGCACTACAAATAATGTAAAGCATAAGTAATGCATATAGCAGAAGGGAAGAGATGGCATCAGACATCAGGGTGCCCTCTTAACCAAAAGCACCCCAGGGTACATTTAATGGCCAACAACTCTTGATGGTGTTCCAGCATGTCTGGCTAACAGAGTGTCCTGGGTTCAGCAGCAGCAGTCATTTTTCTCCTTCTTGGTAGCTGGTGCAGCGCTGTGTTTTTGATTTTGGGCCTGGGAACAGTGCTGATAACACCAGTGTTTTCAGTTACTGCTTGGTAATGTTTGGGCTGGCCAAGGACTTTGTGAGTCTCATGCTCTGCCAGGGAGGAGGGGAAGCCAGGAGGAAGGAGAGACAGGGCACCTGACCCAGACTGACCAAAGAGATTATTCCATACCACAGCACATCATGTCCAGGATGTAGAAACAGAGAGCAGAGACCCGGAAGGGTGGTGGGGGTGCACCGGTGGGGGTGCACTGCTTGATACTGGGTGGTGAGCAATTGTATCCTTCCCTTTATTTGCCTTGTCATTATTGTTACTGGTGGGGGTGCACTGCGTGCTCAGGCTTGATATTAGGTGGTGAGAAATTGTATTCTTTTCCCTTGTATTTTCTCTTGTCATTATTATTATTGGTGGTAGCAGTAGTGGTTTGTGTTATACCTTAGTTACTAAACTGTTCTTATCTCAACCTGTGGGAGTTGCATTCTTTCGATTCTCCTTCCCATCCCTCCAGGAGCGGAGGGAAGAGACAGTGGGGAGTGAGTGAGAGAGCGGCTGTATGGGTTTATGAAGTTTAAACCACGACACGGGCTGATCCGACCGCTCGAGATGGTGAGGTGCAGGCAATGGGTATCATGTTTGCAAGGATGTTGGTCATTCTTAGGAACTATGTCCCATCTTTCCTTGTTTGCCAGAGCCATTGTGCTGTGCTGCAGGAGAAGGGCTTTGGGACCACCTGTGACCAGACCTTGCCCTGGCCCAAACTGGGAGAGCCGTATTTTGCATTTGGAAATCTGGGCTTCCATGCAAAAAGTTCTGGGATCTATTTTGATAGAAGATAAATTTTAAAATGGTATTATAATGTGAATAATGGCATGAATTGAGAAGCTGTAGTTATTGTGAACTAGTTAAGACTAATGCGGAGTTCCGCTTTCCCTTCTGGGCTCCGGCCTTTGACCCTGGCTGCGCTTACAATGTCATTTTATATATTGCAAGGAGGAAGCACCTGAAACTTGGGCTTTTAGCTAAAAAAAGAAATAACTCAGTCGCTGCAACCACAGGACAGCTAAGCACTATCGAAAATAAGCTAAACAGACTTAAGTTGTAAGAGAAATTCACTGGTAGGACGGAGGTATGCATTTTCCCCGTTTCAGTAAGCTGCGTTGCGGCCTGGCTGTGTGCTGGGGCCATCGCCTGGTGGAATTGTGCAGAGCTAGCAGTACAAGACCGCTTTCATTGCCAGCTCAAAGCCAGAGTGCAGGAGGTGAATGCTGCCAGGTGAACCACCAATTCTTGTGAGGTAGTCAGTATACAGGCAGAAATCAGGATTAATTCCCAGCCCCGCATGTTAGCAGACATTAGGAGCAGGCACTGCAGAGCTCTTGCACAGTCAGTGTTGCTAGTCCGGAGCAGCAGCCTTCCTCGTCTTCCTGCTTGTGGTCAGAAATGCCCTTTGGATTTGTGTTTTCATATGCGTTTTGTTTAGGATTTTGCACGAAGAAGCCATTTTGTGCTAGACCTTGTGGGTTTTTTTCAAACCAAACGCCAAATATAGTAGCAAAATCTCAGTCAAATTGTTTGTGCTGGCAGCACTTCATGCAGCTTGTGTATCCTGTCATATGATCTAGCTTGGTGAAAAAATAAACATGCTCAGCTGAAGCATATAGAAACTGAAAGTCTGCCTGAACACTGCTGCAACAAAGGTTTACTGACTTAATACCACACTGAATCCTTGCAGAAAGATCCTGTATAACTTCACCAACTTGGCTGCAGGACAGCAAAGAATCACTGCTTTTGACGACTCAAAATATTAAAACTTGTGTGGCTTTTTAAAGCCACAAAACATTTAATTTTATAAATGTTTTACATCGAAGTAAGGATTCAGTATGACCAAAAAAAAAAAATCAGTAATAATTTCTAACTATTTTTTATGTCTATTTCCCTAGAGGAAGTTTTTGCTCACGTTTCTACATACTTTTTTGCAGATGTGGTATACTGATTTCTTTTTCTTTTGGATGAAAACAGAGATTCTGATATAGCCACTTAGCTTCAGAGCAAGGGAACATATAGGCCCCTCTGCTGCAAATAATATTACAAGATTAATTTCAATCGTAAGGTTTGATAAAATGCATAATTCTTCAACTGCAGCCATTTCTACTGTGAAAGAAAGGCCAAACGAGAGTAAACGTATGGGCAGAATTCCATAGACAATTGCAGACTATGAATATACATTTCTGAGCTGTTTATCAGAGGCTCACTTTATAGGTAATGGAGAGGACCAGGAGCTTTTACAGCAGAGTTCATCTTGCCTGGAATAGATGTTAGCTGTAGATCCAACAAATCATGCTTTGAAAGTTCCTGAATTTCTCTGCTAGTTGAAAAGGGGGATTCGGCTCAGTCATCTGTCTTCTACACTGTCCTAGTTAGATATTTTTATATGCATGTATGGCTGAATTTGATATACATTGCTCTATCTGATACAAATGCATCATGCATTTCCCCTCAGTTTAAAGCAAATGTTTCAGTTGATAGAGCCTCTTATTTTTACAGAAAGACTCTGGATGAACTAAATGTAAAGGTCCAAGAGGGGAGCCCAGCAGGTAGGAATTGGAATGGGAGTTCAAGCATGCAGAGTTGGGGGAATGGACACCAAGAAACTTCCAGCAGGAGCCCCCAAAGAGGGGGTTACTGCAGAAACCTCCCATTTCTCTTAGAGGCAGGACAACTGTGGCACATAGGTTCAGTTTTTGCACTTGGGTCTGACATACCAGTGTGTATATTCTTGCAGATCTCAAGGAATTAAATTGGTAATGTGACATGGAACTATTGTGTATTTCTCTGTGCAGGGCATATAATTGTGTGATTTCCTGAAGTCATTTCAGAGTGGGGTTTGTGTGCTTTGTAAGCTGTCTCATAAACTCAGCTACAAATAATTTCTTCCAGAGAAGACTTGATATCACAAAAGCTCATGAAAATACAATAGTTCTTTGTACAAAGCATTCACACCCTGCTTTCACCAATTCACAAAATGTAGAGTGGTTTGCTTCATTTACAATGCTACCCTTTCAATACAGACAGTTTGGCTGCAGAATTAAACTAATGGAATTAAGGAATCTAATATTAATATGCCTATATTGCCAGTGGGAACAGATATGACTCACTTGGAAGAGAAACCATTATTGTGCTCATTGGTGACTAATACAGTCTCAGCTTTTAAAATCCTTTATGTGAATTCAGACGTGGTAAATCTGGATTCAACAAGCACACCTCCTCCTCACTGATAAAAACAAGCATGGCATTGTGTAACCAATGCCCTACAGCAATTGCAAAGATGCCTGGTGCTTCTCAGGAAAGCAATTACTGTCTTTTCTTCAGGTTTAGTTCTAAAGCAGCCATCTCACAAAAAGGGGTGGCTTTGCCAGCGGACTTTTAATTAGTGCTATTTCAGAAATGGAAGAAAGAGAATGAGGGAAGAAGTTTCCTGATTGCTGTGGGTGCCCAAGAGAGTGCCTAATCCCGACCATCAGTGCAGAATGTGGGACATCTTGCAGCACTCCACATTATGTGAAGTCCAAATGAAGGTACTTATTTTTCACCTTTTTTATACCCCTGAAGAATGTGATAAGTCACGCCAGTCACTTGACTCACATCCCTCTGGCATCATTGTTGTAATGGTTCAGATGGTTCCTGGTTCAGAAGAAACGTGCAAAGGCACAAGGCAGAGCTGACGCAGCTGTCCCAGTGACAGCTGTTTGTGACTCTGGACTTCCCTGATCTAATTACTCTATCTTTAGCAACTACATGTAATGGCATGAGTTTCCTCTGGGGCATATTCTTTACTGTGCAAATAGCAAAGAGCGGTGGATAGTTGAATGGTTGTGAACTATTCGGATTAAAACTTGTTTTGCTCCCGTGCCACTATTTAGGGAGAAAATACCAGGCATGGCCTTTGACTCATGCAGCCAGTTTTTCATACTCCTTCCTCTTCCAGCCACAGATTTTCTTTTCAGCATTTTTTGCTTAAGTGAGTTGCTCCCCATGCCCCTTCATTTCAACTTACTCCCATGAGCTTCCTTCTGAGACAGGAGCATCTGCCTTCACAATTACAAGAAAACCAGAGGGAAAGGAGTCAGGATTATGTCTGTTGGCCTGCCATCAAGTAGTATTTCCACCCCATACATTCCAAAAATGTTACAACTCTAATGTGAACTTGCGTGTACCTGCTTGTGTACAGCTGACTGCATATAGCTCATACTGACTCAGCAATGGGAATAAAGGATTTATGAGCAGGCTCTTAATTTAAAGCTCCTCAAAAAGTGTTTTACAACTGGTGTAAGGATGATTAAAGCTTACTGTGTCATTATCCAAGATATATTGAGTTATCAGTTGTCTCTGCCAGTCCCCTGTGGGTATCTGGGACACCCAGTAGTTTTCATTTGGAGCTCAGCTCAGATGCCTCTATGCAAATGCCCATAGCATGGGTAACAAACAAGAGGAATTAGAGATGTGTGCATATCTATGGGGGTGTGATATCATAGGCATCACAGAAACATGGTGGGATGGCTCCTATGACTGGTGTGTTGGAATGGAAGGTTACCGGCTCTTTAGGAAAGACAGGCCCGGCAGACGGGGAGGGGGAGTTGCTATTTATGTTAGGGACAGGCTAGAGAGTATGGAACTCTGTCTGGGGACAGGTGAGCAGTCGACAGAGAGTTTGTGGGTCAGGGTTAAAGGGAGAACAGCAATGGGAGACATTATTGTGGGGATCTGTTACAGACCGCCTGACCAAGGGGAGTTGGTGGATGAAGCACTCTATAGACAGATAGGAACAGCCTCCTGCCTGAACAATTTGGTGGCCTTCTATGATGGGGCTACAGAACTGATGGACAGGGGCAGAGCAGTTGATGTCATCTACCTGGACTTGCGCAAAGCGTTTGACACTGTCTCACATGACATCCTTGTCTCTAAATTAGAGAGGCATCAATTTGATAGGTGGACTACTCGGTGGATAAAGAAACGGCTGGATGGCTGCACACAAAGAGTTGTGCTCAATGGCTCAATGTCCAGCTGGAGACCAGTAACAAGTGGTGTCCCCTAGGGATCGGTGTTGGGACCAGTCTTGTTCAACATCTTTGTGGGTGACATGGACAGTGGGATTGAGTGCGCCCTCAGCAAGTTTGCCGATGACACCAAGATGTGTGGTTCGGTTGATATGCTGGAGGGAAGGAATGCCATCCAGAGGGACCTTGACACGCTTGTGAGGTGGGCTGATGCCAACCTGATGAAGTTTAACCATGCCAAGTGCAAGGTCCTACACCTGGGTTGAAGCCATCCCAGGCACAGCTACAGGTTGGGCAGAGAAGAGATTCAGAGCAGCCCTGCGGAGAAGCACTTGGGGGTGTTGGTCAATGAGAAAATAAACACGAGCCGGCAGTGTGCGCTTGCAGCCCAGAAAGCCAACCGTATCCTGGGCTGCATCAAAAGGAGTGTGACCAGCAGGTCGAGGCAGGTGCTCCTGCCCCTCTACTCTGCTCTTGTAAGACCTCACTTGGAGTATTGTGTGCAGTTCTGGTGTCCTCAACATAAAAAGGACATGGAACTGTTGGAGCAAGTCCAAAGGAGAGCCACGAGGATGATCAGGGGACTGGAGCACCTCCTGTATGAAGGCAGGCTGAGAAAATTGGGGCTGTTCAGCCTGGAGAAGAGAAGGCTGTGTGGAGACCTCATTCATAGCAGCTTCCAATACCTGAAGGGGGCCTATAGGGATGCTGGGGAGGGACTCTTCATTGGGGACTGTAGTGGTAGGACATGGGGTAATGGGTTCAGACTTAAACAGGGGAAGTTTAGATTGGATCTGAGAAAGAAATTCTTTATTGTAAGGGTGGTGAGGCCCTGGAATGGGTTGCCCAGGGAAGCTGTGAATGCTCCATCGATGGTGGTGTTCAAGGCGGGGTTGGACAGAGGCTTGGGTGACATGGTTTAGTGTGAGGTGTCCCTGCCCATGTCCGCGGGATTGGAACTAGATGATCTTAAGGTCCTTTCCAACCTTAACTATTCTATGATTCTGTGATTCTCAGATGGTTAGTGGAAATCTAGAGCCTGATTCACTTGCACAAACATTAACACCTGATGCCATATGAGGTATCCTAAGGTAAGCCACACATCTATGTGGAGGAGAAAGGTATGATATAGAATTATAGAATGGTTAGGGTTCAAAAAGACCTTGAGATCAAATACTGGTGCTGTTATGAATGAAGCAGTAGCTGAAAGCCAAGTGGAGTGCCTTTAGAACCTTCAGCGATACGAGGGACTCATGTGGGGAATTGGACTAAACCCCTAATCACAGCACTTGAAGAGAGCCCCGCAAGTGGCTCTGCTGACCCAACATGTCTACCCTATGGCAAACTTCATTGCTCTCTGGGTTTCAGCTGACTGTACTGGCCTGACTCCACTGCCTGCTAGCAAGTCACCTCCCTCTGCAGTTTTGGCTGCTTGGGCTCCACAGACTAGCCCAAGTAGGGTCCAGCCCCGTAGCCTTGATTAAGCACACTCAGGGCATCACTACACCATGAGAAAGGGCTGTACAGCAGAGCCAGGCAAGGTATGGCAGAACCAGAGATGGAGGTAAGGTTGTTAAGATGAGGTCCAGGAGAAAAACACTAATGTGAAAAGGTATAAAATGGTGAAAGGAAAAAACGGAGAGTCAGAAGATGGCAATTTGGTAACACCGGCCAATGAAGACTCACCTGATGTTTTGTAGGTGAAGGTGAACACGTTGATGCTTAGTCTAGGAGCTTGTTAGTCATAGCTACCTCTATTAACCAATAAATTATTACTTTGAACTCTTAAATAGTGTGTATCTGCTTGCAGGGTTTTTTTGCAGATCATGAACTGTATTGAGCAAAGTGACTCACAGGGTGCAGACTGACAAGAGATGCAGGCCACAGGGAATTTTTGTTTATTCTGAAAGAGAAGTTACAAAAGCTGAAAACAATTGTGCAGTCTGGTGTTGTCGTAACTATTCACATTACAGATTTATAGCTTGGATTTTATGGGGACTATTTTAGTGTCAGCAATATAAAGATGGGAGAGGAGAAACAAATTAACTTCTCCTACCCTGACGAACTTTTAAGGGTGCACTGAGTTCATGGGAGCAGGAAGGTCTCATGGGAGAGGGTGCACTGAGGAAAGCAGCAATAGCATTTGTGATCTGTCAAGAGAACACTACAGCCAACACTCAAGTTTCAGCATGAAAAGGCTTTATGAAGAATTGCAGAATTTGCAATGATGGCTGCTACTTTATAGAGAAAATGTGGAACTGAACTATGAAATGAAATTGCTAAAGGAACAGGACTGGAAACAGTGCTGAGCAAGCGGAACAGGACTGGTGGGGTGAGCTGATTTGTGTCTGCTGCAGAGGTTGTATTCAGCACTTGGGATGTGAGATCAGACAGCATGATGAATGGCATACTGGCAGTCAAAAGAAGTTCAAGCAGCTGCGAAAGGAGTATTGAAAGAGAGGCAATTTGTGGATCAGACCATTGGCTCGCCAGAAGATGATTCAGTCTTTGCAAAGAGCACTGCAGAACGGCAGAGTATGGTTCCACCTCTCAGTGCAGGACCTAGAGACAAAGATGTTGGCTCCCAGGACCTTTTGATTTGGCTCTGCAGGGTTTCCCAGAAGTCACACCCCTGTTCTCTCTGTATACTGCTTTGAAATAGGAGTTGAAACAGATCGTGTTTCCCGCAGTTCAGACGGCTCTGGCTGTTATCAAAGTAGTCCCCAAAACTGGTGGGGATGTGCATGAACAGGGGAAAAAGCAATCAATAGTTGACTTAATGTCAGAACAAGTAGGAATTGTATCACAGGTGCCAGGTCCCTTGAAGAGTACCCCTGCAAAGTGGATGGTGGGGCTTCTAGTGTATGTACGTAGGAGTGCTGGTTAAAAGTTTTAACTTTATTGCAGACACCTTCTGCTCCATCCAGTCAGGCAGCTTCATCAGTAGCATTTGAGGAACTCCAGCTGCAGCATTGGGTATAAAGGAGTCTGAAAGCATTACCAGCTCCCAAAGTGTGGGATGATTATCTGAAAGCTGGGGAAGGACATGGTTCAGCATACATACAAGCATCCTGTTGTGATAAACCCATCATATTCTCTTGGCGTGCATTTTGTGAAAGAAATCGGCTTGGAATACACTATGAAACGTTCTGGCCTGCACAGTAGGCTGCTCTATTTATTGTGTCTCTCATGTTTGCACTCATCTATGAGGTGACTGATTAGTCCAAAACCTTCTCAGTTTAGGCTAATGCATGTTTAGTTGTTGGGTTTCTGTTGTTTCTTTGTGTGTTTTTTGTTTTGGTTTTTAAAGTAAAGGCATCAGTGTTTATTTCTCTGCCTTCTAGTACTCATCAATTCTGAAATAAACCAACCTTCCTGCTCATAGCAGCTCCCGGTATTATTAAGGAAATCATTCAGTACAGTATCTCCTCAGACTAGTCCCCTGAAAATCTTACACCTTATCAAAAATATGTTAGTTTGGCCCAAGAGCCATGGTGACAGACTGCTGCATTAAATCAGTTCTTTTTCCCCTGGATGTATTTATATAAATGAATCTTATTTAAAAAAAATGTTATGGAGATGATGAACTGTTTAAAATCTGACTGCCAGTGTGAACTGTGACTTGAATATGAACACGCATTTTATGCTGTGCATACATACCAAGATTACATAAATATGTAATATGTAAGGATGTTAGATGCAGGTAAAGGATTTTATGCAAGTTAGCTATTTTTGTACTGAGTATCTTTTCAGTAGCTTTTTCCTCAAGACCATAGCTCACAATGCTTAAAAGCCAAAGAGAACAGGCTCGCAGGAACAAAGGAGACTGGATATCTGACCTGCTTACAACAAAACATGTATACAAAGATAGCAAAATGAGAAAGGTAACACAGAAAGTATGAGGGAGAAAACAAATGAAAAGAAACAGTCTTTTTTAAATGTAGCCATTTGAAGATTGTGCATGAGCTAATAAGCAAATATTAATACAGTGGGAAATCAAGTGGGATGTCAACCATATGCCACCGTATCAGAAGAGCCCAAAGAATTTCCCAACCAAACTTCTCATTTTCCACACAGCTGAAATGGGTGAAGTTGATATGTTTGTCTGCAATGGAACAAATTAATATGTGGCCATAGATCTGCACTATTGCAACTGACAGGGACAGTAACTATGTCATTAAAGCGAACAGTTGCTACTGTATATGATGACCTGTTAAGGGTGACTTTCTTCAATTCTTCAACTTATTCTGATGATCATATAAAAATGGAGGGAGTTTATAGGTTCTTCAGATTTGTTTTAAAAATCCCTACGGTACTTTCAGAGAATGAACCCCCTTAGTATAAAGCTTTATCACAGGAATGCAATTTCACATGCAAGAAAACCCAGAAGTTCTGTTTTAATGAGGAGACAAAATTTGTTCCATTAGAAAACATGAGATCTCAAATAATCCATTTGAATTATGTTTTATCGGAGAAATTTGCTCCTGTCGATTACACTTCCATGCACAGAATTTCAGAAAGACATTCCAGCACTACTGTTTTTAATAGCCACGTTCCAGTGCATGCTCAAGGATGCATTTTAACTCTTCAAAGAGCCCATTATGTACTCTGGGCTGCTGCCTACTGAATTACTTACAGAGATTTCCTCAACTGCAAGTTGTTGGAACTAATGTTTTATAGTTATTCAGCACCTGGCTTTAAAGCATCTGTGGGATACTAAATCAGTCTGGGTTTATTCTAAACCTGTGTTTTAAGGAGACATGGCTAGTTCAATAATGGGGCCTACCATGTCTAGGCAACTCTGATGATAAATAAAAATGGAAACTCAATAGGTCAGGTATTTTGGAAATACTGTGCTGTTTGGGAATTGACTACAATTTCTAATTTTAAAAAAGGTATCTCAACACTACCTTGTCAGAATTGGCCCGTGTAGCATATGTGGCATTTCATCCCTTTAAAATAAAAACTAGAATTTCAGTACAATTTAAAAGAAAAAGCAATAGATTTGACAGAGTAGGTTCTTTAAAAAAAACCCAGCCTTGCATGCCTCGCTCAGTGCTCAGCCACTTCAGACAGAATATGAAAATTTGAGGTTCCAATTAGAAAATGATTACTCAAAAGTGAAACATGCGAGTCATCACCTAAACTGAAAATATCAAAGTTAAACAGTAAAACTAACGCATTCTTAATGTTCTTTCAGTGTTATAATTAAACACATTTGAAACATAAGCGATTTGATAAAAATGATGCTTACTCTGATAATACCCAATTAGAAATTTTATATGTTACCAAAAGTCACCTTCACTAAATTATGTAACATGGTCTCTGCCAAATTCTGAAGGGGCTACAAGAGCTAACTTCATTGTGTTAAGTAAGTTAATGGTCTCCAAATACAAGCGCATGCATGACTACACAGAACTCAGGCCAAATATATTCAAACTACATTCATTAGTTACGATTCATATCATAGCCAGCATGATGAGATACTTTATTTAAAAAACAGTAATTAGAAAAAAGAAAGAAGTGTCTGGTCTAGCCTGGTAGGTGCTCTTTGTCTCACAGTCACCTATACCTGAAGCAGTAAGGGCAGAAGGACAGGGATTGTGACCCGATAGTGGGACTCAACAAAATGAACGAAAATGTGGGGCCAGGAATTATGGCAGTCCTTCAGTGAAGTCCTGTGGACCAGAGAGCTATCAGAAGGTGGCTTTTACCCACTATTGCTTTGGTGAACTCTGAAGACTGCTTTGTGTTACTTTAACTGAGGGTTCGGTCAGAAGAGCTGTCCTCACCCAAGATGACAGGTGGTGACAGTGTGAAAAGGAATTTGAACTCTGTATTTTTGAAGCATTCTGCTTTGATTACAGCTACTATCATTATGCTTCACATTGACACAAGGACTGCTACTTTCCGCTATTCTCAGTGTTTCTCACCCTCCTGAGCACCTAGAACTGCATTACTTATCGAGTGAGTCTTGGTGGAGCTAATCTCCATCTAATGACTAGCACCTTTTTCTAAGAACTGCACACATATTCAGTAGACTCATGCCAAAAGAGACAATTTGTTAAAAAAAAATAAGTCATTGCATCAGGCAGCAGTAAAGGGTTTGGAAACTACTGGTCTCCCTTTTGGCAGATATTTGTATAGAGAGCCTTTAGCACTCATGCCAACTGGCTCTACCAGCTCCTGTATTCAGTGTATTTCTACAGCTTCAAGATGTGCCAATATACAGCATACAGAAACTCTGCATTTGCATTCAGACCACAACAGAATTTAGACTTGCTTACCACAAGTTTAGCCCCTCGTTCCACGGAAACAAGCAGACACTGGGAGTCTTAACTCACTGATAGACATGCAGCATTATGCCTTACCTTGGCTAAGAGAAAACTTTCAAATTCCATCCACCCATCTTTCTCCGAAGTTATCTCAGTTAGGAGCACATCAGTGAGGTACACCTCCTCTTACCTGTTTCTGGTGTATGGCAAGCTGCCTCCCATTCAGGTCAACTCTTCCCACCCCCAAGAGCTGCCAACACCACTGGACTGTGCATGCAGTTGGTTTGTGGAAGGACTGGAAAAAAAAAAAGAGCTCCTCTTCTGACCAGAAACTATAATTTTGTATCATTAATTAAACAAAACCAGTGAATACAGAACTTGGAAAGCAAGTTTTACTTCTTTTTAGGTTTGAGAGTGCTCTGCTGTCCTGGCTGATCCTGTGGTAAGTCTGCCCGTGTTCAACAGTAAAATAAAAAGGAGTGATGTTCGCTGATTACTACAGCAGGTATTGTCCAGTCCTCATTTTAACGGTGTCTTCTTGATTTCAGTCACAGACGTACCCCTGTTAGAGGGAATCAGAACCCAGCACCCACATCTTTAGGACTTCCTGTAAGTACATCAGAACGGCAAGGTGGAAATACATACGGATTCTTCACTGTGCCAAGTGTAGATGTGCAGGCTCTCAAAACAAACTTAGTAATGTAAATTCAGCCTTTCAGATAGAACACCCTCCTCTGAAGCCTTATAAAAATACCAGTGCAACATAGAGCCATTTTACAAACCAAATATCTTTATAGAAAGGTATTTTAGTGGTATATGCTGAGGTAAATAATAAAAACAGACCCAACAGAGGGCGTGACCAGTGTTATGGAGAACTCCGGATGAAATCTGGCCAAAAGGCTATTTGTTTTATAAAAGCTAATATTTACCTACCAGTTTTGATCCCTGGTCAGGTGCTTATTGCTATAATACTTCAAAATTATTCTTCAGTTTACAAATTGAAAAATATACGAAATTAGATCTGTATGAATGTTAGGTATTAGCTGTCACAAATTTTAAAAGGCATTGTACCAAGTTTTCTTAATTGTTTACTAATTAATTTGATTGTAGCAGGTAAATAAACTACAGCATACATTTTACCTGACACCATGCATCAAAATCACCATAAAAACTAAGTTTATCAAAGTCCAACTCCACAAGAAAAACATGAAAAAGTGCAAATTATGTACCCAGTATTTCTGTCACAGCTGTTTTTTCTTAATATGGCATGAAAAAGGTTTACAGCATATATTAAGAAAATTCTTACAAGTGTTCACCTCAATGCTTATATATATACAACATTTTGCTCAAAGTGCTCACTATATGAAAAAACTGATTTGATAAAAATATTAAACAGTGCTTTCTGAACGTTCAGGGAAAATTCATGTAATACATCAGTCCCATTTGTTTTCCTCTTCACTCAGTGCAATGAGATGCAGCAGTCGCACCAACTTCATGAAAACTTTGCTTGCCACATTGCCAGAAAACCTCAGTTACAGTGGCATTCTTGGTGTCCCATTGGGAGTGGGTCTTTTGGTTTTTTGCATGTGGCTTTGATGTTTTCGAGATCTTACTACTTTCATTCTTACTTCAAATACTTCTTGTATGGCTTTTCGAAAACAATGGAAATTGTAGTCTATTAATCCTACAGAGACAGAAATATTTTTCACATTAGTAAAAACATTTATACAAATTAGGTCATGAAAAAATTGCTTTCCTTCTACATTTAGTGAAATAACACACTGAAGGTCATAATCAGTGAATTCTACGGGCATTTTTTTCTGTGCTAAGCAAAAGCATGTTTGATAAATATACATGATTTAGTGAGCATTACAGTTCCATATTGTCTGACATTAAATACACTTATTAGCCTTAAGAAAAAACAAGCAGAAGTTCGCTGGCAGATAATGAAGTTTAACTTAATAAGTAACACCTAGTAATCAGCATTTTCATTTTTGACAATGGATACTTGAAAAAGTATTACCAAATAACATGCAGCTATACTACATATGACATTGTAATTGAAAAATAACAGGCATGCTGTTAAGATTACATATATACATAACAGGCAGATAATATTACCATGTGAGTGGGCTTAATGTGATCCCACAGAAAAGCTGTAAAGCCATACTGGTAGTCACTCAGAAAACTTACTGGGTATTACAATTGTGGAATACTGCACTATGATTTTAGAATTTTGGTACTGAGCTTATGACCTCATTCTAAGTTAATGTTAAAGTTTTCTTAAGTCAAATGTTACTGCATTTTTCACTTCAATTTCCCTACCAGGAGGTGATACATATTTTAAGTGGTTTACTTCCACCATGTTACACTTCTATTTTTTCCGGGAATTACTTTCCCTCTCCCCAGAGTTCAGCAAAATATTATGTGGAATATCACCTGGCACCAAAAGCTAATCTGTATTATAATACCCAAACTGTACTGGTAAAGAATACAGGCTACAGCACATAGAATCATAGAATCATAGAATAGTTAAGAGTTGGAAAGGACCTTAAGATCATAGCATGTAGACTATGCAGACACAACAACCTGGTACAGTTGTGGACAAACCCTAATGGGTGTTTATTCAACATGATGTCTTTTCTGAAACTGTTGTTAGTAGGGATGTTGAAGTAACACTTCTTACCCTTACAGCAGAAAAAGAAAGTGACTGCATCTAGCATTCACAGATAAAAAGGTAGTACGGGTATGAAAGAGAAATTCAACCAGTTGAAATTCTATAAAATAAAAGCTAAATAGCCTGTCACACAGCCAGCAGCCATGGTACGAGTACTGCATTCACACACCAATGCTTACTGCTGAATTAATATCACAAGATGGAGACACAGCCCAGATGATCACTCACTCTTCCATTGCTCAGTTCTGGTCTCAGGGCATGTCTCTAAGACCAGTAACTCAGAGCAAGCAGAACGATCACAAACTAAACTTTCAGTATTGACCTTGCCCAGGGTCAGAGAGATAATCAAGAAATTTTATGCACTTCAATGCAAAATATGAAAGCCACCTAGGTACCAAATATCAAAAGCCTCTTTTCAGAGATGAGAAAAGCAAGAACATATTTCTTTCTATCAGCCAGTTTGAATAATTTCCCCTTGGTTATGGCACACAAGCTGTCCCAAATGCGTCTGCTGGCGCCCACAGGTACAAATCAACGTTAGCCAAGAAAAACTGACACATTCTACTGCTGCAGATGGAAGCTTTACTGCACTGGATGTAAACTTTCATATGCTTTCATACCAGAAAGTTGTCAAATACATTTGCGATTTCATCTTAATGCCAGCATAAATACTTCATGCCTTTCAACATGTTATGTAAGCTCTATCAAATGACACTTACCTTTAATATTTGGCATAAAGCTAGAGACTGTTAGCAGCTAATGGTAACCATAGTTATTCATTAACTCACTAATACAAAGGAAAAGTAAAGCAATACTAGAAAAGGGAAAAATACCTTTTCTCTCAAAGCTTTCTTCTCTGACAAAACAAACAAGAGCAAGGAATTTTGTCACCTCTTTTAAATAAAGGACAGTTGTATTGTTCAGTTTTATGATTGCCATTGATTCCTTGTCATACGGAGTTCCAGTGCCATCATCTTTAAGCCTAAAGGACAATATTCAAGCAAACAAACAAGAAAAGATAAGCCACCAGATGAGCTAACAGAAATATTCCCACACTGGCTCCTTCACTAGATAATCTCAAATTTCATGAAATTTTCATTTTAACCTTTCAGGGAGACTCTTCTTCAAACTACATGCAATGTCAACTAAGAAGACATAAAGGTTAAATCATTTACCCTATCACACACCAAATCTTAGATTTGAGGCTAGAAATCAGGTTGGTTGATTGCCAGGTGCCTGAACTGGAGCCTTATTTTACCCTCTGTTAGTTACCAGACATCTACTGCAAGGTTCTCTTATCGCTGTGCTATATTATGACTTTAAACCTGTGAACCATTAAGTCTGTACTGGTAATTCCAAATCCAGTAAGCTTGCCTGAGCAGTGGCAGCTGACTGATAGTTTAAGCCATCATGAGACTTTCGTCATGAGATGCTGGCTTTTTCAACATCACATCATGAGAAGAGATTTCTCCCTAACAGATGATGTGTCATGATGATAACTTTATTAGTTTTGTACCTTGTAATTTTACTCTCATTCTTGAATACATATACAGATCTTATCAAATGGCTTATCATCGACCTCCCAGAACAACTAGTTTCAATAATACATTAATGTAGCAAGTTCCACAGATGCTCCAGGAACAGAGGACAAGAAATAAATTGTATAAATAATTGCATACATAATAAATGTTGTTAGACTATAGCTAAAAACATGGCAAGGAGATTTCTGGTGATAAATGCTAAATGGTTACACAAAGACAGTGGCGAGGTGACATTTTGTTCTTGTACAGTTACTAAAGTGACTCAAAGATCTGAAACACACAGTAGAATGTATAAACTTATTTTAGAAGGTATTCAACAATTTGTTGTTTAAGTTCTGATGCTTACTGCACAGCTGCACTAGGATTCTTTCTTGTACTCTCCAAGAGCGCAAGAAATCCGTCAGCGGGTAAGAATGCAAGGCTACCAAGTCTAGCATATTCTAAACATGCTGCAGTTTAGCCTCCAAGTCTAATGCATCTTAATGCACCAAATCTTAAGTGTCCCTGCCTTTCCCAGGAATAGCTCACATTACATTTGGCCAGGAGCCAAGCCATTTAAAACATAACTTTCGAGGAGATGTACATGCTACCCCAAGAGATCTCCAGTTGCTAATGTATAAGGAAGGGAAACTGAAAAATAACAAAAAAATAAAACCACAAAGGTCATGCAGGGAAAAGAGGAAAACCGAAGGACGAGTGAAGCAGCATTCTGAGGCCAGCAGAGGCCACTAGCTGTTAAAGTAAACAAAATTAAATGTGGCCCCACTTTTTTTTTTAATGGGAGGCACCCTTCTGTTGCCTTTGTCCCTGGGGAACAAAAAGATAATGTTTCCTTTTTTTTAAGTGGGTTACTTCCCACTCCTTCCTCCAAATAAAAATATCACCATAAAAAGAGGACAGTGTTCACAAAAGAGGGTGGGCAGGGGAACAGTGCTTGTTGCTGGCAAGGGATCTATTCCTCTGAGGCTTGCTGCTTCCTCCTTCTCTTCTATCCTAACAAATAACTCTGGCAAATTACACATTCTCATTATTGTTTATACCCACATCACTCTAATTTTGAGGCCATGCTAATTCTAGGTACAGAGTTCTATGAAAAACATTAACAATTCACTTACCCATATATACAAGAAATGTCAATCACAACATCTATCATATCACAGCAGAGCTCATAAGTTTGCATGTCCACTGGAGTACTGTCCGTTGCAATATAGATCTTACTGACTACATCAAATAAAAATGCTTTTTCAATCCCAGAATTCTATTTAAGAAAAGAAGAAAGAAAAATAAAATAGAAGCCATGTCTTCAAATTAATACCAAGCTTATTGGTTCCTCTACTTGCCTGTTACACAAAAGCTATGCTGAAGAAGTGGAAGTTAAACTGCAGTCAAGCTCATTTTGAAAGAACTGTATATACAGCACTGGCATTTGTAGCAAACCTGGATGCTCATGGACCTTCCAACAGTTTGAGCAGACATAACACCAAGTTACACTCCTAAACTTCCCCTCTCTGGAAAACATCTGGAGTGATTACATTTATTTTCAGTGGAAAATGCAGGGAGGGATGTAAATATTCCAAGACCAAGCTTTGTGGGGCTTTTGACTGTAGCAATGGACATCCAAAGAGAGCTGTTGTTTAAATGTATTCTAGCTGGACATGTAAGCAGGTAGAAAGAAGGGAAAGGTTGATGGACAAAGAAGACAGTAGTGTTTGAGAACTAATTTCTCAAGGAAATTGAGTAATTGTCTCACCAGGTTCTGTAGCTGGTTTACTGTCTGACTCCTCAGAACCTCTTTTAGAATCACAGGAGCAAGCCCAGTATTTTGATGGTGCTCTTTCAGTTTTCATGTAGCATTGGTGGTTAAGGCCATGTTTGTAATGCTAAAGCTTGCTAATGTGATGACAGCTATGTTCCTGTCATCCTGCCAAGCTGATTAAGACTCTCCATACTGGAGATGTATCATATTTTCAGCTCTAGCTGAAATGCAGGCTAGCCAGGAATGCTAGCTCATACTCTTTGCATAGATACTGTAAGATGCCATGAGCCTCTGCTTCCTGGGAGAAAAAAGAAAAAAAGAGAGGAAAAAATGTGTACTGCTTAACTGGGAACAGTAGACTTGCTTGCTGGTATCAAGGGGCTGCACCTGGGCACCTGTCCCAGCATAAACACGAAGGGCAATTTCCCAGTATTGCTAAAGTGCAAGCTGTAAAATATGCTTCAGAATCCATCTATACAGGAAGAAAAGCAACTTTCTCCCATTAAACCAAATTTTCTCCATATATGGGCTTCCCTTTCTAATATGGTTTGGGACTGCTGCCACAGCTATCAAGAAACACACTGCAAACCCCTAACAAGTTTTAATAGCTTCAGCTTCCTTTGTAGTTACAGAACTTTGCCTGTTTTTTTCTTTCTTTTCTAAGTCAACTATTTAACACACATTTAAGAGACTGGAGTGACCCTCTCACTTTCCAAATTTCCTGAAACAGGTAGAAACATGTCAACACTCGGTATGCTATTGAACAAATGGCCAGCAGTATTTGGGGCATTTTCTTCTTGGAGAGGCCTAATTTTTCCACAACTGTCCATACAGCTAAGGATGGAAATCAATAATCATCAATAATAACAGAGTATAGAGGTGAATTTCTTGCATTTCATTATGGAAAAGACTCCTTGAGTGGCACATTTCAGCAAGTCATTAGTAAAAATAATATTCAAATAATGCATACACTGTGGATATCTGAGGTACATGGGCTGAAGCACATGATGTACACTGAGAGTCACAGAGAACTGGCTTTTTTCAGCCTGGAGAAGGCTCGTTGCTATCTACAAATACCTAATATAAGGGTGGGTGCTCAGAAGACAGAGCCAAAATCTTCTCAGAGCTACAGTACTGAATGACAAGAGGCAAAAGCGCAAGCTGGAATTCCGACTTGATACAAGAAAAAAACCCAATAGCATTAGTGGTGAAGCACTGAGAGTACACTGACCTGAGAGTTTGTAGAGTTTCCATCCTTGGAGATACACAAAGCTAAACTGAACCCAGCCATGAGCAACCTGCTCTAGCTTGCCTGACTCTGAGAAGGAACTGACCTCTAAAAGCTCCCGCCGGCAGCCTACATGGCTCTGTGAGTCTGTGTTCTCTGAGCACTAAGAACGAAAATGTATGCATATTTATTTTGGTTATTCTGGCCATATGCAAGTTTTAAAATAATAATTCTGACAGCACCTCACATACTTCAAAAGCTGCTGTCAAATAAGATTAAGCCAAGATTCACCTGTAAATATAAGTATATAGCCGTAATTCACTGCCAAAATACATATTTGAAAATACAAATCCTTTGGGACAAAATAAATTGGAACTCAAGCCCTGTACTGTCATTCATGAGGACTCAATTACAAAACTGTGTATGATATAAAGAGCGAGATAGTGATCATTTCAGCTGTACAGGTAAGATGTAAATTATTATGATGCAAGTGACAATATAATAACATTTAAGAATCAAAAGTGAATTTTCTACCTCAGAACTCCAGCTGCTACAGCCTGCCTGTATTTACTGTGACAGTTTAAAAAGTTTTCATCTTAAGATATTATGCCTGCTGGAAAGGGCAGACCTTGGTGTGTTAAACTAGGCTCATTTTCAATTGAAACTAATACACCATGGTAGGACAGGCTGAGAAACTCACTTCTGTTGAACTTCGTATGGTGACAGAAACCTCTGTGAAAGGGTAGGATAGACTACCAGGAACAGTAACCACTAAATTGTACCCACATGACTTCAAAGATTTAATTTGCCAGAGTTTTCAGTACAACTTTAACTGAAAAAGCAAAGGATTTGGCAGAATTTTGTGAGGAAATTGCTCGAGGGAAAACAATACCAGTACAAACAGGTCATAAAAAAACAGGGAACAGTGGATAAGACATACTCTTCAAAGAGATATTACCTCATTAATGCTCAGCCAGGGAAAATGACAGTAAGAAATCAGCTGTTTCTGTTACTAGAGCGGGAGTGTTCCTTATTAGAGGAACAAAGGCCAACAGCCGCCTTATGCAATTGAATGAAATGCTGCCATTGATGTCAATGACAGCAGGGTCAGACAAAGCACTAGTTACCTCTGACACAACCCTACAGCTTGGAAAGAAGATGGAACATGAGCTAGAAGCTCTATCAAGCACTCTGAAACAACGTAAGAATACTCTATGGCTAATTTGAACCAAGACAGTCATTGTGAAAAATCTGCAGTGAATAGATGGGATTTTATTTTGGATAGGTAAAAACTATGACATAGCTCAAATTCAAACCATGTTTCTCAACTATTATGGGTGTGGTAAAGTAGGCAGTTTCTATTCTTTAAATGGAATGGGTTCAGTAAAACTGGCAGCATTACTCCAATTCCTAGGTTAAGTAAATGGGCCTTTTTCCTTCTTGAAAGCATGAAGAGTAAGCCAAAATTTGTCCCTAAAAAGTAACTTTTAGAAGACTTTACAGAATATCACCAGTTACAGTTAGGAATGAAATTTGGACAGTTATTTTAACAGGTCTTACAGCAAACAGCAGACTTCATGAATGAATTTTAATTTTAAATACTACATTTGAGTTTACATATTATTAAATTTAGATACACAAATCTGCACTTAATTTTATTGCTACCATGATAACTCATTGTTTGTTTTTAATACATACTTTTTAACATTTCTCAAAAAAAAACCAACCAATAACCCTAAAATTAAAATCCACATTCCTGTTTTCACACAACTTGACTGATTGAGTGGTAAGGTGACAGTAATTGAAAAACAGACACCCTTCTATATGAAGTGGTAAGAGTGCTAGTCGGGTGAGATTTACATGGGGTTTGAATGCCAGATCAACTACTGTTTTATGATTTACAAGTAGTTACATTAAAGAATGTAGAAGCAGTATTATCACACCGATGGCTCCTCAAACGTATAAGCAAACAAACTGGCACTACAAACTTAGGCAAAAACCTTCTGTGAACTTAAGAGTGATCACAGATCTATTTTTGTAACCATCAGCTTTTTGTGTTGCAAGTCTCCATGGCATAAATGAAAGCACATCCTCATGAACATTGCTGCAAAACCCAAACCAGAACACCAATACAAGCACAGAGGCTTCCTGAGGTAAGGCATGACCAAAACCCACGTTAAGATTTGTTGTCACAAACTCGCTAAAGTAAAGAGGCTCCCACTAACTAATTCTGGAGAGTGATGTTTACTCTTCCTTTGGTGGCAAACTGTTATTCTAAGTCTCTTGTCTACAGATAGAAGATACTTGTAAAAACAGGCAACAAGACATAGTGATGCAGCTACACCTTGCTCAAGGTCATTAACAAACTGGACTTTGCTCTCTTTGGAGCTAAGAAGCAGCCTGAGACTTTCCCGTACTGAATAGTGCAAACCATGTACCTCTCTCACTTATTTGGACTTCCCATTCATTTCAAAGACTTGCTCTTCCTCACAAATTACATCTGCTGTTCTAGATATTATTGGATCTGGATGTTCCAAAACCACAAACAACCGTCGTCAGTCATTCAGGAAGCAGCCTGTGTTTGATTCATCTTGTGGTTTGGTACAACTTCTTCACCAACTCCAAACACTGAAGAGACCCCATATAGAGACCTGACTCGCAGTATGAGTGACTGGCACAAGGAGGACTACTTTCTCTTTAAGATTGTGTAGCATATTCAATATCGAATTGCTCCAGAACTGTTGTCATCAGTCTTTTCATTCCCATACTGTCCTGAGTTTGAGACTCAATGATAACTGCTATACAGTCCAGCCATTTTGGTACAAACAGATTTTTGTAACAATCTACTCATTATGAAATAGCTAATTTGATCCTCAATAATAAAAGAGTAAGTTTTGGAAGACTTTTCTGTAATCCTAGCTCTCCCTTTCAGCAACAGATCCAACTTTTTTCTCTCTCCGCTATCACAGCCTCCGCTGAGAAACTGTGAAATCTAATTTTATCTTACAGGCTGTTGAATAATATTAAGTAAGACCATTACATCAAAATCACAAAAAGGCACAACAAAATACCATGGTTGGAAATTGGAGCTTGAGAAATTAATGCCAGATGAAAGGTGTAAAATTAGAATACTGTGAGAAAGTGTGCAGTTTCAGAAGCTGCTATGACCAAAACCAGGACAACCAAAACAGAGCTCCCCCTTTCCACAACCTACTGTATCCCTCTTTGCTCATGACCACATGTTCCCAACTCTTATCTTGTGCCAAAACAAGAGCATGTCTGACTCCTCCATGACCTGCTTTTAAGTAAATTAAACAGTGCATTAGTGTGTGTCACAGTGACTCCACGAGGGATATGGCGACTGTCAGTATCAGTAGGAAGGACAGGAAGGGATCACACATGCAGGAACAGTGGAGCAAGCATTTACCTGCACAGTGATAACAAGCCACTAGGTTTACAAAGCTTCCTTAATTGGCCTTCAGAGTAACTATAGAAGTGGTGAAAATTGTGAAGAACTCTACCTCTAAAACTGTCAAGACAAGAGAAGGGGTAAACTTTGATACAAAGTAGAATTAATACTAGGAAGCACTACAGACAGCTCTACATAGGAGGTCAGACTAGATAATGTTAGATAATGCTCCTTTAGGAATTTATTTATCCAAATTTTAAGTACTACTTAAATGCATGCAGCACAGACCTTTGCAACATTCAGATTAATGTATGAGCAGAAAAGTGATGACTGCTAACCCACTTTATGTGATTCAGGAAATACTGCGAGTATCTCAGCAGCTCAGCAAAACTCTTTAACAGGCAGAAAGGAGAGGCTAAGCTGCATGTGGGTGCATTTCAACTAAATTCTGGTAATTGTTCTGAGTTCACATTGCTCATTATCTCTGAGAAGGCAGTGAACAGAGTATCTGAACATGCATGTTGGACATAGTCGGATCTACAGACAAAGTATATAACAAGTACTTACTGAAATAAAGATGTTAAGCAGGTTTTCCAGTGTTGGGAGCTGTGGAATCAGTTTCTGTACCACTTTGCTAAATGCTTCAAATATAGAATGATCATATATGCTTGTCAGATAAAAGCTGGAAAAAAACGTCACCACATTTTTCTTTTAGCCACATACTGTGAACATGATGTACCTTTCATAATATGAGTGAAATGAAATATTGTCAAACAGCAAGTGCCTACACTTTGGCAATTATCCCTAGTGATCAAAAATCACTTTATGATGGAAGCATAGGACTTCATCACTGTTTTAAGAAAAAAAAACAAACTAGACACTGCAAACTAGACCACCTTGACATAGAACGCCATGATACAACCTCCCACCTTGGTTTTCTTACAAAAATACTTTTCAAATTGCATGAGAGGAATATTGCAAGTCTGCACGGTTTAATCTACTTCTTAAAAGCTGTGGACCCATTTATCAGTGCAACGATGCAGTCAAGCAGTTAAGAGCAGTATAAAGCTAGCATGTTCACAGAGCAAGTCTCTCTTTTTAATATATTTGTACTTGGCTTTAAGTGCTAAGAAAGCTAGGACAACTTGATGTCCTCTAGTTCCCAGTCTGCAGAAATCCACTAATTTTTCATTATTTGCTACAATAACCTGCTTTATCAGCAGACTTAAGGAAAAGATGCAGCACCTGTCTTCCCAAATGGCTCCAAGCAGGCTGCAGCAGTAAGGACTTGAGACTGGGAGGGGACTGTGAGGCTCAGAAGTTTCAAAGGCGGCAAAAGTGATGTAGGTGACGTATACACTCTACTGGCTGGAGTTCTACTGATTGCTGCCACTGTCCAAACAACTTATTTCAAGACAGCAGCTGCAGCAAAATGGGCAGGACTCTGGTATATTTGTCATCTGGTTTTAAGCACATCTCCTCTCCATCTTTCTCTCCAAGACAGCAATCAGAAATAAGATACTTTGTTTGGTTCAGGTCAAATGCAGTGTCTCCGATTATCCTTTTCTTTCACACATCAAAAGCTTGCAGCCAGGTACTTTAAGAGAACAGAAAATGGTAACTTGTCAAATAAGCTGCTCTCTTGTGGGATTCTCTGCACAGCAGGCTTTCTCACCTGAGGTGAATCTTCTCCAATCCAGCATCTGCAAGGTCATCATTTGCCCTTTGGTGAATATCTCTTTGTGTTTCAATCTTGTGATCATCAGATAAACCATCCACTTTATGGATAAAGATTTCAAAATTGATATCTGGATTCACTTTATAGGCTCTGGTAACAGTAAGATGCAGCCGAGCTAATGCTTCCATATAATCATCCTAATGAAGAAAAAAGAAAAGCTACAACTGTAGGAAAGTTCTTAAAATATATGTATGTAAAACTTTACAATACTTAATTTTAGATAATGCTACAGTTCAACAACAGCTTAATTTGTTTATTTCTTGTAAGCAGAAGCCTGAGCCTACATCCAGCATGCGCACCGATATCATGCTGTCAGCAATCAGAAATATGAGCAAGAACCTGGAAATGTTAAAGCAAATCAGTTAACTTTTGAACATACTGTAGAGAGAGATTAGAAATACCCAAGCAGCTCTCCAGGTTTTAGCGGCTTGCTTTCAATGTGTGTTTGTGATATAGGTTATTTATTTGTTTGGAAAAAAATCTAGGGTTTCCAACCATTTGCCTACTGCTGAAAGAAGAAAACAAAAAAGGTAGCGTAAAGCCCCTTTTTTACCTGAGAATCAATAACAAATATCAGTGCTCCAGTGCCTCTGAAAATCATCTCATAGTCAAACGTAGGGTCAAAGAAGTCAATTTGCCCAGGAAAATCCCATATCTGAAAGTTGACAAAGGAGCTGTTGGAAACATCCTCTCTGCAGATCTTGTTTGTGCTCTCCAAGAAGAGAGTCTCATTCGGTGACATTTTGTGAAAGACAACTTTCTGAATGGAAGACTTCCCACTTCTTCTCAATCCCATGAGGAGTATTCTTGGCTTAACTTCAGTACTGAAGGGATCATTGAAATCCAAAACTGAATAAAATCACACAAGAAGAAAAGTAATATACTATGGCAATATAGTTAGCAACTGCCAGATAAAATGCATTTTACATTTATTTTTATGATATTTTGACTTGAATGTATGCAAACGTTACCATTTTTAAGCTTATGGAGCGGTTCTAGGGTCATTTTAATTTGAATTATTTGCCCCTTTAGGCTATAGTATCAGAAAACCTGCTTCTCACTTGTAAGACAGAGACCAGAGAAGGCCTGTTTGCTCAGTTTGTATGTGAAAAATGTGTTATCACACAAAAACCATCCTAAAATACCCGATTTTACTCTAATTAACACTATTGCATATTCTTCTTTAAAAGAATATCATCTGTAACAAATATCCTTGTCAACAGACAGCTACATCACGCTGCTGGAAGAAACAAATGTTTGTGTTAGTTACATCTGTGTCATCTTCCCAACCCTCTATGAGGGCTTCCTTCCTCTTAAATACATAAGTAAATAAATAAACAAATAAAACCTCACATCCCAGAGTTATAGGAAGAGGACAACTTAACAGGCACAGAATTCCTCTCTGTTGAGACAACACAGTACTGAGCTCACAAGGAGTCCTTTTCTAAGGCGGTTAGGATTTCACCTGCTGTTGAATAATTTGTGTTATGATCTGTAAAAGTTTGTTTTCTAATAAATAAGATTACAGCATATCCTCTGTTTGCGAAACAAAGGCCTGGGAACACAGTGACATCATTGTGTTACCTATCCCAGTTTGAAACTGATACTACTAAACCAGAACATAGTGCCGTCACAGTGCCGATGAAGTTATATTAGCATCCATATAGTTAAAGGAGTGAACTATACTGTTGTATCTGTATAAGGACATGAATGCAACCACACCTGTAAGCACACCAACTTCATTTTCAGGAATCTCTAACAAAAACAGCTACAGCAGTCTAAATTGCTGCATTTAGTTGGCCTGTAACTTCAAAATGTCCTTTGGTGCTAAGCTGGAAACAGTACTGCACGTTGATGTAAGAAGCGTTCAAACACCTCTGTGATATCCTATGTGTGGTGTCAAAGACAAGGAATGCAAAACACCTGAGTTGTCAATGAGCTGTCCATCTGCAGAGTAAGGCTCACAGCACACAGGGGTCAGGTTTAAAATACTGATCAAACAACAGGCTAAGCACACTAGCTGTCAGACAGACCTCCCACCCACTGCAGTACAGAATTTTCAACATAATTCAGAGCACAACATAATTACACTTCTTTTCTCTTTTTCTTCTGGGATAAATGTTGAATTGGACAAAACCAACACACATTAGTTCACATGCATCTTTCCTGCACATCCCCTGCATATGTTAAGTGATCAACTTTACACCGCAAGTATAAAGAACCAAACCAAGAAACCTCAGCAACAACAATTCGAACCCATTAATTTATTACATAGCCTTATGGGCTAAAAACCATGGAAAGCTTTAAAGAATCCTTTGTCTAGGAGCACATTTTGCATCTAGAGATGGTGATCACATCTGTCTTCTTGTGTTCCTCAAGCCTCGCTCACCACTTTTAGAAACACAAGAGCAGCAGATCCCTAACACGAGGGGAGACAACCGTGTTATAGCCTGTGTCTCCTGAGCTTCAGTTAGAGAATTAGGGCTTCTCAAGCGAAGGCCTTGCAGTGTTCACATAAAACATCCCTTGGCACCATCTACTGGCTCCTGAGTGGTTACGCCACTCAGTGTGGGCCCATGTCACCACAGTGACTGACAGGAGTTGAAAACTCATTATGGGATCCTACCCGTATTACATACATTTGAAAGGCCTTGACAGGTATTAGCACTTACTGTGCTCTTGTCAATTATCATACACAAAACACTGCCAGGATGGAATAGTGTGCAGATGAAACTCCTTCAAGCAGAATAGCGATAGGTATTCGGCTATTCATAAGAATCTCATTGTCCTTACACAGCCATGGCCAACTTTTGCTGATCCACAGAAAATAAATTTAGGAAGTAATAAACTGCTGCTCTACTCTGTCAATCTCAACAGTGATAGTACCCTCCTGTGGCTGCAAGAAATGTGCCTACAATACTTCACGCCTATAGAGGAATAGTAAACATCTGCCCTAGGCTGACATAACAATATTTTATGTTTGGTAGGTACAATCTTGTCAATAAAGCAAGCCAAAGGTGAAGGACTTAACAATGTTTCCTCCACCCCAATCTCTTCTTTAATGCACAATTTTTCCACAGCTGCCAAATGTATAGTCAATTTCATTAATATACATCTACCTATACACCATGCAATTTGCGTTTTGGCCATCAGAAGGGAAAATAATTTATTCAAAGCTTTACAACAACTTTATAAAGGCATCTGAAGACCAGCCTTCTGGTGGAACCTTTACTGCATGTTTCAAGACACTGAAAAACCTCCCATTTCCTCTGTACGCAACAGATGTTGCGAAGTCTGATTTGCTGGAGGTTTGTACTTTTTGTCCCCTTCCTCTCCCCACCACAATAACACCAACTTCCCCCTGTATGTCTTACAACATATCCTCCAAACAACAGATATGACATGCTGTGGCTGATCTGGAGCTTAACACACAGTGGTTGGTTAGAATGTACATACATGTCCACCAGTTTGCCAGCTGCTGCCACAGAGAATGCACACATCTGCTCGACTGTCCCTCTGCAAACACTTCCATTTGGGTCTCTCTTCTAAATGCCGGTTTTCATAAAATTTGAGGGAACTTAATCATCTTTGAGACATCATTCATTCCAATTTTGGTAGACAGCAGTTTCCAAAGCTCTGACCAGTAATGAAATGACTTCAAAACAGGCTACCTACAAAACTCCTTTTTCTTTAAAAAATAGGCTAAAACCACATATATATCTAAAAATACATTTTAAATAACTTGGGCTTTTAACATTCTTGTTGTGTTAAATTATTCCAGGCTGTTAGATCTTTATGGACTGTAGTATTTACTACAAGGAAAATGCTTTATATTAAAGCAATATTAAAAAATCCCCAATAGTTGCAAGTGCAAACAGAGTTACTGATGAGAATGAATACCAGCTCTTCTGCTAGTAAGACTGTTGTTTCGCTTTGAAATCCTGCCAGTTCAAAGACAGGGAAATGTAAATGAGTACCATCCAAACCTGACTAGATAGCAAGGCTGCTGTAGCAGTTTCCTCTGAGAGTTAAGAGATTACCTTATATGTAAAGGAATTGGACGATGCACTGCCTGCCCACATTCCTTTGCAGAGTACATGACAACTCCTCCTTTAATTTGCCACAGAAATGCCAGTAGATGTATCACTGCAACTTCCCAGACTAGGTTACTAAGTGAGATCATAATATGCTTAAGAGAAACATTAAATTCTCCTCTATTCTCTATATGGGAAAAATAATTTTCCCTGTTGTGAGATTAAATGCATTTCCTGCTTCATTCACTTTTGCAAAGAGCAAATGTTATAAAATGCCAGTTTCTAAGGCGTATCAACAGCCCTTCCTATTTCAGATTTTCTCAGCAGCCTTACTCGAAACTACTGAAGAATTGCCGAATTCTAAAGAACAGAAGTCATGCTGGTTAGAGGCTGCATCCTGGACTCTTCATTAGGGACCGCAGTGGTAGGACAAGGGGTAACGGGTTCAAACTTAAACAGGGGAAGTTCAGGTTAGATACAAGGAAGAAGTGCTTTACTGTTAGGGTGGTGAGGCACTGGAATGGGTTGCCCAAGGAAGTTGTGAATGCTCCATCCTGGGCATGGCTCAAGGCCAGCTTGGACAAAGTCTTGGGTGAAATGGTTTAGTGCGTGGTGTCCCTGACCATGGTAGGAGCGTGGCAGGAACTAGATGATCTTGAGGTCCTTTCCAACCCTAACTACTCTATGATTCTATGAAGTATTCACAAATTAAACTTAGCAAACCCAAAAGCACTTTCCCCACTGAGAAGCACTTGATTCCTTACAAAATTTGTGTAACTGCAGTAGTGTCCTTGCTCAGGGAGTGCCATTTGCATGCCTTGCAACATGCAGAAGAACCCAGCTCTGAGGAGTTAACTGAGAACTGCACGTAGCAGTCCTGACCTGTCTCACCAGGAAGCACAGTACACAATGAGTATTTTAGTATCTCCTTTACACTATTAGCGATATCAATTGATAAGTAAAATAGTTTTTGATGCCCATCCTGAATTCCACATCAATTGCAATTAATTGTCAAAGCAGGTGAGTAATCAGTGCTTCACATGCATGTGTGACAGGGATGCCACAGTGGAAGGTGTATTTGTAGATATCATCAGTTTGCAAACATCCAAATAAAGCATTGCAGTTCATCTGCTCAAGTGACATCAAGACAAAAGAAATTATTTTGCTCATGTTACCATCTGTAAAGTAACAAGCCTCTAAGTCTAGTTTTAAACTAATACAGCTAATAATGTTTTGCTGTTTAAGTTTTTTTTCCCCACTAACACAATTATGTTATTTTTAAGTTTCAACCTTTTTGTGTAAAGCAGAATTGGCAGTTCCAGACTTACCACTCATGCATCTTTGAGCCCACTGATCTTATAGCATTTCCAGTACTACTGTGACTGTGATAACTGCAGCACTTTGGAGTGCTGTCAAGACAAATACAGTGAACATCTTCAACACTAACTGACAGCCTGAGCCACAACTGTTAACAAAAAAAGCTTATAAGCAATTAAGAAAGCTGTTCAGCTACTATGGGCTCATAAACACTGCAGAAATACCTGGTGGAAGGAAATTCTTGTGGCTAAAGAAAAGACTCAGAACCAGAAGACCTGGTTCCATTCTGCCACAAGTGCAGCACTCTGCAACGATATGTCTTAAAAGCTACTTCCTCAAACACTCTGCAGAGGGTTTCTCCTCTTCTGAATACTTTTTAATTGCTTATATCAAAAACATGACTAGGCTTTACGTGAACTTAAGTGCTCTAAGGTCTAAATATGATCCTATGTGTAAAGAAAAAGAAATCAAGAAAAGTACAAATGCCATAGGAGACAGGCTGGAGACAAGAGACCAGTATAGGGTGAGAGATGACCAGTATGAAGTTTTGAAATCTTCTTCATGCCTACAAGCACAAATTATGCTTCTACTTTTTAACCTGGCTTCTCCCGTCACTTTCAACTGCCATGGATTGAAGCTGTTCTTCTCATGTTGCCCTTTCCATTGTTTCTTTGTAGAAAAGTGGAGGCTGCGGCACTACATTTTGGACTACTTACTGTACAGAACTAGGAAGAGAGAGGACAAAAACTGGGAAAAGGAAAGCACCTTGCCCAGTGTTAAATACGCAAAACACAGACCTAAATCCTAACACCCTCTATTAAAGATGTTCTATGGTTCTTTCTCCAGAGGATTCAGAATGAAAGCCAGGGGATCTGGACTCTTAAAATGGACCTTTGTTTTAATTCTGCATTTAAAAAGGTCCCTGCATGGACTGTCTTCTCCTGCTTTTCAGGGTGTAAATGTTTCTGTTATGTATGATAGTCTGGTGTTACTGTGAAGAAGCAACTGAAATTTTTAGCTTAGTCTAACAAAGTTCCTATTGAAAAATATCCAAATCAATTCCTCTGAGGACAGAATATGGATTACTTCTCTACAGAAAATGCTAAGTTAGTTTAGCACAAAAGAAATATGCTAAAAATACATTCTCTTTGGATGGGAATAAAGGCAATTCTTTAGCAGCTTCAAGAAAGGCTTTAATTAGTCTCAGCTACAGCTCTTACACCCTAGCATTCCCACAGCCTTTAACCATGAAGGCCTATACTCAAAGCACTGACACGCCCCCCCAAACTGCATTAGTCAGGGTGATAATTCTCAAGGCAGCTTGTAGGACCAGGCCATTAAGGAGAAGGGTTCTGCATGCTAATAAAGTAACCTTAAAACATGTGGCCTTTTATTATGCTTTTACAGAAAAGCAGTTCTTTTTCACTCTGAGATACTGAAAGTTCTCCAAGCTCCTTTGTGAAATACGTCTCAGAAGAATGAATTCAGGCTCTGAATGAAAGCAACAGGCTCAGAGCTCGCATCGCCTATTTTTACTGAATGAGACTGCTTTTCCTGGTGAGCCTGTCCTTCCTAGCATCACCATCCATGCTGACACAGACATGCAGCGAGTAACGTGGGACCTCATATGCACAGACAGACCGACAGCAGACGTTTAGTGGAACCTGCCACTGTGGGGACTGACATTCACAGCTGCAGAGCAGCCCTGGACATGGAGCTGCGTGTTGTCACTGCCCTTTATAGCCTGACACCCAATCCCACCACTTCCCTGGCATATTCAAGTCACTTCATCAAGATGTAGCCCCTAAGAACTAGTAACTGTCACCCCAGACATAGAAAACACTGAAAGATTACCCGCACACACAGTCTGCACTCCTTTTGCTTCCTCCTCCTTTTTTTCCCAGCTCTTCCTGCTACCTGTCAGCCTTCACCCTGCTCCTCCCTCAGACCTTGCTGCTGGCCCCACGGTCGCGCGCAGCGAGCACCCTGTCCCTGTTCTCGTCCTGTCCCACCCCATGGTCACCACGCAGCATCCCCGCTCACCCGGCTCCCTACCCCACTCACCCCCGGCCCACCGCGGCCCGCCCTCCCTCCGGACGCCCTGTCTCCCCCATAACGCTCTCCCTGGCTCACCCTCGCCGTACCCCCAATTCCGCGGGGAGCCCTGCCTCCTCCCTGACTCACGTCCGAAGGCAGACAGGCCTGACCCCGGGAGCCAAACCTCACCTCCCCCTCCCCGGCCGCTGCCCCGCTTCACCCTCATCTCCGTGCACACGAGGCCGGCCTGGCCCCACACCTCGCCTCCCCACACACCCGCTCCCGTTGCCGGCCGCTGCCCCATAGCCCCCCCCTCTGCGGCCGGGGAAAGCCCCACAGGCGGCCGCGGCCCCGCTCCCAGCCGCGCCCGGTGCCGGTGGGGTCGCGCGGGTGGCACTCACACGCCTCATCGCCGCCGCTCTCCGCGTCGCCGTCCGAGAAAGACTCGGCCCCATCGGCATAGCCCGCCAAGCCCACGATCTCCTCCTCCTCTTCCTCCTCTTCGTCCCCCTCGTCCTCCTCCTGCAGCTTCCTCGGCACCTGGCTCATGCCGGCCGCGCTCCCGGCGGGGCTTCGAGGGCCCCTGTGCCTCCGGGCAGGCTCGGGGCGCGGAGCACCCAGGCACCGCGCTGCCGCCTCTCCCCTCCCCCGCTCGGCGGAGCGCGCGGCGCAGCCTGCCGGCGGGGCGGGAACAGAGAACAGCGGCGTGACCCGCGTCACCTGACGCGGCCGGTCACGGGCCGGCGGGGCCTCCGCGCTCGGCCAAGCCCGGTGCTTAGGCCCAGCCCGGCCGCTGGCAGGCAGAGCCTCGGGCCGTGTGGTGCTTACAGGCGGGCTTTGGGGCCTGCCGGGTGCCGCCGCTTCCCACCGCGGGCCTAGAGGCACCCGTGGGAGCGGCGCACACTTAGAACGCTGGCCCTGGCGTGCGAAGGGGACGGGAGGGTGAAGGGAGTGGCGGTCTGCAGCACCGAAACTGCTGCTGGCGTGTTTACTGCAGGTAGCCTGCCCGCTGGGGCCTCCGGGTCAGTCAAGCCGTGTGCCTCACCCTGCACGGAGCCCTAAAGCGGCTGTGGAGGCACTCCGGCATCACCGCACGCGTCCTTCTGCCTTAAGTGTGTGTTAGACGGTGGGACTCGGGTCAGCTCAGCTCGCAGATCTGCCGTGCCGCTTGGCACTGCCTGTGACTTGCCCCCTGCTCCTTTCATGCTGACCATGTGGTCGTATGGCTGGGCTGAAAATGCCAGGGCAGGCGCTAATGGTAGGTGCTAACATATCTATACTGTGGGTGAGATATTATTTCAGAAATAATAACCTGGATGAATGAGGAGGACAAAAGAAAGCTGTGGGAGTAACCTGAAGAGGATGGGATTTTGAAGACCCTAACAGACTGAGGTGCACTGGGCTGCCTGCCATTGCTTCATCCAGACCTGCGCTGTGCAGACTTGCTGCTGCCCGTCAGCCAGGCCCCTTCTCAGGAATTTCCAGTGCTGCTGCTGTTGTCTTGCACCAGTCGAAGCACCAGAGCATGTGAATTAGTCACTGGCTGGCATCCCATGCTGCCCACTGTGGTGACTGGCAGATGAGTTCCTGATTCTCCAACAACGCATTTTCTTCTATTTCTGTCATACTACTTCTTCCTGTCATGTCTTATTTCCCCTCCCTGCATCCAGTGTCATGGTTGGTGTTACCTTTGGAGTGTCCACGAATTTCCTGTGGGTGATTATCTTCCCACCTCTACACTGTGTGGCAGTCTTCTTATTACCAGGCTTTCCAAGCTGCACTAATGCACTTGAGGTAATGGAGGCATGCTCTTGTTCAGGAGAGGAAGGGGGAGAAATCCCCCTCTGGCATTCCACATAGTGACGATTTACTAATACATGAATTGATTGAAATGCTTTTCTTAATTCTCAACAGCTTGGAAGTTTTGCTTTAACAGATTAACAATGTAGCAAAAGATTATGGGAAACATTTCAAAGTTAAATCCCTTACAAGGAATTAGGACTTGAGTTTGGAGCAGGATTTTTTACCACTTGTGTTTTCAGCACTGTGTCTTTGGGCAGCCCTGGGGAGGGCATTCATCTGTGGAAAACTCCTGATGGAAAAAGGAGGAGAGTTTCTAGGTCTGTAATGAAGGACCATCCATCTTACTCCCTGGTTGACCACATCTGTGCAGAAAGGGCTTAAGTTTCAAGGCCAGCTATGGGGAGTGTGTCTTGCCTGGAAATGACTGTATTAGTTTTCTTTTATGTGGAGAGGTATGAAATATCACCAGTGAGAGACAGAGACAGAATAATTTGGAGATATTTAAATAGTAAGTCAGGGTGTAGAAGCTCAGGAATGAAAGGACTGGTTACAGTGCAACTCCTGCCACAACAGTGATGTCAGTGACCTCCTGCTTGACCACAGCTTCGGCTTCAAAGCCACGCAAACGTTAGGCCCATTGCCAGATAGGTTTTTAGAGTAGGGCTGAAGCACTTCTGCCAAGCCCTTGGCAATATAATCTGTCACTGACTCTATCTACATAAGCTTCAGGACTTGTTCCTCCTTTGTCACTTTGCCACCAAGTTGTTCTCTGTCTCCTCTGCAACTGGCCATTTTCTTCTTTCTTTTGCATCAGGTCATGTAACTGTGAAGCCAGTTGCATGGTACCCAGCCTTCAGTTGCAGGACTTGTAATAAGGGCAGGTAGGCAAGGTGGTGAGTCGTTAAATATGCGACATGTACAGTACTAGATGTGGCTGGAGTTTGTCTGTGGGAAGCTGTGGTGCATAGACGTGACATACTTTCTGTTTCAAGCATCTAGGGAATCCCCTCATGAATTTCCTTCCCAATGGTGAAAAAATGAATCAGGAAGAATACATAATTAGCTGTCAGGATTAAAAAAGGGAATTGTCCCACTGACATCGAGACAATCACAGAAGCCCACCTGCATCTCAGTTTGTAGGATCATGACAGCGCCTCATCCTGCTTCTCTTAAAGGGGGGAAACTCACGTTAAATACATTGGTGGCAGATCACTGCCAAGAAAAGTGTTTTTCTGTGATGTGTTAATGTCTTGTTTCTCAGTCATAATGATCAAACATAGCCAAAGCAGTCCTGCAAAAATTTACATATCTGGAACTTATTTAACATACAGCTGAACTGCTACACAAATACTTCAACTGCTTCAGGATTTCACACCATATCAAGCAGAATAAAATTCCCACGAAGCAGGCCTATCCTGAATGTGGAAATGAGCAAAGAAAATGATGAACTGTGGGGAACAAAAACGTATTTTTATGTATTTTAGCAGTTACATTCTGATTTCAGTAATGACACCAGACTTCAGACGAGTGCTGTAGTTCCGATAAAGCTACAAAGCTTTGCGGAGATCAGAGGAACACAAAGTTCAGTCAGTAAATCTCTCCTGCAGAGCACCAAGGGTTTTGATGTGAATCTACGGCATGACTATCACCACAGAAGGATGAATACCATAGTAATGGTTTAGTGAAAAATGTGTAAGTAGACTCATCTGCAAAAAAAAAAAACATTAAAAAGAAGGTATTTGTCATGTAACTAGGTGGTGTCTGTGATACTTCAGTGTTTTGTCCATGTAGGGCATCATCCTGAGAATGCCGCTGAGCCAGAGGGAAGGCCTTTGGAAGCAACTTGCACTGGATCAAAGGCTGTTTGTTCTAACATTAACTTCAACCAGTACTTTAATAAAGGCATTTTTATCATTTCACTCACCCTCCTCGCACAAGCTTTTCTCTTCTGTACTGGTGTCTACAGATGGTCCACTTAATTTGCCTCCCTACCAAACGAATTGGTGCTGGTGTGTGAATTACCGACACACACACATAATTGCCCCCACACGCACATGGATTCAGTGAACCTAAGGGGTGGCTGAGTGTGGTGGTGAGCAGGCACAGGTAGCTTCCACGTCAGCCCTCTCTGACCTTCAGCCCAGGCTCCAGAGCCCGCTGCCTGCCTCCCTGATGGAGGGCATCTGGCCTCCCCGGCAACGGGCTTGTACCTCTCTTGCTCCTACACAAACTATTGCGAGCAACAAGTAATTCAGGAGAGCACCCAGCTCTCTAGGAGGCCCTGCAGGGTCACAGCCCGGGCTTTCCGACCAGCAGGGTAACTCGTCCCGCTCGAGGCCAGGCCGGTGGTCAAGACCAACCTCCACGCCGGTGCTGGGCAGAGTGGCCGTGTCCCCGCGCCTTCCCCGTTTCTTCGGTAGGGAACAGCTGCGAAAGGGCCGAGCCGGGCCTGTCCTGTCGTGGCACGTCGCCGGGGCGCAGGAGGGGCGGGCTGGCGGGGCCGTGTACCCCCGCCCGCTCGATGCGGCCGCTGGGTGTCGCCCTCGAAGCGAGCACGGCGGTGGTGGGGACGCCACCTCCGGGGCAGCCGAGCCCGGCCCGGCCCGGCCCAGCTCAGCCCGGTGGCGGAGGCGCCGTTGGAGACGGTCGGGCTGTGCCTGGCCCCGCGCCTAACGGGGAGCGTGTGCCGCGGGGACAGCGCCGGTGAGCGGGGCGCCGCCGCCGAGCACGCGTGGGACTCCAGGCGCGGATCCGCGCCCTCTCGCCGGGGCTGCGTGTGGCTGTGGTGGGGCGGGCGAGCGCGTCGTGGCGGGCGGCGGGATGGGGTTGGGAGCCGCGGCGGGGAGGGAAGGCGGTCTCGGCGGTGGTCGCGAAGGTGGTGGGGCTGCAGGTGGGTACGGGCCGTGCAAAACCAGCGCTCGGTGCTCGAGTAATTGAAAGTGTTTCGTTGTTACGGCCCCGGAGTCGGGTCCGGGGAGGGACCCTCCAGGGAGAGACCTCCCCCCTTTCGTGAACACCGAACTCTCCGGGTTGCCGCAATGATACAGGATTCTGTGCCGACGTAGGGCGTTAACTGCAGGTTTGGGGGTATAAACGAAGAGCTTTACCTTCTTGTTCCAACTTTGAAGGATGTGTCTGATGAGAAATGGACATCTGGCTCCAGGTCATCCTTCCTGTTGTTGACATCACCTGAAAACTCCACTGAAAATATTTCCACGAGTTTACAGCAAACATCAGCTCCCTCTGAAGGTTCGACACCTTGTGAGTATAGACTGGCTGCTGGGAGAGATCTCTGGGTTTAGAAATCCATGGCTACAGTGTGTAATTGTTCTGCAGTGTTCATTTTATTGCAAGCATTAATAAAGGGCTTATCGTGCCCTCGGGTGTTGTGTGCATTACAGCATAGGCTGTAGACAGTGCGTTGTTTTTCTTGAAAGGCATAACCGATATCTTTTATAATTATGTGTGAAGTGGTTATTTGGGTTTGTGTTTGATATTTGTGCAATAAACGTGACCAAAAGGACATGTTGTATTCTGCTGAATACCTTTCATTCACAGGGAAAATGCTGAGAGGGGTAGAAAGTGTCATACTGGCAGGTGGATCAGTGAATCTTCCTGCCGAATTAGTTGTTTAAATGAACTTAGAATGTCCTACCAATATTAAAGAAGAAATCTATTGGGAAGATCAGTGAATCTGTTTTGTTCAAAAGTCGAAAAATGTAAGACTAAATTCTTATGCAGCATTAATTAGGAATGGTCTGGACCCTCTGTAGGACTGTTTGAGTGTATGGCTTATTCAGAGGAGAACATTATTTAATTAACTTGCTTGCTTTCAATGTGGTATGTCCAGGTGTGCAGCTAGTTTTATGATAACTTATTTTGGCAGGCTCAAGTTCCAAGTGTTGTGTAATCTTCATTCTCTAGATACTTGGAAAACAAAGTGTTTCTGGAGATGTATGATTATGTGTAAGATCTGCAGTTGTGTTGCAGACCACAAGATGCGGCGTGCTTCAATCTAGAACTTCATAACAATTTCTGAGCAGAAAGTATGAGTTGCATCTACTGAATGTACCAAAACTCCAGTTGGCTGGCTAGATAAAGTACTAGGTACCTACCTGCCTTCAGATTCCAGTGAGAAGTTAAGGATACAAATGCTTGTTTGGATGCCTGATATGTAGATGGTGTATGCCTGTTTGTGTCAATGAGGACCTATTAGTCTGCCAGAGTGGAGGGGAATTCTGTAACATCTCATTGCTTCTTTCCCTATTGTTCATTTGGAAGGAAATTGTAATACAATTCAAAAGTGGTTTTCTAGTAGTACTCAGCTGGGAAAGTCTTCAGTTTCCCCTATTTCTTGATACTTACCCCGGGAGTGATGTCAACCTCATGTAGGAGGCTGGCTTTGAACATTAGAAATGAAATGATCAGTAAGTGATTGATAAAAATAAAGTTATTAACCTCCTGATCATCCAGCTGCTTTTCTTCATGCTTTTTGCAGAGTTCTTTTCTTTTTTGAGGAACAGCAACTGTGGGAAACTGGATCCACAAATGGGGCTTTGGTGTTTGCTGATATAATGTAGTTGCAGCATCAGGATTAGCATCATGCCCTGTCACAGGTGGCATGTTCTGGAGTTTGGACTGTCGAATTTATGATGCGTGGGCTCGTCAAGATGAATAAGTCAGGTGCTTGTACAGTACGGTAATGAGTGATTTAGCCTTGAGCTGCATTTGTCTACCTCTGACTTTGCCAGTGAGTTGTTTAATGATGTAAGAAAGAAACCTTGCTGCCCCTTACTCTCTGAATCTGATTAACAGGACTATCAATATCTCTCTGCTGGAGACTGGGGTAACAGTGAATGTTTGTAAAGCACTCCTAGGTTCTTAAATTATTTATACTATCTGTCAACTATGTTTTATTTATTCTCATTCATTTCAGATTTTCAATCCTTCCTTTTCTCTCAACAGTTAGGACTTCAGATGCACTTCCAGAGGACTCATAGTCATATGTTTTCTTAGAGATACATCAGTGCAACATACCACTAGTGGAAGTATTTTATTTAAAACCACAAATGAGGTACCATATTTCACTGGCAAGATCAGCCTACGGAGGTGTTTGTCAAAGACATGCATGAGTTGCAATTGCTTTGGGCAAATAAATTAAAATAAGTAATTTTAGCGCATTTTGTTTATTAAGGAATGAAATACATGCCATCTTCAAAAATGATCCAACCAAAGTGTGGAGTTCCACTTTGGCAAGACTTCAGTCCATAGCAGTATAGCAGGGGGCTAATTTTTTGCTTCCTGTCCAGCTGTTTTGACCCCCAACATCTCCAGAATAAGTTCTGAGTACAATAGTAGCAAAAATTCTTTCACACCGTTGCTAGCTTGTGGATCTTCTAGGAAAATCTCAGTTTTGCTTCTGTCTTGACTCCTCCACTCCCTGTTAGCAGATGTTGCTGAAGACCTCTTTATTACAGTATATTGATAGCAGTTGTGAGAGAGAAAAGTGAAATCCTGAAATCTCCTGCATCTTGCAGGAGATATAATTCTGTTACCTTTTGCTGAATTATGTGTAATGGCTTCTTTCTATTTTTTTTCTCCTCCTCTTGTCTGTATTGGGTTTATCCCATGCTGCCATTTAAAAGACTGTTGGGCTTGTGAAGGCAGGTCTGCAAAAGGTAGGAAGAGCCAGAATAAACATACGTGAATTCCTGGCTTATTTGTTGCATAGCTTTCAGATACATGTGTGTCAGTATGTTCTCTGTACATTGCTTCCCTGAAGGACATGGTTCTACATGCCACAGTGATGCTTTGTATTCAAGGTGTTGTTAGTTTGGCCATAGAAGTATTTTTATTGTTTTCTGTAAAACCCTTGAGGTCCGATTGCAGATGTGCAGGTCTTGACAGTGAAGCAGGGAAAGATACTGTTGGTGTGCACTGGTTCAATACCAGGGCAAAGAATGAATGATGAAATGAGTACATGATAAAGCAGTGATGAAATGAGTAAGAGTCAATTTAAGACTTGTTTTAGAGAAGTGTGTGATAAGTGAAACATTAAGGCTGCAGAGTATTTTAAGGTTAACAGAAATCTGGCACATTACTACTAATAGTTAATCTGGTGTATTGAAAGAGGGAGATGCCCTGTGAAAACAATCCTGTTATGACAAATGAATCCATGTTGCATGGCCTAACCATACTGTACAACAACTTGAATTCTTGTGTTACCTAGTTGTGGAGGGGTTGTCTTGGTAGCCTCAGTGATGTACTTCTGATGCAATACTGAGTGCATAGCTAGCTCAAAATACGGTGCAGTACTGTAGATTGCTGTCTTGTTCTTGCACCATTTTACTTTTGATCCTTTGTCAGTGATCCATGGGCACCGTAGTGGGTTTGCCCTAATCCTGAAGAAGGACTTACTTGGCCTATGCCAAAAGAGTCCAACCTTTTTTCTTCCTTTTTTTTAATCTTACGTTGTGATCCAAAGCATATTTGGAGTACTCTTCATATAATGAAATCTTACCTCCTTCAAATCCTGATTTACAACAAGCTGCTTCTAGCAGTCTATCCTTTACTTTCCCTTTCTCTGTTGTGACTTGCTTTCCTCCTCATCTGTTTTTGTTAAGTGAGCCACTGAAGATAAAGTTTTTGGGTGCATGACCTGGCATGGTGTTGGATGAAAGCATTTTCATTTGCATTATGGAAAATATATTTGGATTTGTTGGAAATTAATTCTGTAAGAGTGTGCATCTTCATCGTGTCTGCATTGCAGTGGGGTCATTTCCTTTTCCAGTTTGAGATGCCTATTGCTTTAAGCCAGTGAGGTTATTTTCTGTTAGTTTTAACAGCATCTGCAATGTGACATCTTAGCAAGACCTGTTGCTAGTCTATTTATATTGTGCTGGTATACTTCAGAATCAAAATTCCCCAAATTGTCTCAGATGGGCTGGTCACTGAGGAGAACTCCAGCTTTATAAAGTAAAAAACCACCATGAATGTATGATAATCATGTGTTAGCTCAGTATTTGACTAATGTTTTAATAGTGATCACGGTGAGTCATTTTAGGTACATATGAAGATAGGCTGAGAAAATTGGGGCTGTTCAGCCTGGAGAAGAGAAGGCTGCGTGGAGACCTCATAGCAGCCTTCCAATACCTGAAGGGGGCCTATAGGGATGCTGGGGAGGGACTCTTCATTAGGGACTGTGGTGAGAGGACAAGGGGTAATGGGTTTAAACTTAAACAGGGGAGGTTTAGATTGGATCTGAGGAAGAAATTCTTTACTGTGAGGGTGGTGGGGCCCTGGAATAGGTTGCCCAGGGAGGTTGTGAATGCTTCATCCCTGGCGGCGTTCAAGGTGGGGTTGGACATAGCCTTGGATGGCATGGTTTAGTGGGAGGTGTCCCTGCCCATGGCGGGGGGGTTGGAACTCGATGATCTTGAGGTCCTTTCCAACCCTTACTATTCTATGATTCTATGATTTTACTTTAATAAGAATTTGATGTCTGTATGTGTGCTACGGATGCAGAAATTGCAGCTAGTTCAGAGTCTTGGGCAGGATGTGATCTTTTCACCATATTGCTACTGTCTCAAATAATTGCACTTATATCTGCAAGGTATACTAATTGCTTAAGTCAGTTCATTGGTATATTGTAAAGCTTACATATTAGTAGTTTTCCTTAATTTTCTTTCTGTCCACTTTTGTGATTAGGCTGTGTCTGGCTGAAGTCTTTTGAGGGGATTTAGGGATGTGGGGACAGGGGTTGTCTGTATTCTGGCTGTGGAATTATCTGCCTGCCATCTGCAGTCTGTCACTGACATTATTGTTCTTGTTTAAATCCAGATTTTGAAAGTGCAGTGCTTTCTTATCATTTTGTCTTTTCCAGGCTTTACAGCAGCTTCTGATTTCTTGCAAGTGTGGGTTTTTTCATAGCTTTTCACAGCTTCTGTGTAAAATCAGGCCGTGCTTTTTCCATGTGCTCTTTTTTTTTCCCTCTAAGTAGAAGGGGTATTGGTCCTAAATCTTTAATTCTTCCTCTTTTGTAATACTGTGATATAAGTTGAGCCTTTGACTAGCCCCCAGGATCTAAAGTTTGCATGTGTGGAAGCACCAGAAGTTCAGATAGATTCCTGTTGGCAACAAAACTGTTGTATCTGTGTAAAATCTGTGTTCGCTGTCTTTTCACTGAAGAGTGATGGATGACGGAGTTGCAAGCAGATGTCACAGCAGATTCTGACTAGCTTGTTTTTAAATTTCAGAGTAAGAATAAGATTAAATGTTATGCTTTAACTTGTATCATGTTATCATTTTTGTATGCTGTCATATGGTGCCTTACAGGTAAATAGAGTCTCTACCCCCAAAACTTGATAGCATGAGAAAAGCTCAGAGGCAAGATGTGGTTGGAAATCGTTTTTCCTCCTGCCCCTGTGTCACACTGGCTGCAGCATCCACTTCTTTCACAGGTTTAGGTTCTCTTGTATATGCTGAAATCCAGTCTCTGGACTTGTTAGGTTTGTCAGATGCCCCCCTCTCCTTCTTCCTTGGAAAGATATTATGGAGGATCACATGTTCTAGCCCTTGAACAAATATAAATTTGCTTCAGCGCAGGAGATGACACCCCAGTTTTAATGTGTGATCGTTTCTTCCAGAGGTGTGCTAGTTTCTTCTAGGAATAGTTGTTCAGCATGGTTGAATACCCTGCATTAGTGCAGCTATGGTTTAATTTTATAGATATGAACGCAAGACTAGTGTGAAATAAGCTGAAGTGTGAATTTGAAGTACTGTATTCTATTAATGAACAATCAACTACAAAGCTGGATTCTTTAGTTTCACCCTAAGGTTAGACAACATAAGTTTGGAGGAGCCCGGGCTTAAGAAATCCTGACCTCGAATGCACTGGGTGAGGCCATCATCCATTTCACTTTCTCTGGTGTCCTGATGGGCAAATGGAGATGCCTCTGCAGATGGATAGCTTAGCTACCACTATGCCAGGTAAAGGAATACCAGGAGGACAGCTGGTAAATGAGGACAGCTCAGTCAACAGAGGGAGTTGGTGTTTGCTGTTTTAGTTGCTGCTAGCCTCAAAATAAACAAAAGCAAACCTAATTTATTTATATTCTAATAAGATAAAGAGATTTCAAAAGTTTACCAAGTGATACAGATGCTTTTCACATAGCTTGGAAAAACAGAGTACCTAGCATTAGCTGCTTCTCTGTGCAGTCATCTTCATGAATCACATTATTTCATTCAGCTTAAAGGCAGGGAGAGGTAGACATCTCTTGCTGACTAGGACAGGTCTGTCCATCTGGGGGAATTTCTTTGTGTTCTTCTTGCATGGTAGCCGACAGCCAAGTAAATCATCTGCCTTCAGGTATGATGGGCCTGGCTTGGAGGTGTAGGTGAACACTTCCATTGTCAGCCTTACTAATTCTCACCTCTGTTAAATTGGCTGCATTTTATTTGCAGGGAAGATGGCATATATTCTCTTCAATGCCTTTTGCTCTTTAGGGTATCCACGTCAGTGACTCTCAAGCTGAGGAGGGTATGTGAGCAAGTAGGAAAAAGGCTGAGGAAGCCAGGGGAGAAAGGCTAGGAAAGTGATAGCTTGAAAATTGCTTCCTGAGAAGACGCATTTCTTCTCACTTGTTTTGAGCCTGAGATCTGCTGGTTTAATCTGGTGCCTTCTGATGTTTCTCCAACCTGATTTTCCTCTATTAATCCCTCTTTGGTTGTCTTATGATCTCCTTCCTTGAAACTTTTCTAGTTTTGCTAGATGTTTTCTGGGAAGAGAGGGACAGAGTTATAACTTTCAGGATGCAATTGAACTTTTTAGACAGTTGAATAAAGGTGCTTTTGGTTGTATTCTCTGCAGTAATAATTTTTAGCACTTTCCCTGCTCTTTAACTGTGCTGATGCTTTCGTAAGAACAGCGCAGTATAAATCTAAGGTCTCATTCCTGAATCATCCAGAGCCCATCATTACGCATATGAAGTTGAGGTGTTTTTTCCCACTCTGAAACCAGTCTGTGTTTAAATGGTATTCTGCCATTGTAGAGGCTGGTTGTTTGGTGTCATTAAGTCCTTCCATGTCTCTTTGCAGTCAGCACTTGTTTTTCTCCTTAATAATTTAGTATTATTACTAAGTTCTGTCATTTAACTGTTGTAATCTTTCCCTGCTCCCCCTGTGATTCATTAGTGGGTATGTTGAATGCAGTATATTCTTCACACAGATCATCATGGAACTGCAGGGTTAGTGTCCCTCCACTGTGAAGACTGAATGCTGTTTCGTTGTACTATTTATTTCCTGTCTACCTGGTTATCCACGCAGATGAGGACTTTTTCTTGTTTTGTAATATTGATTTTTTTTTTTTAATTTTTTTTTAAGCTTCGTTCAATTTTTGAGGGAATCTTTGGGGACTGGATATGAATTACCATGGCTTGGAAAATAGCTACATCAGCAAAGCTGTGGTAACAAGCTGTGTGCAAACTCACCACAAATGTGAAATAGATTAATTTAAACCTCTTTCTTGCTTCCAGACAGTCAGCATTCATCTCTAACTAGTCTACGCTACGATCAGATCCCAGCTTGCTTCATAAAATTTTAAGCTTCGGTATTCTGTTTGGGATTTAGTTTTGGTCAAATAGCACGCTGGGTGAATTTGTTTCACAGGTCTCAAATAAAACTTCAGAGTAATTTCTGCTTCTGTTTCTTTCTGCTTGTCAGACTAGGTTGACTATTTCTACATTTAAACAGTATCCAGCCATTTCTCAATGAGAATCTTTCATTTTGTTTATCTGGAAGCAAGATGGGATCCAAAGTAAAACGTGAACGGCAGATTGAAAGAGTGGTACGAATTCTGCACCAAATAGCATGCCACACCAATGTTTTGAATCACAATTTGTAGGTATAAGCTCTGGTCCTTGGCAGAGTTTCTTAACTAAGCCCCCCCACCCACACACAACCTCCCCCCTCCCCAAAACCCACAACCCAGAAACCAGAAAAAAAAACCAAAACCCAACTATTTTTAAAAATTATGCCCAGTGCCATTGCGTGCCTACAGGAGTAACTGCAGATGAAAAAAAAACAAACCCAAAATATTTTCTGACTCTTCTCAGTTCCCCCTTATCCCTGCCCACCAACACTTGTGTTTGAGAAGTTTTAAAATCAAACTTCTGGCTTCAATAGTCCATTAGCCTTTCAGAGAAGCTGACCTTTCACATCTCTGTGCAGACATACAAATGGGGATGTTGTCGCTTCAGTTATTAGAATCACGTCGGGTTTTTCTTCTTTTTGTTTTTAATCCTCAAAGTGGAGTAGTTGGCATGGAAGCTGGAAGCATATTTTATTCAATATCTAGCATCCAGAATTTGGATGCATGTATTTCCAGCTTTTAAGAATAATTATAATTTGCAATATTGTATTACTATGAATTTGCTTAGGTATTGTATGTGGGTTTGTATATCCAGCGAGTGTCTGAATGTAATTAGGTGGGATGAGCCAGTTTTGGTAACACGCAGGCAAACCAAGAAAACAGGTAGTGGTGCATTCAGTAGAGCCCAGCACAGCACTTGAAGAAAACAAACAGCATTTAGAAAGTTTATTTGTTCTCCTTCTCATAATTTGAAATTAAGAAGCTCTCCTCGACAAAGCTGAAACAAGCGTTGAGCGACTCATTAGGCTGTGGTGAAAAGCCAGCTTTACTTCAGCGTTTCCAAGAGACAGAGTCAGTGAAATGGGGATCTTGCTCTGTCTTGCAGTCCTCTGTAGCTCTCATAAAACTCTGCCTTGGTGGAAAAAACACTAAATGCACTTTTCAGATAAGCTAAGTCAGGAAGGGTTAGCAGAGTAGGGTGATACTACCATGAAATTTCTCACCACACTATTAAAATGTGTGCTACATTAAGAAGATGGGTTTCCTGATCATTCTGGGGGGCAGGAAACCCATCATCCACCCCCATACACTAAGACTGTGAAATGCATTAACCATACAGGCAGTGTCTCAGTCTGATTGTTGCTTATAAATTCATATTTTAATATAGCAAGCAAGCATCTGTTGCATGTCTGTGCTTTTTACTTGTAAAAAACAAACAAACCTTCACTTGCTTAGTTCTCGTGATTCAGGTTTTGAGTGTTCGCTCTTCTGCTAACAGAGAAGTTTCTCATGGTTTGTGTATTAAACTTACTAGTTCTCCAGATATACACGGTCTTTCGGGAAAAACTGGATAGGGCAAAAAAGTAATGCAAAAGTTAGCAGATTTTGCCAGATACCATTAAAAAAATCACATCTCATGCTCTGTAAATGGGATTTTCAGGCCCTGCTTAATTAAAGATCAAAATAAAATGACGCTAAAATAATTACTCATCTTTTAACAAAATTTGCTTATATTTGAATAAGAGAGGTAATTATCAACAACTAGTGTGTAGTAAAATTATAATTGGTTTACTCTATTAAATCTCAGAAGAGTAGACCTGAAAAACAAAACCTTCAACTAGTCTTTGCATTATTAGATAGTTTAAAGCCTATTATCCTGGGCTTTTTTAAAAATTCATTTTTATGCTGTGTTTTGTGACAGTAATTCTGGATCAAACCTGATTTCCCTGCTTGTATGACTGATCGCATTTAATTCAATGACTGTTTACATGAATAAAACTCAAAGAATGTGGCTTTGTATGAAAAACATCCTCCCAAAGGGAGTTGTAGTAGGCTTACAGTTAGTGTAAAAAAAACCAAACCCAAACCCTGCCAAAAAACAACAACAAAAAGTAAACCTATGTTTGTGTGTCCTTGTCTCATGGTGTAGTGATTTTCAGTGAAGTTTCATATTCCATGAAATTAAATCTGTAGCCAAGATGATATGATATTTATAATTCAGCATCCAGGTCTGTGCTATTGGAACAATAGCCTGAGTGTTTTAAGGTGCAGATAACCTGACTAGAATAACACGTGTTGCGAAAGAAGTTGCAGTGCATTTTCAATAGAGAGTGTTCAGTAGAAGAATACTTACCAGCTCTGTGTGGTATATGACAATCACAGGAGTAGTTAACAAGATATAGAAAATCTCAGCTTGCTTTCTGTTTACAAAACTGGCCTTTCTGGAAGGACTGGAAAACAAGAATACAATATATAATATGCTTGCCTTCTCTTCCCCTCCCATCTGCCTTCCTGTATTAAGCCAGAAATAGATGGGAAGACAAACTGTAAGAAAACTACATTAGAGTAAACCCTCGTCCTCCTTAGTTTTCTCTGTTTTATACACTATCGAGGGTGCTGACAGAGCAAAACTGTGCTGTAATTCTTCCTTAATGATATTGCTGTAGCTGCAAGCCCAAGGATGGATTGGAATAGTTGGGGAGTGATCATGTCTACACTGAAATGCCAATGTGTTTTAGTCATATTAAGGCCACTTTTGTGGTTTTAAGGTAATAAAGATGTCCTCAACCTTTTCTTCATTCCATTTGCCCATGCAAAATTCCTCTCCATCTTGTGCTGCTCCCAAAAGCTTCTCTCTATTGTTCCTCACCTTTGTCTTCTCCCCTCTTTTGTCCAAGAGTACTCTGGCATCCTTGATGTGAGAATCATCTGCTTTTCTTTGATCTGTTCCTCATCCCTTGCAAATCTGTTGTTTTGCTAGTTGTTTTCCTGACAGTGGTTAGTGAGTGCTTTGAACCCAGATGAGCTGTGAACAGAGCAAAAGGTGGCTTAACAAACTTTTAAAGAAGAATTTGTAGGAGTGAAAAAGGATCCATGTCCCTCTCTCATGCTCTTCCATGTGGTCCTTACCAGATCGGTTGTTGTGTGACATGTCTTCTGAGTTTTTCTAAAAACTCAGCATTCAGAGGTTTATTCCTCATCCTCTCTCCTAGGCCTTATCTGTTTCATTTGGCAATCTTGTTTTTTCTTCTTTCACTTCAGCTTCAGTTGTATTTGCGATTTGGGGCATATTTTTCCATACCTGACTTCTTTCAACTCTGTCTACTTTAACATCAAGGATGCTGGGGAGGGACTCTTCATTAGGGACTGTAGTGCTAGGACAAGGGGTAATGGGTTCAAACTTAAACAGGGGAAGTTTAGATTGGATATAAGGAAGAAGTTCTTTACTGTAAGGGTGGTGAGACACTGGAATGGGTTGCCCAAGTGTCCTGGGTTCAGCAGTAGTAGTCATTTTTCTCCTTCTTAGTAGCTGGTGCAGTGCTGTGTTTTTGACTTTCAGCCTGGGAACAGCGCTGATAACACCGATGTTTTTAGTTGCTGCTCAGTAATGTTTAGTCTGACCAAGGACTTTCTGAGTCTCATGCTCTGCCAGGGAGGAGGGGAAGCCTGGAGGAAGCAGAGTTATACCTTAGTTATACCTTTGTGTTATACCTTAGTTACTGGACTGTTCTTATCTCAACCCATGGGAGTTACATTCTTTCGATTCTCCTCCCCATCCCTCCAGGAGCAGGGGAAGAAAGGGGGTGAAGTGAGCAAACGGCTGCGTGATTCTGGGTTGCCGGCCGGGCTTAAACCACAACACCAAGGAAGTTGTGAATGCTCCATCCCTGGCGGTGTTCAGGTGCAGGTTGGACAGAGCCTTGGGTGACATGGTTGAGTGGGAGGTGTCCCTGCCCGTGGCAGGGGGGGTTGGAACTAGATGATCTTAATGTCCTTTCCAGCCCTAACTATTCTGTGAGTCTATGATTCTATGATCTGCAGCTCATGGGCTTTTCTGGTTCCTCTTCCAGCTTTGTTAGGCTTCCAGTCCTTAGTAGTGCAGGGTTTTTTTGATAACACTAGTGTACTGTGTTCCTTGGTAGTAGTGATGGTGAAGGAAGATCTATTTCTGTCTGATCAAACAGGAACTCTTGCCTCCTTGTGGTTTTTGTTGGGCTTTTTTCCTGTATGTTGTAGAAGCGAAAATGGGATCTCTCTGGAAAATGTCCTGGCATATAGGAGGTACAGGGGTGCTGAGCTTCATGAGGGTAGGGAAGCAGAAGACCAAGGGGGGAAATCCTGCCTCGTTCTGGGAACACGGTCCAGGAACACAGTGTTGCTGTAGCATAATCCTACTCTTCTTGATTGTTTCATCACCAGATCACCACTTTTGTTTTTGTTTTTGTAATTTCCCTTCAGGAGCTGAGCAGGCTTTGTGGGCAGATAATGTGAATATTCTCCACGCGTTAACACCATCCTGCACAAGCTGGCCTCTTGTATAAAGAAAACTCAGATATGCTGAAATTTCAAAATACTTATTAGCTACAAAGCAGGTACACTGAACTGCAACGTACTTCTTCAGTTTTGAGTACCTCTTCAGTAGTCAAAACAGGGCTGAAGCATCAATTTTTGGCTGTAGGGAAATTGAAAACATCAGGAGACTGAAGTGAGTGCAACAAATAGTGTTATGCTCTATGGTTGATTGGGTTCCTGCAGGGGAGTAGCGAGCAGGAGTGGAGGCATTGGTGTTCTCTTTATTCACAGCTCCCTGTACTTCACACAAGTACAGATATTTCTGGATGATGAACCTGTGGTGACTTCTGCGCAGCCATTATGGCAGAGTCTTCTGGGAGCTGAGATTCTGCCCTGTAGGAGGAGCAGCTTTCAAGAGATCAAGAGATCAAGAGATGCAGACTCTGTAGTGTAGACTTTTTAATCACCTAAAATGATGTTAGTGGTGTTCCTTTTCATCTGTGTGAAGAGCCTGCTGGTATGGGAGGCTTCTGTTTTATCAGGATGAGTATTACATTTTGATGAAGCAGATGGCATGTGTTTGACAAGTGCCCTTTAGTAAGAGAGTTAACGTAGCTGGAATGCACTCTAACCCATCGGTATTTTCTTAGGTCTTTTGTAACATCAAAGCACCCTTGCACAGTGCTTATTATAGTCACCTGATGCAAGAGTCAAGGTTTTATGATACCTACTTTCTTCTGTTGTTCTTGTGCTTGTACAGCTGGCAAGATTCTCAAAAGATACATGGAAGAGCAATGTGATACTCAAGGTGAGTTGTGTTGATCAAGCTGTAGCCTGTGCTAAGAGAGGTTATGTAAGATCAACTTCAGTTAGTTGGCCTAAAAGTACTTCGTGTCAGCACTTAGCTTTCTAAAATTAGTTAATTGCAATATAAGTAGACTAGGACAGGAACATACAATTTTGTTTATTTTGAGGGTGGTGTGGAGGCATTCCAAATGCTGAGCTGAATGTAGTGGACTGTTGCTCTTCATGGCCTTACTCTGCTAGAACAAAGGAGAAAGGACATTTTGGGAACTGAGCTGTTTGATGGACTGGAACAGAAGAGCCCTGGGGTAGGGAACCCTAAGTCAGATTTCTGTTACCTGACTGACATTCCCACCACTGGACTCTTGCGTGATGTGGGAAGATTCTCCTGCAGAGTTTCCAGAGCAGTTAGTGAGTATTAAAGAAAGCATAGAGCATGCCCACAACTCACTGAGAGCTCCTTCAGCTCCATATCTGCTATGGGACAGGTCAGGGCAATCAGGATTTCCAAAGTATTGTATGTCATGTATATTACAGTGTATATTACAAAGTTTTGTATGTCATGACCTGTTTGGAGATCCTTACAAGCATCATCTACACAGATACTGATGTGAAGGGCAGCTTGACCATCCATCAGCCAGAAAAGACCAGAAAAGAAATTGCTCTACAGCTGGTTTTTAGCATTACAGCTTCATAGGGGGTATAGATTACTTTTTACAGATGCTGTTTCTTATGGTAGTGTTCCTTCTGGAAGAACTTGGAGCATGTCTGTATCTGTGTTGCATCTCACTCTTCCTGAGCCTGGCCGTTTGTTGATAGTGGTGAGTGCATCAAGCACCAAAGTCTGGTTTCTCTGGGGAATCAGGTCCCCAGTCCAGTCCACCTAGTCCAGAACTTGTCAACCTTTTCAACCTTTTCTCATTTTTCACTTATTTCTGACATCTGCCTTCCACCAGTAGTCTGTAATTGCTAGGGGTAAAGTTGAGCTGTTCCTTTCTTTTGTTCAAAGTATCCAGTGGGAAGGGCTTTGGAAAACCTTGAGGCTAACACAGGACATAAAGCAGGTGTATGTTCACTCTCTGTAATTTGCAGGTCTCATCCATATGCTTTTCAGACTTTTTGAAAGGATATGTTTCTCCTGGTTCGTGACAACCACACTGATGGGTGATTTGCTACACCAGAGCAGGTTATTCACTGACTCTAAAAAATAAGAGTGAATGATTTTTTTCAGGTAGTAATTTCCAAGTTTATCTCTCTGTATAGAATAATTCACATGGTGGTATTCTGCCTTTGCAGCTTTAGCGATAAACCTTGTTTCTTCTTTGCATTATTATTTGTATTGTCTTTTTGTTCCAGTAACAAAACTGTTAGGAATTACAAATCCAAATGTAATCCTATTGTACTTATCATTGGCATGGCACTCTCACTGTTAGGGGCACTCTCACTGTTAGGTTCTTCAGGCTGATGCATTAAAAACCTCACTGACAAAATTAATATGCAGGAGGAGCAGAATTGTAGTGTTTTAGACTAGTGCCCGTGTTCTCAACTACCTGTGTTTATTTTACATGACAGCATTGCATCCTTGGATATGAACAGTTGATGAGGCAAACAAACTTTGATGCGCCTACTAGAATTACTGATTTACTTGTGTTTGCTGCAGAGAAATAGCCATACTTTGGCATGGATCAGATATCCTCAGATGCGTGTGGAGAAGGACTACCAGTTTATGCATCTTCATATACTTAAAATCATAAATCTGTGTAAGTCATTGAATATATTTTAGATGGATCACAGAATCACAGAGTGGTTGGGCTTGGAAAGGGCCTCTGGAGATCATCTGGTCCAGCCTCCTGCTTGGGCAGGGGCACCTAGAACTGGTTGCCTGGGTTACTTAGTTTTCCTTGCCGTGTTTGTATTGGTGTTATATATCTAAATGTTTCAATGTTCTGTATCCAGATTGATGTACCCATATCTGAAGGCTCTGTAATGCTTAAGGATATTTTAACTTGTTTGGGGTTGAAAAATCATTGTAAGTTTTGCAATGAACAATGTGCCATTAGGCAAGATTATATGTCAATTTTGGTACTGTACAGTCCATAAAACCTGCAGATAATGAGTACACAGATGGCTTGATTTAATAGACTGGTTCATAAGCACAGCTGAGAAGGATGAAGCTGGAGGGGGTTGAGGGAGATGTTTGTCTTCAGAAGTAATTCTACAGGCAATGTGAGTTTTTTGTGGTTTAGAATGTTGCTTAATACTTGGTATCTGAAGTATTCCAATGTGAAGGAGTGGGAAAGGTCTGAGACCTCGGTGAACAATTTAAACTTTGCTAATCCCATGCAGAAGATGCAGCAAGAGTGAGTATGAGATGACATGGATCAGTGCAGCCAAAGGCCTTTTGCAGATAATTTGTCAAACCTCTGTTGGCGAGGTTATTTACTCTGTGGTGGGACTGTCTTCAGAAATAAGTGTGTATTGCATAAACTAAACTTATTCCCAGACTCTCAGGTTGTAATATGAGTCATCAAATATGTCCTACTGATATATTCATCCTAGTACTAATATACTTAGCCCAGTATGTTTTGATGAAGCAGAGATTTTGTATCAAAACCGTGCTGCTGTCGTTGTTGTGCAGTCTGTCCCAGGACACGCCTTTTCTCAAGTGTAGCCCCCTCTTCTCTTCCCGAAATCTGCAATTGTAAAGATCCTGCTGGCATGTCAGAGCATGTCTTCAGTGAACCCAAGGGACATTTTTAATGAGAAGAGCTTTAGAATTCCTGGCTTGATTTATGAAGAAAAGAAAAAATAAATCACAGAAACAGCATCCTCTCTTACCTGTTAAAGTATTTGCCTTCTACTTAATGGTTATATCAGCTTAGCTTTTGCAGATGCAGATTGAATAACCAAACTGTTGTCCACTTAGAAGTATAGACTCTTTCTCTGCTCAGATGCAATACAATTCCACAGAGGGAAGTGGAAAGGTAAAGCACTGGAGGTCTGTGTTCTAAATTATGAAAGAAATAAACATTCAGGACTTCAGGCTCATGTTTCCTGCAGAATTTTCCTGTAACTTGTCTGTGAGAAATAGAGCTGAAAATATGTTTAGCAGTTTGCTGTGCTGTTCTAAGGAGGTTTTTGTACCTTGCACAAAGTGAGACGAATGAGGCAACAGGTCTTTGCTTTCAATTCCGTTCATCAACCCAGCTGTTTTAATGTATGCATTTTATTTTTTTTTGTTTGATTTTGAGCAAGGCTTTAGGTTACAGCCACAGGAGTAAGAAAAGTGCAGTCATTGTGCATTATTTATATACATGCATTCAAATAATTCATATTCATAATCATGTTTATGGGGATAGAAAGCCATTCCAGCCTGTGCTGAGGACAGCAATTACAGCAGGTGCCCTAAGTCTTATCTGCATCTACATTGCCTTTCAGAAAATGCCAAACCCTTTCTCATTTATGGTGTTCCCATCAGGCAGACATCATTTCTCACTATTCAGTAACACCTCCCTCTCCTCCCTTCTCCCTTGGCCCCCCAAAACAAGCTTGACTCCCAACATTCCTGTCATGTCTACGAATATTTGTGCAAGTCCTTGGCAAGAAACTGACTCTGTTCCTCACCACTAGCCAGTCTGCTTCTGCTGCTTTGTATGCCTGTCTTCCAGCGCTTATACCGGTAGTTCAAGTACCGGAGGAGGTGAGGTGTGTGCCGTGGCTTTAAGCACCCTGAGTACAAGTGGATCATTAGCATAGGCAAGTAGGATGAGAGAATGTAGAGGCTTGGGGCCCTACTGGGTATTTGTTTTTCCGTGCCTTTTATTTAAAATGGAAATTAAACATGGAAAACCGTAAGAAAAGAATGCTGCGGGCTGCGGTGGGAACCTTAAAGACTTCACGTTGTCTGTGTTACTCTGTGGGAGACATGCCTCGTGTAGTGCACAGGACAAGCAGTGACTGGGCAGGGCTGGAGAGAGGTAAGAGTGTGCTTTTGTGCGGAAGCTGTGACCTGGAACCCAAGAGCAGGCTCTCACCATCGTGAGCAACGGTTGACTAATTCTGGCAGTTCCTGCCCTCTCTATGATTCTCCTTTCAGCTTTAGTGTTGTATTAACTCCTTCTCCTTAGTGTTGCACTGACTCGGGGCAGGCGTGTTCCTTAGGTTTCTTGTTGTGCTCCCAAACTGACACATTCGCCAAAATAATGCAGGATAATTTTGTGTATGTCAATTTCGTTTACTGTATTCTGTTGCATGAATTTACATGACAAATCTGGAAAAAATGTGTTTCAGGATTTTTGTTTCCTCATTTTAATACCTATCACTGTAGTACTATACCAAGGAGTTAGACCTCTGGGGAAATTTCTTTGTACTATCCTAATGATGGTCAATCCATGTTAGTTTAAATATAATAATGAGATTTTGTCCCTCATCCTAAGCAGAACTGCCTCTGGAAGTGGTATTCTTTGCGAGCAGACTGGCACTCTGTTGCAAAGGTTGCCCAGATGCCAGGTCCAGTACTCGATTAGGAAATTTCTTGCTCCTGTTGGTTGTATGGACACTGTTTCAATCTCTTTATTGTTTTTTATAAGCTTTGAATCAAAGCAAGCTCATAGTAATGATGGTAAAACCTCCAGTAACTTCTGAAGTGAATTCCTCTATATCCTCATCATAGCAGGTCTGTTAAGAAATCAATGTGCAGTCTAATAAGGAGGAAACTTCAAGTAGAACTTCTGCTAAGCAGATGAAAATACACAGCCATAGGTCTCATCTCCAAATCTAGTTAATAGGTGAAATTCAAATGCCTTTTAAGAGCACAGCTACAGATCTGTTAATGTAAAATTCCAGGTCTTGTTCTCTCATGTAAATAGTTTGTCAGTATTCCTGGAGGTACCAAAGTAGAAACTGTGTTCACTAAGGGAGCAGTCCTGCTCTGCTTGACGGTTCTGGCAGAAATCATGTTTTGTAGGACAGGAGCAGGATCAGTTTCAGATTCTTCATTTCTTTAGCATTTGCTGCTTCCTGCTGAACTACCTTTTTTTCCCCTTTTTTTTTCCAGTAGCCTGAAACACATTCCAGAAATGTCTGTGTGAGGGAGAGGAGTAAGAGTGCCAAGGCTCCTGATGAATAAGAGACTTTGTGATGAATCTTGTAAAATTGGACCTTTTCATTCAGAGAATGGTTCTCCATTACTGCGTCTTTTGTTGCCTTCTAATGAATTGGAGGGGAGAGGAGGAGATGCAAACTGTTGTCCTGTGACACTTCCCTCTAGTCTGCCTGAATTACCAGAGGGATGAATTAGTTTGACTGTGGGCGGAATGGGGGAAAATGCAGAGGAAGTTGGTTCACCCTATTAAACCGAAGGTACAACCAGTGGTATTCTCCTCTAAAACTACTCAGTTTTGAGAAATTTAAATTTACATGGAAAGTTTGATTTTTAACTACATTGATCCAGGCTGAGATATAATAATGAAAATATTCAGGTTTGAAATCATATTTTTAAAATACACATTCAAGTCTTGCTGGCTCACATTCCCTTGGAATACATCTCTCTCGAAGTTGATTGTTTTTGTTTTAGTCCTAAACTTTTTCACAGCAGTGTTTTGTTAATATATCAACTTGGAGCTTCAGTACAAGGTAAATTTGGATTGCATGTATATTCAAGCTATATCAGAATTCCAAACATACACTTTTTCCCTTCTGAACATACCATATTTCTCATAGTTTTTCTGGTAATTACAGCTGGAGAACTACAGTGGCAGTTTCTAATTTAACTAGGGGACATGCAGTATATGGTCAGAGCTGCAGCAGCTGTGTCCCTGGTGTACACCTTGCTAAAATTACCCATCACACATCAGGAGATAGTATCTGATTACTAATAAGTAATAATTAATATGTAAACATAGGTGTGTGAGCTGTCACTTCAAGAAGGGACACTGGATGCAGTGGAGACACTGCACGAAGAGGCTGTCTGTAGTTTGCCAGGTTTAGGAGTTCTTGCTTGTGAAAGCTTGCACTTATGAGAATTGAGTCTCGTAAACTTGCATTTAAACCTTTATTCTTCATTAGGTACCACACAAAGGTCTTTGGAATGAATCCATTATTTGAAACTTCTGTACTGGTTGTTAACTTAAACACCCTCAGAGAGAGAAGTGCCTTTTAATAGTCTGGCACTTTTGCCCCTTCAATTATTGCAGGAGTTCCTATTGTGTTAATTTGTGATGTTTCCTTCTTTCCAAGTTGAAGCTTGCAGCTCCGTTGCCACAAACACTGCAGCATCCTTTCAGCATTGCCATCAGAGCTGTCAGTCTCTAGCTTCAGGGGAGCTGCCCTGCTTCCCCTGGTTGCTTCCAGCTTTTTGTATTGGCTCCCGATGTGTTGCCTTGGCAGTCAGTCTCATCTGGGATAGATTTTCAGAAGACTAATCCTTATTTCATATAAAAATCTTCTGGACAAAATGTCTAACTTGGGAATTAGGCTGCTGCTTTCCGCACTGCATCCAAGTGCTGTGTTTGACTTCTTTATAATGTACAAGAGGTTTGGCTGGGAAGGCTGTGCTGCCTTTGTGCTGCTTGTCCTTCTGAACAGTTGCAGCGGCTGGCATCTGTTCAGATCTCAGGGGAAGACCTTGTAACACAGTGGCAAACATCTAAATACTTTCATGTCTTGGGGAACCTTCCTTGGCAGGGTACTTGTTGGGGAGTGTAGCAAGACATGGCTAGATGGGACCTCTTTCCTTCCTTTTCCCTCCTTCCCCAAGCAAGAAAGAGAAACGAAAAGTGGGTGCAAAAGCGAATCCTTTTGGAAGCAAGACAGCCTCTTCTCCCTACACCTGTGAGGGTAGCACCCAAGCAGCCTGAGCCAGCAGCTGTACCTGATGCAGACGTGCGCTGATGCCTCTTCCCTTCTCCCTGCAGACTGAAGATGTCAGATGCACTCTCCCCCCTCCTTGATAGTTTTCTTGTGACAGGGCATCCCAGGAACATAGTCCTTCTGAAGAGCTCCCCATGTACGTGTGGATAATGCAGGTCTGCCAGGTTCATGTACCACAAATGAGTAAGTAGAATATGGTGAACCCTGATTTTTTAGCCTGATGGTTTCCTTGCACTTCCTGCAGGATGGTATGGAGGGGCAGATTTTTCTGCCCAGTCTAAAGGTTTGGGAAGTTGTTTTGTTTTGTTGTTTTTTTTTTTTTTTATTAAGCATTCGGATGTTGCCTGGTGTTATTGCTACAGATCTCCAAGGCCTATTGTCAGGACTGAACATGTTCTACAGGCTTCTCTGCTATCTCATCACTGCCCTCCTGTGCCTCACCCCAGCTTGCCATTTTCTCATCCATTTAATGAAGACAGAGGGTTCTTTATCATATGATACTCAACATACAATATGATAACATTGCAGGAGAGTTAGTGGAGCGGTCATTACCAGATGTTTGGCATTTTCTGTTTCAGGGAGATCTATTGCTGTAAGAATGGCTTCAGTCTTACTCAGTCCCTGTGCAAATGGGTTGGGAATGCCTTGTTGTGTGGCACCATCTATGCAGCCACAGGCTTTCTTTCCCAGGGGGCTGCAAGTAGATGTGCATGATGGTGTGAGTTAGGTCCTTCTTAGTGTCCTCGGGAGGAACAAGATCTACTGGTTGAACAGAGGTGAAGTGGGTCTTGCAGCATGTGGAAACTTCTGAGTTGGTGAAACAAATAGATGTGAAATTCCATATAGAATCTTCAAAAGATCCAGTTGTAGATAACATTTTTTCATGAAAGAAATATGGGGAGATCTGTTGTCATATAAAGGCTTTAGGACTGTTTTGTCTCTGGCCCCTCTGGAAGAAGGAAGCCAAGGTTTTACTGTAGGATGTGCTTTTAGTTTGCTGGCCAGATTGTCTGTTTCTGTTTCACCTTCTGTTTTCCTCCAAGTGAGCCTGCACTGATGACAGTGTTGTCTTTTCTGGCGGGCAAACAGTAAAGTAATACTGATCCAATTGTTGTTTCATAACTACTTCTTGGAAGACACATCCATCATCTTGTGGACAAGTTCAATAACCAGGACATGTTTTCTTCATTTTTGAAAATACGGCTCATGAAACACGTGTTGTTCTTTGGAACTGAAGTGCATTTTAATGAGCAATAGAAGTCTCTTACAAAGAGTACATGCATAGCCTACAGGGAAAAGTAGCTTAATTCTCCTGTCTTTAAAGATTATTTTCATTTTGGAACTTCTCTCCCAACAATATGATTAAAATAAGACACATCCAGTGGTTGCCTTGCACACTTGAGCCATCAAGGCAGTCAGGGTTTGAAAGGCTTTCTCAGTATGAGTTAATAGCAGTAGCAGCCTACCATACTCTCAGAATTTTATTCTATCAAATTGTATATAGATACTTTAAAAAGGCTTATTGCAAATATTTCCTTGCTGAAGGAGAATTCAGCCATTATTGGATGTGATTATATTCCCATATGAAACCATCCTTTTGCCCATTAATGTATTGTATTTCTTCTGGCAAGTAGAATACATGCAGCATAAGCCATGGAACTGAATTCTTAATACAGTAATTGTACAAATGTCTTTTCCTATTCTACCAGTATAAATGCTTATTAATATTCTCTTACCTTGTTCATATCACATTGTGGTTGTGTTTGGAAGGGATCTCTGAAGATCTGTGGGAGCTGCACACTTTGGATATTGCAACAGTGGTTTAAATACCTGAAGGGAACTAAATCCTCATACACTGTGCTGTTCTGATTGAAGATGAAACCACTTTCGGCTGAGAAGCTTTCAATTGTATTGCTGATCTCCCAACAGCAGCACACTGCTGTTGATTTTGTCTCTAGTAATCATTTCAAAGTTGCCATTACATTGTTGCCATGTTTTTGTCCTTCACCTTTGGCTGAGCTTTTGATCAGTGAGCAGCTGGAGGAGGTGATGACCGTGATGAAAAGGTAACCGTTCAGAAAAAGTCAGAAAGGATGTTTGTACCAAAGGGTTTACATTGGGCATTCAGTTTCACAAGTGAAACAGTGAGATATTTTCAGGAGGTCAGTTGTTGTGAGAGTGATTGGAAAGAGTCACCAGGGCATTGCAAGGTTTGATTCCACATTATAACAGAAGTCATGCTGGTCAAAATTTCAAGCTGGTAAGTAGTCATCTCTTTATTTTTTGTTTTAAAAAGGGATCAGCCCAGCATTTGAAAGCTGGGCTCCAAGAAGCTAGACTCTGAAAAGCAAGCATTTCCTCCACCTTGTCTCTCATTACTAGATGATGAGTTGGCAGTTGACTACCCTGATGATCCTCATCTTGTCTCTCTTTTCTCCATGGCAAACCTACAGCCTATGTGTACTTGAAACTGTGTGTAGAGCTCAGGCCTCTGCAAGCGTTTCCTCCTCTCTTGCCTCAGTTGCTTTGCTATCTGTCAAATCATTAACGGTCAGACATTTAAGGAATGAGTCCATGATGGATTTAAGGACTTACGTGAGGTATAGTTCAAGGTACAGTGTCAGACACCAGACCAATAGTTTATTTCTAAGTAATGTCATAGTAACAAACACAGATCCATAGTACAATTATCCATGTTGAAATGGCGACAAGTCCAGTACTTCACCAATACTGGGCAGGTGAACAAAGACTTACATGCCTGTGGTGAACAGGAAGGCTAGCAGGAAGGCAGGCATGGCTCTTCTTCAGATGAGGAGCAACTTGGACCAGCTGAGGGGCTCAGGGAATGCCAAATTCCCTGTTTGTTTCTTCATTTACTCTTGAGTTGCAGAAGCAGTACCTGGGCTTGTTAACTAGTGACTGTGTCCTACCTCTGCTACCGCTCTGTGCTGGTTCTTATCCTTGATGTGCGCATGTGTGGAAATACCACATAAGGCATTACTAGCCTCACACTTACACCTCTGTTGTCGTGGCTTGTCAGTTGGGAACTGATTATTCTGATTTCGGAAGGTACGGGTGGTGGTGTTGGAAGCAGATCTTTCCCTGGTGTCAGAGGTAGATTCTGCTCCCAGGCAGCTGGTGGTTGTTAATGGATGACCTTTGTCTTTACTGTTCATGGAGAAGAGGTCTATTTTATGTAAGTGTACACAGTTTTCTCACCATTTTTACACTGGAAGGAAGGTGAGATCTCATTTCCAACATTTTAAAGGAAAAAAATAAGTGAGATAGTGAAGTGAGCCATTTAGTCAGTCATGGAAATCTGGGGAGAGGAGTAGGGTGGCCAAGGGGTGCAAGCCAGCTCTAGACACCCAGAGTTTTAACACAGGTGCTTTTGACTGTGCTCATATGCTTTATTTCAGGAGTTTTTAATGTTAGCATCCTGAAGGGTAGGGCATAAGTATAAACCATATGTTTCAGCTCCCTTAAGCTGAAAGGGGATCAAGTTTAGGATTTCCATTCTCCTTACTTGCCCCTTACAGGGAACAGTTGATGTATTTGTGGCTTTCCAAAATGAACAAGGAGAGGGTGGTACTTACTCAGGAGGGTTGTTGTTACCTTATTACTGATTTTACAGCCTGTCCTGTGTATCATTTTACCTGAGTTCATTTGGATCCAGATGTTGCTGAAATACAAGGCTATTTTTCCATCTGTGTTCACCTGCCTAAAAAGCTACCATGAGCAGAGGAGAAATAGAGAAATACTTTGAAACTGACAAGTCACAAGGGCTGTTCAGTACCATGGTAATCATCACTGTGAGCATATGAGAACTGAAATAATAATTGTAATAGTCTGTTTTCTTTTACAGCCCCTCAAGGCGAGTGCTTGTGATTATTTGCTGTTAGATGCAAGTCAGAAGCAATATGTGTGTTAGGATTTGGGAACCATCGCATTAGCCTTGTGTAAGAGGGAAAAAGAGCCCTGGTAAATTCCCTCATGCTAAGGGAATTTCTTGCAATAACCCCTATCTACAGCATAAATGTCATGAGCTACTTAAAAAAGATCCCTCTTGAAATAAGAGTTGCTGAATATCCGTATTTAGTCAGTAGATCAGAAAGGCATTACTGTCTTCTACAGCTTTTGCGCCAGTATTCTGCATAGTGCTTTATCCTGCTTATAATAATATCCAGTATTATCCATAGTGATTTATTCCTAGTCATTCTGCTGGTCAGCAGAAGGTACAGGAGGAAGGAGGGTCACCATGTGCTGTGAAACCTCTCTTCCAGCCCTGTATCAACAGGCTCCTTTTCTTCTGGCCTGTGTAGTAACTGATTGTTGCCCATCATGGCATGTTAGTGCATTTGGCGCCCATAGTGCTGCAGCTGAATTTGGCCGACCTAAACCTGTATGTAAGACTTTTCCCTAGTTAGACTGACCTTGGGAGTAAACCTGTTCCCTGGGACTATGTCTGGTTTTATGTGTGTGCTGGGTCAAAATATTGTTAGTCAAAGTTGTTAGCCCGTTCATGGTTTATTGAAAGTAAAGCAGACAAGCTAACACTGAATGGACTGTCCGAAGCTGTGCTCTTGTTCTGCTTCCTGCCATGCACAGAGACCTGACCTCTTTCCTCTTTCCAGTGGGTTTGTATACAAGAAGCTTATAATCTCACTTGTCAGGAAAGACAGCTGTGATATGAAATACGAAAGCACATCTCACCTGGTAAAGAAAAATACTCTTTGTATACCTATTGTGCAGAACATGACAGGACAATATAGAAGCGCAATCTGTCTGCTTAACAGAAATGAGTAGGTCCACTCTGAAACTCTAATAGATGTTGTTTACTGACCCTTAATGGCTTTTCTAATCTCCTGACTATGTCCCCTAGACAGTTTGGGAACTGCTTGGTGCATTAAAGGATGGCATCAGACCTGAGATGCTGTTTGGTCTCACATAGAGTAGCTGCTTTTGTGGATGCAGTGTGAGCTGTGCTCCAGTTTTGGGACTTCTTTTACCCACACTGTGCAGGTAACAGCAGTTTCTGGCGCTGGATCCTGAGCACCTGCAGCTGTGAGTTACTTCCAGCCTTGCCTCTTCCCTGCTGTTTGGAAGTTGTGTACTGTCTTCTCTATGAGAATGAGGCTGTGGGGTTGGGAGCATTCCTTGTGGAGGTTTCATCTGCACTGCTCTGCAACTCCTTCTCTACCCAGAGTGGCACAACTTTTTGGGACTGCTGTGCTCCCTTTTACCACAGCAGTTCTTGCTGTGCCAGAAAACATCCAAATGAGCTCTTCTACCCTTTTCTGGCATCCTCAAGATAGATCAATTGCACCTTTGAAAGCAGTAATAAATAGGAGTCTGAAATGCTGGCTTTATACAGCTTTTTAACTTTCATATGTCTTCCTCAGTGTTTCAATTAGGGCAAATTAAAAATTAATCATATACCAGGGTATGAGATAAGGTCATGCAAGTTAGCAATATAAATTCATTGTATTTGATGGGAGCATAAAAACAAAATGTGAGATTGCAAGGGGTTTTACAATCCTAATTCATTAGACTGAGATTTCCCAGGCTCAGCAAGATCCCAGTGTAAACTGGGATCACAGGTAGACATCCAGACCAGTAGGTGCTTAAATCATCCATATTACATTGCCTTCCCTTTGCCAGTGCAAAACCCCCACTACCCAAACAGGGACAAAATGTCATGTAGATTTCCATGTGTATGATCATATTTGCAGCAAGTATCCTGTGCTCGTTTTCATCCTGCTGGTTTGTTTGCTGGCTGGAGATTTGTGGCTGGTTTCAGCCTCTGGAGGCTGTGATAGTGGTGCCATTGAATATCTCTTTGAACAGATAAATTAATTTTTTTTTTATTTTTTTTTTTAATTTGAGGGACTCAGCCATAATCTTAATGATAATGATAATGTATTTTTGTAAAGTGTCTTATGTCATTTTCTAAAATCAAAGCACTGGGGCCTAAATAGCTGAGCTTCATTAAGGAGATGAAGTGAACGAAGAGAGGCATCTGGCAGAAGAGCGAAGGACAGTGTAAAAATAGAGGCGCATGTTAGTTTGAGTAGCATTAGTCATTTCTGATATTATGTTGCCTGTGAACCTCTGCTCCATTCAAAGCGGAAGCCTGAGCCAACAAAGCCTGTTTTCAGGACATTCACACAGTGTTCCTTTCTTCCTGAAAATAAGCAGCTGAAGCTTGGGGAAATTGGAGGTGCCTTTTGGTTAGCAGAAATCTTTGCCACAAGGGCAATTTGATGATGTATCCTAAATAAATCTTCAAAAAGCAAATCAGCGATTTCTGTGCCACCCTTTATTTATTTATTTATTTTTCCGGTATGCTGTTTTCCTAGAGCATGTGCCCAAATTCATCGTGGTCGGTTAATGTGAGGCTCCTGGGGAGTATAATATAAGTAAAAAACCCCTTTAGTTTTAGTTATCTATTTGTATAGCCTGCAAGAAGAGGGCAGATTGCTTTGTGCTGGATTGCAGAGTTTTAGGCTGTAACAGGGCTAAACCAAAACCTGTATTTCAGAAACATTAATGATTTTTCACACTTTTAATCTTGAGTTAAAGAGTCAAACTTCTGTCTTAAACTGTTTCTTTTTCTTAATTTTGTCAATTTCTCCCTTGCACTTACTTTCTCCTACTCTCTATTTTCATCTTTTATTGTTCCTTCTCAGAAGCGTAGCTCAGTGCAAACAGTAGTATATTACTTTTTGAAGTACCACTGTATGTCACATTAAATCTGGAATCAGCACCTTTATAGCTGGTAAACCAGAAGTGTATAGAAATTACTCTCTCAATAGGACGGAGAAAGCTGCTATCAAACCTTGGACTGGAATATAGGTGTTCTGGTCACACCACTTCTCTCAGCTGCCTGTGTCTGATTGCTGCTTTATTTGTCTGACCTTTTGAGCTTTTTGTTCTCATTGTTTTCCTAATTTGAGCTCTTCTCCTCTGGTCTAGGTTGCTTCAGGCTTGGCCACTCTGGAAGTGCTTTGGTATACATGTTCACCTGGATCTACATAATGCTTTCCATCATGGTAGTAACATAGGCAAGATACTGTTTCTTCTGATAGGATAAATAAGCTGAGTAATAATATGGTGGGATACTGATATAATACTTAATGAGAAAGACTACAGGACATTTATCTGTTATCCTATCCATGGAAAACAGGGATTTGGGGATTATTTCTGATTTACATACTTGTGTGCACCATTATATTTAGAGATCAGCCAACAAGCAACCAGGAGAGGTTCAGCACTTGCTTCAGCCTGCTTTTCTTCATTTCCGATGAGGAGCTACAAATGCTCAGCTTTTCGTGCCCATTTTTAAAGCAATTTGGTTAGCAGAAATAGGATGATGTAGAAGTTACTTAGAGAAGAAATTCACTGGTGAGGTTTACTGTCATACTGTCTAGTGTACACGCGAAATGATTGAAGTGAAAAAATACCAGTGTTCATACTTCACTTTTTCCATTCTTGAGGTGAAGAGATCTGAAAGGACATGAGTAACTTGGATAAGTAGCCTAAACTTTCTTTATCAAGCTACGCTAAATGAATTAAACGTGGGTTACTTTACAACAGCGTTACTTTATTTTTTGCATCAGTTTAATTAAGTTGGTTTTAAATCACTGCCTAAGTCGCACTGGCATATCTTACACAAATGAGCGTTTTTCTTCCTTTGCCTACTACAATCCACAGTTCTCCAGCCACTACTAACATGTGCCAGCCTAAGAGGTATCTTTTATCCTTCAGCATGATATTCTTCATTTGCATTTAGTTTTTTATTCACAGTGTCTAACAGGTGGTTTCCTCCAGTACTACTGCTTAGTCAGTTTTTCCTATTTTTGCATTTGTAGAGTTGATTATTCAAATCTAAATGTGGAACTTTGCACTTTATTGATTGCATCTTTTTTATTCCAGACCATTTCTGCAGTTTGAAATGACTTTGAAATGTGGATCCTGCCTCTCTTTAAAGGACTTGAAACTTTATGCATTCTAATGTCAGTCACAGGTTTCACAAGTGTCATCTCTGTTCCCTTGGTCGCAGATAGGACTGTTGAACAAAACTGGACCCAGAATAGACATATATGGGGTCCTCTTAGAAATTGCTGGACAGTTTGATAAGGAAGCTTTGGTAACTACTGAGTTCTTGATTTTTCTAAACCACTGTGTTTAGTTTTTCTTTCTTTCACTTTTTTAGTAACAGTCTTAACCTTCCTTTGTAGACTTCGTGCCTTTCCTCTTCTCAGTGAGTTCCTAAATGTGAGCCTAGACAGGTTTAGGGCCATTGGTTGAGTGTTTTAATTGAGATTATTTTTCAAAATGTCCTGACTTCCCCAAAATTTTTTCATGGTACAACAATTTTCTTTGGTACAAGACAAGGCAGAAAGACAAGTAGCTGTAATGGCTCAGCTGGACCAAAAGCTTCTCTTCCACCTTGCCTTAGACAGTGATCAGAAGTGGATGGCAAGGGAGGAGAAAGGGAAAGAATTGAAATCAGCATAAGTGTTATTTCCTCCTATGGCTGTCTAGGATGCTGTCAGCTCTAGGACTTTCAAAGCCAAATGTGGTTTCGTGTATATGCTGTCCCTCAGTAGATTTGTCTTCCATGTACTTGTCTCCTTGACCCTGTATGATCTTTCAGCATCTATAGGCAAGAAGTTGCAGAGGTCTTGCGCTTCCCTTGCTGCTTGTTCCCAAACTCTCCTCCCAGTTTCCTGTCATGGTTTTCTTTCCTTTTTGTTTGTTTTTTTTTTTTTTTTTGAAGGGCAAACAACTATGTTGTATTGCCCCAGGTCACCTCCCTGCAGAGTGTCCTCTGTCCCTTTCCGAGGAGTTCTGGATCATCTTGACAATCCTTTTGTACAGTTTTCATAAGCTCTTTGGAGTCTGGAGATAGAGAAAACACACTTGGCAGTTGAAATTGATGGCTGGCTGGCTGAACACGTTTGCACCTCAAGGACCACCGCTGGCCAATGAGGCGTTTCATTATTAGGTATAACTCTTCTGTCCTCCAAACAAAGCCAGGAAACAGCCTCCCTCCCTCTCTGTGCTCTCCTCCCTCCCCGTCCACAGCTTCTCTTTGGGCACAGCCTTGCACCACATCAGTCCTCCCAGGACACAGGACCTTCCTACCCTGCTGCTACTCCTCCACATTATGTCTTTTATTTCCATTTTCCTCCCAAGATCGTACTGAACAAGAAAATGCCACTCTTCGATTTCTAAATCTCTCTCTGTATATTGCCATCTCAGTGTGTTTAGGTTTTAGGCAGTTGCTTGCTAAGACAAACAGCCCTTGAAAGAGGGAACAAGGAAAGAGGATCTCTAGCAGCAGATGCCTCACTAACACGTGTTGTGAAGTCTTCAGTGTGTGTCTGCAAGTAGTGTTAGTGATGCTGCGTTTTGCCTGTGCAAGGTAATGTAATTCTGCTGTTTTTCCTCTATGCAGCAGCTGTGGCTGCAGCACGTGTATTTGGGGGGGCGGGGAGGGTGAGATGTGTGTAAAATATTTTGCTATTTTGTTTTGGGAAAAAACACAGGAAAATTTGGAACTAAAGTTATTTTACTCCGCAGATTATTGTCTGTAATATGTTAGTTACAGGCTTTCTCTGATTAACATGGGATCGGACAGCAACAACCTAAGCTTCATTTCCTGAATTTCCTAAGTGAATGTTTGTGTTAATTTCTGAAGGTAAAAGAGTTCTTTTGCTGCAGTGTAGTTGTTGCTGAATATTTAATCCAGCTACATTCAGATAATGTTTATGTCTTCAGCAGAAAACTCCTGTTATTTTTCCTGATGCTACCCTACCACTGCTGTAGCTTCAGATAGTGTTTTTTATCATAAACAGTGGCATGACTTTGGAAGGGTATCTGGTGTAAAGAATTGAGGGAAGTACTTATATATATATTGTATGAGAACTGAATGACTGCAGCATTGTTTTGGGGAGATGAACGTGACTGGTTTTATCTAAATGGTTAAGAAGCATTGTTTATATTTTGAGTGAAAACAGTATGCTGCTTTAGGGAAGGGTGATGAAAGAAGGATGACAGATTTAGGTGGGACAGTGGAAGCAGAGGAATACAAAGTGTAGGATACAGGTTCGGTACAGCTGGGTGAAAGTACTGAAGTCCCGGTGCTTGAAGTTGAGGTGCTTTGTAAATTTGTATAGGATTTAGAGATTAGCCAGTGAGATGTAAATGTCAGTGTCGCTTTTGTGTTGTTATGAATCTGATGATTGGGAAGGTTAGGCTCTGTGAGGTGCTCACCAGCTCTAGGAATCACACCATTTTGCTTTTGTGGCTCATCTGTGAAGGAAGAAAACTATATATAAACTATATATACATATATATGTATATGCGTATTTATTTCAGTAGTACTTACAGCAACCCTGCAAGAGTCTGTTTTTCCTCCATAGCAGTGTTTCAAACACTGAGGTCTTCTCTGACTGTTGGAGGTCTCCATGGAGGACCAGCATGGTTAGGATGGGAATTTATCCAGTTGTAGGCTGCAAAATGGGATGATGCAGGAAATACTCAGGCAATTATACTGAAGCGGTATATATTTCTGAATGTAATCCAAAATCAAACAAAGTAATGAGAAAGATTTTTCTTTTCCTTTGGCACTTCTTCAGTGGTGCTTATTACTCTGACATGGTCTTTCCCATCATTCATGAGACATCCCAGGAGAGGCAAGACACGAATTTGTAATATAAGTAATAAACAGGAGCTTTTCCTCTCCACACCTAAATATGTATTTTAATATTATAGAGGCACCAGGTAGATTTTCTGTGGCAGGTCATTTTTAAGAGTCTTTCACACCATTTTCATGCCAAAACACTTCACTGACTTAAATAATACCATTACAGAGATAATAACACAGAGAGAAATTAGGAAGCTCAGGCTAGAAAGGAAAGACACATTTTCTCCTGGGGTTTGAAATGAGTTGGAAGTTAGATGAGGCAGGGAGGTGCATGAAGGCTCTTCCAGATGACACAAGTAGCAGAGAGTTTTGCACCAGCAGCGCTAATGTGTTTTTGAATGGGCAAAGAAAGAGGCCTGTAGCACTCAAGCCAAGAGGCAGGAGCATCCTCTAGGAAAGAGATGGGAGCAGGACCACAGCATGAGGGATGTGGAGGTTCAGCTGCACAACTGAGCTGTTAGGCTCGTGTTTTGTGTGCCCTGTCTCTGTCCTGCATGGATACCTCATACCTCTGGTCATGAAGGGAGCAGTGCCGGAACAAAAGGTGGCTTCTTCTGAGTTGCTTACAGATGAGGAACAGGTGCATTGGCCCATCGTGTTGTTTAGTCTGTTTAAATTTCCTAATGCATAATAATATGAGAATTTAACAAGAAATTCCATTCTTTCCCACTTTCCTCAGCATTGAGGCTGCTGCCTGTATGGTTTCCTTTCTTCTTTTCCCTCTCTCTTCTAATACTCACCAGACAACTGGCATAATGGAGTTTTTCATTTCCACAGCAAGTGCAGCAGCTGCCATGTGAAATCTCTCTTTTTCTCTTTGCGTGAAAGCTTTAAGCAGCACTTCTCTCAGACAGAGATTAAGGCCTCAGTATTGCTGTCTGGGCTGCACATTTGATTAATAGAGGGTCCTTTTATTGTCATCCTGCCTTTCTGCTCTTCCTCATTAGAAATCAGTGACTCTTCCCGAATTCATTCATGACTGGGAGAAAAGAATGCCTAATGATACACATAGATAAAGAAAATGTATAGCTTGCATTCAGCTGGTAAAATGAGCTATCTTCCCACGTGGAGACGGGATTAAGCAAGGGGTGCATTTGCCTCCTGCAGCTGCTAATAGAAGACTCTGACAGAAGATGGCAATGCAATGCCTGCATGCATGTACACCTGCATATGGAAGAACTTAGCTCAGTTGTTGTTCGTATATAATTTTGTGTTTTGGTGGAATGATGTGGTGGCCTGGAGTCGTTTTTTTCCCTCTGAAGGTTGGAAATGGTTTTGCTTCTGTGAGCTGCTGAGTGTTTCCCTTACCACTTGACAGCTCCATGCCAGCAGAGCAATATTTACTTGCTGGGATTTGTCCAGGGCGGAACCGCAAGGAAGGTTCTGTAGGTGTGTTTTGGCCAGAGCATGGTGTCATGAGGACATAATCCTTCCCGTAATGAATTGCACAATTTACTAAGTTAAGAATGGGTACTTTGGTAGTTTGTTGTAACCCTTTTAGCACTTACAGCCAGAGTTTTCTCCACTCTTTAGTGATGTAGTTCTTCCAGACACAGACGGTGTGAATATGTGCAGCAGTTCGCTGGGGATTAGGGTTTGATGAGTGCGTTTCTGCTGTCCTTTCCTGCTGCCTTCCAGCTGAGCTGCCTGTGGCTGTGCCACGGGTGGCATTCGGGGCTTGCTGGAGTTCCCTTCAGCCTGGGTGGGAGCACAAGCCAGAGAGGTGCGGTGCAAAGCCCAGGCCAGCAAACTCTTCTGGATGTGTGTTGGTCCTGTACAGGAGCAGCGTGGATAGACTGCTGATGCAAAGAGAGGTGGGAATAGTTCAGAGGAGAGGTGTCTCAGGTCCAGCCATTAGTGAAGGGGATTTGAGGGGGAGCAAGAGCTTTCTTGTGTTACTTGCTGTGTTGGTGGTAAGACCCAGTGTGGCCTGGGCTTGCCTTACCTCAGGGCACGGGGGGCAGAGCTGCTGGAGCTTGGGGCTGAAGGGTTTGGAGCTGCAGGGTTTAGAGCCTGACTACAGCGATACGTGCCAAAGGTGCCAGAAGCAGGGGTAGCAGATGCAGGACGGTGGGAGGTGTTACAGAGCAGAAGAAGGGAAAGCTCACCTTAGATGTTATAAACCATATATTGTAAAGATTAGTAGATTGTAAAAAGGAATGTAAACAAAACCACATATATATATATATATATATGCTTTCTGAGTAAATTCAGCTTTAGGAAAGGTTTGAATGTTACACTGAGGTGACAGTGAATTGTGAAAAACTTCCTAGCTCTAGGCGGCGCAGGAGGCAGCAGGAAGGAGGGAGCTATCAGCAAAGGAGTGGTAAGGCTGGCAGGAAAGGGGCATTTTCCCTCTGTAAGTACTAAATAAACTTAAATGTCCGTGAGTCAGAAAACTAGTTGAGAGGAGGCTTGTGGGGGCTAGTACTTTAATGTATTTGAAATAAAGTAACTCAAGTTTGAGTCTTGGTAATACTGTGCCAGTTGTGGAAACCTGTCTCAATGTTCTTAGGATGTTCAATGTGGAAAATAAATCCTGGCTTCATGTGGTGCTGAAGGATTGTTTCAAGGGACTTTGTGGCTGTGTAGCTGCACTGTGGTAATACACAAGTTGTTCTTCTCTGAGTCTGTTCCTGAGAAATGTAACCCTAAAATATTTCTGTTTCCTAAGAATGCTTTGGTTTACATGTACCTCATGCATCTGTGTAGATGTCAGGGACTTGACTGTTGAGAGTCCTCTGTAATGTGGTTGGGAGACTGCTGCTGCTGTGCACTTCCTTCATGTTCAGCCTCTGTGGTCTTGCACTTTTGTGAATCAAGTATCTGACAGAAGTAAGGATCAAAAAAACCCAACAACTCTGGTTCAAGATCAGTTCAGCTGAAAAGAAGAATGTGGGTGGGGGCAAATGAAGAATTGGTGCTAAGTTACTGCATTCTCAAAGAAAAATGCCTTGGCTGTGTGCTGCCTCCAAAATGTGCTGGATTCACCACAGATAATAAGGTGACAATGGGCATAAGTGCCTTCCTTTATCTTTCAGTTGGTTTTACTTCTGTTTTTAATGTTTTGGCGTAGTAAAGCTTTTACCATCCCAACACCTGCCTGAGAAACTTATTCTACTGCTGTATGAACTGACATGATTAGTAACTCAGTTTTTAACTCTTAAAACTGAGTTTATCTCAGTTAATAACTCTTTTTAATACATCACGTGTTGTGGGTACCTAAAACTGGCAGCTTGCTTTGGCAGTGGTGCTACAGGTCAAGAAAACAAAGTCAGACCTCATAAAGAGGGTATTTCCGCAAGCGTACATCATCAGAACAGGATGCACTTCATTCTTGTGGCTCTGGCAAATGAGCTGTGACATGCTCTTACTGATGCTGCTGCAAGTAATCAGCTAGAGGTTACTTTTCTGGATGAAATACATTTAAATGGCAGTGAAGGAGAGGACTGTGATTTGTTTTGATTGGGTTTCCCTATGAAATTTGCATACTGGAGTATGTAATATGAGCAGTTAGATATAATGGGTTTTTTCCTCCAAATCATACCGTAAATCAAGAGAGAGGAAAAAATTTGCTTTTAGTGGCATTGTATTCTCTTTTGAAGAACTTAGCAGGAGCTTAGATCTGGATGGTTCAAATGAGCATATTGTTCTAATTGTGTTGATTATAACAATACATTTTTGTGTTAGGTAATGTATTGGTGAGGTTAATAATAAACATTTGGAATCATCTACCTTTGTTTTCATTCTTATTCCTAGGTCAGTGTTAAAGAAGTAGTTCTAAAACTATTCTTCAGAGGTTTTGATAAACATTTTTCTGTAGCTGAGAGAGTGAAATAACTTGTTTGAGATAGGCTTGAGAAAAAAGCACTTAATAACAGTGCTGTGGTAGCTATTACAGAACAGCTGTACTTTCTTCTTACTAAGGAGGTTATAAATTAGGGTGTTTTACTGTGCAGACTCAGTCCTTTCTTATGTTTGTCCTCATTTAAATTGACAAAACCATGAAAATAAATATGACAAAAGTAGATATAATCATTAAAAAGTTTGCATTAAAGGTTTGTAAGTGTGGATTGGGGCACAGATGTCCATTTAGAGAAACAGAACATAAATTTAGTCTGTAATCTGTGTGCAACAGGCTCAAATGACACCAGTTTAAAAAGTGTAAGTCTTGGAAGGAATTTAGGCGGCAATAGAAAAACTTGACTTGCTCCCTCGCTAGCTTGTGCATGCCTCCGTGCACATCTGCTTGTTTTTCAGATGATTGTGCCAGCGCAATAACAGCTCTTGTCTGGCACGACAGCACTTGAGTGCGTTGAGACTGCGATGCTTGTTTCATCCCAGCATCTGGTGAGATTAAGTATTAGCGCTGCTGTTAATGAACAGTTTGTGGATGTGAATGAATATTTGGGGTTGTTTTTGTTTCCTCTGTTTTGTAGCCAACAAAGCCCTCGGGATGAACAAAGCCTTCCAGACTGCCTACTACATAGATTAATTTACAGCTGCCAGTTTATATTAGTAGTTCTATTTATTCTGCTTGGGTGCTTTTTTGAGGAAAGGAGTGTTTCTTAGTCAATTGTCTTGCAAAGAGAAAGGAATTCAGGAAATGTGAAGCAAACAAATTCCTGTTAATTAGGTAAGCTTTCAGCAGCTGAGTTGTTTGCTCCCTTTTCTTATGACTTTATGTTGCAAGAAAGGACTGAAGTTCAAAAACAGAATTTAAGCTGGGGTCTGAACTTTCTTTTCCCTCCTGCAGTCTGCATTGGTGTTGCTGGGGCTCAGTGAATAGCAGCTATAACCAATTTCTTGTTTGCCTTCTTAAAGCCTGGCCTTACTGAAGGTTTTTACAAGAGCAGCATCCTATATCTCTTGCCTCTGCAGCTCCGAAGATGCTGTAGGTTTTTCAGGAGCCCCGCATGCTCCTTTTTTTTGTGATGTTTCTCTGTCAGTGTTTGTGCTGAGTCCTGGCTCCATGTGGCAACTGCCTAATGTAGCCAGAGACTGCTGGCTCTTGCTGCTGGGGATCTGAACCTATGCACAACCCCTCACATGTGAGAGGTTAGGTGGTTGTCAGTGAAGGCGTGAAAGAAATATCTGAGAGTTTATCCAAGAGCCTTATGGACATGTCTGGGTATGGATGATACAGGCTGGCTGATGCTTTTGTCCATATTCTAAAATAACTGCTTTGGAGGACTCAAATAGTTCGGAATGAGATTAGTTGGTTTATTTATGGCAGGATCAGGCACACCAGGAGATCTGCCCTTCTTCCCCACCCCCAGTTGAGCTAGAGCTCTTTGTTGCCCAAATTACTGAGAATGGGATCAAACTGAGCTAAATAAAATCTTCCTTCTCCCCCTCTTCTCTCCTGGGCTGCAGGGTGGGGAATAATGCATTGTGGGCCTGTTTGGAAACCAACTGGAAGGCAGTGAGACATAAAACATCCCAGATGCTAAGAGGGGACCTTGCAGGGACAGGAGCAACTGCTCTCAGGACCCTGCAGTGTCAGGGGTACCTAATCTCCACCAGGACATCCCGGATGAAGTGTCAGCTCTGAGGCAAAGGCAAGAGAGTAAAGTCTTTCTGTCTTTTGGAAATAAGTTCCCTCCTGCTCATTATAATGGATGGTTCTTTCTATAATTCACTTGTAAACCTTTGCAGGTAGCAGTTACAGTACCTCATGTATTTTGATGTGGGTGTCTTATAGGAGAAATACCATGCATATATAGCTATACAGGCATATATATATATAATATATATATAATATATATATATATATATACTTTTTTTTCTGGTGAGAAAGTGGTTTTGCTCCGTGTAAGTGGTCAGTAGAGGGCATGATACCTGTGCTGTGATTTCTGCTTTCTTCTGTCTTCGTTGGATTTGGGTTTGGAGCTTGCAGGTGTCTAACTGTGGCGATGGTGCAGGTGTTTGCTATGCAATGTGCAGCTTCATTTGACAAGTGCTTTCTGCTCCTCCTGTTCTGGTCTTTATTCCTTTGAAGGTTTTTTTAATTGATTTGGAAATACCAATTTAATGAATGCTGTTATTTTAAGTGTTCCATATCAGGTGTTGGAAGTATGTGTGTGCTCCATTTAATAAGAATTTGTGTTACAGCTGAATAAAGAATCAGATTTCTTCATTAACTACTACCTGTCATGCAGCAATCAGGAAGCCTTAAGACCTGCGTAGATGAGAACCATAGTATTTCTCCGTACCTGGCTTTTTTATTCCATGTAGGTTTTTTCTGTGCACTATTTTTGTATGCATCTAAATCATCACAGTTATTGTGATTATTATCAGTAAATTGAAAAGTCTTACAAAGAACTGTAGAGCTGCGTAATTTCCTTATTTCTCTTTCATTCTGCAAAACCATCTATCTCACTATCTATTGCACCATCTAAGTCAATAGAGGCTTGGTCCTCATCTGCATGTGAAAGGGAAATTACTCTGCTGTACAGATGAACAGAGTACAGGAATCATTCAGCATCTCCTTTAAGCTTCCTTAAACACTTTTAAAGATTAAAACCTTTGACAAATTATGTGGTTAAAGACCTTCATGTCAAATGGGTTTCTTGGGTTACTTGATTTTCTTTCATGTGCACAGATGACTTAACAAAAAGAATGATTTTTGACTGTACTACAGGAATATATGTTCAGAGCATACATCATTAGTAAGACCTTGTAAAGTAATTGGTGGTGTATAAAACCCCACAAGACTTAAAATTAGGTACATTTTTTTATTTTGAATGTTTTGATTTCAACTCCTATTTTTTTTCTTTCCTTCTTCCGGTGTTTTTATTGGAGCTGATGACAATATTGTTTTAAGGAGCAAATCTTTTTACTCACAGTTTTCACCATTACATGTATTCTTTCTATCAAGATCTGATGGAGTAATCACAAAATAGTCTGCTTATTGGTTACTCACAGGAGAACAAACGAAGCATAAAATCTTTGGGATATTTTTGGGGTTGTTCTGCAGATATCCCACATGTAGCTATTGAGTTATGTTGCCTGATTTTGATTCCATTTCCCTTTTATTCCTGCTGCAGATGGGGAAGCAGGCAGTGCACTGAACAGGTATGCGCTTGCAAGTGTAGCAAGTGTACTTTCAGGCAGATGTGTCTGCCTGTCCAGATGCTATGTGTGCATCTGCTCTGAGCTGGATCTCTTGTGGGGAGACTGGAAATGAGTCAGTAGTGGCAGTGCAGCGGGGACCACCACTGAGGCTGAATCCTGTATTTGGGTCTCAATATCCAAACCAGAAATGGGACTAATCCAGTGTCCTCATATACAGATATGAAAAGTATGCATCTTAGTTTGTATTAGGTGAGGAAAAATAGTTCCTGTATTTGCTAATACATTTGGAATATAATGATTTAGAATGAATGCGAGAAAGATATGCCGGTCATTTTCTGAAGTCTTTCAGGTGTTAGCGAACATCAAGCTGTTCAAATTCAGACGCTTGGCTCTTAAGCCAAACTATCTACCTTGGACTCTCTTCTAGTGGATGGAAATCATAGAATAGAATCATGCAATGGTTTGGTTTGGAAAGGACCTTAAGATCATCTAGTTCTAACTCCCATTCCACAGGCAGGGAAACCTTCCAACTCTGGCCAGCCTGGCCTTGAACACTGCCAGAAATGGAGCATTCACAGCTTCCCTGGGCAACCTCTTTGAGTGTCTCACTACATTAAGAGAAGTTTTTCCTCCAGAGGGATGTTCAAAATCTCTAAATTAAGTGCTTAGTCTGGATTGCCTCTCCGTTTCTGTAAGCATGCTCTGTAGTCAGTGAAGAGAATGGGGCTGGGATACCTGTGGATATGCTTCTCCATCCCTTGTTTGTCCCAGAGGGTGGTGGTTTGGGTTCCAGAATAGTGGTGAGGGAGAGAGGTGCAAACATCAGGTTCTGCACTTGTGAGACATAGCTTAGGGGGGAAATTTGACAATTTGTTCCTTTATTTTAATTTGTTCCCTGAAACTCCCCATATTTTAGAGACAACTGAATAAGTGACATTTTGTAGGCTAGCGATTCTGTTGTGATCTGAAGAGTTCTTGTGTTTTCATGTGGAGTGCACCTCATTCCCACGGTCATACTGCTCCACAGTTCTTTGTTTATCTTTGCTTCTCTCTTTGCCCCTTTTGGATGGAGGGGCATAAATCTCTTTGAAACATCTAGCTAAAATGTCACAGTACTTAGTGAAACAGTGATGCAGCTAGTTATGTTCATCATGGAGAATTTAAACAACGAATAAGCTAAAGCCAGCAAGTTCATAAATATAAAGGTATGTTTTTTCTGCAAGAACCATAACAGTTCTGTGATGTCTGTGTATTGTAGACAGTTACAGTATCTGGTTTTAGTGTGTGTGCCTTACAGTGACTGTGCAGTTAGCTAAACATTCCTTTGACAGCCGTAACTTCAAAATGACTTTTATGTGTTTAAGTATTTGTCCCTTTTCTCATCTGAAAAGCAGTAAAGAAACTAGCAAAAAAGAGGGAAGGAAAACACAATGGAGAAAAGCCATATTTGAGTTCAACATATATTTGAATTGAGAAGACCTGTTCTGTTTTAAATTTGTTGTTTGGAATTGTATCGCAGGCTGGCAGTCCTATAAGCTTCAAAGAACATGCATGGATTTTAAATAGCAGATGTTGCACCCAGCAGAAAGAATTCCTCATGGTGCTGTTTTGTAGATGGAGAAGATCTGCAGAGTAAATTTTCCAAGATCCCCAAAAGATCTTATATTCAGAGATCAAAAAAAAAAAAGTATCTTTAAAGTTTAAATCATTTGTAAACATGAACAGTAACAAGCCTTACAGCTCTCTGGGTATCGGGAGCTGCAGTGAGATCCAAATGCTGTCAAAATTAACAGCATATTCCCTGGGACTTGATAGGGTCAAAAATCATACTTAATGGTTGCCATGTATAAGATTAGATATACCCAAAGTGGCACAAGGAATGCCTTTGCAGCTTAAAGATGCTAAATGACAGATAATTGAACAGTGGTTAAAAGGTGCTGGAAATCCCATGGCCCTCAGATGGGAGCACAGGGCTGTAATTACAGTTCAGAAGACTACAAAGAATTTCTAGCTGTTTCTGTAAGAAAATGAAAGACTTGACCTGGCCAAATTCTTTCTTTAATGAATGGCCAGTTCATTGTTATGTATGGAGTTCACACCATCTAAGTAGAGGTGTGTGAAAATTAAGAGGTGAGCTCCATTTGTGGTCAGAAAGAACCTGGGACACTCATCCTGTGACTGCATTATGGCTGTTTCACTTTCTCCATTGACAGGAGAAAGATTAGAATGTAGAATTAAACCAGTCTAAACCAAATCTTTCCTGAGGTTTAAGTTAGGCAACATGTATCCAGCATGGTGACTATTGCAAGGCTTTGAGAGGAACATGCATGGCCTGTCATTAACCTTCAGTTTGGTGAAAGAATTTGAGGGAATGACTAATGTATTGCGTGTAAATTGTGTCAAATAGTGGGAGGAACAGGGAACTGCAAAAAATTGGCTGAAGTCTCCAGGATTGTTTCTTTTCCCTTCCCCCTTGCTCCTGGGTGGATCAGTTGTGTAATGGCATTTTTGCCCATCACTGTGTGATCTTAGTTTGACACATACAATTTTCTTGGAAAAGCTTAAGTAGCCTTAATAACAGAAAGTCCCAGCAGAGCTGACACTAATGGTCTCCTCTGTTGTCCGTCTCAACAGAGAGATTAAGAGCTAAATGAACAAAGAGCCCAAATTACCATCTCCCCCCTCTGGGTGTTGCTGCATGAAAACATTTATAAGCCATGACTGTGTGTCTCTGGGGACACTCTCCCGGTGTGAGAGGGGATTTTGCCTGTGCTGTCAGTTTAGCACCATTACCAAGGGCTGCTGCAACATTACCCAGCCCAGCTGTTTTTACACAGATAGTCATGTCCAGTCCTCTTGAAAGAAATTCAGTATATTGTGCCCCGATAATGCATATTGTTGAATATTCTTCAGACACTAACCATCTGATACGCTGTGTTAAACCTAGACCAGCTAGGTCTACCATTTCTTTCTAACCAGTTTTGCACAGGCAAATGGTAATTTCTTGGCCAGAACTCTCAGTAAGGCATACAGTGCAGCTCTGCAGGGTGAGCCCTCGGAGATGGATGTGTCCCCAGTGCATTGGGTTGGACTTACAAAAGTGTCTCAAAAAAAACAGAGCGTCTGTTTAATCGCTGCTGCATATATTTTCTGTCTGTTTTTTGTGGCCACTGTGTGGAAGGCTTTAATTGCAACTCGCTTCTAAATAAGATTGATTGACCTCTTATTTAGAGCACTGCTCATTTTCTGTTCCTATAGAATGACAGGCCAAAAATTTCTGACCATTAGCAAGTAAACAAACATGTTTCAATAGGGGTTTTGGTGGGCTTTACCAACGCAAGATTTGTTCTATGATGATGGTTGTTTGTGAAAAGTACTCTCTCTACCTTATTCAACCTCAGTACTGAGGAAAAGTGGATCATCTTTCGTGAACAGCTGATCTTCTAAGATACTGTCGTGTTGACAGATCAGTTGTTAAACATAAACCATATCTGTGTCCCTTGGATTTAGATGATTGAAAGCTAAATAAGAGTTATGGCATCAGTATCAACATTGTCTAGTCTTACCAGTCTTGCTTTATAACTCATTGTATTTTCCAGCATCACTTACGCTTGGCCAGGTATACCAGGTGAATGGTGGAGCTCAACATATTTATCCTTCAAAGGCAGTGAAATAGGTGCTTTGCATTTTATTAACTGAATGTAGGTAGATGAATGTATTTAATTGGTGGTTCTTAGAGGAATAGTTCTGCTCTTGTGTAATATAATAATATCTAAGCTGCTAAAATATATTAAAGAGTCATAAGACCTAATGTTTTCTGCTAAAAATGGATTTGTACAGCTTAGTTTGTATGTTTTTCTATGTGCATACAGCATACAAATGAACTCTGTATATCAGATGCATGTGACACTTAATCTCAAGTGGAATGCTTGACACTTGGAGCAACAGTTCAAAGATGAGGATAGCTATATTAGTGTTTTAGTCACACTTTCTTAAATTCACATTCTTGTCTTACTGTGGTCAATTAAAGTTTTGTTGTTGATCTCCAGCAATTAGAATTTGCTCCCTTATATGTCACACTTGCAGTGTTGTTTTGTAATTGATTAATGTATGCATCAAAAATGTGGAGGAGGAAAAAAGGAGGAAAAAAGATGTTATTAAACTTCCTTAAAGAAGACTTGCATGACTGATGTAAAAGGCAGGAGGATGTAAATCTTGTTTTCCCTCCTAACGAAAATTAGAAATACCTCCTCCTAACTGGACTGCCGTGCATTTTGGAAAACACCTACATGTTTCTTGAATCATGGACACTTAAGCAAATCTGACAGTTTATAAGTAGGTAGTAATTTAATATAAATATTTACTTAATTATGGCCTGGATTGTTTTCAGAAAGCAAATGCAATGAGACTGAAACAATTCTGTGTTATGCTTCCTGGAACCATGCCATTGTATCTTTCATCTTGTCAGATGGGCTATTGCCTTGTCTAACTTTCCAAGGAAGAAAAAGCAATGTAAATACGAGCAGAATTTTGATGAAGCAGAAAAGTGATTTGGTCACTCTATAAAGGAGGATTTTTTTCTTCCTTTCCAAGGAAAGAACACAGTAGACTCCTTAGATATTTTTCTCTGAAGTAAACTTATTCTATTCAATTTTAATATCAGGAAATTTCTCAATAATCACTAATTTTAAAACTTTTCTAATGTATCTCTTACTGATTTTTAGAGATACTCTTGTCCTTAAAGCAGTGAACCTGGGGAAAAGTGGGAGTGCCTGAACAGGACATCTAGTAGGGCAGTCTGCCAAATGATTTCTGCATCCTTTAGCTCTCATTATGTTAGATAAATCTTTGTTGAGTAAAACGTTCAGGCTTCCCAGAAGCCATATGAGGGCAGGAACTTAAAACCTAACATTTCGTAACAACTTGTGAACAAGGCTGTGCACACATCAAATTAACATAATTTATACAATTGACACTTTGTGGGAATGTTTGGTTCTTTATACCAACCATCATTCCAGCATTCATTTAAGAATATTCAAGAGTATGTATTTTCTCCTGCTATGTCTTCTATCTCGTTGGTGGAGTGATACAAGAGTCTGCTCTGTCATTCCTGTGAGGTGCTCCTGTGCTGGCTTTGTGCTCGTGCAGGGCTCAGTTCAAGGCTGGCTTCCCATGGTTCTGGTAGCCATGGATCCTTTCAGCTTAACTGCAGTCCCTCTCTGCAGCCCGAGTGAGGCTTTTGCCAGCTTGGGTTTGTTGTTGCGAGGTTCCCTTTTTTTCTTCCCTCCAGTTCTCTCTCTGTGCAGAAACTCAACAATGGCTTTGAAGAGAAGACTGACAAAAGGTGTTTTTTAACTGCTTGTGCTCTCCCTTCTTGCAAGCTAGCTGTTCTCCAGCAAAGGCAGTTCTTTGCCTGCCCTCTTTTGCTAATCCCTCCATTTGCCCTTCTCAATCTTAATCATTCCACTGCTTTTTCATCTCTTTGCTTAGTGTCCACCCTTATTTCTTGTTCCTGTGGTTTTGGTACCAGTATAAGCTGACTTGAATCTCTTCCATCTTGAAAACAAGGATGGGCCATCATCACCAATTAATTTGCACTTCTAGGTGCCCTCTGCAACTCTCTTCTCTCTCTTGTTGCTCAACATGCTGTCAGTAGCTGTTGGTGGAGTGTCTCTTTCTAATGCACCTGTGCCTTTTCCAGTTCAGCTTTCCACATTTCATTCTGGGCAGCATCTTTACTGACGTCTTCCTCATCAAAGTTTACAAGTTGCTCTGCCTCCTCATCCTCACTTTAGCTGACAGCTGTCTCTTGTCCCCAGTGTTCTTGAAATCCTGTCCATGTCTTTGCTCTCTGATTATGTCCCCTTTGGGTTCTTGTGCCTCCACAGTGATTTGCTTGGAGGATCCTCACCATCCAGCATTTTGCAGTTGTTGTCTGTAGTTGTGCCCTTGATTGTTTATGTTTGTATTCTGAGCCTTGTGGGTGAGATTACCTTGAGGCAACATCGGCTCAACTTCTGTCTCTGAGCTGAAGACTTCTCTTTGTTGCTGTGCACCGGCAACATATCTATAGGCCAGAAATACCTGTCTTTCTTTCCAGTAGAGTCTTGTGGACATGGAGATGTCAAGCTGACATTTTTCTATCCCATCACCTCTGCTTTTTTTCCCCTTTCCCAGACCATCAGCAGCAATTCTGTATTTTGGATCATTTGGAAAAGAGTCATTCTTGCCACTCAGATTCCTGATAATGCAGGATTTCTGTTGGTGATTGTGACCACACTTTACCTATAGCTTGACAAATACTTCTGCATCTGTCTCTTTTGTATACTTCTGCACTGTTGAAACTGTCCAGAATTTTGTCTCGTAATTTGTACTTCTTTTACTATAACGTGGTTCAGTGATGTTGGAATGTGAGGATTTCACCCTGTTGCTGCTACTCTGCATACCCCTGCAGAGGTTGTTCCCTTAATCTTAGGGTTTTGACCAAAGTACCTTCCTCACCACGACCATCCCACTTTTCTTTACAATCATGGAATCATAGAATCATAGAATAGTTAGGGTTGGAAAGGACCTCAAGATCATCGAGTTCCAACCCCCCTGCCATGGGCAGGGACACCTCCCACTAAACCATGCCATCCAAGGCTATGTCCAACCCCGCCTTGAACACCGCCAGGGATGAAGCATTCACAACTTCCCTGGGCAACCCATGCCAGGGCCTCACCACCCTTACAGTAAAGAATTTCTTCCTCATATCCAACCTAAACTTCCCCTGTTTAAGTTTGAACCCATTACCCCTTGTCCTCTCACTACAGTCCCCAGTGAAGAGTCCCTCCCCAGCATCCCTATAGGCCCCCTTCAGGTATTGGAAGGCTGCTATGAGGTCTCCACGCAGCCTTCTCTTCTCCAGGCTGAACAGCCCCAATTTTCTCAGCCTATCTTCATATGGGAGGCGCTCCAGTCCCCTGATCGTCCTCGTGGCCCTCCTCTGCACTTGTTCTAACAGTTCCATGTCCTTTTTATGTCGAGGACACATAAGGTGGTTGCCATATTTTAGGAGGGAGCCTGTGGTGACTTATGATCTTTCATTCAGTGTTAAGATCTCAAGTGCATCCCTGGCTGATTCCGGACGTCTCCCTCTGTTCCCTCCTGGCCTGTTTTGACACAAATGCTTGTGCCCAGGGAGAACTACTGGAAACATCCATGGTGTTGCCTGAGAATCCTCACTCAGTGCCTCCTCCTTGCTTTTTACTGTGTTGCCTGCAAAATTAAAATGGTTACCAAGATGCTGCTAGCATGTCTGGGCTCTTACACTGTTCACTGCATTGTTGATGAGTCCCTTCTGCACCATCTCTGGCTGTCCAGTTGCCGACTCTTGTTTTTTCTCTCAAGTTTAGGACAGGGATCATCTGTTTCAGTGTCTGGACCCTTTTCTATGAACCAAGTTTCAGGCCATAACTAGTCTTTGATAAAGAATATGTAAATTAGCAGCTCGTTGTGGTAATTTCATAAATTGCAGTCTGCATTCTAAACATTAATTGCCACATGAACTGTTTGTGTAAATGTAAAGTTACTTCTGTTAGTATGTAGTTTTCAAGGAGTATAGGTAAGAGGTAAGATACCCAGGTGTGAAATAACACTAGCTGTGTTCCTGCTGAACCTGATAAGGTGAACACAGTGATACAGGTAATCAAAATTAAATTGCATTAGGCTTAATCAGGCTTACAGCAGTAATGTTTCTGGCTTGTTTGTGTGTTTTTTCTGAAAAGGAACCTGTTATTTTTCCAGTTCCCAAATGCAACTGTAACTGCACATACCCTGTGTTTCTTGTACACTCTCTGGGACCTGGGAACCTGTTTTCAGGGTTCTCCATTTGTTCCTAAGTAGAAGTAGTGTGCAAATTCATCCAAGCTGTAAGAATTGATTAGATGAGCTCCGAAGATCTCTCTCTCATTTCCATTTCAGTGATTCTAACTTTAGGCTATGGCTTTTTGCACCTCATCTTGAACATGACATATTAATAGTCTGCCTGCAGTTTAGATGCAAGTGGGGTAGTTGTTTTTGTTTTGTTTTGTTCTCTTTTCTATATTTCAGTTGAATTTCTAATTAAAATGAAACAGAAAGGTGTATTTTCAAGCAATGGCATTGTCATTGACAACATAGTCAGCAAAACAGTACCAAAAGGTCAAGTCACAGACATAACCAGTGGTTAGTTTTCCAGTGTCTTTCTGTATTACCATTTTTTTTCTACATAAACGCATCTGCTGATCTGAATGCGTTAGGAAAAAGGATAAGAAAAGCAGCTGAATTATGCTGAGATGTTAATTAGTATGAGAGAGGGACGGTAAGGTCTTCCAACAGCATTTTCTAATTGAAGTCACTGAACTGGCATTTCAGCAATGATTTCTGCTTCAGAGATCAAGAGAGATTATTTATTCTTAGCAGTTTTCCGTCTGCAGCTCTCAAAAGTTCAAGCAGGACAAAGGACTTGCTACACTGCTGAACAAGCAGTGACATTGGCGATAGGTGATAATTCAGCACATTGTTTACTTTTATGGCTTGCTCTGTTTTACCAGAAGCCCAGGCTCTGGCAGATCCTTCGCTTCTATGTCAGGGATTTTAGGAGGAGGGTAAAGGTCCATCTCCTCCTTGTTAAAGTGGCAGCTGCTCTGCCTCTGTGCCTTGGGGAAGCTTCTGTAACTTGTTTCTCTACAGATGTACAGAGCTGCCATTTTATCTTTGGAAAGGAAACTACCGTGAGTCCCCAGCCCCTCCACCTCTGTGTGCCTCAAAGGTTGAATTTATGACCCGGGAGTAGTAGAGACCTGCTTTTTCTGGCAGTGCAGGCCTGTAAGTCTTTCATCTGCTCACAAATACTGCTAACATGGTAGTCTGGAGTTTAGAGGGGATATGCTGGCTTCAGAAAGGATGTAACAACAGTTACGGCTACAAATAAACCTGGCAAAACAGCAAGAATGGGGAGCTAGTAGGAGGAGTATTTGTGTGAAGAGAAGAAGAGAGACATTACATGGTGAAAATGGAAACCTTAATGAATGCACCTAGTAAGTTCCCATAACCAGAGAAAAATTTACTTGCTTATGTCCACCTAGGTGCCATGGCTGAAACGGGATACCTGGGCTAGGGTGACAGTGAGATGTGATGGGGAGGTACTAGAGAGAAAAGCAGGACAAGTAATTTTCCTGATTTTCTTGTTTTGTTGCCTGATTTCTGGGAAGGTGCGAAGGTCTCTCTGCTCTCACTGCTTTGATTTTTCAGAGATTAGTTAGCTGGGAACCAGACTGGAGAGCCATGGTTTGGACTTGTTTTGTTTATAGTGGGAAGCGGGCTTGAAAACCTCAGGAGGAAATGGCTGGGTTTGCCCAGATGGATACAGGCAGGTGAATGCTGCAGAAAGCACCGGTGTTAAATTTCTGTACTCCTCAGTCTGCTCTGATACTCCATTTATGATGTGTTTCTCCTTTCGCAGGAGCAGAGTACCATACTGTGGTACAGAGACTCACTGTTGCTGTCAATACTGGAGAAGACTGAAGCTGGAATCCCCATTGTTCTCAGCCAGAGGTTGCCCTGCAAGACACAGCTGTAAAATGTTTGTCAGAAAAAACTAAGAGTGAGTAAAAACCAAATCTGACTTTTAAATTTTTCTTTTTGTCTGAAATGTATAAAAATAATGCCGTGCAGAAGTGCATTTGAAAATGCACTGAAGTTCCTGGGTAAATAGGGATTTCTAAGGACTGGTGGCTCAGTGCTAGCGAACAAAAGTGTTGAGTGTCCTATTGATTTCCCTAAGCAAGAGGCTGCCTCGTAGGAGGAGCTGCTTTGTCAGGGAAAAACCACCTGGGAGGGACAAGCTCTTGGGGCTGATATGAAAGCTGCATGGGGAAATAGCTGAGCAGCTGTATAGGGAAAGATGTCCTGTTATGTGGACCATGTTCACCTGCTGAAAGAGCGGAGCCTTGCAGGAAGGAAAAGGGTGGCTTCCTGATCCGAGTTCTGCAGGACACAGGTAAACAACAGTTTCCAATGGCAGAGACAGAGAACATCTTAAGGATGCTTGCAGTTTTCTCAGTGATTTTTAGTTGCCTTTTACTTTTGAATATTGAATGTCTATGTTCAGAAACTCACTGCAAAGCAACATTCTTAGGTGTTTTGTATGTTGTAGCTCTAGACCTTAAGAAATGAACTTGTAGACCTGAAGAATCACATATTCAGCAGGAAGCTACGGAGTATGAAGTATTAGCTGGGGCGGCTGGAGGGAGGTGATTCCAGTGTCCAGGCCTTGCCCAGGCGTTTGAGCCCAGATACTACTCCTGCCTCTCCCCAGCTGAAATAGGTCTGCCTATGAAGCCCATCCCCTGAGACACATCACCTGTGCTCTGCCTAGACCCAGCTGGGAGAAAATGCTTGGCATTCAGTGGCTGGTTTCCTTCAGAGTAGTCTTGAGAGTTTCCTTTTGTGGAATGCTTGACCAGCTGGGATATTTATCTAAGGTATGTTACAGTATTGGTTGTTAACTTTTCATGCGTGATATAGCAGTGTTGTTTCATGAACCTTGTGTGAAAGCAAGCTGCACGTCTTCTGATGCTATCTTAACAGCAAATATGTTAAAATGAAATAGTCCTGCTTGGCATATTAAGGCACTCACAATTCTGATATGCATGAAAGAAGAAAACCAAAATCAATCTTTGCTAAAAATCCTATCATTAAAGCAGTGTCAGACTGAGCAATACACTGTTAGAAACATAGATTGCAATTACTTGTTTTATTTATTCCATTTTCTGTTGCAAAAGGAATCGCAGCTACAACAATGGTTAAGCAGCATAAATGCTCAGGTACAGGAAAGCACTGTGAGAGATGGAATTTTCAGATAGGTAGAGCCTATAATGCTTTTCTTTGTTTTTGACAGCTTGCATGGATATGTATATAGTGTCTACCGCTTCCCTGGTATGCAAACCAGGACATTAGTAATAGTAGTACTGCTGGATGGAGAGGAAAATGAAAGACCAAAATCTGGAGACATAGTTCCTTAAGATCTTTGGCCTTCTGAGTTGTCAGTGTTAAAAGCCCAAACTCTTTGTAACAATGCACATAGTTCCTTAGAAATTAGATCTATATTTTTTACATGCTTTTATGTATGTGTAAAATAGTATTTTCATCCTCTAAGCTACATGTAGAAAATGTATGTGAGTGGACAGGGAAGCAGAGAATTTTTACTGGAGACAGAATGACTGAAGGATGTAATTCTGTGGTATTATTTAACTGTTAAATTGCTGATGGATATAGAAATGAGCTGCAGTTCTGTCACAGATGTATACATGCTTGTGCATATATGTAAATGCGATGTACACAGAGGGAAGAAATAACTTAGCTTTCTCCAGTTAGCCTATTTCACGTGAGGGGGAGTTGGATCTAGGGGTCTCTGTGATGGTTCTGAAAAGGGTTCGTGTTTAATGTCACAAAAAGTATTTGTTCCTGACTTGATTCTGTACAGCATGTTGCAGTAGTACACTGTGCACCTGCTGGAGTAAGGTTTATGATGATGATTGTTTTTTCAAGAGAAAGTCAGAGACTGTCCCATGAGAAAGCCCCATCCTCGGCACAAGGAGAGGCTTTCCCTGTGCTAAGTTGTTCCATTGTTTCTGGGAAATAGCGCACTGGAGAGTGAGCCAAGCTTGTGGGATCGTTGCCAGAAGCAGTTTAGGGCTTAGAAAATAAAACCGAAGAGTGTGGTGTGATTTCTAAAATCCATGCAGAAGACAAGTCATTAGTGAGATTTGCTGATACTTTCCGCGCCAGTTGTTTTTTGCATTGCTTTTCCAATCCAAGTGTTGCAATGTTAAATAAATCACAGTGATTTACCACTGACGGGAGATGTCATGGTGAAGTCAGGCAGATAGAAGTCCTTTAGCAAATTGCAGAAAACTGAGTGTTTCTCACAGATACTGTGGATAGGATTCATTTAATCTAACTTTGGATGTTTATAGTGGAGTATCTGAGATGATGCTTAATGAGGTAAGTAATTTTAGAGTGTCATTTATCTGACAGTTGAAATGTACTTCAGGATGATGTGGCTCATGTCCTTTGTTGACTGTAAAGGGAGCCTAGCTGAGTAAGTCAGTGGTATGTGTCTGCGCCGCTTCGTGAACATTACTGTTTACATCTGATGTCACAGTGCTGTCCAGAGTGTCCCTGAGTTTTGGAGAGTTCTGAAAATTTGCATTCAGTCACCTGTGGTCAGAACAGAGAGAGAAGAGGTGGTGCCAAACACTTGGCAGTCGGCTTGTTTTTCCTTTTGCTGTCACAAATCCGAGATTTGGCTTCAGTCGTCAGTGACTGTCTTGGGAGGAACATCATATAATAAAATGGAAGTGATAATTTTTGAACTGTTACTGTGAATCATAGCTCTGTAGTGAGACTTGCGCATGAACTTCTGTAAACTTAAACAGGCGAAGTTCAGATTAGATGTAAGGAAGTTCTTTACTGTGAGGGTGGTGAGGCGCTGGAACAGGTTGTCCTAAGAAGCGTTCAATCGCAGGTTGGACAGAGCCTTGGGCAACACGGGTATGAGGTGTCCCTGCCCATGGCAGGGGGGTTGGAACTAGATGATCTGAAGGTCCTTTCCAACCCTAACTATTCTATGATTCTATGTCCATGCCATGCAATCTCTAAAATAAGAATTCATGAAAATACAGATTTTTTTTTTTGGTGGATGATAAAAGAATACTGATGTTTCTGCCTTTTAATCCTTTTGTGAAGATGTTTCAAATATCACTAAAGCTGGTGTGAACCTTATTGTTTCACTTATTTGGAAAAACTTTCCTTCATAGGAGAGGTGGGGGAAAGAATGTATGAGAGTGACCTGAATGTGAAGCACACACTGGCCACATGGGTGGTGGGCACGTGAAAGGAAGCAGAAGGCACCAAAGAAACTAGCAAGGAGGCAGTAGACAAGATGTTGGTGTTGCTGAGAAAAAGGCATGAGTGTGCTCCAGGGTGGTGTAGTGCAGGGGCATGCTTGCACTAGGGATGCTGTCCTGCTGTCTGAGTCCCACTGGTGAAAATCTCTATCTTTCCTAATCTCATTCCAAGAGAAACTGTTTAGATTGCAAATGTAATGAGTTAATCAGCTGTGCAAACTATTCTGTGAGTAGCACATACCCTGCTGTTTTATAGGCTTTCCTGTCCTCTGTATGAACAAGTTATTTCCTCTTCTTATGGGGTAAACCTTCACACATTGAGCATGTGTGCAATTTTAAACACATTCATTCCAATGGCTTCAGGTGACTGTTGCTTCATAAATTTCCCACCAAAGGGCAGCAAAGGGACTGGAGCATCTCTTTTATGAGCAAAGACAGAGAGCTGGGGCTGTTCAGCCTGCATAAGAGAAGGCTGAACAGAGACAAGAGAAGGGGATCCCATCAATGTACAGGAATACCTGAAGGAGAGGGGGTGCAAAGAGGTTGTATCCATGCTCTTTTCAGTGATGCCAGTGACAAGACCAGAAGCCATGGGCACAACCTGAAACACAGGAGGTTCCCTCTGAACATCAGGAAGCACCTTTTCACTATGAGGGTGACTGAGCACAGGTTGCCCAGGGAGGTTGTGGAGTCTCCATCCTTGGAGACATTCAAAAGCCATCTGGCGTGGTCCTGGGCAGCCATCTCTGCTGGAGCAGGGGTGTTGGACCAGGTGACCTCTAGAGATCCCTGCCAGCCTCAGCCAGTCTGTGATTCTGTGCATTAGATACAACTGGCTGTTTGTCCCTCACAAATGTCCTTCACAACCTCCTTTGGAATTCTCATAAGGTTGTATAGGGCTCCTGGCCAAGGGTTCTAAACATCTGCTTAATAGCAGGCTCCCAGAAAAACACTGAAAATGTGGCTGGGTACTTAGGAAATATTACCATGATGACACTTCTGTGTTATGATGTTGGGTCAGATGGTGAAGTCAGTTTAAACTGCCTCTCATAGGTCACATACGGAGTCAGAGCACCTGATTCGTAAATTTGTAATGGCCCTACATACACTAATTATCAGTGAAGCAGAGCAGATACTTTAGATCTGTTATATTCACTGCAACAGGAATGGCATAATACTCACTGGCATCAGCTTTTTACATGTCAAATCAATTGTGCAGTTAAGCTGTTGTTTTAAGATGTGTTTCCTTTCAGTAGTGAAAATATTCATCTGTGTAATACTGAAATTCTGCCACTAGATAAGCCTAGAGATTCAAGAGGTGCTTTGCAGTGTAGTAGTTGGGATATTTTTAGAAGATACTGATAATTATCCACTTTTCTGGACCTATTCAAGAGAGTGCACAAACATTTGGAGCAGTAACATCAGCCTCTCCAGCTCCTTCAGGTGTCGCAACTAGATAAGAAATCCAGACATCTGTAGAAAACTTCTGAATTGATTTGCGATCCTCTTTGAGGAAAATATGTTGAGGCCATAGTGATTGATGATTTTTCACAACTCACAAATAGATTTATGAAGCAAGTAGTACTTGCATATCCTTTGCCGTTTATTCTGCATATATTTCCCTTGGTGTCTTGTACATGAAGGGGCCAAACTCTGAAGATAATCAGTGTTCATTTTACTGCCTGATAACAGGAACATTAAAATCAAGGGCACTGTATATGGTGATAGGCAGGATGACATTACGTGAAGAGCAGATTCTCTCTTCTCCCGTAACATGAATACATTTATTGGTGTCTGAAAAAAGGCAAAGTACCTTAGCCTCCTTCCCTGGCAGAGGAAGATGGCTGCATGGGTTGTGGGACAGAAAGGACCATAAGCTCTGCATGGGGTGGGAAGGAGTTGCAGGAACTTCAGGAGGAGAAGAAATCCATGGGGATTTGGCTCCAAAATCACGATGATTAAACTCTGCAGAGGTGAGCGTCAAGCACTACACTTACTCAACTGTAAGAGTGGATCTCTGCTTCCTAGAAGGCAGGGAATGACTGGTTAAGCTGTAGAAACAGAGTTTGGAATGGGCTGGGAAGTGAATTTGATTTGTATGATGCAGTTGCAAGGAAAGGCAAGCCCAGCTCTCGGGCTCTGGGATGCAGAAATGGAGCTGTGAAGGAGATTAGAGAGAGTTGTCACAACCTGAAAGGTTCTCTCGCCTGCAGGAGTAGGAGATCACAACCATAGGTTTGCAGGGATTCTGTAATACACAAGGACATGGAGGCTACTTCTCTGCTCTATTGATGTTACCAGAAATAACACAAAATTCACCACTAGCAAGTGCTTGTGATCAACACAGTGAATATATATATATATTCACAAACTGAACTGACCACATTAGTGGGCTCAGGAAAGCAACAGGCAGAGTCTCACTTCAAAGATGATCCTTGTCACGGAGTTGGGAGTCAGCCGGACATCCCTGGCGAGGGTCCAAGAGCTTGTCTAGAAGATCTTGTAGAAGGTTCACGGAGGGAGCTCAACCTGTTTAGGAAAATGAAAACTACATGTAGCACAGGAAATTCTCAGAGGGAAAAGCTTTGGTTTGGGTTAAAAAAATTAAGTCCTTTAGTCCTTTCTATAGAACAGAGACAAAAGAAAGCATAGGGCACCACCCCTTGAAACAGCCAATAGGTGCTGTTAGTTTCTGTTTTTCACCTGCGAGAGCAAATAGATGATGATGATTTCTGTTCTTTCAGACCAATTTTTATTTTCCAGACTGTTTTCCTGATCTTGCACTTAGAACAGCCAATGGCCATTACTGATCCTTTCTTTCTTAGGATGTTTTTCCCCCTTTTCAGACGATTTTTCACCTTTTCAGACAATAAGTTGCTGTTACAGTCCCTTGGTTTTGTGCTTATTGATGCTGTCTCAGGGTGCCTCTGGCTTCTAGGTACCCAGCTGCACTTCAAAGACGGTGGCTGTGCTTCTAAAGGATGCTGCTGGCACCAAGGCTGGCAGTTCCCAGGCTCACAGGCCAGCAGGCATTTTCTCTGTCAGTATTTCGTCAGACATCTTCTTCTGCTCAGTACTTTTCCCCTTGAAGCCAGGTCGCCTTTAGGGCTGCTCACATCAAGAGTCCTCTGCATATAGTCTGTGGGGTTTTGAGTACCAGGCCTCAAAAGAAATACAGCAGAGGATGAACAAGCAAGATAGCTGGAAAAAGTGATCTAGAGGGAAGGGGGAAAAAAACCTGCAGTGTGTTTTATCTAGAATAGAAAGCAACAAAGGAAATGAAAGAAGGGAGGGGAATAGGGATGCCCATCCATGGGCAGTGGTCTTCCATGCTTCATTATATTTGTTAGTATATTAGAAAAAGATTGGGGATCATTTTGGTAAAATAGCTTATTTTGTGGGAGACTGGGATTGCTTGTGCTGGCAGGGAGGAGTGTTCAGATCAAAAGCGAGGAGGAGGAGACCTCCATATCCCCACACCACCATGGGATCAGCAGGGTCCCCAAACTGAATGGCAGATACTGCCTGTGCTATAGGTAATTTGAAAAGCAGTGTCTCTAAAACCACCATCCTGGTGGAGTAGGGAGGTTGGAAGGCCTTTCGTGGCAGCGAAGGACGTACCTTGGGAGTAAGAAAGGAGGAAGGAGCAGCAGAGGAGCAAAGGGAGTTTGTATGGGAAGGATTTTGGCACCTTCTGCTCCTGGTGAAGTGCTGCAGTCAGCTTCAGGGGGATCTGTGTGGCGTTTTAATTGATTCAAGGGTAGCTCCTACACAGAAGATGCTGGTAAGGGACAGTTCTCCCATTGTGTGGGAGCATAACATAAACCCCTGCTCTCCCACGAGCACAGCTGCCCTCCTGCTTCATTCCCAAGGTTGGGCTCCAGCACAACTGCTGTTAAACAGCAGTGAGCTGGAAAGACCTCCTAACTGGTTTTATGCAAATGGGAGCCAGATATCTCATGCATGTGTATTTGCACACAGACACTGTCCCTGTCAAACAATAGATACTGTTTTGTCATGTAAATAGTGCTCAACTGACTGAGGGCTTGCTGAGAGTTGAGCTCTCTTGTCCTGAATGGTTTTGACATGTGTACAGGCAGGTATTGGAAGAGAGGGCAGGGAGCAGAATAAAGTTGTGAAACGTCAATGAGATAAGCCAAATAAAAAACCCCAAATCATGTTATATGGGAAGTTGCAAGTTTATAACCTGCTTATTGGATGAGTGGGATCAGGACTATGTGGCAAAGACGGGAAGTAAGAGAAAAAGGGGAAGAAGCAGGAGGGGAAGAAAAGCAGTTGTGTTCGTACAAGGATATTAGTGATGCCTAACTGGTGACTTGAAACTGCCTCTAATGTTCATCGTTGCTCTCCATGTGTCTATGCCTCCCTCCAAAAGCATTCTGCTTGGCAGGTGCAGCATTGGAGGTTGATCTTGGTGGTAACAAGGCCACCCCACCAGGTGCAGTGGAGCAGTGCCATCAACCAGTCCAGGCTGGTTGTGGCAGGAAGCGTGATGAGCAGCTGTCATGCAGATGCTCCCTCGGAGGCTGCTAAATAATCATTGTTGGAGTAATTAGTAGCAACAAGTGGGGGAAAAAAAATAAAAGCCCAGGAAGTGCTTTCACTGATGTCCCACCAGGCCGTGCTGATAGTCAGCGTGATGAATCACACAACTGTCTGTATGCAAACTGGATAATTTTACTTGATGTGATAAAATATGCAATGAAAACAATAGGAAAAATGCAGAGAGCAACATATAAACTACCAGACGTTTATGTAGGTGTCCAGTTCAAAATGTTGATTGGTATAAAATATAATTCTAAAAATAGTATTGATGTTGTAAAGTAAAGTATGATCCAAAAAGCACATTATTCTTGACTTGGCAGGGCTTTGCTGTTTTCCAGATACAGCTGCTATTGGTGTGGTTTTCATAATGACACCTTTGCTTGTCCTGGGCTTCCCTCTGGTTTTTAGAAATCATCTTTCCTGTACTTCTTTGGTGATATGGATGCTGAAGCAGCCTGCAAGCAGTTTGGAGGGGAAGGAGCTGGGGAGGGGAAAGGTGCATGAGGTTTTTTTTGTCCACTCTGCCAATTGCACAGGAGAGAGGCCACAGCTGTGAGCTTTGAGACCCTGCCACCAAGCAGCCAGCTGCCCGCCTGTGCCTTGCTGTGCCATCCTGGCCAAACATCTCCTAGAGCATCCGTAGAGCAGAGTGACTCATTGAGCTGCGGACAGCATCCATGGGAGTGCGGCTGGACCTCAGTGCCTGGCAATGGTGCCTCACTGCTGCTGGTCAGGAATGTTAATCCATGATCACCCTGACCATTTCCAAGCTTTGCTGATGGGGCGAGCCGGTTATTCTCAGAAGGGATTGCCCTTCGGCGAAGCAACTGAACCGGTGGGCTTCACACCTGGCTGGCTTCCCTGGAGAGGATCGGAAAGTAGGTGTTGCTTTCCCAGCCTGCCCCAGGTAAGTAATCCGATCTTGAAGAAACACAGAGGTGGCTTATTTAAAAATACGTTAAAGCAAAATCCTTGTTTTGTTGTTGTTTTGAAGGCAGAAGGTTTGAATATTCCTGAGCTCTGTGTTTCCCTTGAGTTCCCGGATTTGGGGGATGGTAATAAGGGATTTAATCCTGGAAAGCAGGGATGTGATGCAGCACGTGTAATTGTGTTGTTTGGCTCATTTTGCACCATCTGGGTGTGAAGAGGGTGGTTGAGCTTTTAATTACAGTCCTTGGACACCTGGTACCCTCCTCCTTCTGCTGCAAGTAGGGACATGATCAAGTAAGGATGCTTTGTGTGTGTGCGGCATGTAGAGAGTTAAAGCTGGCAGGGAGTGATGCCACTGCTTGTTCAGTCACCAGGCTGGGGAAGGTTCCATGGGAGGGGAATGAAAGGGTTCTTCCCCCTCCCTCTCCCACTGGTCATCTGCCTACCAGCTCAGGAGAAAAGGAAAGTTGGTCTTAGAGTTGTCTGGGCTTCCTGTCCTAATTGGATGCACTTTTCTGACTTGCAAATAATCTCAGCTAAGGTGATGTAAAGCAGCTGGTGTGGGGAATGTGACCTGTTGTGCCAGTGTCCATCTGTGAAACAGCCCAGAGCAGGAGCCAGGCTTGTGATGTGGCTGCCCTACAGTAAAGGGGACTGACGGCTGCTGGAGACTTGGTCAATGTGGGAGACATACATAAAAGACCAATAGCTGAATTGACTCCTTGCTATGCTTTTATAAGTGATCCAAGCAGTGGAAGGGGCAAGAAGGCAAACTACATGGTAACAGCAGTGCCATCACAGCCTGTCGCACCAGTGTGGCAGGACATGGCAGGCTAAGGAGGCTCTTGATCTCTCGGGGGGAATGTACTGCAGTGATGGGAATGCAGTGAGAAAGAGGAAATAAAATTCAAACTAGGGAGTACAATTTCCAGCATTACCTTGTGCAGGTACGTACCTATTAACCAGATTTTTTCCCCAGCAGCACTGAACTTTGCGCTGTTGTGAGTCAGTTGATGTATTAAGGTATGTTTCTAGCTTTGTGGCTAAGATGTAATGAACACCTACGCCTTCTGTGAAATTGCTCAGAAGTGTCAGCATGTCAGGAAAATATTTCCATGGAGATTTTTGCAGTGGATATGGAAATCTCTCAGTCACAATGATGTTACTGGTTTGTTTTGTTTCTTTGTTTTTAATTTCAGGGGTAATAAAACCAAGCAGGGTTAGACCACAAATGTTCTAAAACGCAGAGTTGTCACTGTATTGTGCATGACTCCATCCAAAGCACAGCCAGCCAGCTTAGGTGGGGACAAAGAAGCGATGGTACAGTTCATCTGGCAACCACTGCTGCACAGCCAAGGTTGGCACGGAAACAAATCACTCCTCTGCCTGAAAAGCTCACAGAGAAAGATCCCTATTGTAAGGTTTGCCCTGCACTGTGTGCTGGTTAGGAGGGAAGGAGTGGGAAGTGCTCCTGGATTACAGAGGTGCTGCTCTGGGATGTGTTGGGAGCAGGGGGGCTGGGCTCAGGGGAGTTCAGCTTGCTTTAGTAGCCCAAGTCACCAGAAAGCGTATACTTAGGGAAGCGATGTTGAAACTTTTCTTCTGTTTTCCATCTTTTGCATGTTACCAGGGTGTCCAGACTGTGTCTGTCACAGGGAGGGTGTGAGACCAGTCCAGTGGCATCACTTCTCTGTTGTCTCTTGTTGCGGTGCCTCTGAGGCCCAGAAAGTTTGTCGTGTTTCCCTGAATAAATATGTGGTTATTTCCATGTTATGCCAAACATGTTTACACTTAGAAAGCGAGGGGAAGGTGAGGAAAAGCTAACCTGAATATTTTACCTGGAAATAGTATTACTTAATATGTATAGAAATTAAGAGTCAATTATCTGGAGTTACTTTCTGGCTCTGACGTAACTTTTCTATTAACCTTGGAGAAACCAGTAACTTTCCTGTGCTTTCAAGGGCCTTTTTCTAAAATGCGTGTAATATTCTTGAGCATATTAATTACCTCAAAGAGTGTTATAAGAATTACTGCTCATAAAGTGTTTCAAGATTCATTAATACAAATTACCACTGGAGCGCAGATTAAATTCTCCTAATATCATCTACTACTACAAATTAACCAGCATGGTTTTAATATACATGACCAAAAATGTTTAGTGTACGTCAGTGATCCTGTAGCATCCAGGCACTCTGGATACCACTTTGGTGACACAGGAGATCACAATACACTATTAGCTATTTAATTAAACAGGGCTACAGCATCTTTTTGTCGTAGAAGGGATACTGGTGGACACAGTCCAGTAACACTGGAATGATGTTCATTAAAAGGTCTTGCCCCCAGTATTTTAAAGACGGAGTTCACGTGCCACATCCATCCATGCATTTTCTCCTTGTTGCTGGGAGTGTCATCTTGGTATGAGGGTGGAAATTAAATCTTTCTGCTGTTCTGCTGCTGATCTCCCTGCTGAAGCTGTTAGCAAAAATGTTAGTCCCCCGAGTGGTGGGATTATGATGGGGAGGGGTTTGTAGTATCAGCTAAACTGAGGCAAATCAATTTAGGGGGGCAGCAACGACATTAAGCAGTAATAGCTTTTAGTAATAGCTTTTAGTTACTGCTGTTTTGAGATGGATTCAAAGGGATAATGTAAGGGTGAGAGGCATTGTATTCTGCTGTCAATCTCCACGATCATTTAGTCCCTCTAGCGATTACTTAGACTGTGCAACGCCTGTAATACTGGTAGCTGATAAGGAGCAGTGCAATTTCAAGAGAGAAAGATAAATCATCTAGATACACACTGGCTATCTTGAAGGTGTTTTTCCTGTACTGAAACGATTAAATACCCATGTGTGAAAAGCAGAGGTAAAGCTGAAGCCCTCCCAGAGTGGGTAGGTTCTGGGTCCTATAGCTTAAAGTGATCTGTGGATGCATTTTCTGGAACTATGTCAGAAGTCCTTTTTCAGCTCTGATGGCTCACTGAACAGGTCAGTGGAGCCCCAGAAGAGCACACAAGTTTGTGTGATGAGTGCTACATCTGAATTGTTGCTGGGGTCAGTGGGGCGTGATGTCAGCACTGCAGGGGGAACATCATTTCTCATTGACAGCAAAAATGAGTGTTTCTCAGTTGCAGGTCATGATCCCTCCCAGAGATGTCCTTGGGAGAGGCTGTGAAGCATTTTATACTGGTGAGGGAGCAGTCAGCTGCCTTTAATTGCTGACTGCACTCAGTCCTTTCACTGCAGAGGTTTGTGTATTTGTATCAGCAGCCAGTAACTATAACATATTCTTGTTCCTTTGGCCAACACAGGCTGAGCTACTGTTAGCAGTGGATGTAGTTAACCTGCCCTTGGCTAATTAAAGTCTGGGAAACACAGTGGGAAGGACAGAATGAAAGGGGGCCACACAGATACAGGTTAGGCCAAAAGCTCTCAGGAAGGTTAAGGACTTTTGTCCCAGACCTAGGGGATTGAGGGCACATTATGTGGTACTGTCTGTATCCCTCTGCATTGCAAGAGAAGTACAGCGTCTTCAGGAGGCTTCGAGGCTTTTTTGTGACCCCCTTCCAAAGTGATGCAAAGACCAACACCCGAGCTGCTGCAGTGCTTCTGTCTCTGAAACCTTGCTGACAGCAGTGTTGTTTTCTGATCCACAGGTACAGAGGATGGCATAGCAGTAACGTCAGTGTCCAGGGAGCTGGGGTCCTTCATCGCTTGTCTGCATGCTGTTTGAACCGATCCCAAGCCTTTGTTTTTGGACCGAGGAATTGTGAAAACCTGTCTCTCCTAATTCATGAGCCAGCAGGATGTGGTTGCCGTGCTTTCAGAACGCCTGCTCATAGCTGCCCACAAAGGCCAAGTGGAGAATGTGGTGCAGCTTATCAACAGGGGTGCCAAGGTAGCCGTTACCAAGGTAACGAGAGAAAAACGCTTTGCGAAATCCCTGGGAACTAGCAGAACTCCTAGACCATTGTCTGTGAAAATGCCTTTGTAGCTTTACCAGTCTGCATGTGGCTGGGGTTAGTGCTTAGATTTCCTTAAAGTTTATACCTAATAGCTCATGTGAATTTACAGGGTAGTGCATGTCTCGTGTTTACACACTTCCCAGCAGATGCAGCTGTGGTGAATGCTGTGTCCTTAGAAACGTGGTGTGTCAATGGAGCCACGTTTCTAATGCGTTGTTTTTCAAAGCGTGCATTGACTTTTGAGCACTGTGTGAACTGATGAGTGGAGGTATTCATCACTGTCAAGGGAACGTGGTTCAGAGCAGCCATCTTTCCTGGTGAGGGGATGGGGGGAGCCAGCTGTTGCATAGGGGGAAGGCATGCAGAAAGTATTTCTTGCCACTCAAGTCTCTTGGTACAGCAGCCTCTCTTACACCTGATGTCTTCACTGATTTGTGCTGTGGAGTCCCCTGTCAGTTCCAGACTTGGGGGTTGCAGACTGTTTCCTGTACCTTCGAGATGAGGTCAGCATCAAAGGATTTCTGCTTAGACATTAAGATAGTTCAAAGACATTCATCTGTTTCTGACTCTCAACATGTTGTAAATAATACTAGCATATTGAAGAGGAGATGGAATTAGCTGTTGCATAGAAAGTTTGATCAGCAAAAAACCTTCAAAAGAATTAGGCAAGTTAGGTCTTTAGAGCTGTAACATAACATTTGTGACATCCTGTTTTGATGAACTATTGTTTTCCATCATATCTAGCTTTATTTGTATTTCCAGTGATTTTGAACACTATATATATATATGGGAGCTAATATTTACAGATAGAAAGCAAATGTGAGTACATTTGATAAGTGATATGTCTTTTTATCTGTCAGTGACACTTGTTTTTCAATCCCTTTGCAGTGTTTGAGTGCTAGATAGTGTTTATTTTGAAAGTTGGAGTGATCCAAGGACAACTGGTGCTTGTAGGTTTTGTTTGACAAAACAAAGTGGCCTGTTGTTGGTAGATACAAAGCACAGATGTAATAAACATGAATGGTGCCATAAAGATGCCTGTTTGGCTCTGTTGTCCAAGAACCTCTGTAGCTGATGAACAGGTATTAAAGGTAATAATAGATCAAGAAATACCGACTTACAGATATCTGAATGGTAGCTTGGGGGTTTGTGGCTGTTTTTTGTTTGGTTGGGTTCCTTCTAAGATCATGAGCTTTTACACTGCTAAGGGACCTACCCAAAATGATTGAAAGGATGCTGTCCTTTGCATAAATTTGTGCACTAATGTAATTTCAGATCCAGCTTCCACAGTGTTTGAATATAAAATGTCCATCCTTTGTCATGGTTGACAGAATAATGATGCCACTGATTTAACTGTTTCATGAAATTAGTTGCCATGATCCACAATTCCAGTGCAAAATTGACACTTCCTCATTGTTAAGGTTGTTTGTTACGCAATAATCGATGCTTTCTCTTAATTACAGTAAGAAGCAAATCGTGTAGCTCTGACTTTCAAATGCAAAATCAGGTTAATTTAATAAAATACAGATTCATTAGAGTTGGGCAGTTTTTCCTTCCTGTATGGTATAGGTGGCTTCCTGCTTCTTGCGCTCGCTTTATTGTTCAACCTGGTGTGCAAAATCAAAGCAAAGCTCATTTGGCTGCAAAACTGCACCCAGGTGCAGAGTGTTGGTGTTTCTGTTGGGAAGCTGAGCTTGCTGATGAGCTCTGAGGCCATCTCCATAGCTGACCTGGTACTACAAGATTGTAGCTATTTCCTAGAGAGCGTAGGTCATCCCCATGGAACCCAGGGAAGCGGATGACAAAATCTGCCCCTCTTGTCATTCTGAATGGATCCTGGCACGTCAGCGGACAGCACAGATGAGGTACTTGGGTAGGTTGGTGATAAGCCCTGCTCAAAAGATAAGGCAGCAGATCAACAAGACTGCGGAGGAGTGCACAGAGGAGTAGAGAGGCTCTCAAAGGAGCAACTGAGGCTTGTGTGCTTGGGATTTTTGGAAGCACGCACTCATTCTTTCCATGCTTTGAGCCAGATAGAGGTGAGGTTAATGTGACCCAAGAGGTGTAAGACCAAGCTGCTGCCCTCGTCAAAGCCCATCAGTTCAGGCTCTGTAATGTCCTATGCAGGCCTACACAGCATCCAGTTTGTGCATAGGAGAGCATGTGCATATTTGCCTATGAAAGGCTATGAAACATACCCTGTAAGAGCTTGATTTGCTGATCTGGTGACACATGAAAGCTGAAAGGAGAAAGAGACATTTAAAGTCACAACAAGGTTGTCACAGGAGCAAGCATGTATAAATTAGCCTCACATTTTAACTGGAAATGTAAAGGGATTTTTTAGCCGCCAGAGAGCCAGGTTCTTGTACAGTCTTTTGATAAGCAGAACAGGTGAAAAATAAGAACTACTTTCTGGATAGGGATTGTTAATTTTAGAATGGGATTGTTAATTTTAGGGTGGAAGTTAGGTGGCAGGCTTGTTGTAGTGGAGAGCTGTTGACCAAGCTTTCAGATAAATTGAAACCCAGAGCCCTCTCCCCAAGATAAAACTTCTTGCAAATGATGCATAACATTAATTTTTTCGTGTGCATGCCTTAGTTGTCTTTTACCTGTATGTCTTATGCTTTTATTCATAGTTTTCAGTTTGTTCTGTCAAATTGATTTTAAATTCTAGGGATTTGCTTCAAAAGGCTTTTGTACTTATCAGCCAATGTTCCTGCTGAATTCTGTCAGTTTTACTGGAAGAAGACACACAGAAACAAAGCTCTTTGAAAGGAGGAAAAAGTTCCCACATCACTTTAGGCTTTAAATATTCTTCTGGAACGCATCTGGAAGCTCAAACCAATTCTTGTGAAAAACACCATGGAGAGACACAGCTTGAAGTGACTGGCGTCTAGAGTTAAGTGCTAGAGAGTTCTTTATTCGAACAGGGTTGAGCATAGCTGAAGGTAAATGAAGGATATTTTCTGTAACAAAGTACTGTTAAATACTGGATAGCTGACAAGTTCATCCAGTTCTATTTTTATTGTATGTATGGAAGGTCATATGACGTGGTTAATTGCTGCTTCAGTAAACAACAATTCAGCTGCAAAATGGTGTTGAATTCTTGTCACCTCTAAGTAGATGATTTCTTTAAGAAGAAGAAATAATATGAGAGAAATAGAGTTCAGTGGAGAATCCATGTATCCAGGTGCTCACTTCAGCGTTTCCTTGGGGGTGCACTTGTTTTGTTTTGGCAGCATCACTAGCAAGGCAACTGTGCAGGTGAAGTCAATATGGAAGTGTGGTTCTCCCTGACTCCAGTAAGGGATACAGGGTTCATTCCAAATGTGGGGCCTTTTAAAATATGTAGAGAAGAGCTGATGGCCACTAGGTCACATTGCTGTCTGACATCAGGGAGGCCAGAGGGGGAGAGGGCTGGTGGCACTGTGTTGTATATGCATCAAGCATTTGTCCTGCTGCTGGGATCTCTGCCACCAACCATGTGGGATTGTGGCCATGGAAGAAGTGGCCCTAGCACTCAGCAGAGGCTTCGTGGCTCAAAGTGCTAATGGATAATTTCCATTTTTGTGCCTTTTCATATGATGTTCTTCACAAGTGTGAAATTTATAGCATTTCTTTATGATAAGGGGAAAAAAATACCCCAATTGATGATACAAATTGCCTGACCCAACAAGCAGGTGCCTTTATAAAGTATTTTGGTGAGTATGCTGCAAAAGCTGGAAAATTAAGAACTGATCTTGGTGTAGTTAAGTCTTTTCTTCCAAGCAAGAAAGTTGGTCTCTTCTTTTAGTCCTTTTGAGTAGAGCTTCCTTTCAGTAAAGTTATCGACAGCTGCATCTTTGACATGAAAGCGCTGGCCTTTTGCTGAGCTGCTCTGCCTGTTGTCTTCTCAGGATGTTGTTTTCCGGGATTATTCATTTGATTTTGTGAGTTGGGATAGGTTAGGGAGGGGGCTGTGGACCGCTAGGAGTGGCCCAGGAGTGGTGGTAGTGACATCTGAGATCAGCTCAGCTCTTCTCTTGAGCTTGCCCCCAGAATGGTGCCTGGAGCATGGAGAAAAGTGGGATTTGACCTTCCAGGAATCAACTGGATGAAACAAGGCACTTTGCAGTAATGGCAGCCATTAACGTCAGGCTGCTCAGTGCCCAGAGATGAAATTTCCAGGTCTCCATCTCTGCACTATAGCTCACCAAGACAGAAGTTCCTGGGTGTTGGGTTTCACTGGGGTGTTGCAGCACAGGGTGGAATGCTCAACAGCAAGAACTAGTAAGGCCAGAAAAGGCTGTGTATTAGTAAGCACACACAGAGGAGTGTCCCGCTTCTCTATTAAAAGTGAAAAATATTGCCGGAGAAAGACATAAAGGTAGTACAGGCAGTTTAAATGTGACTTGTTCAGCACCATGTGGTTTAGATTTTGTCAAAGGGAAGCAGAATATACCTTTTCTGCAGAGCACAGCCTTAAGATCATAGCCATAAAATTGAAGTCTGTGGAGAAAGGATGATTATTTGGGAAAAAAACCATAGAAATGCAAAATGTAGTGCTTCTGTTTTGATTCAGTAATTGTTTGTTTAATGTTTGAATTAGTGGTTACTAGCCTACTATATGGTAACGCTTTTGTAATGCTGAGCTACTTGTACTCTTGCCATCAGGATTTCAAGTTCAGAGCATGTTGAGTTCTTTAAAAAAAATTGCCTTTTTTTTTTTCTTTTCAAACACAATTTGTATTTTGAGGCTTTCACATTTTTGTGCTCCTTCAGTTTGAAAAACTACTTGTGTTGTTTGTAAACAATGAAAATAACGGAAAGGGGAGCCAGTGAACATTTAGGGACTTGCTGAATGCCCCCTGAGGTCAACGAGAAACTTTCCCCTGACCTGAGTGAGCAGGTTATTCATGGAGAGCAGGTTTCAATCATCAGTGTGACAAGACTTGGTTTTTGTTTTCAAGCATTCTAATAAAAGGCGGATAGGCATGGTTTTGTGTAAGTGCAGAATGGGTGAATAAGTAATAGTCCTTGTGCAGCACAAGAGCAGGGTGAGGTGGAAAACTGAATGCACTTGCGTAAAGGTATCTACAAATAAACACAACAGAGGATCATGCGGCTTGTGGTGCTGAGGCCCCTCTGCATAGATTTGGTTGCAGAGTGCATACATTGGCAGCTACTCTAAGAAAATTCTGCTTTCAAGTAGTATGTATCAACAGCTGCCTGTTAATGCCTGGAAGTTAGACTATGGATTAAATACTAACATAAGCCCTACCCTTGCATTTTACTGATGAAGTTCAGTGTGGCTGTTTACTGTGCTTGGCTGCAACCTGATACTCCCCATAGCTATAGCAGCATGTCAGGGTTGTTGAAGTTGCTGCTTTAGTGCAACGTAGTCCCATTTATTTTGTCAATAAGCCTGTGACACAGGAGCATTTGTATGATTTGTTGCCCTCTGAAGCATTTCAGTACGTTTGAATACAAGTCCAAATTGCATGTTTTTTATATGAATGAGTGCTTTATCGGTTCATTAATCCCAGGTTGTAGCAGTCTCTCATTTGTATTTCTGTATTAACCCCCAAGCTGTTACAGTTGATATCTGGAAATGCTCACAAGCTTTTAAGTCAGTAATCTGCATATTAAGCAGTCCCTGGGTTTAGGGTCTCCTTGCGATAAGCATCCAGGAGACATTTGTATGTTCTTGTTCAGGGAGACCTTAGAGCAGCATCCTGTACCTAAAGAGGGCCTACAAGAAAGCTGTAGAAGGAGTTTTTACAAAGCAGGTAGGGACAGAACAAGTGGGAATGGTTTTAAACTGGAAGACGGTAGATCTAGATTAGATATCAGGAAAAAAATTCTTCCCTGTGAAGGTGCTGAGACACTGGCACAGGTTGCCCAGAGAAGCTGTGGCAGCCCCATTCCTGGCAGTGTTCAAGGCCAGGTTGGACAGGGCTTTGAGCAACCTGGCGTAGGGGAAGGTGTCCCTGCCTGTGGCAGGGGATTGGAACTGGATGAGCTTTAAGGTCCCTTCCAACCCAAACCATTCTATGATTCTATATGTTTTCTTTCCTGCTGCAACCCGCTTGTGTATTCAGATCAATCCACTCCTTGATGTAGTATTGAGTATGAAATGTCTTTAAGGAAGAGACATGAACAGTGAAATTTGTGTGTCTGCCATCATCTCTCTTGCCCCTAAATATTTTGGGTAGGATGCATTATTGTGAGAGTAAAACTTTGTGGTCTGTTGGTTTGACTTACAGACATGAAGGCACAAGCAGCTCTGACTGTTGCCGCTAGGGCTTCCCGCTGTAGCCTGGACCCATTGAACATTTATCTCCAAAGCTTGCTGTGCTCCTGGTTTCTCTTCACAGCATGAGGGGCATCCAGATCACCTTGTTTCTCCCCCACAGTTTGTTCTGGATTAGTGCATGCATGCATATGTACTTAAATACCTGTGTGCATATGTGTATGTTTGTGTGGGCAGGTGGGGAGGTGGGTGGGAGTGTTTTCCAGTGTTCGCATTGCCTGTACGGGAACGCTGTCCAGCTGCGCTGCCCATCTCTGCTCTCATTTTTATGTTACTGGGAAGAAAAAGAAAATCTGGCAGTGTCAGTTCTTACAGGGTCATGATTAATCTTGAGATGATCAGTGCTTTTCCAAAAAGCCGGAGCCTCTAATCAGTGTAATATGCTGGAATTGATCCTCCTTCCCACTCCCATCCTCATTAGTCATAGTTTTCATTTATAGTCCCTTTGTAATGGGAAGAGCTCAAGGACTTTAGGTATGCAATAGCTCTGGTCTCCGAAGGTCTCTCTCTAAGGGTCTTCAATAGGTTGGGTGCCTCTGAATCTGTTTTTGGATAGAGAATCTCCAGACAAGCTCTCTGGAATAAAAATAATCCTTTATTTTTCTGTTTCAGTAACACTGGTTTGTTTTGTTTTGTTTTTTTTTTTAATCTTTTTTTAACAAAACCCTGGGTTTTGGGAACTTGGCTAAAGTTACTGAACACGTGGGGATGATGATAGGGGATGTGCACAGTTAAGGTGAATCTCTGTTTGCTGAGTGACAGGAACAGCCAAGTAGCTAGCCCTTGCTTGCACCTCTCCAGCAAGTGCCCTGTCCTCCTCTGTCACCCATCTCCTGTGGCTGGCCATGAGCATGGGGAGGCTGCCTGTTGAGGATGGGGATGGGTTGGTCCTAGTGATAGGAGAACCTGGTGCTCCCTGGAGCATCCTTCAGGTAAGCCTGTTCCCTGGGGTGGCTTTATTTTAATGTGCCTTGAGGCACTGAACAGGCATGTGAATGTTGCGTGATCCAGGTCGTCTTTTCTTGTGCTTCCTAGGCGATCACTCGGTGTGGTGATTGCCTAGGAAGGTGTATTGGGTGAGGAAGACCTGTCCCTCATATTGAAATATACTCTGCTTTCATAGTTTACTTTTAGCACAGTACCTTTGGCTGCATGTCAGCTTTTTTTCAGTGTTTTGAGATGATTATCTTATCAGAAAGTTTCCCTGCTGGGGTATATTAATGTAGTTGACATGTTTTCCTTTTAAAGAACAGGAGCTGGCTTCAAGTTGGGTTTCTTTGGGATTTTTTTCTGGTCTGTGCACAGATGGCAATTATTTTTTTTCATGATGTATTAGTAACTTGCCAGAAAGTGAGAGGCCTGGATTAGGTGGTTTACTTATTGCTATTAAGTAATGTAGGAATTCAGAACCCATAACCATGAACGTGCTGGAGCACATACTCATAATCCAAACATATTGTTCATTGCCCGAAATTATTTGTCAGTGGGACTTGCCTTTTTTTCTCCCCTTTCTCTTTTCCTTTTTCCCCCGTGTTACCTTTTATACCTCTTACTATTGAGTTACCCAGAGCAGTGACATAGCCCTGGCTGTCCTCCAGGCTCATGGAGAAGGAGGTGTGCTTGGTGCAGCTCAGTCCCCATTTAGGGACCTGTGATCAGGTCAAGCAAGAAGCCCCCAGGCAGCAGGCTGGATGGCACCCAGGAGCAGTGGTGATAGCCAAAAGTGAGCCCTTCCCACGCCTTCAGTAGGGCAGGAGTGGAAGTTTCCCATGTGGGAATTAGCTTCTGCTGCTAACAGGAGCCAACATCGGGGTTTTGAGACCCTTGTGTTGGAGTGCGTGAGGACTTCTCCCTTAGATCTGGCCCCTCAGATCAATAATGTAGGACAACTAGTCAATGTTAATGTAATCAGTGTTTAATGTTTTCAAAGCATTGCACAACTACTCAGTAATGACCTGGGCATTCTGTCCCCAGCTGTTCTGTGGATTTCGGCACTGGTTTTCCCTTTTGCTCTGAAGAGGCTGAATTCCTGTGGCTTTTTCCAGTTACGCAGGTTTGGGATTTGCTGTGTGAAAACAACCCTGCCTTGAGTTGTTTTTTTTTTATTTACCTGAAGAGGCTTTCCTGCTGGAGAAGTTGCTTAAAACCTCAGGGAGCTGATGGTTGCCTTCTACTTACTTGAGGCCGCTAGTAGTCAGTGAGCTCTTCAGGTGTTTTCTCCTTCTGTAGGTGATATATTAGGGCTGATTATCTTCCTTTGCAGGGTAAATCATGGGGTAGAAAAACAGCAAATAGCAACAGTAATGAAGAAATAGATATGTAGAATAGATACAGGTGAAGAATAATGTAATTCCTCCTGATCTCATAAAATTCCTAGTGGAGGAAATGGGATTCTTTCTGAAGATACTCTGCTTTCAGCAGTTTTCTTAACTGTGATGAAACAAAATTTGCAATGAACAGTTCTAGAGTGTTGCTGTTTAACAGTCCTTAAGGTGTTTCACTTGTTTTTCATGTTGATGTTTGAAGATTTCATATATTTAGATACACATGCACACACACTTCCTAGAGCAGGACGTAATTCTCGATCCTCCCTTGAGAGTTTTTCAGATTGTATGGGTTAAATATTTAGGGAATAACTTGTTGTAGCTCTTCTCTGTTGTCCAGAGTGCCTCTTACAATCTCTTCCCTCTCTGAGTCTCAATTCTTATGCCTCTTTAAGGAGAAGTAGCATATTCCCCTCTCTCTGAAATATTTCATTTTAAAATCTGTCAAAGGATGATGAAGTGGTGCTCAGTTATGAGTAACAGTTGTTTTCCTCTTGTCATTTCACTTGGATTTTTTTTAACCCATTTGTTGGGAGGATGTTTGTTGTTGTTTTTTTCTTTTAAATTGATTCTAGTGTCAAATTTCAATCTTTGTTTTTCCTCCTAAAACCATACAATGTGTATCCATCTCACTAGTTAAAGCTTTTCTGTCCTTCTGTTTATTATGGAAAGGTCCTTAATTATATTATAGATAGAATTTCACATGACTGTTTTATACTCTTCCTTTCATGTGGATTAGACCTTGGTAATGTTGAAAAATAAGGTTTGGCTAAAACAGCCTGATAGATCTTTGGCAAAAGGATGTTGGTTGTCGTACATGTGAAGTAACTGGAAGTGACCACAGGTCTTCCATTCCTTCTAAGGAGAGCATCTGTCATACACAGCAGTTCATCAATTCTTATTTCTATTGCAAAGATGGTACCCATTGCAATATATGAATTAGCCTGCTGCTATTGCAACTTGGTCCTACTGAGTGAATCTGAAAGTGGTTGACCATTCTGCACTCCAGAGGAAAAGAAACAATGGGCCATGAATTCTCTTCAGGCGTGGATAACAAAGCCAAATCCAAAACTGTAAGGGAGTATCAGTATGTCAGTGTAATATCCCTTTTGTTGGTTATCACTGGGATAAACTGAAATGTTGGAGAAGGGAGAGTTTTCAGCATACACAAAACTAAGGGGAAGCCTTTGGTACACTAATATGTCAGTTGCTGCTATTGCAGGTTTCAGAGAGTGAGGTATGAAAGAGGAAAAGCAGATAAAAATCCTGTTTAACTACCATGCATAAAAATTGATCTGAAGTTATTACTATTTTCTTCACATTCATAGCATGGCCGGACCCCGCTGCATCTTGCTGCCCACAAGGGTCATCTCCACGTTGTCCGGGTTTTGCTGAAGGCAGGTTGTGACCTGGATATTCAGGATGATGTAAGTAGATACAACCTTCTTGCTTGGGTGGAGGGGGAAAAGGTGATTTGCAAGTAACAGTAGACTGTCACTTCTTTGAAGTAGGATGAAATGAAAACAAAATCTGTTTCTCTATTTTCTGATATGGAGATGTAGAACTGCATGGGAGACAATGTAAAATGGGGTGATTTTCAGTGAATAACTTGGTCCTCTTGCTCAAGCTGCTGAGCTTTATGAGAGCTCTGGTTGTGCCAGGCAGGTGTAAGTAGCAGTGAAAGTCATTATCTGCCACTTGATGTAGGAGTGAAATAAGAGCTCACTGTACTCTGTAGGAACCCACTGGAGGACGTCAGGCAGGAGACATGATCTGTTGTGATGTTTGCTTGAAGTGGAAGATGCTTTTGTGTAGACACATACTGCAGCAAATAGAGTATTGAGCAGTTGCCTGGAGCACTGTGCAGTGTCACAGAGAAATCATCCTGTTGGCAGCTGTACTCAATGTGGGGATGGTCAGATCTGTGAGGCTGTTGTGTGGTGAAGCACCAGCACAATGAAAACAGCTTTGAATTTAGCAAATGGTAGTTTGTCTTCATTTGGTAAAATATGTAAGTTACTGGAATTTCTCGGGTTTCTGTAAGAATAGTTTTGATCTTGGACCAGGCTTAAAGGGACGTTGGAGTGACTAGTAACGTGGTTTTAGTTACCTCGCTGTGATGAGCAAAGGTGTAGGCTGAAATGCACAGCATCAGTTGCATAACCATGAAACCACGACTTCTTCAGACTCATTGCTAACTTCTGATAGTACACTTGGAACAAGTTTGAGGAAGGGTTGCTTTTGTTGCCCCTGTAATAAGTAAGGTGAAGATTCTTCAAAGGACCTAGAGGTCCAAAGGTGGTTTGTAGAGGTACTTGTATGACTACTAAAAATACACTAGAAATGACTAGGTGCCTTTTGAAAATCCCCTTAGGCATTTATCTGCATCTAGGGAGTCTTAAATGTCTGTAGAAATTGGAAGACTGGTTTTCTTCTGTGCATGAGTAGCTGCTTCCCTGTGAGATGTGAGCAGTCTTTCTGACAAGCTTAGGGCTGGGGTACGGGTGCAGCCGGATTGCTACTGGGAATCTTGTTTTTCTAGGAAGAAACTTTGCTTCCTGTCCTCTTTATTCTTTCCCTGTGCCCATCTGTGAAATGGAGCAGATTTGCAAGTGTAATGTGAGTATCAGTTTATTCAGATGTATCCTGAGTATGTTTTTTGACTTCTCCCTGCAAAAATGATTCATCAGGTATTTAGGAGAAATTGCAGGTACTTTACAAGTACTGTCAGAGAAGAGCAAGCTGCTGCTGTAAGAGTGGAAGAGCTTCCACCAGTTTGGTCAAACTGGATTTCTGTGAAAACTGTTTTATGAGTAAGTCTGGGTTTTTTGTAATCCTCCAGTAATAAAATCTAGGCTGTTTATGTGTAAATGTGATAGCCATAATGGAGAAACAGTAAATCAGTGTATAGCATCATTTTGGTTTAGCAGAGTCTTGCACTGGAGAAGTACTTGGCTTGTAGAGCCCTATTTCACTTGCCTTGCAAGCTTTGCAGGGGCTTTGTTCATAGCAACTGCGTACCGCTTCTAAATGTGGTGACTAATCTGAACGGAATAGATGCATGCTTGATTCACAGATGCTGTTTCTTTAAAGCGTATTCAGATTTTAGCTCTGTATTTTGTACTAGTAATTTGGTTGGGGTTGAAGAGAGCCTCAGGAGTTGCAATCTCAGAGAGTGCATGTGGATTTGTCTTAGAAGAGGAGAAAGGCTAAAACTCCAAGTGAAGATTTTTGCTCGTGAAAGGTATTAACTAAAATATTTCTGCTTTCCTTTTACATAGGTCTTCAAAAAGGTTCTATATTTTTTGTTTCAACTTGTAAAATTAATTTTTACTCTTTATTTGTGCCCCACAGAATATATTTGTACTCTACTTTAGTTGATATCTGTTGATGATGCCTTCGGTCCCTTTCACTGTGTGCTTATTTGGCAGTGAGGGCATCTTAGTGTCAATGTTGATTGACATCTATATATTTAGTTGCTGTTTTTCAGGAATACAGATTTAGGTTTAAAGATTAAGTCACTCGTAAGAGTGGGGAGTATCGTATTTAATTGAAAAGTACATTACTTAGTTGTTTTTTGTCTGTGGCATTGTTGTGATAACATCTCCAGTTTCTGAAATGCTGATTTAGATCTTATTTTTCTAAATAACAAGAGAAATGTAAGCACATTTTGTTCTGGAGTTGACTCTCTTTAGCTGATGAATGAATGCAAGAGTAACTTTTAATGAATGCCACATGATAAGCAGAAACTTGTTGGAAGTTGCTACCTGTTGCGGAGAGATTAAACCACTCACTTCATGTTCTGCAGATAAATTCTTTAACCCCCGGTAAGAGCCGTAAGAACTAGTTGAAGAATGACCTCCAGTGGCCTGGAGTGGGATTATTATGAATTTCAGCCGGTGGAGTCCAGCTCTGTAGAGTATGCCACCCCGGGGGCTAACTCCTTCCTTCTCCCTGCCAATACTGAAAACTCTTATTGGGATCCCAATGCTATCTCTGAATGGTCAATGAGCATCCACACAGCACACACCTCAGAAATAGTCAAGGAGAAAGTTGTGCCGGTGAAGGAAATCAAGGACGAAAAAGATAAGAAAAACCAGAAGAGAAAGGCTAGGAAGGAACCTAGAAGATCAGAAAGAGAGAAGGAGGTTAGAAACCTTGTGCATCAACCCTGCCTTGAGCTTGATGTCTCGCACAGCTGCATGCTGCGAAACCTTGGCCCGATGGTCTGGCATGACTGAGCTGTTCTGCGGTGCATGACTGCATGGCAGGCTTTGCGCTGGGTGTTCTGCGGCACTTCTCCTGCCCTCTGTGTGCTTTCTGGGAAAACAAGTTGATTTAAAATACAGGCCTGAGGCCCCGAAACTTCCCTTCTGGAAGCTCCAGTTTAAGAAGCAGAAAATGAATTTCACATGGAACAGTAACCCATGGTTCATAATGATTTCTAGCTGAATATAAATATGCAGAGTGGCTTATTCCTGTACTCCCGTTTCAGTCCATTCAAGCTGTGATCTGTTTCATTTGTGATTGTTTTTTTCATGCCTTGATCACTTCTGCTCTTCATGCATCATCATTAATCATTCAGCGTGAAATAGTTCTTAGTGTGTGTCATGATGGCTGCTTTTCTTCAGCAGAGGAGGAGAGCAGCACAGTGACACTGGGGAACACTAGAGCACATGATTCAATTGCCTTTGTGTCAGCTGCTTCAAAATGTCCGTGTATGCTTGGATGCTCCTGAGAGGATTTAATGCTTGGCTGTATTTTGAACTTTCCACCATGAATTTTTAGTTACTTGATTTCATAGTATAAGACTTTGCAAGTGCCATCCAGCACTTTGTACTGGGGATTGAAGGCATGAGTTTTGGCTGGTTATTTTGGTGCAATTCTCCTATTGCAAGACAGGTTTTTCGGACATTTCTGCAAACATGGAAAGACAATGAGGAGGCAAAGTGTGACCCTGGAGGGGGGCTTTAAAGGAGATTGTACAATTGATGGGTGCTCTGCAGAATAGGAGTGTGTAGGAAAGCAAAATATGGTGGTTATAGTTTTGTTTTTTTTTTTAAATCAGAGAGAAGAAGAAGTAATATGTATTACAAACTGTTGTAAACCAAATCTCATTAGATTTGGGCAGTAGAGTGTATAATAGAGACTCCAATACCTAGGATTGCTGGCAGAAAGTGTAATAGCTCCCTGAAACCCCTTTGTAAGTCGTGTTATTTCCCTTCCCTTGGGGTGAACTTCAGATGTAAAATAGATGCCTACTCAGTTCCCAGATGCCTGGTCTCAGTAGTTGTATCCACTACTTTAATTCAGTCAGTAAATGAGGAAACTTGAGGAGGTAATTGCGGACACCAGGACACTGAGCAAGTGCCCCTAGTTTAACCAACACAGAAATGCTACAGTAAAGTGTAGCACCATAATCTGTGGAGAAGGTCAGGACCCATGTATCTGCCTTTCTTCAGGAGCCCCAGCCTGTAACCCTCCCTCAAAAGCAGTTGTTTAAGCTCTCTGTACAAAGCATGGTTTCACACTTTGGAAACGTACCTGCTGGTGCTGGGCCTTGCTGTGCAATAGACTCGTTATAGGTAGAGCTGTCAGGATGTGCAGTCCCACATCCTATGCAGCAGTGAATGCAGACTCCTATCCCAGTCTTCCAGCATCTGCCTCTCTCTAGCCCAGTGAATGCCAGCATGTTTCTTAAAAGTGGAGCTCCCTCAACACAGCAGTGCTTTCATGGCAAGTCAAGCTGGGTGAGTACCATAACCTCTGGGTGCAGTGACACGTGCAAGCCGAGATGTCTGGGGCGTTGAAGTGAAAATGATTGAGTTTGAGTTGCTTTCAGAGCTAGGAAGGGGATTCAAGATGCACCAGTGTAGACTTAAGTGCCTCACTTCTACCAAGCTTCACTTAAGCACCTAAGTGTCTTTTTGGCTTCAGGCCCACACCTGCATTTAGTCAGACTGTTGTTTCTGTCAAGGTCACGTTTATGTGACACAGCAGAGGTGTATCTCTCTCTGTTGCTACTGAGCTGCTGTCTGTTCCTAAGGAATACATCACCTACAAATAGCATCATAAATTGTGCCCAACATAATAGTCTGGGCAGTTAATACACATTTGCCAGTGTAATTACGCTCTGAGCCTCTGCAGCAGCCCCCTAATGCCTTACTTAAGGCAGAACTCCGATGAGTACTTTCAAAGACAGTTATTTTAGCAATTAATAAAAAGAGTCAGTGATTGCACTGCCTGAAAATTCACACTGTGAAAAATGTCATCAGTTTTCTCTGACTCCAGAAGAGGCAAGATTGGGGTTTGCTCTTCTGCTGCAGGGGAGGCAAGGCAGGTTAGAAACACAATGGAGCAGGCAGGGTTATTTATAGGTGGGCTATGCTGTCTGCTCAGTGACTCACACACAGAGGCCATCACGGTCTGGTGGCTCAGCTTCCACAGCACCTTAAGCAGTTTAAGGTTCCTGTGTGTGCTGAGGTCCAAGGGAATGGTTGACCAGTTCCTGCCCTGCTGGCTGAGGGGCCTGGGGGTGGTAGGGACCTTGATAACTGCCATGTCTTCACTGGGAGGAGCCTTGCAGGAGGTGAGGCAGGGTTTGAGATATCCTTTGACACTCCTTGTTGCATGGATGAAGTATTTATTTAGCTGGTCAGGGTGCTGGTTGGATCTTACTCTCAGATGCTTGCCTTTCCCTGTACTTGCATAAGGAGGATGTCAGCACCAATGCCTACACCTTGGGCAGGAAGCCCCAGAGCCTGCCATCTGTGGGGCTTGTTTCCCTTCACCTGCCTGAGCTTCCATTCCGGGCACCAGAATATAGTATGAGACAAAGCCTGGGCATGGCTGAAGCTGTCCCTGTGCTGCTCTGCAGTCCCAGTGAATGGTCCCCCAGCACAGGGGCAAGGCTTCCCAAAGGAGCAGTGAGGTGTGCTTCCTGCTTTCCAAATACGTGCTTGTTTTTAATTTAACTGAGGTGCCATTAGAAGTAGCTGTTGTATTGACAAACCCCAAAAAGCTGAATGGCCTTTGACCACATTGCAATTACTGTGATGGGGTTCTGGTTGTTAGCCTTTAAACTAGCCCAGCAAGAAGGCCCTTAATTATAAACTAAATCCAATACAGTCTATTCCTGCCTCCAGTTCGGTCTTCTCCACAATCAATTTTCCTGACTCTAAAGAAGTAAGAACCAAGCATTCATTGTTCAAACTCCATCCGTCACAGTGGCAGATGTCATCTTGGTTTAGTCTTTATTATATATTTTCTGTAGTTTTGCTGGTGCAGCAATACCAGTTGGCAGGGATAGGTTGATGGATTACTTTCCACTTCATGGTAGTCAGCTAAAATGACATTTGCACTGTCCACATTACCCATTGCTGCAGTAGCTACTGTCATCGGTACCATGTATTAGCAAAAAAGGGCTATAAGTTCTTCCGCAGCTTGTTAGCAAGCAGGTTTCTGTGTAGTAACAGTGGAAACTGGCACTTGCACTTGTGAGATACACAAGTTCAGGGAACTTGCAGTGTTGTCAGTTTTCCAGTACTTTGTGTTTGAAAGTCCCAGTTCCTTCAGCCATCACTGTCTTTGTTCGAAATCTCTTAAACCACATTTCCAGTCTTAATAGGGGCAAAACCAAAAATAAGAGTCTGTGACCTCTAGAGACAACACGGACCTAGCAAATTTAAACAAAAATCCTTCAACACAGTTTTTTAAAATCAACTTCATGATTATAAGCCAATTTAATGATTTCCTGGGGGGGAGGGGGTTGGCATTTCAGGGGTTACTGAAAGGTTGTGGTTGGCAATGCTGATTTTCCTTTATAGATTAATAACTATTTTGCTGTCATTAGCACAAACGAAGCCCACCAAGAGCAATTTTAAAGTCGGCTGTTAATTGCCTTTGAGAACAAATTATTCAGATTATCCAGTTAAGGCATGCAGACTGTAGGACAGAAAATACAGAAATTTCTCTAGTTTTAGAATTCAATATAATGTGGCATCATCTGATAAAGATTTGTAGGAGAGAAATTTTGAACCTATTTAGGGCTAGCTTCCTGCAAGCTTTTCTTCCTCAGGATGCACTGCATATCTCTGCCCTCTGTGGGTTTTTGATGACCATTATCTAGATCAGCGAAAGTGGATTGAATTCCTACTCTGTTTATTCATCCCCAAAAAAGGCTGTGTGCAGCTTTGAAGCTAAGTCTTTGTGCCTGGACTCAGGCTGTGCTTCAGCATTGCAGGTTCAAAGTATCTTCAAAGGAAAGCCAAGGCCGGTTGTTGTGGCAGCAACGGAGCTACTGCAGCTCATTTTTCCATCGGTCGGTGTCTTACATGCTGCTGCATAAATCCTGCTCTTCCCTCTCTTTTATCATGGTCTCACCAACATGCACATAAAAATATATGGATAACCCCATATAGGTAGGGCCAGTAGTTTGTGTCTCTCTAATCTTCAGGTTCTGGAAGTCTCATAGAAAATTAATCTTGGGCTCTATAGTTCAGCAAATGAGTTCAGCAGTTGTTAGGGGGGCAATAGGTGGGCAGTCAGACAAGATGACCGCATCAGCATCACTTGTTTTGGGAGTTTGGCCATAAAGGAAATAAACCGATGTAAGAAGTTTGCTTGTTGCTGTTATGTGGCCAGTCAATGAGAAATGAAAGTCATTTGGACCTCAAGATTGCTCAGTTGCTTGAAGTTGATGGTCTTGCAGTTGTGGTCTTCATCATAAAATTGCCTCAACTCTTAGCCCTAATTAGTAAATTCATCAGAGGTGCTAAAGCCACCACTCTCATGCTGCTTATCCTAAGCAGGGCTAATGGAGCAATCAGAGCCAAAACAGGAGAGCTTATCCAGTTAGTGAAAGTACTGGAGAATCATTAGGATGAATTAGGGCAGCCTGTAATTCCCTTTAGCTCCCTACAGATACTGTTGATTATTAGACACATTGTGCCAAATGTGTTAGATTCACTGCCTCCTAATACTACCATGGTTTTAGTGCCCTTCAAACCTGTCTGTGGGATTGTGATGACTTGCAAACTTCTCTAAACAGTTGGTTTGTGGTTCTCTTAATACTTTCAATAACTTCATTAATCTTAGAAACTTTAATGACAGTTGTTTACAAGGACTGTTTTCAAAGGCAGCTTGAGTTTAAACACTACCTGCATTGAAGGTGTAGCCCCTATGTGTGTTGTATGGATTTGCATTAAGTCAGAATGAGATAGGAATGGTGCTGATCACAAACTTGTTTCTTTTGCAGGGTGATCAGACAGCATTGCACCGGGCTGCTGTTGTAGGGAACACCGATGTTATAGCAACTCTGATTCAAGAGGGGTGTGCTTTGGACAGACAAGACAAGGTAAGGGGCAAAAGCAAAGCCCTGAAGGATGGCAGCCTTGCCAGCCAGTAAGACTAAGGTCTCAAAAAGAAAGTTAAGGTTTATACTCCTGAGTAAGTATCTGATGCTTTGAAAGTAATTGGAACAGTTACATTGGAAAAACACTGTTCCATCTTTTCAATATGAATTACTGATTTAGTTATGTTTTTTGTAACAGGCTGATGGGGCTTTGAGCAACCTGGTCTAGTGGAAGGTGTCCCTGCCCATGGCAGGGGAGTTGGAACTGGATGAGCTTTAAGGTCCCTTCCAACCCAGACCATTCTATGATTCTATGGTAGTTTTTAGTGTAAGAGTCTGTTCTCAGCTCCTTAAGGGAGAAATTAGTGTACAACCATACTATGCCCTATGTAAACACTGCACAGTTTCCCTTGATTATCCTAAAAACTGACAATCCCAGGGTGTAAATTTAGTTGCGGAGTAAATATAACTAATTCCAAGATTCAAATGAAAGAAATAATATTTTTACCCTCTTGTAAAAATAAAGTAGAAAATAAATTGGTATGAAAAGAAAATGGTTTTATTTGTAAAGAGAGCAGTGGGGTGTGCAGGTGCTACGCTCTAAATGTAACGTTACTCTGCGTGTGGTGGACACAGTACGCCAACCTTTTCCTCGTCGTGTGTGTGCTCTGCAGGATGGGAACACTGCTCTTCACGAAGCTTGTTGGCATGGATTCAGTCAGTCTGCCAAAGTGCTCGTTAAAGCAGGAGCCAACGTTCTTGCCAAGAACAAGGTGAGACCCATGCGGGAGGAGCTTTCAGTTCTAGTGTACGGTGGCTAATGCTCAGCCCTGGCAATGTGTGGCCATGGCATTTCTCAGTAGGTGGGAACCTACTGAGTGGGATTCTTTTTCTTCTTTTTTTGCATTTATTACGCCTGGATGGTTCCTCCACAGGCATTGGGGAATTCATGTTTTGACAGCTGATGCAGGGGGAACTCAATAGCACGTTGAATGATACATTAATTACAGCTAAGGAACGCTGCAATTCTTGTGGAAATCTCCATGGTGCTCTAATTTATACCAAGCATAGTCATTGTGCTTGGTGTGATTTAAAATGGAAATGAATTGCCCTAATAGGAAAATGGCTTTCAAAATCCAGTATGTTTTTTGGAAATCAAACAGCCAAAGGAACGTAATCCAGTAGGGGAAAAAAATAGTGTATCCTTTGTTAGGAAGTTCTTCCTAATATAATAGTGTAGACTCTTAAAAAAATCTTGTAATGAACCTGGATTGTGTTCCTTTTAGTATTCATGATACCTTGAGAGCAGTATTTATGATACCTTGAGAGCAGTTTAGAGGAAAGAAGGGCAAAGCCAAGGGGCTTTAGTTCCACTCCAGTTGTAAAACCCGTGGAGACTTCAATTCACTAATTCAGAAATGAATGGAAATGGCAGTAGCAGCCTGTGGTGTCAGCTGAGCTGGCGTTTGGATGACTGTGCCAGCAGGCCAGTCAGATTGCATGGTTGGCCCCGTGTCCTTTGATGCAGGTGAGAGGGCTTTAGGCTGGCTGTATGGGAACTCTGAGCGTGTCTTGGTAAATGTATCCCTAAAACAACAACTGAGAGGGGCTAGTGAAGAAAGGAGACAGCTGGCCGAAGTCTAAGGTTCTGAGGAAAAAGGCACATTGCCTGGGCATAGCACTGCTGTATGTGCACATGTATATGTACAATCACGGTCACTCTGTGGTCCGTAATTACATGATCTTTGGTACTGTTTTATATGTATTCCCTCTTTTATATTGTTCAAACTTCCAATTTTTCTTTGTGTAATTATTTTTGTGGCAATGTTGACCTAGATTTGTGTCAAAGGTACTTCAGGCAACTTCCCATGCTTGGCTGTATAGTTTTGTGAACCATTATACTCCCATCCCTGGATCCCCTTGTATATGTATGTGTATGTACATGTCTCTACAAAGTGTGGGTTTAAGATGCAAGTCTGGTTATTGGGCGTGCTTGGGTGCCTCTAGGTAGTAGAAGACTCAGCTTGCAGTACAGCCGATGTCAACTGGAGACATCCTCTCTTGGAAAGCATGTGCACAGAATAGCTCAGCAGAGTGGATGTCTGAAGTATGACTGGCAGACTAATACTGCATGGCCAGCTCCTATGCTGGTCTTTGGTGTCTCACCCGCAGGGTAAGACATCCTCTCCCTTTGCATTTCACTGTTTTGGTGTTTTTTAATGGACAGGATCTTTTCTCAGGAGCTACTGAAAAATGCAGAAATCGTGCATGCTCGCACACATGCTCGTGCTTCTGCCCCTTTTAATTTCAAGGCAGATGAAGAGCTTAACTCTGTTTAATCCCAGAATGTTTTCTCTGGTCTCTCACATTCTTATGTTACTGATGACTACACATAATCTTTCAGACAGCCAGGGCTGAGTGCCATAGGCAGGGTCACCCTATATGCAGGCTGTTGACTTAAACCTGAGCATCATGCCATTTTTGGCTGCTAGACATATCAAACCCTGCTAAGCAGCAGAAGGTGGGAGGGATTTGATACTATATATTCTGTAACTCGTGGGTGATATGTCCTGGGAACGCTTGTACAGATGCATTTCTTGCAGCACAGCGCCTTGACCACAGTATATACAAGAACAATGCAATTGAAGATGACTCCCATCTTCAATTGCCTTGCTGGCCTCTGCATTGAAGTGACATGCAGAGGCCTGACAGAACACCTAGGATTTTAAAGGCAAGTTTTAAAAGCAGTTCAGGCAGGCATTTGAAGAAGGGGCAATGCATGGGTAACCCACCTGGGTAGCCGTATTCTTCGTGTGCAGCAGTCACCCTGGAGATGCAGTTTACTTTCAGTCAAGTTGGCTCAATAAAAACTCTTCCGCTGTGCTTGATCATCCTGTTAGATCAGTTGTAGCCTTCTTTGTAGATCCTCCATCAGTCTGCATGTTCTAGTGAAGATTCAGTAGACCAGTGAAGACACTCAGACTGGTACAACTCAGATCCACTCTCCCTCTCAAGGAAGCTGATGAGCGGTCAGTCACTCCATGGGAGAAGAGCTGCATGAGCCTAGTGTGTGAACCCTGTCCCCAGGCAGCAGAACCGTGACTTTGCCCAGCTTGGAACTCCTCGCCCCTCACCTACTGCACAGGACCTCTCTGCCTTACCACCAGGGCCGATCTTCCAAACACCACTTGATAAAGACATTGCAGAGGCAATAAACCCAGGAGGGAAGAAATTGACACTTAAATGCAATTTAGCTGAGAAAGAAAATGTTCATGTCTGCCACAGCTTAGAGAAACAGCCTGTAATGTGGAACTGAAGACCTAGGAGCGCATCTAAGAATTGGCTGTTTGTAATTCAAACCCTGCAGCTTTGATCTGTGTCTTGAAAGCATGGGGAACAAGTTAAAGGACATAATCAGGGTGAACAGGCAGCCTAGTAAGCATGGGAAACCTATTTACCTGAGCTATTTCCTTTCTAGCTCCCAAGAGCCAAAAATCCCAAGCAATTTCAAGCCAACAAAAGCCAAACGCTGCCAGAAAAACTTGTCAGACTGATAAAATGCTTCACAGTGCTAGAAAGACAACAGACAAGCAAACGCTTCTTTGATTTCTGTCCTTAAAAGCTGCATGTTTGCTCCTTTCAGGAATCTTAGCATGTGATTCTCTGGGGTTTAGGTGGCTTTTTTTTCCCCCCTTCTCATGTTGGCTGGAGACTGGTGTGCTTTCTGAACATTGGAGCTTCCCGATAGCCTAAAATCTGCATCCTGACCTGTGAGACGCCCTGGAAACTGCCTTTACTATATCGCAAGTAAATAATTCACAGGATGAAGAGGGTATTTCTGTCTCCACGTTCATTCAGTTCATATCGTGGGGAAAATAACAGTGACAGTATCCTGCTCCTGGGGGGATTCTCTTGTGGGAAGAGCTGTGAGGTTTTATTTTTGAATGCTTTGTCCAATTTCTAACCACGACTTTTATATTTTCCTGTGTTTCTCTAAGGCAGGTAACACCCCTCTTCACCTGGCTTGCCAGAACAGCCATTCCCAGAGCACTCGTGTTTTATTACTTGGAGGATCTCGGGCGGACCTCAAAAACAATGTGAGTTTTGGAAAGAACGTGTTCATTTTTGTGTGCCTTTGTTTTAGCTGTTACTTTAACTTTCAGGAATACTCAGAAATACTTTCAGCTGTGTTTTTTGTTATAAATGCTATTGAAAAAAGCCACTAACAAACCATTGTATACATCCTGTGCAGGAATGGTTCTCATAGGACTGAACAATGCACTACTTGTATCCATCTCTTGAGTGGGGATGGAAGGAGTCAAAGGGGGTTTTGCTGTTGCCCAGACTGAGACAGCAGGTCCTTTGCTGCTTTTCGAGGTCCTGGTGGCCTGACCCATACACTGTTGTGCAGTTCTGCAGAAGGGTTCCTCTTTCAGAAAGATGAAAAACTTTAAAGGGTTTTTATACCAGAGTGGCGAAAGTCTTCAGACCCGCCCCCATTGAGGCAGATCATGTGTACAGTGTGTCAATCTGTCAAATGAGGTAGATAGAAGGCGACTTCAGTTTCAGACACCTTTCCTCCTATTTTATAATGAGAAGGAGGCCAGATGTTTTTGTCCTTGCTCAATAGCAAGGTGGGCAGAGGCACACAAAGTGAAACCCATGGGGCTCTGTGCCCAGTGCCAGCTGGGCATGTGCCACCCTTCCTGGGGATGCTGCTCTGTCCCCCGCTCCCATATTTATTCGTTACGTGCAACACTGTTGAGTGTCCAGATCACATTGGTTTGTGGGTCAGAAGAACAGATTTAATGTAAAAATGTAGATCAGGTTTTGTAGTGCAGGAAAGCAGCATTTTGTGATTCCAGTATTTCCTACCAGTAGTTAAAGAATTTGTACCCCCAGCTTGCTTGGTCCCAGCTCTTGCTAAACCGTCCCACCCCTGATAGCAGGCTTTGTGCTGCAGAGAAGACAGCGTTGCTGCTCAGTGGAGGTGTGTGGCACTTGCTGTTCTCTTTGATTTAATAGGATTGTTTCATCCCTGAACGCCTTGACAAGTGCAAGCTTTCTTACTGCGATTACATGCTCAGAGCTTTGTTTCTGTTTGCAGGCAGGAGATACCTGTCTGCATGTGGCTGCTCGTTATAATCACTTGCCCATCATTAGGGTGCTGCTCAGTGCTTTCTGTTCTGTCCATGAAAAGAACCAGGTCAGTGCATGAACATGAACCTCATTGTGACTCTGTGCACCTTGCATATGGCTAGATGTTGGAAAGAGGGATTCCTACCTAAGTGATCCCGCTTCACTCTGTGTTTCACTGTACCACCAAATGCTTTCAAGAACAGCCTTAAAGTAATAGCATATAAGTGGTTTATTATTTTGCCATCACATTTGCATCATTTCTTTAAAGCATTGCCTATTTATGAGGTTCTGCAGTCGTATGTTGGTGTAGGAAGGGGGTCTGGGACAGTAGTGGCATGAGGTTAGGAGTTGGTGCACTTGGGGCCTTATCAGTTCTGTGCAGAATGGGACTGGGCAAGAGACTCGGTTGTTTTATGGGGGCCCATTTTCTCCTCTGTAACTAGGATTTAATGATCCTATGGCTATTACAGAGACATTGTGAAGCAGAACTCACCAACATTCAGATATTACAAAAGTGCAAATTCCTCTGAATAATTTTATTTGCTGCATTTTGCAGTGGGAGGAATTGAAATAACATTAAAGTGAAGAAAAATTATGCTTTAAATTCAAAGTAATGGTCAGTCTAACCTAGGATTAATCATCCATAGTTGTTTTATAGAGAAGTAATTGATTTTGTACCTATAGCATAGCCTTACTGTGTGGTAGAAGGGAATGGATTTAGTACATTAAGATGTATTAAATCTGCTAAATAAATAGCTTATGTGGTGCTTAACCACATCATCTCATGCTCCTGGGAAATTTTCCATGTGTAGCTGAGGATCATAAAGATGTTTTCTGATGTGTACATTTAATCTTGTTTCTCAGATATGAGATATTACACCGAACAAAAAGGGTTTCAGTATGTTAAATTTACTGTGTAATTTTAGTTGGAAATGAGTCTTTAAACTTGCAAAATGCGCTACTGAATATTAAGATTAACCGGTGTGAACCTAGCCCAGAGAGACACCCCTTCCCTCCATTCCCCAGCACTACCCAAAGTTGTTCCATATTTGCACGTATAATGATTTTAGTTATGAATGCACCTCACCCGGGTTAGCGACAAGCAGCAGACATCCACCAGTCTCAAGGAGATCTAATTTTCTGAAGGCAAAATGCAAGGCAGAGGGAACAGGAGGGAATTACATACACGTGTCCCGTCTCCTTTGAACAGCTGCTGGCTGTGTTAGCCATGCCTGAATCTGATCACAGCTGTCTTCACCTGTCGGCACTGGGACAAGGGCAGGGCAGTGTGTTATGCAGGAGCTGGATCGCCTCCTGGCTTTCATCCAAACCCTTTTTTTCTTGAGGAATCTCCTGAAGGGAGCACCAGCCACCTTGCTGCTTGTACCTACCTGGCTGGTTTTGAGTAACATGATAGTTGGCCATCTTGTGCATCAAATAATGAAACCTGGAAAAAAGAGAAGGATGTGGTGGGAAAACCGGTTCTGCCCTCTGATGTCGTATCCATTTGCTGGCAGTAGAGCTGGGCTGCCTCCAAGCTTCATTGTGTATCACTCATTTCAGTTAAACCAGATCACCAGCGCCCCGGCTGCGTTTCTCAGAACCAGGCTGAAGCAGGTCCTTGGCCTGAAGTAGTTCCTGTCCCCTCCTGTTCCCTTCCTCCTAATTCTGTTTTTCTTACTGACCAGGCCTTACGTAAGCTCAGTGAGTGCTCAGTGAGTGTTTTGAGCTCTGAGCCTCTTTTAGAGAGGTGTGATTTCTGCAGGGTGAGACCCAAGGATGTGTGTTACGCCATTGTTCTTTGCTTTCTGACTTGCAGGCAGGGGACACTGCGCTCCATGTAGCCGCTGCTCTCAATCACAGGAAGGTGGTTAAGCTGTTGCTGGAGGCAGGGGCTGATGCATCCGTTGTCAACAATGTAAGCAGCACATGGAGTTTCATTGGTAATTTATATGAATGCAGACTCCCTTCAACACTCTTCGTAGCGCTGGTAGAGAATAATTTGGGTGTTAGAGCTGAACTAAATCGGGGTAAATGAAAGTTAGTTAACTTCACTCTTGTGCACAGAGCACGTACTAACCTTGGGTGGAGAAAGCCCACATTTCCAGGAGCTTCTGTTTGGAAGGAAACGCCATTTTCTTTTTCCTCTCAGGCAGGTCAGACCCCTCTAGAGGTTGCCAGACAGCACAATAACCCTGAGGTTGCGCTCCTCCTCACTAAAGCATCACAGGTACGTTACAGATCTCTCCTCAGTACACACATACACTTGGAGCTGAGTCCAGTTAACCTTGAGAGATCACATTCTCTTCTGCTATGAAAGGTGCCTGTGTTTCTGCTGGCCTTGTGTGCTGGCCTCGAGTCTATTGATGTGGAGCCTTTCAGCCCCCAGGCCCAGCAAGGTATACAGATTAAGCCTCCACAGCATTGAACGCTGTCAGAGGTCCTGCTGTCCTGGCTGGCAGAGGATGGAGCAGCCAGAGGCACTTGTTTGCCATTATGGCCCGGGGGCTAGAAAGCTGCCCTGTACCCTCTTCCTGGGTTGTGTTGTTCTGCTGCCTGCTGCAGATATCTCTCATCCTTGTTGCACTGGAAGGTGCTTTGAAATGGGGACAAAATGTCCTGTTTGTACTGTGCTGCTGCATGTGAAATACTGCAGTGCTCTTCAGGCCAGAAGGCACATGGGAGGGCTGGCTATTCTGATATGATGAGACAAAGTGCAGTTGCTGCCCTGGTCCTGCTTGTTACCTCTGAGTGAGAAGGCTGGGCTTGGCTTGGCAACCAGCCGGAGGACACAGCAGGTGCTTACCCCTCCAGGGAATTGTGGAGTGTCCTTACAGACTTGCCTTAGTGGTGGTGTGTTTTCACAGCTATTGGCACCCATGGTGCTTGCCCCATCAGTGTCCATCTGGCAATGTGCTCTCCTTTATCCATTGCCTTTCAGACAGAGATGAAAAGGGTACTGCGCTATTACTTGGCTTCTGTGGTAAGAAAGAGCGAGACATCACTGAGTAACAGTGTGGTCTGTCTTCAGGTCTCACGCTTTAACCGTGGAAGAAGCCTGAGGAAGAAGAGAGAGCGACTGAAGGAGGAAAGGCGAGCTCAGTCAGTACCACGTGATGAAGTGGTACAGAGCAAGGTACAGGGATTTTAAATCCCATCAGGACCAAAGCTCTTTGGAGCCATCACTTGTGCATGACCACAGCAGCTGTCTGAGGCAGTCTGTGGTGCTGTGCTGCTAAAGGGTTGCCCACTCACGTGTGCAGAGCAGCTTAAAACTGGGCAACTGAAGAAAAGGCACCTTTTCCCCATCTCTGCAAACACTCTGAACTCCGTCTTTGCTTCAAGCAGGGCAGCATCTCAGCTGCTGATGACACACCAAGCAGTGACCAGCCACCACAGAAGAAGAGCGATCTGAAGGATGAACCCCGGTCAACCTCACCAGACCCCAAAGGAAAAAAGAGTAAAAAGAAAAAGCCAAAGGAAAAGGTATGAGTAGGTTTAAAACAGCAGAGGGAAGGGATAATTGTTGAGCAATAGTTCCATTGTCCAGTGTGCTGGTGAGTCGGGGCAGCAGGCCTGCCATGCTCATGGGCAGAGGTAGTAGTCTTCAGACAGAAACAGACTGTGTAATTGTCACGATGGGTTTTTCCTGTTCCCACCCAGAATAGTTCGCCAGGAGGCTCATAAACGGGGCAAGCCTTGTATGTATTTCCTGCAGGTCTTGGCACTCTCAGACCCCATCTCCCCAGCCGATCAGCAGACACTCCCTCGGGCCCAGCAAAACGTGCCTAAGCGCAGAAGTAAACATCACTGCTTCTCTCCACCCCCTCCCCACGAGGTCCGAGCCTACCAGCTCTACACGCTCTACCGAGGGAAGGATGGGAAGGTGATGCAGGTGAGCTGGACGCTGCCCTCCTGGAGCGGGATGCAGGAAGCAGTGCTCAGGACATGGGTAGCTAACAGATAGAGAATGCGCTCAACTAACTTCACTCTTGGGGGTACAGAGTCATGATTGTGGGTTTGTTTTCCTTGTTTGGGCTTCAGCAGCATTTTGGCCTGAAGTCTGATAAACAATAGTCCAGGTTTGTGCGTGTCAAAGACATACTTCACTAGTTTTGATCTACAGAGTATTTCATTTTTGGAGATAGTGTGACCGGTGATGGGAAGCAACACTGGAACTTTGATGATACACTTTCAAAATGTTGAGATTGCAAAGGCCTTTTCTAAGGAGAGTAACTGAGAACAGTGGGTGAGCACTGAAGCTCACTAAACCAAGAGCTTAAGCACTTTTTCTGTTTATTGCAATGCATCTTTAGGTATTCTAGGATTGCTGGAGGCAGGAGCTATACAGAAACTGATTCACAAATTAATCTGGAGTTACCAGCTCCTGGGCATCTATTCCAGCGTACAGCCTGACAGTCATTTTATTATGCAAGTATTTAACAGTACACATTTTATTTAAAAAAAGGCATGAAACCAGCAAATTACCCTGTAGACGCTGTAAATGTCCATATTGTTGTGTTCTTGATGTTGCCCTCTTGTACCTCTGGAAGGTCAGTCCTTCCATTTCCTTAGCTTCTTACAGCCATCATCCAGCTCTCCTCCATCCCTTGCTGTAGTTAAAAACTTCAGAGCGACTGAAGTTCGCTCAAGGCAGACTTCAAAGGTTTTACTGGCTGTATATTCCACCATCTCCCTGTGTAGTGCTTGGAAAATTTCCAGACAGGCACTATGGGATTATTCTAAGAGAGAATATGAAATATATGTCCTAAGAGAGATTATGAAAGCTCCTTCAGCAGGAGCTTTCATATGTTGAAAGGAGTATCTCCCTGCCCCTGGGATCTGATGGTAGGAGATGGGCTGGTAGGAGGGACTTGGGGAGCAGGAAGAAAGGTGCAGAGAGCAGATAGGATTTGTGTACAAATGTAATCAATTCACAAAGATTAGCTTAATAGAGCTAGACACCCTTACATAGTATTTCCTGAAATACATGACACAGCTCTCTCTGATCTGTTGTCTTTGATGCTCTCAGGCCCTGAAGAGCAGATTGTCTTGAGTACTTGTATTTCTGAAGCTTTCTTTAGTGCTCAGCAAACCATTCACCTTTCCCTGCCAAGGGAATAACCCCCAGTTTGTGAAAAAGTACTGCAGAGCCAGAGGAGAGAGGGAAGGAGACTCCTCTGCGGATAGATTCAGAGCAGCTGCTTTGAGCTCCTGACTTGCCTCCTGAAGGAGCAGATTCCAGCCTTCAGACTGCAGAGGAAGCCAAAGAGAATCAGCTGTCCTTGCGTAAGGGAGCCTTTTGAGACCATCTCCCTGAGAGATTTAAATGTGGTCATGCACTTCCTCTTGCAGAAGTGCTTTGGGACTTGGGAGAAGTGAGTCAAAGGCAAGGGTCAGCCACACAGCAAGGCAGGCAGGAGTAGCCACACAGCACCAAAGCAAACAAAAAGAGCACATCATTGTCATTAGGTTAGAAAACAAATGCACACAAAAACACACACGTCCACAAAACCTTTTTTTTTTTTTTGGTACAATTCAGAACTGCAGCATCTGATGTGGGATCCCCTCACACAGCACACAGTACCGTGGCATAGGTGAGCTGAGCTCATCGCTGCTTGTAGCCCCAGCGAAATCAACACTGCTGTGTGTTAGGCTGTGTTCATATAACTCAGAACAAGCCTTTTCCAGTCTGTGCTTTTCCCACTAACAGCCTGTTTGCTGAGCTACTGTAAGATGCTTTCAGGAGTTTGAGATTCAGCACTTGATACAGAAGAGCCCATGACTGGATCGGGAGGCTGTGATAATGTTCCAAGTGCACCAAGAGGACAGCCGGATGTAGCAAGTTAATGTATGACTCTTTTCAGGCACCAATAAATGGATGTCGTTGTGAGCCCCTGATAAATAAACTGGAGAATCAGCTGGAGGCGACAGTGGAAGAGATAAAAGCTGAGTTTGGGACGGTACAAGATAAGATGAATGTTAAGCTGGGCCAGATGGAAACCAAAACTCAACATCAAGTAAGACTATGACTTGGAGGTCTGCTTGCCCATATGAAAACATATCCTAAGCTTAATGAACATTTTCGTTGTCATGATTCATTTATTGCTTCTTGTGTGGTAAAATGAACCTGAAATGTAATGCTCTAGCCAGGGAACTGTGATGCTCCACAGGGATCTAATGTTGAAAACTAGAGTCTTGCAAAACCCACATTTAATGTGTAAAGTGGCTTCTGGTGCTTTCTTAGACAATAAATGTAAACTGCTTGAGGCTGTAAGAGGGAAATGTAAAGACAGAAGGCAGTCCTGCAGCTCATCAGTTTGTAATTGTAAAAACCCCTCTTGCTGAATTCTGCTTGCACTGAGATTCAAGAGCCTCTAAATTATTTGTTGTTTTTAATGTAGTTGTTATCCATCACTAATTCTGTGATTGAGCCTTTTTGCAAGCTACATCTCATTGTCATTGTCTGCAGTCCTAGAAATGAACACTGAAAGACAGTACTTTGACTTACAAGGTTCACAGGTGGGGGGAGGGTTGTTTGGTTTTTAACATGATCACCTCAGCTAAGTTATGGTGTGTTTCCCTCCACCCCAGCTCCGTGTTTTAGACAAGCTCATGGCTGAGCGGCTCTCAGCAGAGAGAACAGAGTGCCTTCACCGCCTGCAGCAGCATACTGAGCTGGAAAAGAAAGAGGGGGAGAAACGGCAGGTAGGACTTGAACCAGCTACTCCCTGTTAGCCCAGATGGATCAGCTCAAGAGTTTCACTCCATCAGGCAGAGGGCATATTGGAGACCTCTCTGCTAAAAGAGACAAAAGAGCTTCAAAGACCAAATTATTCCCTGATATTACAACCTTAATCTCTAAACCAACCTTATAAAGCTTTTGCATTACAAATGGAGAGCGTGAAATCCGGTCTCTCTGTCATAATTAATTTGGTGGTTCTGAAATATGGGATCCGTAACAAAATGTTCTTTTTTCATAACAAAGTACTTCGCAAAAATTCCTATTACTATATTTTTAACAGTTGTGCTTTCAGCTTTTGCTTCATTAAAGGATGTCCATAGGAACATCTGCAAATAGTAACAAGACCAAGACCTGCATTGTTCCTTTTAACAACCACATGGTTGTGCCCGAATCTCTCCCTTCTTCTCTGTCTGATCTTTTTTCCCTGTGTATTAAAAGGCTGCAGTTCTTCCCTCTGACTTTGGCAACACTGCACCATCTCCAAGCTCTATGTTACTGCCAATAGGCAAGTTCTGTTTGTGTGCTTGTTTAACCAGCATGACAAGAATTAGCTGCTCCTGTAGAGATCCAGCTCTTGCCCTTCTACCTTCTGCAAAACATGCTAAGAAATGTGTGTTCGTGTCCTGTTTGCTCTAATTGAAATTCCTGGAAAAACTTGAGTTGAGCTTCACTAGATGTCCATGTGCAGAGAAGGGCCAGATCTAAATTCATGATGTCATATGAACAAGAAGGTAAAAGAGTTACTCATAATTTAAATGCTCGCTGGCAAATGCCTCTGCATCTGACACTTACTAAGCACCTTTGTAATTCGAAAGCTGTTAGTAATTTATCATTTAGTGTGGGACTCATCTTTACCACCAGCAGACGTTGGCAATGGTATAAAGTGGTGTCCTGGGAGTATCTAATTTGAATTCCACTCTTTAAAAAATGACAGCTTTGACCACACGTGATGTTCCTTTAGAAAGTACCATTGACTGTATAATGAAATAATCATCCCTAATCAGAGGACTTAGTGTTGTGTTTGAAGTAGCACATTCAAGTCTAAGAGGTGGTAGCTCAAGCTAAGGAGGGTGCCTTTAATTCACTAATGCCTAGTTCTTCGTCTTTTCTGATTTGCAGTCTTTTAAATATTCCCAGAAGTAGCACATGCATCTGTATAGGGAATCTAAGCCCACAGACATTCAGCTAACTTCTCTCTGTCCTTGCCACATGTCCTCAGCGGCCCAGGATCTATTGGATCTAATCACAGGATTATCTAATTACAGTCTCTTTCTCATAGATTTCCTTGGTCGATGAGCTGAAGACTTGGTGCATGTTGAAGATTCAGAATCTGGAGCTCAAGCTGTCTGGAGATGCCCGGTCATCAAGACCAAAATCAACTTTGTCCACTTGTGAGTCTCTCACTGAGACCCTGGATACTGAGAACAACCCCCACAGTGCCAAGGACTGTAAAGCCAACCAGCCTGTGCTGCAGTCAGAGGGCTCCCACCAGCATTCCTATATCACACTTCCAAATAGCCTTCCGGAAGATGGGGGGAGGAGCAGAGGCCAGATGCCAGAACAGAACTTCGGCCAACATTTTTGCATTCAACAGGATGGTGCGTCAGGTACAACATTATCAGGTACTTAGACGTCATATTGATTCAAAAGCGAGCTCATCAGCTGAAGGATACTTGTTTTAATACCACAGACATTAATTCTGGCTGTGTGCTTTCCCCATCCCCTATGTCTTAGGGTTAGAATACACTCTAAGGCAGTCACTGGGAATATTTTAAGACACAGTTCTCTTCACTGACTCTTCCTGATTGCTTCCATGTCACTGTGTCTTTGAAGCCAAGTTCTTTGGTGCTCTGAATAATTCTGTTTTCTGAAATTCTTCCAGCTTCCCAGTCAGAATTGCTCCTACCCTGTTTTCTGGTGGGAAGTTGTGCAGATTATCCAAAGTCTACTAAATACCCAAGGAAGTGTATTTAATGCTTTTCAGGTGCATGGAACCTGTATCAGCAGGGTGCAATGATACAAACCTAAAATACTCATTTCCCTTGAACCAAAGTCTATTTAATTATTAGGTCTTTTGATGAGAACAAAAATAGCTGAGAACATTTCAGCCCAGTCAACGATCAAGGCCACCCAAAGGTGCATTTCAAGCCACCTCTCTGTGCTTGGCCAGGGAAGCTTTTGAGGTAAAAAGTAGAAGGTGAGTCTGGCCAGGTCTCCACAGCCAAGGAGAATGCTGTCAAGGCTATTGGCTTCTGTAAAATACATTGTATATGCCCCCCCAAAACACTATGCAAAGTGAACAGACATAGGCATGGATACCCCATCAGACTGGAAAGGCAGAAGACCACACAGGAGCTCCTGTGGTAGTGTGAGCTATACTGAATTGAACAGTTCAGAAGCATCAAAATGTGTTACCATTGCAAAATTAGTGGGGCTTCAAGTTTTGTAGAAGCAGGGAGTTCATAAGTACCAGAAGATACAAACTACTTCAGGAATGTACCCCGGTCTTTGTTACACATCCTTCTCATAGAGTCCTTTGATTACTGTCAGTCTCTATTCCCCCAGTTGCAATGCAGTGCTCTCTGCCTGAGCCAGCTTTTCTCTTTTAATGACTCTTTTTTTGTATCACCTGACTGTGAAGATGCGATAAAGTAGATAAGCCTCTACAGTGTACACACAGCATGGTCCATGGGAAACTGCACCATGCATCAAACAATCCAGAGGATTTCTGGATGCCAAAAATGCCCAGAGCTTTCCTAAATATCTATGTATTTATTTTATTCTGTAGGTACAGAGCAACAGTTAATCACTGGCGGACCAGTTTCTTCTGCCCCTGCTCAAGATGTCAGGCCAAAGGACAAAGCTGGGAGTGCCAGCACGTTCCACAGGCTCCAGCAGGAGCTGCCCTCCTCCGAGGTTTTGGGCTCTAAATTAAGACACGTTAAGGTTCAAGCTGCTTTGCAGCCCTTGACTGAACCTGCAAAGGCTGAACCACAGAGCGGCTACTTCATTGACAAAGGAACGCAGACAAAGAAGTCCAGCAAAAGCGGGCAGTCAAGGCACAAGGCTGTGCACCAAACCGGGGCACATACGAGCCAAGAGCAGCAGCCCTCTGCCCTGCCTGCAGGACAGCCGCCTGCCCCTGCGCTCAGAGACACCTCCCAGGCCCTGGAGATAACGCAGTATTTCTTTGAGGCCGTTTCCACACAGATGGAGAAATGGTATGAACGGAAGATAGAAGAAGCCCGGTGCCAAGCTAACCAGAAAGCGCAGCAAGACAAAGCTGCACTCAAGGAGCACATTAAAAGCTTAGAAGAGGAGCTCAGCAAATTAAGGACTAAGGTGCAGAAAGAGAGCTAGCGTCTACCAAGCAGGTAAAGACAAGGAACAGGACCCATTTTGGAACCTGCCATATGGGAATCTGGAATACTGGTGTATATATGTATTTGTAGTGCCTGTTACATCCAAACAAAATCCTCTTTTTCAGGAGTAGGAAGTGACTTTGGAGTTCGCTCTCCAGAACTGAGGAGAGTTCATATGCAGACTGTACTGATGACAATGAGATGCTGCACATTAGTTCCTTTCTTTGTTAGTTCCAAGAGTCTGTTAAATATTGCACTCTCAATTTCCAGGTGCTGCTTGAACACAAACTGCATTAGAAACCAAAACTGCTTTCTGAAAAGGGAATGTCCTTATTTCCACATAGGTCATGTGTGGCTAGAGGGTTCCACTGGATGCTACATGTAAATATGTGGTGATACCAATACTGAAATAAATCCAGGGTGTTTGAGAGAGCTTTTGACAGAATTCTTTAGTGATGAAGGGCTATCGATACTATTATAGATGCTCCCCACAGCTTCTCTCTAGTCAGTGGAGAGAAGCTACAGAAACAACTCCAATTACAAGCCCACATCGGTGACAGATTGAGGCTTCCAGCTGGGAGAGGCCAGGCCCCCACTGAGCGAGATACATCACATTAGGTACAGAGGCTTCTGTTGCCACTTTGCTTTTCTCTTGGTTTTACATTATTAAAACAAAAGCTAAATTAGATTTGTCCTTTTTTTTATGGAGTCCTGCTTGCAAACCTCTTTGTGGTTACACAGTTGGTGGGGCCATACTTAATAATCTGACAGAGAAGTTGTTTAGGCATGGCAAATATTTTACCATAACCATGTTCTATTTGCTAGGTATAATTTTTATATAAATCTCTTCTTCAGTCAGCACATAGCTGAATTCTTCACTACCGAAGAAGCTTGAGAAAGTCCTTTTATCTAGAGAAGTGAAAGCTTCCTGCACTCAAATGTTTCTTTTTCTACAGAGTCAGGATTTTCTCAGACTCCTTGCCCTTTGTTCCTCTCTCCGGTTTTCCCCTCCCTTGTATCTCTAAAAAGAGAGACCTGGCCTTGGTGAATCTGCAGGTCTTAAGCCTGGATTCACAGTCCCACAAAATAGAGCTCACCATCATCTTAAAGTTTTTACGGATGTGTTTTGTTATAAAATCAAAACTTAAAATGGCCAGTGCTGTCCAGGCTGACACACTCCAGATCAGCACTGTTCCATCTCCACCCCGTTAGGGCTTCCTCCTTATCCCTCTGGGAAGGCTTCATCAGATTCTGTTAGAAATTTAACAGATCATGACAGAACAGTTGTTCAGAACCAGTTCAAACACAGGATAGTACTGTTATGCCAAGGAGAAAGACATTTTACTTTCTGTATTGAGGAGCCCTAAAATCAACACAAAATACTTAACAGTATTGAAGACACCATTGACTAATTAGTGATTAAGCTTTTGTCTTCTTAGCAGATGTATAAAGCAAAAAAAAATGTATCTTAGAGCAATATTTTTAAAGTTCCTATTAATGCACTATCAAGACAAGTGTATCTGCAGTTACGGAAGCAGTAGTTTTATTGCTCTGACTTCTGTAGTCTAACATAGACACTTTCATGTTTGCAATTTTGTTTAAGCTACTGTAGGAACGCAGAAGCATGCTATTTAAGTTTTGTATCATCTTGATAAAGTGAATGTTTTGCCAAGCAATTAAAATAAGTGTTGCTCAGAAGTCTGTGTTGCTTAGAAGTCTGTGGTGCAGTGTTTTCTAACAGGAGAAAATAGACAGAATCCCCTCACTTGACTCAGAATGGGGAGCAGAAAATTGGACTTCAACTTCTGATCTTTTGTGTTTGTGGCTATGAAACACAGGAACCAGTTCTACTGTCTGTCCCGAGGGAGGCTGCAGGGGCTGACTGACATTTGTTAGCTGATGCACACCCCCACCATTTCAGAAGTTAGGGGCACGGGGCTGAGTGTGCAAATGATGGCACACAGTTCCTGAGCTTGTACAAGTGCAAGGGAGATGGAAAGGCTATGGATTTAACCTAGTCTGCTTCACACATGAACTGCACTACCAAGGTACCCATTGGAGCAGTAATTTAAGACAGTAACTTGACTGCAGAGTAGATTTTAGAGGTTTTCTGATGCTAACAAGCATACTATAAAATAAAGGGAGGCACTTTCTGCTAATTCCTTCTTTTCTACTCCCCTTTATAGTCCCCCCTCCTTCAAAAGGAAGAGCCAACTGTATGCTGGGTTGCATTAAAAGGAACATGACCAGCAGGTTGAGTGAGGTGATTCTCCCCCTCTGCTCTCATGAGACCTCATCTGTAGTACTGCATCCAGCTCTGAGGCTCCCAACACAAGAGGTATGTGGACCTGTTGGAGCAAGTCCAGAGGAAGCAACAAAGATGCTCAGAGGGCTGGAGCATTTCTCCTATGGAGACAGGCTGAGATTTGGGCTTGTTCAGACTGGAGAAGAGAAGGCTCCAGGGACACCTTAGAGCAGCTTCCAGTTCCTAAAGAGGGCTTACAGGAAATCTGGAGAGGGACTTTTTAACAAAGGTATGTAGTGACAGGACAAAGGGGAATGGCTTTAAACTGACAGAGGGAAGATTTAGATTGCCCCATCCCTGGTAGTGCTCAAGGCCAAATTGCATGGGGCTTTGAGCAACCTGGTCTAGTGGAAGGTGTCCCTACCCATGGTAGCAGTTTGGAACCAAATGATCTGTAAGGTCCCTTCCAACCCAAACCATTCTGTGATTCTATGAGAGCTTTTCTTGACAAGCAAACAACACAGTGGAGATCATGGGCTGCAGCACTCATGGGGCACTCCCTGTCAAGAACTATTCCTGATTGTGAGGTCACAACCTAGAAATGTACAAACTGGAGTTGAAAGAGTAATGCAGGCTTAGGGCTGTGAAAGAAAAGCACTGTGGTGAGGCAGCAGGGGAAGGTCTCCTAATTAAAGAGCAGAAATCAAAACACAGGCTCAGGGGAAAGGGGAAGTTACGTGTGAAAATCAGCCAACATTGATTATGGCGTGGTTAGCCAGAATTCCTTTCTAAACAGCATATTCTGGTAACATGAAGAATCAATCCCCAACACACTAATGTTCTGTGCCTTCTATCAGAAAACATTAACAAAATTTAGATTTTTGACAAAATATTTAGACATACTTAAGTTCAAAGGCTTCTGTCTATACAAACCTGAATTCTTTAGCAGCGTCACTGGTGGTCTGCAACACATCCTTTCCTGCAAAGACCCTTTGTTTGGCTCCAGGAAGAAGCATTCTTCCTTCTCTCCCATAGCCTGGAGGGCCATACTGGCCTGTCCCTTCCCTTGTGCCAGCAGTGGCACTTACCAACATGGTGGCACTTACCAGACTTGCTGTGAGTCTGTCCAGCTGGTAAGGGGAGGTGGCTCCTCAAATGAATTGTAGTAGAGCAAGAGAGGGAAGGGTTCCTGTATCTCTTGAAACCACGACCAGAATTGCAAGCAAGTACTTGACTACTGGGTAGTCAGGTATCCAGCTACTTCTGTCTGGCTTTTTTACGCTGAGAGAATCCCAGACTCACCTTGGCATTTTTCATTTTAGAAACAGAAGATAAACTGGAATTCACAGGGAGGTAAGAACGATTGCAAGCTAAGAATTAAAAGTGGAGTAATGTAACACTTGGAAAACCAGACCACAATATTTGTATTAGTATTTTCTGTCTGCAATTCTACTTTATTTTGACTTTTAAATACTAAAAGTTGAAGGTAGTTCCTGTTAACTGGTCATAACTGTTTCAATGAATAAAATCACTCATTTTCATATATAAAGACCTCCCCTTTTAAGTTTTATTCATTTAGGACTGAAAAACTGTATCTACACAGAAAACATATGCTTTATGTTTTATCATGTTTATTTGCTTTGGGCCTACTTATTTATCCCAAATGTTTTTCTTTTTTTAATCCCAAATTTTGGTAAAAGTCCTTGGCACAGTACGGAAGGAGCTGTTGCCACTATAAATGTTACCACTTAAGAACTGCCACAGTAGAAAACAGACAAAATAATCTGTCTTACATTTATTTGCCATTTCCTGGCGTAACACTGCTGCTGTAGGTTTTGGTGCTTTCTGCTTTTCGCACAGCATATGCTACATCATCCATTCAGGCCTTTAAAATCCTTTGTGTCTCAGTTATTTCCACATGGGAAGGCAGCCAAACGGAGATGAGGAAGGGGAATTAACAGAACCCCCAGCATGGTAGATTCCACCTTCAAACATTACCAGGAAAGGCTGCTACTGTAACCACATTCTGGAAGAAATACTGTGCTTGTTTGCAGCAGATGAAAGTCCAGCTGTCAACAAGCTTAAGATCAGGATTTTGCCAGCTTAAGTGTCCTCTGAAGTTCCTGAAGTTGCATGTTGCCTTGAGTGATCATCATCCTGATGGCATCCTGTAAACCAAAATGCAGTCTACTGAACCAAACGTCTGTACACAGCCCCGGTTTTACACAAGGCACATGGATTTTAACACATTAAAATACATACAATTCTTACCAGCACTACTGTGATCTGGCTTTTTGTGTGAAGTTAATGCTATAATCACTGAGATTGTTGGAACCCAAGTGAACAAATGAATTAATTTTCTCTACTTCCTTAACGATGAGTTTGGGGGCTGGTTACAGCTTTGCTTTAAAACTCAGTTTGGAACTGGATTCAAACTTCTAATAGTGTTTTCTTTACGCTTCTGTGTCTACTGCCTTTGGAGGCAAGTAGTGACAACTGCACAGAGGCATTATGCAGACAGGTGTTTGCACAGCAAGGGGATGTTTCAGTGTTATTTTGATACGAGTCCTGTAATACTTTGTGTAATTCAGCCAGCAATACCTTGAGCACTGGCTAGATAAAGGATCGAACTATAAAGCAGAGGACAGGAGACATACAAGAAATGTGAAGTTTTCTGCGTTTTATACATGCTTCCTATAAACACCCAATTTGATTGTGTTTCAGCTTAAATTTAGGACGAAAAAAAAGTACAGAAAGTTTGACCATTAATGAGTACGTTATTGTACTACTCAGTACAATCCTTCTCATTTGTGGTTTGAGTATGCAGCATTTGTTTGGGTTTTAGGTTTTAATTCCAGATTATTATCTGGAAATTAGAGAAACATTACTACTGCCAACAGGGGGATAATATTTAGAGATGCTGAATTACTTCTTCATATAAATGTTCCTTAAGAGAAAAAAGTACTAGGAAACCTCTTACCAGCCTAGAAGTGACACCCACAAAAACCCTTGTACGAGCTGCAGGACACCACACTGATCATTCCCGAGAGCAGCCAGTCCGGGTTCAGGGTTCCCACTCCTCACCTCATCTGTAGCATCTTTATTTCTCCTGAATTCCTCCCTGGCCCAGTCCTTTAAATAGCGGCGATCTGCTTCAGCAGGGACCTCACGAACAGCCCTTAGGATCTTCCTGTACAACTGAAGAACCTGCTGTCTCCTCAGGAACTGGGAAGGAGAGAGGGAAGTCCATCCGCTGTCCCAGGACACTGCTGCCAGCTGAACCCTCGCAGACTTTGTGGGACATTCAACAACCACAAAGTTCCCCACCGCGCAGTACTGCCCAAGATCCCAGTCCATGAAGCTTGAATGTCATAGGAAGGGGCATTCCAAGAACGCTGCGATGCCTCAGGCCAGCTGCACACACGCACCACATGCAGCATTACACGAGCGAGAGCCAACTCACCCCTCGGTCACCCGCTGCCGCGGCCCAGCCCGCGGCTCCCACCCACCGGCCGCCTCCCTCAGCCTTGCTGCTGCCATTCGCCACCCAGGCCGGGGGCCCTGTTAGCACTGCGGCTGCAGGGGAAACGTGAGCCGCCCGCCCGCCCGCTGAGTACCTGCTTCAAGTTGAGCGACCCCGGCGGCAGCCGGCTGGCAGCCATGACGCGCAGCTCCGCCTCACCCGCCGCCGCCGTGGCCCTCGAGCCCTCCTCCGGCGGGCGGGGCGCAGCGGCCGCCATTTCCGCTGCCTCTGGCCGGGGGCTGCCCGCGCCTTCCCGGCTGTGGGCAAACCGGGTATGCGCAGGTGCTCGTGCTCCCGAGCACAGCCGGGGCTCAGCGCCCAGCCGGAGACCAGGGCTCCCGTGCACCCGCCCGTGGTCGGTGCCTGGCGGGCTGCGGGCAGCCGGGGACACCAGGAACCGGGGACACCGATATCCAGATGCAACAAACTGGAAGAACAGACTGTGATGCGCCTTGGAAACAGATCCTTGCCATCTTAACGAAACTTCTGGTTTCTAAACCGTTTTCTCCAATGAGTACAGCTACTCAGTACTAAGTCTGAAGTGCACTCTGGTGAATCATCCAATGAACTAAAACCACCTACTTCCACAGTTAAATTTCCCAAAGCATGCAAGTATTTGTGTTCACTTATGAGAGATGTAAAGCACCTTGGAAACACAGAACATAGTACCTGACATTTAACTGCTAATGGGATAGAGCTCCCCTGTTAAATTTGCAGTTCTGAAATGGGCTTATTGTGAATGAGCTGTGGCAAAGCGACAAATAAAAGAAACAGCCTCTGCATCTTATCACTGCTGCACCTCAGAACAGCCACAGCAATACTTCCAGGTAAGGTTTTTCTACCTAGAAGCCAATGACAACAATCACATCTTTGGGCATGCTCCCATACTTCCAGCTGCTTCCTGAGCAACTCCTGCACCACACTTACCATGAGACACCTCCGATTTCTTTACACAAAGAATATCTTTGCGATTAGAGCAAGGGCATTTAAACAAAGTTTCCTTCAGGTTTCCTTTAAGAGAAGTCAAAAAGACTGGACCCTGAATCAAAATTCTGTGCTGGCATTATCCTCATAAAAGGAAGACGGGTTTTTGACATTACATAAACCACAATACATTTTCATATGGAACTTTGTGCACTGCTAGAGAATGCACAGCATTTTCCATCTGGCAAATTTATTCAAGCTTTGATCAACTGAAAGAACAGACATCATAATTACAAAGAGTGGTACCTCTCTTTATTAGTACAGACAATATAAGATGCATAGCTTTTGAAATGAACAATCGTGTCCATGCTCTTAAAACATCAGAGTAATGAAAGGTCCTCAGTGTCTCCCTTGGACAGAGGGGCAAACTTCACAGTGTCAACTTGGTAAGATAAGGATGATTGTATGGCATTATTCATAAACTCCTGTTGGTATTGTCAGACAAAAATCAGCAATAATTAAGTAGGATGTGTTAGACTGCAGAATAGTCTGAGGTTTTCAAGTACTTATTTTTTGGTTGCTTAAAACCATCAGCTTCCCCCAGCTCCTTCCCAAAGAGGCAAGCACCACATGGGCAAAGCTAAACAATGATTTTTGCAAAGACACCTGAAGTTCTTCTAATGCACAACTGCCTCAGAAGCAATACCGTTTTTTCTTATTGCAATAGACAGTGGCAGGAACGATATCACCGCTGTGAACATTACACAATAATATCTTTTTTAGAAGCAATAAGTTATTACAAGAGAAGTTTAAAAGTTTTGCGTTATTTTTGAGAATAGGCAATGAAAGAAGATGATGGTCTCACCACTGCATAACTGTCCTGTGACAAATGTGGAAGAATACCCCCAAACCACTTTGTTCTTACCCAGTATGACCTGCCAGAGGGCAGCTCCTGCACATTAATCCTAGCTATAAAGAGGCTTTATGAACTCTCCGATGAAGTGCCGCTTCATCTATGCCAGCGGCTTAGCAGCAATCAGGTATTGAACTTTGTCTACAAAGTCTACAAAGTGTCTGAGGCAGTCACCAGCTCAAACCACTGTCTGAGTGCGTCACTGAGAGTTTCTGGAAGCGCGTTCACATCCCTAAGGATCATGTAGAATGGGAAGGGGAATTCTTCCATGTAAGATCTGATTTCAGGCAATTCCCCAGGACCTTTGAATATAGGTACTTTAATGTCCAAAATGGAATCCTGTGAAAAGAAAAAATTACGTTACTACTTCAAATAGTTTTAATTCCTCCTCTGTTAAATTAGAAGTTTATAAGAGAGTTCTAAGATTAAAAGCCATAAGTGCCTGGTGGTAAATCAAACCAAAAGCAAAACACAAAGCAGTTACGCACTTTTGCCCTTTTAGATAAAAGTGCTCTAATCATCAAATTACAGGCTAGAAGAGACTAATCTTAAACTTTTGCAAAACGAAGTTCCATAAATAAATCCCATCTTTCCTTAGTATTTTATGATTTGAGTTTACTTAAGCACTTCAGTTTTCTACATGCGATGCCCTTCCCAACACTGTAAACTCCCATCTTCTGTAAGCTCTTTAGGGCTGAGCTCAACTTACATCTGTGCAGTGATACCGATTCGTTTGCGAATTATGTTATAATACTTCAGTACTACAAAGACAAAAATCAGATTAAACTCCAGCCGTGCTGCTTGTAAAGTAACTTCTCAGTTGCCCAGCACAGCAGCTCAGAAAATTAATACAGCTTATGAAAAACACATTTCACTGTCCAGAATTTTCATGTGACATTACAGCCAGGTTTCATTTGAACCTTGTAATTGTCAGCAACAGAACTGGTGGTACCCAGCTTTCCCAGTTCAGGTACTAAACAACCATCCTGTATTCCTTTCAGTCTAATGTTTACTTTCACATTGACTCCAACTGCCATTTCAAATGGAGACTGCTGTCAGACATGATCAATTTGAATCCAAACTGAGATGGAACAAAGCATCCCTAAAACTCTGAATTTGTCAACCTGCCAGCTCCTTCTCTGGTGGCCAAAATCTACAACCTTTACATTTGAAGACAGGACCTCTTAGTTAGCCTTTCTGTGTCATGGAAGCCAATCTTTCTTCTTTTTAATACAAAACAGATTAAGAATCACAGTAGGGAGAAATCACAAAAGATCTGACAGACATGAAAAACTGAAATTGAGCTCAATATCTTTGACCTCTGCAAAAGATAAGATAGCTGTATAGCACTACAAAAGACAAGAAAAAGATCTGTATCAGTTTCTCATTCACTGCAGTTGAATACTTCTCCCTTGTTCACTGACTTACCCGGGAATTAGGATTGTCCAACACTACAAAAATAACAAAGATATTGGCATTCTGAGCTGCTTGAACTGCTGCTGTCACTCGTTCCTTGCCTTCCAAGAAAAGGCCTCTTCCATCAGATACAATCAAAAGCAGCTGCGCTGTTTCTGAGCACAAAGAACATTTAAAATTACAGTAAGTTAAGAGTAATCCATTTAAAAGGCAAAAGAGTGTTTTGTTCTAAGCTTTGTGGGTATAATGGAAAAATGAGTATTCCTAATGAAATTAAGTCTTTATCAAAGAGAATTCTGACTTAACCTTAAGCTGCAGTTACCAGTAGGTCAAGAAAGAAAGTTTTTTTCCCATGGTGTGAAACCATTTGGAATAATGGGAAAAAAAGCCCCAGTCCATCAGTACCATAATCAAAGATGAAAGGCATGGAAAATACCTAATGAACTTAGTCATGGCCTTGTCTTTCATGCCTGGTAACTGCCTAGGAGTTAAATATTGGCTGAATTACAAGAGTCCAGCCACTAGATCACTACCTCAGTAAAGCAGCAGTGAAACGGAGTCCAGATCTATTCCCCCAGAAGCAGGTACTTATGGGTGCATCTGTGTTAGCATTTCACCTTGGACTGTGCTTCTGAAAGATGTTTCCCTCTTGTCCCTGCTTTAATGGGCTTGGCTTCCACAAGAGCAGTCTTGGACTGCCCCAAATGAGTTGTTTTTGGAGGAAACTAATCCAAAAGATGAGTTCCAGAGGCACAGTCAAGGCAGTACAAGCACTACAGGGCATTCTGCTTTTGAGACCAGACGAGCTAGTTTGAAGTAGACCTCTTAAAACTTACACAGCACAGATGTTCCTCAGCACTGACCATTTTCTGGCGACGTTACTTGACACAAGTTGCCCCCAGAGATATGTGCCTCTAAAGGGACATTCTAACTAATTTATGCGTCTATCATCTTTTAATTACAAGGGAAATCACAGTAATTACTGTCAGGAATGCAAGCGCCTCTCTCCTGTTTCTCCTGCAGCTTAATGGCTAGGGGAGGGATGTAGAACGCTTCCTCCTTTTCCAGACAGGCCTCAGATATGACAGTGCTTGGTCTTTTTACAAAATGGGTGATGTACCCTACTGCCTTTTCTTGTGCTAGCTGTCTGATTGTAGGGAGCTGATTGCTGCTCCATCCCAGCCTATTTCAAGAAGCCTGGAAGCTGGTCTCGCTCAGAATATTCTGACAGCCTGGCAAACCAGCTGCAGATTATAAATCCCAGATTGTCCATTGCTTGGAGTACTTCAAGAACTTTTTTCAAATCTGGGTGCCACCATGATAAGCTTTTAACTAGCACAAAGCAGCCTTTTATGCTAACTGTGGGTCAGCCATGAGGTAACAAGCCTTCCAGCTCTTCTGGGAAGTTTGAGCAGCTCACGACCTAAACTTGCCCTACAGTGAAAGGCAGGTAGGAGGCAAACACTCTCCTCAGAACAGTGTGCTTGTGGATACCTACAGAAGCTAGGTTCTCAAGCAAGAGCAGAAGTGCCTAGGAAGTCAGGGTCTCTAGGAAGCTGGACAATGCTCTAAAGCAGGCATAGTCTAGGACTTAAAAATTATCAGGAAACATAACATACAGGAAGGCAAGTAGAGCATGCCTTTTTAAAAAGCCTTAAACAACATTGCAGTGAATTACTGACAAAGTAGATGTCTTTTGGGTTTTGAACTGAATTTCAACCAAACATTCCTTTTGACAAAGCAAAAACCTAAGCCCTAAGGCAAGAGATGTCTCATTGCTAGGAGTCTTTCTGGCAGGATATTGCTTCAGGATGTAGTGAGCATTCTGCTGCCATGGCAACAAGCAGAGTAATAAAAAAGAGAAGCAGCTCACCCGGATTAATATTTTGAGACAACTGCTGTGCTGCAGCAAACATATTTGCTGATGATTCTAGAAACTGCAGAGGAAACAAACAAGATTATCTCGTCATAAAGTAATAAACTTCATAATGATAACATTTTTAAAGAAACCATTTCTGTATTTTAAATGCCAAGACAGGTTACTGTGACCACCTACACAGATACAGTCCTTGGCATTTTCTTACATTAACTCTTCAAATTTTGTAAGCATTTTTGAACCAGAGAATCTTCAGAAAAGCCTTCAATGTGGATTTATAAATTTTCCAATGCTAACAAAGCCATCAAAACCTCAGTGAATTGTTCAGGTGATTAATGGCATCATTAAAAATATGCATCCTATCTCTAGGATGTTTGGCTTCAACTTGCCAAGTATCTTGTTATGTCTTGCTCATTAAAATTAAGCGCATCAACTGTCAAATTGTTCCAGTTTTAAAAGGACTTTGTAAGATTACCATTGAGCTATTTGGGTCTCCTCCTCTTCCATTTAATGTTAACAGAAGATCTTATTCAAGCTTGAAAAGGTAAGACTGCAAAAATCTTCCTAAAAGGAAGAAAACTTTGCAGCTGTCCAGGAAGTATTATCACAGAAAGTTATTTTCTTCAGGAATCGGTCAAGTCTGACAAACATACAGAGCTCTTCCTCCTCTTCCTACAAGTGGAATCCATGGCATGAAAACCTCCTGAACTCCCACAAATTTTGATGGGATTTGGCTTTGGGATACCCAATAGCTTGTACCCAAAATACTGTTTAAGACCCAATATAAACAGAGAAAGATGAATGCCTGAAAGTAGCATACATCAGGCCTGAAAGTGAGAAAACACTCCTCCTATTACAAAATTGCAACCATTCTATCGCTTTGTTCTCTAACCAGCTATCACACACTCAAATATAAATAACCAGTAAAGGTTACAAAGCCATCATGAATCCATGAAGCTACCAATGTCTCTCTCATCCGGAAAAGATCTGCAGACCTGCTGCCCCTGAGGCATTCTTGTGTACCTGGGCTATTTTGGTTTTCTTCTGCTGAAACTTGCAAAGACGCAATATCCGGGTCCCCGACTGGTCACTGAACTGTTCATGGAATGGGTGCAGCAGCTGAACAGTCTCTCCAAAGCTTCAGAAAAGAATTAAAAATGATAGTGTGAAACCAGTACTTACATTCTGCTCTGAAGTTCTGAAGAAAAGTAAAGATTTCAAATCAACTCACCTACACACAGCAATTTGTCCCACTTCTAGAAGAGTCAGCGCATTTCCAATCACTGCTAGGGATTCATAGGCAAGCTATTAAAGAAAAAAGGTACATCAAAAATGGGGTATTCCAAGTTTTACTCACAGCTCAGTATTCGAACATGGAGAATGTCACCAAAATTATTTTTTGTCTAGTAAAGTAAGTGAAGAGACTTCCTATCTTTTTTCCTGTTATACAAGATAGTCATTGCAATAAAGATATCCTAGTTTCACTTGAGGGCTTCAGATGACTAATTTAGAGACACCACTTTAGGCAGGCTAATGAAATAAAACACTGAAATAGCTATTTAGAAGGAAACACATTTTAAATAAGTAAAATCACTGCAACTGAGCTATGATGAACTAATATTCAATCCTCCAATGACCTGCACAGCTAAACAAGTTTCGGCCTTTTGTAGGCAACAAAAGATAAATTTCTAGTGGATATGTACACTTCTGTTTAACAAATTAAATATCTACTCCTTTCAGCTAACTTCCTTTATTAATCTTTAGTAACAAATCTCTTTGGCATGAAGTTCAAGTGCATGGACCAGCACCACAGCTGCTCTACAATCACCAGTCAGGCTTTCCAACAGCCACCAGCCCTGGATGAAACAAGTCAGAAGCTGACACGCTCATCAATGACAGGTAGTCTCTTCATACCTCTCCCAAGTTTTGTTTTACCTGTTTGGAGTGATTGTCTATCATACTAGAGGAATCATCAATAGCCAAGCAAATCTGGTACTGTCGTTTGCTGGGCTTGGTCCTTCGCAACCAGATCTTATCTTTTCGGAACTGACTGGCAATATATGGAATCACTTTGCGCATGTTCAGTCTCTTCCCTGTTCTGTAGTCTCCTCTGAAATTTACGAAAGCAAGACAGTGTCAGGCATTATCAGCAATTATCTCATTCTGGAAACCCTGGCCTATGCAGCATACGCACCAAAATAACAAAAAAGTAGTTCTAATGTTCATATTTAAGTATAGAGCAAAAACCACCTCACTTTTTTAAAGCAAGATGGATATTCAATGGTTTTAAAGGAAGCTCTTAAATCTAGGTGCCTAAAATAGAAAGCAGATTTTGAATTTAGACTCTTCCATCTCGAAACAAGTCTAGGTCTCTTGAACAAAAAATAAATCACTACATATTAAAACCAACATAAAACTTTTTGACATTTGACATAATCTTTGACTCAACAGCACTTCACATGCTTAAGTTGATTCGATCACCTGTTGCACAGAAGAGAACAGAAGGCAGTATCCTCAGGATGGGTACCTACTACTACAGCCCATTTGCATTTCATAAACGACCTAGTGTTCCCATACAACAGAGATGCAGTTGTACGAAGGTTAAAGCCCTCCCCCTCTAAACCAGGAGTTTAAATAAAACAAAGCCTCAGAAAGGCCTAACTTACTTCAATTTGGCTGCCTGAGTGGGTTCCAATATGAGTCGTAGCTGCTCACAAAGCTGCTGTGATAGAGGAGCTGTCAGTACTAAATACCTCTGCCACAACTGTGCTGCTTCCTTCTCCTAAAACATCATACATCACAGAAAAAAATAAAAGTGAATTATGAAGAAACAAGTTGGGAAGCTGAAAAAAGAAAACAAACCTCACTTTACTAAGGGGGAGTTAGTAGGTAGCTATCAGTTGAAACTGTTTGAATGCCTCAAGATCAAAAATTAAGGTGTATTAAAATTCAGCAAGATTGTTAGGCCTCCACACTGGCAATTTCATTCAGGAATTGCTTCCAAATATGGTTTACAATTAATGACTAGGAGCAAGTGTCATAGTGTGCTTCTGCTGCTGGTTACCTCAAACTCCACCACGGCAACTGAAGGAGACATTGTCTGCTGACAATGGCATCCAGCATTTAACTACGGGTGACAACTCAAAATGGAAGGAGCTTGGTAAAACTGAGAAAACTGTTTCTAACTATGCAAGTTTTAAAAGTCATTACCAACAGAGTAACTTTCTGCCAATAGCACACAGCACATTCAAAATGAGACCTGAAACGTCATCCTGCTTTAAGAATAATGGTTTTGTTGGTTTGGTTTTTGTTGTGGTTTTTTTTTTGTTTTTTTTTTTTTTTTTTCAGAATAAGTTAAACATAACAACAAAATTAACACCTAAATCACACAATTTTGAATATTTAGATTCCAGCCTGCTTGGCTTCCTCCATGCTTCAGCAGTAAAACAAGATGAAATAATGCAACTGAAGGATTCTTATTGACAGTTTTATATTAAAACAAGGCCACGAACCTCATCTGGAGTTCCAGACTGCTGTGTCTGCCAAGCTTCCAGTTGCCTCTCAAGTTCCTTTCTTAGCTCTTCAGGATCTCTAACGATGTGCTAGAAGTGTAGTTACGAGATTTATGGGACAGAAAAATCAGTTCACACATCTGGTGTTTCCCCAAGCTACAGCAAACTACCAGGAAGCAAAAATGCATTGCTCTTCTCTTTTTAGACACAAAAATACTGGAAAAAACTTAAATGAAGATTCCAAGTCTGCTTTTTTTAATAGCTTCCATGTATAGGAAGGATAAATACCTCCCCACAAATACCTGCATCTGTGACACAATCAACATAGGAACAAAGCTAGGAACATCTATGATACAGACACTACACATAATACAGAACTTCCAACATAATTCAGTGCAATGATTTTGACAAACACCAAATTTAAAGACAGTATAACAGAGATCAAACCATTAAATAACACCTATCTAGTACCTTCCAAAATATAATATGCTTCGCTTAATTGGTTTTTTAAAAGTTTCGTTCAAACCACTTAAAGAATTGAATGACATCTTCCTCTTTACCTGCCAACAAATGCTATTTGATAAGCCATTCTGTTCAAGGACATTCAAGCTTTACTACACTTCTTTTACTTTTATTGTGCTTTCAGTGACAACTTCTGTTCCTGCCTTGTAACACCACAATATAGCCAAACAGTAGTATGTGGTCTGCATAACCTGCAGGATTATGGATTAAAGAAAATAAGCCTATGAATGCAAACTATCAAATAACTTCTCATTCCTCAAAAAGCAGCAGCAGCCCTTCTGGTCACCTGCTGCAGGTTTAAAGAAGGCTGAAAGGGTGTTCACGGATGGAGCTTCTTCCCTTTTCCTTTTGCTGAAGCATGGAAACTTACTCTTCACTCAGCAACATTTCTCCGTTCCTATTTAACTGGTGCTGTAAGAGCTCCCCCCTCTGTTTCAGGTTTGCATGTCAACGGAAAAGAGCCCACCACCACATCTCTGAATACGAGAACACTCCTGCATTCCCCAGCCTTTTTCCAAAGAGCTGCACCATTTGGCATTACGATGGAAATATCACATACAGCTGGCACACAGTCATTTCCGTGTTGTGCACAGAAACAGTAAAATACTGCTTTCCAAGTACGTACTCAGGACACAGTATAAAAACCATGAAAGGTCAATACTGCTGAAAAAGACACTGAAAATAGTCTTACTTTATCAGCTGATTATCCACTGTCAACTGCTTCTGTGCCATAACTCTTCATTGGAAAATGTGCTTTTTCACAGCTAGCAGTCTGCACTGGAAACTATGAGCGCTACATGAAGCTCTAGGATTTTCTACGCTATGATAGTATTTTTTGAATTGAGACATTCATAAAAGGCACACGATCAGCTTTTTGAAGGAAGTAATACGTTGTGATGAATTAACTGAGGTTCATTCTTTGCCCACAATGGTGTTTAAAATTCACTGGTGCCTAGCTCTCTCTTCACTCTGAACCCTTTATCTTCAGGGCACACACCACACTTTCCACTACCCAGCCGTCTGATCATCGGATTTGTCTGAGTTAAAACAGTTCTTGACAGTTAGAAAAACAAAATGTTTCTTTTAAAAAGAGTGAGGATGGCACCTTCTCACATAAGGATGGGGAGGAGTTCTCATTTTAAAGTCATTCATCTGCACGTACAGCAAACGGTTGTGTGTTACTTCTCATTCTGTTATTAAAGAACAGCAAGCTACTGCATTGTCTGAATAAAAGGAATTCTAAACTTTTGTCTTCAGAGTTCCATTAACATGGGTCAAATAAAACGGACTGTTTCTACCACTGTAGTTTTAAGATGACACTTTGGATCTCCATACCTGGGGAGTGTCCATCAAAAACTGATGGGCTGTATGTATGGTCGAGTCCTTGCTTCTCTCTGGCTTCTCTTCTGTCACCTTTGGTAGCTTTTCTGCTGTAGAGTCATTGACATCCTCAGAATCAAAAGTCTGGATCTCTGGCTCCACTTCACCTGGTCCTACAACCACAAAACTAACTAGTAACTTTGTGGATCGCACATACTACAAGAACCAATAGTGTGACTCAACTCCTTTTCAATGTGCTTCACATGCTTTGCAGTGCAACCCAGACATTATTTTTTCTTTAATTTCAAGAGAAGTGCACAAATGCTAAGACAGTTCTAGGAATAGGATGAATCCACCTTGCTACTCACTAGAACTGACAAATACGCGTTTCCTTATGCAAACCGTTTTTCTATCTTATAACCTTGCCAAACGAACAATACCTTAGTGAACAGGTGTCTTTAACACCTGAAAATTCCATTGGTGAAGTACATTTTTGAGCTTCATAGCCTACCTGACAGTAACAGGAGGTATAAAACAATTCGAGAACATTCAGCAAATCATCATTTAAAAAAATAAAGGTAATCTTTTCTTATCTCATCTTTTACTCTCAAAGTTTTGTAATGAATGGCTTCCTGCAACTCTGAAATCGATTTACAAACAAAGGAATGGACTGAAGATGTTCTTTTATTATTGTCTCGACTGCAGGACACTGCTTAACACATTTTTTAAGAATTATTGCAAGAAAAAACCAAACCAGTTTGACATTGTAGGAGACGTTTTGAAGACTGTAGTTTTTCAAACACACTGTTAAGAGAATCATGTGGAAGAACAAATAGGAGTGATTACATGCATGCCTGTGCCATAAAGCTAATGAATCTAGCAAGAGATTTAAGTAAAGAGATTAAACCTGAAGGGAGTGGGAGGCAAGAAAGTTAATCAGACTGGTAAAATTCTTTTCTCCGACTGTAGCCAGCTTTTGTTTTATCTGGTAAGAAAACTATCCCAAATTCCAAGCTACAGTGTCATTTACTTAGATACATCAAAATTAAATGCTTCTGTTGCAATTTATGTCTTGCTTATTTTGTTTGTGTGGGCTGTGTGGCTTACAAGTCAGACCTGTCTTCTCATCTACCAACCATATGCACCTGATAGCCATTTTCTGTTAAGCAGCTCAGTTTTGGTTTGTTTCATTCTCACTTCAGGAAGAAAGCAGGGCAATAGTGACACTTCAGTGCTACCTCACACTGGCTGTTGTTCAGACCAGGTCCTCAACTTCTTGATGTTTTGTCAGAAGTTACGCATAAAAAGTTGTGTGGTGCTGGTGCTGGTGACACTGGAATACAATTATGTGCCAATTAATTAAGCAGACTGGCACAGTGTCTAGCAGAGGAAAAGTGTTCGCCTTTCACGTCTTTAAAGAAGTGGATGAAGATTAGAGACCACTAACTTGAAAGAAAGCTGCAAAACCCTGTCACTCAACCAACTCAGCAAAGGCTAATGCTGGTTACTTGGCAGGAGTACGAATACTGCTGCAGAAATATCAATTAAGAGCAGATGCTTTAGTCTTATAAAGCATATGCACATCTACCATACACAAAAATAAATACCTACATATACATTTAAAGATGCACATCAGTGTATGTTTAGAATGTTTTTTATGTTAACATACCAGGAGTTTTAGTGGCAGAAGAATTCTTTTTTTCTGGCTTCAGTTCCTCTGTGTCTACTGCTGTGAGATCCTCATCATTCTGAATCTGTGTTTCCATAGCTGCATCTTCAGAGTCTCCCTCTTCATTTTCTTCAGGGGGCATAATGGGCTTCTCTTGCTCTTTGCTAGCTACATCTGTACAAAGGCAACAATAGTTATTAAGAGGAAAGAGGAAGGGAAAGTAGTGAAGTTGCAAAGAAAGAAAAAAGGTTGCATTCTGAGCCCACTGCATGTCAGTTTCAGTGAACTTCAGAAGAGATCTGAGCTATTGCCTCAAACCTCAGTTTTATCTTTCACTGTGCTGTGCCATTTTGTGTTAATGAGTTATTGCCCTGAAAACCTGATGAATGAAACATCAGACTAGAACAGAAATTACTTTAAAAGAAAAAAATTAGAATAGTTTTAAAATGTTTATTAAACTAAAATCCATTTTTATGAGTGAATTCAGTACGTTATGTTATCATTAGTATGAACCCGATTGCCAAAGAGTATCGTATATTGCAGTGAAATGGTTCTACATCTTAAACCAAAGCAAGGACTGTTAAACATAATCTGGAAAAACTACAGTAAATGAGTGTTTCAGGACTTGACTTTGAAGTAACAACACTTTACACCCAGAAATATCAACATACCATATGTCTGTGCATCGTAGCTTTCAGAGCCTTGTTTAATATGTTCAAATGCATCAGCCTCCTCCACATTTTGTTTAGGCTGAGTTGTATTCTGCTTTGCTTCACTGCTGGATTCTATGGTCCTCAATCTCTTGTGGATATGTTCATTGTGATCTCCCATTGAGCGTTCATTATCTGCCTGACCAGGTTTCCTCTTGAAACTCTGAAACAAATTAACACCATGAACTTCAAGTGAGGCACAACCAAACACTGATTACAACAGTGGTTCTAACAAGGACAAACTGAAACTATTTGCTGCTTAGTATTAAAACATTCGAATTCAAAATAGTAATTAAAAAAATAAAGTACAAAGAAGAGATGAACCTGGGTATTTTTTCTGCTTTGCTTCTGAGAAGCCATCCGGGCCATGCGTGTGGATTCATGGCCTTCTGATTGATTTGCACTCGAAGCTCCACTCCCACTTTCCTGAGAGACAAAAAGAAATAACTCCAAAATCACAACTGTAAGTGAAAATGGCAACTGTTGTAGTCAAATTTCAGAAGTTACACAGGGAAGCTGTGCTGCTTTCTATTGTGAATGACAAACGGCTCACAAGTGCAAGCAGTATCTTGTGGAGAGCAGACAAGACAGTTCTGCAGCTCAACCATTAGCCTAAAATTACAGTTTTCACTGCTATGAAATGTCACTACTTATATACATGATCTTAAATCTTTTTCAGGGAATTTATAATTGGTGTTCTAAAAATTGAATCTTACGCACTATTCCTAAAAATACAGCAGCGGTTCCTTGATTGTATCTTAAAAACACACTCACAAGTTCAGCATTTTTAACTTAGACACTTCCATACCTCTTTAGACTGATCTCTTTCTGAAGCCTCTCCAGCCAGCTCAACAGCACTGTCACTCTGGAGGTTTTCTTGCCCAGTCTGCCCTTGTGTTTCATGCTCCATTCTTTCCTCAGCCTCAGGGATCTCTTCATCCATCTCTGAACTATCTTTATCCTCTTCTTCCTGAAATAGTATCGGTTTATTGTAACAGTCTAAAAAACATAGGAAAATGGGTACTATTGAAATGCACATAAAGAAAAATACCATCATCAGGCACAGTCAACACTGGTTCACAAGGGGAAAGTCCTGTTTAACTAATCTGATATCCTTCTATGAAAAGGTCATCCGTCTAGTAGGTGAAGGGAAGTTGGTGGATGTAGTTTTTCTGATTTTAATATGGCTTCTGATACTATCCCTCACAGCATCCTTCTGGATAAGTTGTCCCGCTACGCAATGAGTGGGTGCATGGTGTGCAGGGTGAACAACTGACTGAAGGGCAGGGTGCAAAGGGTTGTGGTAAATGGGACTACATCTGGCTGGCAACTGGTCACCAGTGGTGTTCCTTGGGGTGACCTCATTACTCTATAGCTCCCTGAGAGGAAGTGGAGAGGGAGGTGCTGAGCTCTACTCCCTGGTATCCAGTGACAGGACACTTGGAAATTCTTCAAAGCTGTGTCAGGGGAGGTTTAGACTGGACTTTAGGAAGCATTCCTTTAGTGGCCAAACACTGGAACAGGCTTTCTAAAGGGGCTGATGCCCCAAGCCTTTCAGTGCTTAAGAAGCATTTGGACAATGCCCTTAACAACATGCTTTAGCTTTTTGTCAGCCCTAAATTGGTCAGGCAATTGGACTAGATGATCTCTGTAAGTCCCTTCCAATCGAAATATTCTATTCTGTTGTAACAGAAGGCCAAGGAGATAACAGGAATACAGATGACAAAAATACACCAGTTTAATAGTAAGCACATTTCTGTTACCTTGATGAAGATTCTCATTCACATCACACCTACTCAGTGTCAAATCTGTTTCAATATCATAGATACATCCATTTCTTAAGTCTTGTATAAGGTAACCAAAAAAAGAAAAGCAGACTTTTATTTATCACTCTTTACCTGAGGTCGAAGGCCTTGGTCAGCAGCAGGGATTCCCTTATCTTCAGCACATTCATTTTTTTCCTCATCAGGTGGTTGTGACTGTTCCTCATCCTCTTCTTCTGCTGCATCCTCAGTTTTTCCTGCATTTTCATCTTGATCATGAGCATCTTTGTCCCCTTCATCTTCCTTCTCCTCTTTATCTTCAGAAATGCCTTCTTCAGCTGGTTCTGCATCCTGGTCATCTCGCTCTGTCTCACCAGTATCCTGTTCATTCTGTTCTTCTGTTTTCTCTGCCTCATTTAAATCAGCAGGTTTCTCATCTACTTCAAAATCATTTTCTTCTGGATTAAAAATAATCAGAAAGGTATACAAAACTTTTAGTGAAGTACAGAGATAGTGAATAAAACTGCCCAGCTTATAAAAAAAAAAATCAGAGATATCTATACATAGAATCTATTATTTTCTATTGCAGATAATTCCTTTAAGTCACAATTGGTTTGTAACTAATGATACAGAAGGATGAATTCCAATTAATTCCCTTTAACCTAACAGCCTTGAGGGTGAGTTGACTTTGAGTACAAATGCTTGCAAGTATCATACTAAAAATGAAACCGTAAAAGCAACTGGGCAATTAAATAAGGAGCTTCTAGTCGAAGCGTCACTTGGATAACACTGAGAAAGCCTGCTCCAAAGTGTGTGTGAAAGATGGGTAAAGGAAAATATTATAATGTTGTTAATTATTATCTGGCCTGTATTTGGTATGTTTATATTTTGATACACAGAAGTGAATGTGCAGCTTCTTGTTATACACCATCCTACCAACACCTCATTCCTTTTCTATTGAGAAAAAAAGAGCTCATTATCTGTCTGTTCCCCCTGTTTCCATTTGGCTTTCATCTAGGAATCTGTAGAGAGATTTTCAGCTGTACCTTCACCTTCTTCTTCCTCATCACTCTTCTCATCATTCTCCAGGTTCAGATTATCAGGAAGATCCAAAGGTTCAACTTCAGGCTCCTTTTCTTGGTGGCCGTGATAAGGATCTATTTCGTTCTCGTCATACTCACGCTACCAGCAAAAGAATGGGGGGAAAAAATAACAGGTACATAGTAAGTGGGAAGAAAGGCAAAAATAAGATGCTACTGAATTCTCTAGGACAGAAATACTGGGTGCAAATGTTCCATTCTCATCAGTTAAAAATGAATTTCCAGTGGTACGCATCCTCATGTGTAAAAAGCAGACAAAGATTAATTTTTGCAAACGCATTTACGTAAATAGGTATTTCTTAAAACCAGCATGTTTTATGTTCAGAATCCAGTTTTCCTAGCTGAAAGATTCTGAAGAGAATCTGTACTCTTGCAGATGGCAAATGCACTCTTGCACACTACGCAGAATACCCAAGCATACTGCATTTGCATGTTTGGGATGAGTCCCACTGACTCGGTGTTCCTGTTGCTAAACGCAACAGAAGAAGAATTTAAGCTTTGTCCATCAAAACATCAGTTCAGTGTAAAGCCTATTTTGCCAGCCGTTACAAGTTCAGGTTAATGCAAACAAAAATTCTTTTTGTATTATGGATCAGAAAATACAGATTTCATAAAATGGATGCAATATGGTTTACTTTCAACTCTGATATTAACCAACTTTTTTTTTCCCAAACGCACTTCACTATTAAATAAAGACCATTTCAAATTCTTAGAAACATATATTAGCAACAGAATATGGTTAAACAGCAAAATACTCTGTGTAATCCAAGTAACTTTTACCTCATCAATCTGTTCATGGATTTTCTCTTTGTTTCCACCATCCTCTTCTTGTTGCTCTTTTTCCTCATCCTTGGGATGCTGTTTTTTATTATCCTTGTTTCCTGTGCCCAAATTGTCATCTTTTGCAACGAGCTCTGAATCCTCCTATTAACCAACAAATCCAAAAGAAAGTCAGTTATGCTACCTGCTTTTCAAAGTCTCAGTGACAAGATATCATCTCCTACAGAAAAAAAGTCAAACCAAACACTAAATTATATGATACACTGAAATCATCTCTTTCCTAGATGAAGAGCTATATAAGGGAGTTCACGGTCTAGGTCAATCAAGTGAGTTTAGTTCCTTTGCTAGTCTTCTTCCCACCCCTTTTCTCTTTACCTCATCCATTCCTGGTCCAGTTTCTTCTGTTTTACTACTGTCATCTTCATCATCGTCTTCATCTTCATCCCCCCAGAGCCTCTCATCCAGTTTATCATCAGCTTCAGCATTATCAAGATTTCCCATCTGCTTATCCAGCTCCTCTTCTTCATCTGAATTTTCATCATCTTCTGTGTACAATTCAAAATGTGTTTCAGTACAGAAGAGATAAAGCTTATTTTTTTGTTAACTTCAGAAACAAGCAGGCATACTTAGCAGCTTAATTTCATCACCTTACACAGTTACTTGAGACGCGTGGAAAAGAGACATATATGCAGTAACACCCAGAAGAGCAGGACCCTAATTACGTGACTCAGAGTGTTCTCTTGGACGTAAGGGGACACATAGCTTTCTTTTCCTCAAACTAACAAGTCCCAGGTGCAAAACCTCTATTCTTTACCCTCTCTGTGCTCCATTTTCAAAATGTTTGGGGGAAGATCCATTCCACTTTATCTGTGTATTAGTTTGGGAATTTCCCTTCTTGGCGGGGGGTTGTAACTCGATGATCTTGATGTCCTTTCCAACCCTAACTATTCTATGATTCTATGATTTTTGTGCGAATTAACTTATTCTTGGCATTTTGTCGGAGATTTGGAAGTAAATTAACATTACCATAATTTATAAGCCACATTCCTTTAAGATGTTCAGGCTGTCACCCTTTAAAGTGAAGAGCTGCTGCGTTTTGGGTGAATAGCAACTTGAAGAAATCTACCAAATGTTGCTATTTTTTTCCATTTTAGAAATGTAAAGTTAATTTTTCTTATTGTCAAAAAGTTAGCAATAGTTAATTAGTCGTGTTTTGAAATTAATAACAGCCATATTCTCAAGTATTCTGTGATCTTCAACAGCTCTGCAAAGTCAGTGATCAATTTTAAAATGCATCTATAGGTCAGCTCATAAGAGGAAGGAAGAATCAGCGCCCTTCATTTCAAAGCCATTAGAGTGAAGACAGACAGTATTTGGCACTAATCTGTTGAATACTTTTCAGTACATGCTTTGTTATATAAAAGTAACTAACAACCATTACTGGATTCTTCTATAACATTTCTTGTAAGTTTGTGATAGTGGAAGAACCAAACCTTTTTTCTCCTGCTCCCCATCATGCATTTTTCCTTCAAAGTCTTCTGACATTTCAATTGCATTGTCTTCTCCTTCAATGTCTGGTTTAGAATTTTGATCCTCTTTCTCCTTCTCTTCACCCTTTTGAAAACTGTCTTCTATCTGCGTTATTATTAAAGCCAAAAATTACAATGGATCTTGCCTATATATTAAAGCTTACTTATTTTTGTGGTACTTTATTTTAAGTTTATATGCAAGATAAAAGCCAATATAAATAGGAGACTGAAAGTAATTTCATGCTTCTTTTACCTGAAGCATCTACAGCGTGGACCTCAAAGGCTTTTTCAGTTTTACTTAAACAAGAACAATGCCACTTACCTGATCTTCATTTTCTATTTTGTCGCTCACATCCTTCTTGCCTTCCCCATCTCCAATACCACCGTCCTCATAATCATGAAACTGTGTTGCTCCCTCTCCAGCTTCATCTTCAAGTAATTCTTTTGGCAGACAAAACCCCTACAAAACCAAACAGAAACTCAAAACTTTCTGTAGTAGTAAGTACATCTTTTGGCTTAGTTTCTACTTAAGACTTTTGTGTATATTAGATATGTGCATACCATATATATCCACTGTTATCTCTAATAACTTACCTTTTGGGCAAGCTCTGTAAAAATGCTAGTTAGAACAGAAAGCAATTTTCCAGTACTCCGGTGAGATGCCAGTGAAACAGTGAGGTAGAACAGGATAAGGTCTGAATACTTGCAGAGCATGGGCTTGAGACGCACCATCAGATAGCAAGACTGGTTGAAGAACTGCAGTTAAAACCAGAGAACAGCTGTCAAACATGATTATGTACATACTGAGACACACCTCAGAGAGGGTGATGACAAAGACTGAAAACAGATGCTCAAACCAAAAATATCTATAGGTGAGTTTAAATACTATTTCTGGGGTTTCTGAAGCTTTTTTTTTAGATTTTCACAAAAATAAAAAAAATAAAACCTAAAACTTTCCCTTCTTACTAAAGGCACACCCAGCTTTTGCACAATGGAAGAGTACTTATATTTGGCCATAATTTCTTACATGCTTGTAGTAGTTCTAAGCTACTGGACAATAAACAGTGATGTACGTTTAGCTACTAAAGTTCACAATTCCAAATCCTGAGGCCCCTAAGCCAAAAAAAATTCTTGAGAAGAGCAATTTTACCGTATGTTTATCTGAAGTGTAATCTTCCCCATAAGATTTCAGGTTCTCCAGGAGTTCTGAAACTGCCAAAATTGCTTTCTGCACATGCAAAGAATCCAGATCAGCAGAGAGATCTTCATCCAAAAGCTTAGTTATATGTCCTTCTTTAACCACGTCAAATGAGGCTGCATCCTCTTTGTTTGAAATACATTAAAAAAAATATGGAAATCGAGTTAGACATCCTAAAAATGTTATAGCAAGCAAATCTAGAAATACCTATCCGTTTAAATAAACAAACCCTATTAAAACAGCAGTTCCCTTCTGTACTGGTACCTCTGCTAGACACACAGTTTAAGGAATTTTTAGGTTTGCATGGTTAAAACTCTCCTCCTCTACCTCAAGTAAATGAACAAACTTACCGTTTCCCTCTGGAGATTCTTCTTCCTCCTTTCCACCTTCCTGTTTTCTCTCCACCAAACATTGGATGGCATACAGAACAACACGGATAACATTTTCCACTTTTGCTGAGAAGTGCTCCACACACTCTTCATCTGCCCATTGGTTTCCTATTGAGCCGAAACACAAGCAGTTTTAGATAGAAATACATTACATTACACATTACTACATTTCCCCTTTGCAAAGAGCATGATAAGCACTATGCAATTTTTACTACATAAATCTGTGAAAGCTCCTTGCCAATCCTGACCTGCAACTATGGTGTAAGATCTGTCATCTACAGTGACTAAGGGGGAGAAATAAATTACTGCACAAATTAAGTATGGACTCAATTTTGCAAGTTTGAATTTAATCAAGTGTTTCTGGATACCTAGATGATTTCATCAAATGTTTTTGAATACATGAATAAGCATGGAGCCATCCTCTACAAAAAACAAGCTAATGAATTCTTGTAGCTTTATCTGAATTACAAAAGAGGCAGAGAAGAATTGTCCTTACCACTGCACTCTGACATGGAAGCAAGAAGCTGTGTTCTCCAGGCTGTGAAGTCCGAAGATGTATTATTAACTTCTTCTTGTATATAGTTTAGGCTCTTGATTAGGGCCATCTGATTTGCAGCTTGCTTGTCTTCCCCCGTTGGAAGAAATAGGGATTCTATGCCCTGTAACTGAGCTGAGACTTCCAGCAAACAACTCACAGCTGATGTGCAAACTTCAAAATCCTTCCTGCAAAGAAAAATCCCATAACACTGAAAGAAGGACAAATCGTTCAATGTAAGATTAAACCTTTTCTTGGGGTACGGATTGGGAGAGGCAGCTGATCTCTATCTTGAATTTATGAAATAAAAAGTCTAACAAGAAGTAGATATGCCACATTCATTTTGTCCCTGCTTCAGACAGTGTGAGGGTTATTATTAAATAGCCTACAGATTTTTTTAAAATTAAAATTTCTTCATTTAATTGACATTTGAAATTAATTAATTGACCCCATTAACTAAGGAGCGATGGGGATGAAAACCCAGGAGACGAAAGACAAACTGAGAAGCTGAGATGGACCAATATTTTTCTGACTTGCCAGGGGAGTGGGAGAAGGCATGTACATTTGCTTCAACAGGCAGGCAGTGCATTCTGCAGGAGAAGCAAACAGATACAAGCTTCAAGAGCACCTGAACACACTTTCAAGATATGCACAGGCAAAGATTTTCAAGATGACTCCATCTTATATGAACATAAAACATACAGGCTCCATTTCACACACACAGACAACTCACCAGGAATAAAACAAGGTCTCACATGACTGTTGTCTTATTTTGTCCACTTCTGCTTTCATTGCCTTCACATTTGTCAGCATTGCAGTCAATTGTGTAGCTAGCTGCACCCACAAGTCATCCTTATTTCGCATCCTGCATCCAGGAGGCAGTTGCTCAATTGTTACTGGAGACAAGTATTTTAACTCTGAGGGAATTAGGTCAGGTATTCCCATAAAAACATTTCCCATTTCAGGTCCTGAACTCTGAAGAATGTTTGTTTTGGCATCTGTCTTTTCACTGTCACTGCACTTTGTTAACTCTTCTTTTGGGCAGCACTGTATAAACCAAGACAGCTCCTCAAGAACCATCACACACTGCATGGAAAGGTGCTGCAGCCTGTCAGTCCAGTGTTGAATACTGTCTTGAGGAGGAAATGCTACGTTATATTCGCTGTCAGCAGTCAATCTAGAATCTATTTCTTGTATACAACTCAGGATGTTCCTAGTTAAGACGAAAGAAGGAAAAAAAGTTACAATTAGTGAGTTTTATGTCATATTTCCCTTTTAAAAGCTAAATCTTCAGACTAAATTCATAAAAGATCTAGCCAATATGGGATTATGGAAACAGTGGAAGTCAAACTTCCTTTTTTCTAGAAAAGCTTTGTTTAATTAGTGAATTTAGCTCAGTATTGCTTATATTTGAGAACGTATGTCCTGAAAACAGGGATTTCTGACCATCTTTTCAATCCATCCTTAAACTCCTGGCCTGATAGTCAAATATTGTTTGTTTTCCTCCATTAATAAAAGCAAATTAGATTCTGTTATACCTTCATTCTCTGAAGTGCTGTGTAATAGGCAGCTCATAACAAACAATCTGATTTGCAATGAAAGCCACAGCAATGCAGACAAGTGTTTTGTTATTCCTGCAATTGTGAAGTTGCAGACTTCATGTTTTGGGCTTCTGATTGGTTGGTTGTGACGGGGTTTTTTTTTTGCTTGTTTTTCCAAGCAAAAACAAAGGCTTGTTTTTGTATCAGTAATCTTCAGTTTAGATATCCTTCCCTGTACAAAGGAAATTGCTCCTCACCTAACTCCAAAAAGTTCCATGGATTACATTAGTGATGAACACAAATATGCAGAACAGTGGAGTTTGCAGTGAAACTGATGAGTCAAGCAATGGAGTGAAAAAAACACATTAAAAAAGATTTTCTATATTCTTTTACAGTTTTGACACAAGATCTAGCACCTCCCACCTCTTTAGAGTTTTTCATTGTAAACTGTTGAGGTTTTGTTCATTTTGGCTAGAAGTGCCATCCAGATAATTTATTTGCTCAAGATCAAACCAACAACTTGAACATTATTACTTGAACAAAACTAACTTGACCTTGAACAAAATTAACTTAGGCCAATACCAAAAGAGAGAGATTTAACAATCTATAGGTTTAATGGTTTAACTGTAATTATGTCATGGTCTTCATGTGTGTCTAATCTGTTTTCCCCAACTATTGGCTGCACTGACAGGATAAACAATATCTAACCCCTCCACCACCCCAAACCTCTTCTATCTAGGGTTTAATGAGGGGAGAAGAGAAACGGGGAAGTAGAGGGCAAGAATTTTATTTCTTCTACTTTACTTTCCATCTTTCTTGAACTGAATTGCTTACTGTCAAACTCCTTCCCAATGTTTACATGTTGGAAAATGCAAAATACCTCAGAAAGATCCACTGTTCTGTCAATGTAGTCAGAGATCGTCTCTGTCTGACAAGCACTTGCATGAGGTGCGCAGTGAACCCTTTGCACCTTTCAATGCTACCTAGTCCAATATCCTGAAGAAAACAAATGCAGAAGAAGTGGGAGGGAACAGTTAGATGAATAAGCAGACAACAACATTCTCTGCACCTCCATTTCATTACACTGAGCAGGCTGAAGGTTTATGGTTTAATTGAACGAGTCTTAAAATGCAGACAAAACTCACTGTTATTACAGTTTCCTCATCTTAATTTTTCTGCAGTCTTTGATACATGCTGCCCACAAATTCCATTTTCAGGTACCTTCTGCAACAACAGTGATATTACATTGCCCTTCTCCCTGCAGCAATTCTTATCAAGAATTTAGTTCCAATAGTAAAGCTACCTTACATAAATTATGATTAAAATCTAAAGAGATAACAATCTAAAGCTTTTACATACATGTCTGCTGCTGAAACCACTGCCACAACTCTTTTTACCAGATTTACTGCCAATTACTTTCACTCCTTTCATTAAGAGGGATCCCATTTTAAAGTTTAGAACAAATATTCACAACAGAGCAGAATGGATCACAGCTACATTCCATTTTATGGCCATTATGAGCTTTGATGTTTTACAAGACCATGTTGTAAAAACAAGGGGCAAAGCACAATGAAAAGAAGAGCATCTGGAAGAGAACCTTTTTTCCTAGAATACTGGAAAAGTGGTACTGATTTGGCAAAGCCTGTTTGTTCCTTCTTCTGATTTTAGACCAATTTTTAAGCAAGGGAATATATTGGCACTTTTCTGTTAAGACACAGGGTCCAATTATTTAAAATTATAAATCTCAACCGATTTTTTTTTTTCATAAGCACCAACTAATGATAGCTTTTTTCCTTACAAGTTTTGATTCAGTTTGGAGTTCTCTTCATGAACAAAATAGTAGCAATTCAGTATCTGTTGGGACGAATTTGTACATTGAACAGATCACTGACTTCATTAACAAAACTGGTATCATTCACTCATAAACCAACAGGTTTTAAAATGCTGTCCCAAAATATCATACTTTGTACCCTATTACAGAACATAGCATTATCTCACATCGCCTTTCTGCTATGAAAAAATTCCAGTCCAAGGTGGTAAAATAAAGTTAGCAGAAATAGGATTTCTATTTTTACTGCAGTGTTTTTACCTTGGCAGGTGCTAGCAATGCCGTCTGAAGTCTGGAGTGGCGTGCAAGTGACCGATAGAAGTACTTCTGGCATCCATCCCAGGCAGAAGAAATCTCTGTCAGCAGCCTGACAGAGCACAAGAAAGTCTACTATTAGAAAGCTGTATCATTTCAGTACCTCAGCATACTGGAACTACCAGGTCAGCTCTTCAACCCAACGCATTTGTTTACAATTTGTTATTTTGCAAACACACCGATCTTGTAGTTCTTGATTTTCTTCATGAGTATTCCAGTCTTAAGAAAATGTTTGATATTTAAAATAAACTAAGCAAACACTAAACAATAGCAGCAAAATCTCTATCTTTGAATATCATTTAACACTTGAATAGTGATTTTTTTTTGTCTTCTCCCCATGCATCTAAATCCAGCTTGACAGGGAAGCCTTTATTTTTGCCTTGCTGAAAGGTTGTATAAACTAAACCCTTACATCTGAGTAAGATAATAAGCAGCATGTCTCAATGACAAAAATCACTTGCTACCAGAAACGTAACATGGAAACATATGAACTAACACCTTTTCTATAAGTAAGTTTTTCCAGAAATGCCGACTTCAAAATCTGTGTATTTTCTCCTGAAATATCCATTATTCAATGAAAATGAAACAATGTAGTAATCCTGTATATTACAATTTATCTTTAATAAAATAGCAGCAGTCTACTTTCTAATACCATGCTAGCAAAGCATGCCAGGCAAAGTTGGACAGTAGAAGGCTAACTGAAATCTAGTTCACAGAAACAATGAAACTGAGGGCAAAGTTGTCAAAAGTGCAAATTAAAATCAAACAATAAACAAACAAAAACCTCAAAACAACCAAACATTTGCTCAGTTGGACATGCTACTATAGTATGTAAAGGATTTTTGAACTGAGAAGTAATGGAAGGAAGGGAAGGGAACGCAAGGGAATATGTAAAATCCTTAATGAATTACAGTCCAGAAATTCCAGTCTAAATCCACATACAATAAGTTCTCTATATTATAGCTGCAATTCATACAACCTAAGGGTTAAAAATACTGTGTACGTACGTGGCATCCAGTTCATGTGTACGATTTACTACACCTAACGCGCTATTCAAGTCCAGTGGATGGAGGTAGAGCATTTCATGATAATCTTTTGAACGGGACCAAGACAGACCTTTCCGGTATGACAAACCTGGAAAGACATTTGAACACAACATCCTTTTATGCGTAAAATTCTTTTATATGAAAAATGGCACTCATAGAGTTGGTATTAAGATACACAACCATCTGATGTAATTTTTTTCCTGATGCTGATTTTGACAAGTCTTTGAACAAGCTGCAAGTTTTGTAATGTAAGAACACATCGTAGTTTTAACTACCTTTATCTGAACACAGCTGAAATAAGACAAACATAGACCTGTGTGTATAAACGAGGTTGGTGGCAGTGGCCAAGAGGCAAAACAAAAAGGCCTTGAACCTGCCAGGCAGGCTACAGCCTGAGGAAGTTACAGCTATGTACTTCTAGAACTCTGCCTAAAGTAGCGCTCCTATTTTAGCTATTTTTGAAACTGCATTAAGCATGCTCATTTCTTTCCAGGCAATTAGAATACTCCTTTCAATGCATCCTGAAGGTAAGCAGAGCCTGTGAGAAATGCTCATTAGCTATTTAGATTATGTTGCCACTTTTCCAAACAAAATGGAGAGCAAGTCTTAAGGGCAACACTTTCCACTGCTTCTTTATGAGAGCTGAGCTAGGAATTATCACCTCATTTTTAAGACGTGAAAAGGCTGATGAAAGAGGAAGGTAAAGGTGTCACCTGAAGCCAGAGAGAGACCAGTAAAGAATTCAAATCCCATGGTTAATTAAATAATCACAAAATGTCACTACACCAGCACAAACTTCACAGGGCAGCAATAACAGCTTATTGCTTTGGCACCAGTGCGTGGAAATACACAGGAAAAGTGTATGTACTGGAAAGTTCCCACTCAGATTCACCTGGTTTTGCAGTCATCTAAATAAAAAAGGACCTTAATATTCTGGGAGCTATTTACTCAGGACACATCAACTCATTTAAGTAGCATAAACTGCAAGCACTCAAAGCTACAACTGCAGCCTCCTCACCATCCCAGAAAGCATTTAGGGTGTTTATGTTTTCATTCACTTTCCAAGTATGACACTATTTAACTTTTTATCAAAATCATGCCTTCTTGAAACCCTTAACTTCATGTTTCCAAAGGGGAACCATGAGAAACAGAAATCTCTCTCTCCCCCTCCTTCTCCCTCTCTCTTCCCCCCAAGAGGTTCTTAGGATCACTGCAGGCCAGAAGCTATGACTTCCAAGAGAAGCACCAAAACACTAAACTCCATTCCAAATAGAAGGAGGGGAGGGGAGAAAGCAAAGTTGCAAAGTTACATTAATTTCTGTTTCTACCTACGACTTACAAGAATGCTGTCAGACAGCTGTTTATTTAACAAGACTGCTTACTTCTGCTGGTTTCTGAACTGCTCACTGAGCAAGAACAGTTGATGAGTAATTTAATGTAACATCAAAGTAAAAGGCAACCATTAATAGTTTGGGTAGGTCCTTTACCTTAAGACTAGCAGGGAGAGCAATGGAGACTGGGCTGCTGAACAGGGTGCCTCCAACGATACCCCATCAATAGACCATGTGGTCTCCATGGCTCAACCACACCTCTGCCAATCTCTGACAGTCTGTCAACCACTGAGAAATGGGCTCTCATTCTAATCAGCTAACTTCAACTCGGTTCCAGATCAGAGAATGTTTACAAGATAATGAGCTTCTTTCTTGTTTCTAAAAGCTGGGCAGTGACTTTGGACTGGAAATAAAGCAGATTTCTGTTTCAGAAAAGCTACTGTTGAATATATAATGGAGTGTAAGAAAAAAAGAAGATATTTGAAAGGCCCACACACTAGGCCTCAGTCAACAGACAAAGAGAGAGAGACTTAACTGCTTCTACGTATTAGTGGCTCAATGACTTCAAGAAGATAGTATTATGGTGGGTTTAGATGAATTGGAAAGAATAGTAAAATGCTTAAGAACTTTGTACTGTTAAACCAAGCACGTTTTAGCCAAAGCTCACCTGTTTTAGCAAGGCTTTTGAAGAGATCTGACAAAGCCCGTTGCTTTTGCATCTGAATATGCTTTGCCTCTGATTTCTGCTTCTCCTTAGTTGCTGTCTGATCAAACGTTAAATTTTGCAGTTCAGCTACAGAAACAATGATACCACCTGTACAGAAGACAGCACAGAAAGTAAGAGATGTGAAAATTTAACATACACAAAGCAGCCAGGGGAAGACAGTCCGGGAAGTGAACTATATATCTACACTTTCTCCTGATCTCTTTGCATTTGTGTTACAGAGGGCAATTATGGTATGGAATTCACAAGAGTACTTAACCTGTGAACTGGTCAAGATTTTCCACCAGACTTAAGAATGAATTATTTTCTATAACTGTTGTACACATTTTCTTCATTTTTTTAGTAAGCTTTGGCAGACGGTACTGCAGAGATTCTGCATGGAATGTAATGCCATCCTGACACTCTTCTGGGAGCGCCCTCTGAGAAAATAAACAGAAAGAACATTATACACACATGCCAAAAGCTGTGTTATTTAACCATCAAGTGAAATGGTTGCAAAAATAAGGGCAAAGTTCTACATCCATCTGAAATCACAAAACATGCCCATGTTAACAGTTCAGCACCAGCATTTAAGGAAAATCATAATACATGCATGTCAGGCATACATTATTTTTGAAAAGAGCCAAACAAATGGAAAATGCTATGATCCTACTCTCTTGGGTGTTTGTTTTATCACTGCTTCAGGTCAGCTTCTTCAGCCCTCCAAGCTCAAAGCCACATTAACCTAAATCACTAATGCCCTCAGGGCATTGGATAATATCACTTACTTTCCAGCAATTTAATTGCACTGCCAAACGATAACAAAATCAGTATGCAAATAGAAATTATTAAGTAACAGAACTAATCCCCCAGCATGTCCAAAACTAATAGGCAGGGTCTGTTCAATTTAGGATTACATGCATCTTGTTTAGGGAATGAAGACAACATGAAACTGGAACAAGTGAATCTGATAACCCTGTTAACTATCAGTAAAAGGCTTACAAACCAACCACCAAGAAACCAAGCCCACAGTGGAACACATTAGATTTTCATCAGGTTTCTGCCTCCTCACTCTACCCTCCTGACTGTCACAGGACAAGAGCAAGATCAGCCACCCTCCTGGTCTGAAAAAACTGAACAAAGCCTTGGAAACCAAGAGTAACTGAGCATTTCCCACTCACCCCCAACTTATGATGAGTTACGATCTTCTCCTTGCATCTTATTAATAAAAACTAATGGAAATTAGCAGGAATCTATTTTGGGAAGAAAATACTTGACTTCCTCTCTGAGCAGGAAAACTGAAGAGGCACACTGAAATGTGTGGCATGTGGAGTAGGATTAACCATGTACCAGCTAGTCCAAAGTAAATATACTCTCTATACAAGCTGTGTCAGCCAACAGGAAACACAGGACAATGCAGTGCATTCCCCTTTCAGAATTCAGGCTCAAAGTAATTTTATGTATGTACAAATTCTATAGCTACACAATCATTTGTCTCGGTCCTTGGTTAGAAGAAAAAGGGTAATAATTTCAACACCCAGTCCATATCACTGTACTAATAGGGAAGGAATTAATTGCTGCAGACAATATGCAAGCAACTTGGATGATGAAATGTGTGACTGCTATCATCTTTATATTAGAGCATAGATACTGTGCCAAATCGATACAGAACAAGCTTGTCTTTCCATGCTGCATTCCCACCCATCTGCAGTGTTTCATAACACTGAACACAAGACAAACCAAAAAGTTGATGATACACTCAACAGATTTGACACTTACATAAGATTTTTTTGCATAAATCAGTGAAAAGCAACATACAGAAGAGAATAGAGAAAATATCCTTCCAACACTTAGAATAAAGAATACAGTCACCTTGGCAATATCTGTTCTAGCAGACAGAATTTTTCTTAATGTGTTGTTTAGCCTCTGAACTTTGGTCTCTATGTTCTCAGATTCTTCCTCCTTTTGCAAGCAGTCCAGCTGCTCTTCCTTACCAATTTCCACTAAGGCAGGCCGACATGACTCACCCAGAACAACTTCAAACTTCTTCATGAATTTAAAGAGGGTCCTAATTACCAAAGGAAAGCAAAAATGTTAGTAGGTTTTACAATCCTGGAAATCTCTCAGCTGCTGGAAAGAAACATTTCCACTGTGTTACGAGCAGAAGAAACATTCTTGCGTTAAAATCTAGCATCAACAGAGAAATCATTCAGAAAGAAGGTTCCAAATAAGGAACTTAATTTCACGCTCTGAGTTACCTGCGTATTTTTTCAACTGACTGTTTTACAGCCCAGAAGCTGACGTCATTCCACTTCGATATCTTCACAAAGTCCTATTAGGAAAATAAATAATCAATGCAATGAAGTATTTCCGTATCAAAGTTCATCTGTAAAGCTGATCAGCTATGATGATCTGGCAGTCTTAAAATGCAAGACATTTTAGTAGGTGAGCAAATTATTGCATAAGCATCTTAGTCTATTAATATGTGTTTATGTTGCACAGCCAAATGCTATGAAATTCAAAGGGGCTTCATTACTGGATATAAAACCTCCATGGCTAAATTGGACTGACCAAACATTAAAGATTTCAACCAACCCTCCACCTCAAAAGCAAATTCTTGCCAAAGAAAATGTGTAGTATGGATTTCAGTGGCCAACAGAGCGATTATATACAAATCCAAATAATATCTGCTCTGCTGTTCCTTTGATTAGATCAGTATTTTGTTTGAGTGAAGTTTCCTTTTACCTTAAGTTCCTTTTCTATAGGCTGACGAAGTTCAGTGATTCTGGCCTGAACACACTCTGAAAACTGCCTATAATAATTGTATAGGTTCCACAGGATGCTGCATAGAATGTCTAAAAGAGATAGACAATAACAAGCTTCTTTTAAAAACAGGATATTCTTCAGTATCCAGAAGAGATTTTTTTTTTTGTAATTATGAAGCTTAGCAACACCAAAAGTTGGGGTAAACGGATTGACAGTATTCTTCATAGAAATGGGAAAATCAGCAGCATAGGCTTGTGTTGTATTTATGAGCTTAGTGATGTACTTGGAAAGCCATGAATAGCTGATTATCAGGTTGTTGTAAAGAAGACGCAACACATGCAGTGCTAAGAACTTACCCTTTTCTGCTACTTGAGGCATCAGCAAGACATGGCAGTGGAAAACCAGTAGTGCTTGGAGTCGTGCATGAAACTCTCCCAGTGTAGATCCTTCAATGAAAGCTTGTAGTGTGCTGACTAGTGTTTTCATATCCATTTGCTCTGTTTCTGAACATTGCACCAGAAATTTAGAAAGAAAAGTGGGAAAAAAACCCCAAAATAAAAATAATAAAAAAAAAAAAAAAAAAAACACAAAAAAACCCCAAAAAGAACAAAACCCAAACAAACCCAAACCAACCTCAAACCAACAAACCTCTACATGAAAATTGTTATGTGCTCCTTGTAAACTTCCAACTAAGTATCAGGTCTGTCTTAGGAAAGGTTCAAAACAAACTAGAAAAGGGGTAGGGTGGGGAAGAATTCTAATTTAATAAGTCAAATCAACAAACACTGTAAAAAAAGAGAAAGGACAAGAGGCAGCAGTAACATAGTGACCAAGCTGGCCAGGTACATGCCTAGTTTCAGACTGGATCAAGTATTTAAAGACTACTTCTTATTCTCTGTGAATGAATGGCTTTTTTCGGTCATGATGAACCACACTACAAATTAGTCACTGCCAGTTCCTTAATTCCTCAAATCATGAAAACAGAAATAGATCTTAGAAGAACCTGGTAGAAAATACAGTGTCTTTAGAGCACTAACTCTGGAAGAAGACAAGCTGTCCATTTGGAGATGTAGAATAACCCAAGGTTCTGAAGCTCATCAAGTGCATTAATTAGCCATGAGATTGGAAGAACTCTGCCTCATGCCAGAGAATTTCACTTTCATCTTTACAGTTTCACTGAGTTTTGGAGAGGCAAGGGACTGAGAGCTATATTCTTTCCTCTGTATTATGTAACATAAACATGTGCAGAGAGATTTAATCAGAACATGTACCAAACCATACTTACTGTAAGAATTCTTTAGGCTTTGTACAGAATGTTAGAAGCTGTTCAGCTAGAATATGAATTATGCCTTTTCCAGTTGCAGATGGAGGCCTCCTACCCTCCAAATCTGTTTGAAACATTTGTGCATGACATACATAGTTCTACATTCTTTTAGATGCTTTTTACAGAAATCTTCTTTAACTTACACTACCTACAGTGTTGGCCCTATGAGAGACAGAGGTGGCTCCAGAAATAAATACCAAACTGTGAATTTACTCTGTACGGAAGACACTATACTGTCATGGAAATTAATGAAAGGCAAGGAGAATTTATTGTAGGGTAAGAACTACATCTGAAAGTGCACTGTCAAACTCTGGCATTTAGGACCTTAATTATGCATCCTTCGTAATTGCTGGAACTATAAAACCAGCACTTACCTTCTGTGTTTGCCTCTGCCTGTTCTTGAATATACTTCTCAATCATCTGATAGATTGAGAACCAGTGCTTTGTGGATTTCTCGACATGCTGCTTCATTATATTGTCCAAACTTACTGACCAGCAACTGGAAACAATAAAGGAAGTGAGAGGAGAAAAAAATAAAGCACAAAATATTGTGGGTAGTTTGGCCTCCAAAACATCATAAACTTTATTCTCTGTTTCTGCTAAACTAATGGAAAATTTTACAAGGTGGAATAATCTGCAGGTATGCTTAATATACACAGCTAATTCTTGAGGATCACTGCTTTGCCACTATTATTAAATATGACAGAAGTGTGAGAACTAGGGATGATAAAACCAAAACCAATCAGAGCCAAGTCCAAAAGTTTCTTTTCATGAAACTTGAGGCAGACTTGTGGAATTCCTGATCCTGGCATATTGTGGGATAAAACTTTTACATGGTTTTAACAGAAGACTAAACAATAATTTTTAAGGGAAAATTAATAGGGGTTGTTAAGACAAAACTCTGCAGGCTCAGCAAATCTTGGGATGAAAACAGGAGAACACTAGGAAAGTATTAGGACCAAGTACTGTAGCTATCTGTTCTGATTCTAGTCCTCCTGAGGCATATACAGAGGGTCACAGTTGCTAACACTGCTACTAGGACAGCCACACACACAGAAAACACACTGGAACACATAGTGAAGCATGTTTCACGAAAGACAATTCTGCATTGGAATGTGTCTCTGTATGGAGATAGAAGCTTACAGCATCTAAGAAAAAGCAGCAGGGAAGCACAGTTCTTACTTCAACTCCAATCTACGCCACTGAATAATCAGTTGTGTGACCAAATCAAGATGTTTCCGCAAGGACAAAGCTCGACTAGCATTTTCCTCCCAGTCCTGGAAAAAAAAAAAACAAAAGAAAGTTCACCTTTATACAACGCCAGAAATCAGTCTTTGCATGGCAAGACTCATGCAGTACTCTGGATTACATTCCTACTCCTTAAACTTATGGCATGGATCAAGTTCACTTCCCCAAATCCTGCCAAGTAGACAGTTTTCAGTTGTTTTTATTATGGCACCAATATGAATAGGAAGTATAAAAGAGAAAATATAAGTTTCCCTTAGCTCTCTTCTTACCTGTGCCTTTGCAAGGAGAATTTCCAAGCCATTCAGGAACTTAGAGAGAGGACTTGAGAGTGGAAAACTCCGGATTCTGTCCATCACAACTAACAGCTGCAGAATGAAAAACAAGTATTCAACCTATAGTAATTGATCTTTAACAGCAGCAGTCATGAAGTTCAGCTAATTTCTATTAGCATAACCCTCCCCTGCAGGAGATAAGACTATATATATATATATATATTTCTTTAATTTTAAACTGCTTCCTTGTTCTAGTATAAGCTCACTAGTAGCTCAGCAAAAGCAAACGCACTCAGGGAAAGCACCACAAATGACCTAATGCAAAGAGTTTCAATCGATTCCAAGTTTCTGCATTAGTCTAAGAAATACAACCTGCGGACCACACAGGCCCCATAAATGGGACCCAAGATATCCATTTTAAAGTACAATGGAAGAATTCTGGGAAAAAAAAAAACATCCAGGAGCCCAAACAGCAAAATACCTCAAGAATCTTTCAGGTATAGTAGACTGAAGGGTGCTTAATGCTGTAAGATCAGAGTAGGCAGTGAACATCACTTAATATTTCATAACTCAAATAGAGCAGTCAATAATACCTAATGACTTAAAAATAGAATCATAGAATAGTTAGGGTTGGAAAGGACCTTAAGATCATCTAATTCCAACCCCCCTGCCACAGGCAGGGACACCTCCCACTAAACCATGCCACCCAAGGCTCTGTCCAACCTGGCCTTGAACACACGCACACAACATTCAGGCAAGTGTATGCCTACACATGTCTATATGCATATTTACACACAAATGCAATTCTATAATGTTCCACCTTTCCCCAAACACTTGCTGAGGTCTTTCTACCTGCACAAGTACTGGATGCTCTGGCCATTCCTGAAGTAGCCTATTTACTTCTTTAGCAAAGCTATCAAGTACAGGTTGGCACTGTCGGACTTGCTGAATATTAGGATGCTGGTAGAAGTCATATGGACCATCTTGCTGCAGCACAAGATCTGAAGTTAGTTCCTCAAAAAAGGTATTGTGGAGAAGGGTGCTAGCTAGAAGTTGGCTTCCCAAAAGAGTGTCATTCATTTCAGCACCTAGGAAGCAAAAAAAGGAAGACATTACGTGTACTATCAGTTGAACAGGCGTGGGGGATTTTTTTCCTGTATCCCAAGCCTCAGCATGTTATGTATTACAAGGACATAACAATATGCCAGACATAAGCAATGAGATGGGAGTATGGAACAAAGAGACATACTTAAAGTTTCCATTCCCTATTTTATCAAATTTTTGTATAAAAGTAAAATCAGCATCCGAAAAGTGGGCTGTGATCCTATCAGAAGACCACAGTTCCTCTGTGCATAAATTCACATCAAGGGGAGTTACAGTAAAATTAGTAGCAAGGCTCCGTGAAAAAGTCATCCAACACATGCTCAAAAGAATAAAAGCGTATAAACTACACCTCAGGTATGAATATAAACAGAAGTTACTGTAGAAACAGCAGACATCTGCTTTTTCTTAACTGCACACATATACCTTTATTAGATTAGAACTGAAGCATAGCTCTGCTTTGAGAAGCTATGATCCTGATGCCTCAGCATTGTTACAATGATTTACACATTAAGTTGCCACAGTCCAGGGAAAAGAAAAAAACAACACAACAACAAAAAACAACCCTTGGGTTTTTTTTAATTATAGAAACCCCATTTAAAGCAATTCTTTTATGAACTTAATTGCAAATTTTACTTCTGGGAAATTTCTGCACGTACATCATCTTCCACCGGATTATGCAGATCCAAGTGATCAAAATGTCTGTAGTAGATTATTCAATTTATTCTTAAACTGCGTTTGTCTTATATATTAACAAATGGAATTAAAAACCAAATCCATAAAAGGATAAAAATCAAAGCATTCTACTGAGACAATTCTGAACACGGGGCAAATTCTTTAGAAAAATGAAATCTGGTTTTATGCACTTTTCCCATAAAAGGCCTGTTTCATGACCTGCAATATGATTAATTTGAAACAACTCATTACAAAGCTAGACCTGCACATCTGAAATATTGCTAGCAATCTTACCAATTAAAGGATAGAATTGTGACACCAGGCATGCACCAGTCTGATAGCAGGAAATAAATGTACTGAAATAATGTTTGGCTTGATGAGAAGGCAGACTTGGTTGATACCACAGGGATCGCGCAAAGTTTAAGCACAACTTCTGATGAACCATCATTACTGTTTGCATAGAGCTCTTGGACAAAAGGGCTCTATCAACTTCCAGCTGGTCTTCCAATGGATCTTCAGTTTCCATTTTTTCTTCGAGGCTTGGCTGAGCTGTGATATCTTCAAAGTCCTGCAAATTATGTGATAATCAAAAGTCAATTATAATTTCTTCCTCTAATGTCTCCCCTCCTCATCAACACAATGCCACACAACTTTCTCATGGCTTTCTGTACTGCACAACATTGCTTGGTGAAGCCACACTTCAGAAGTTATTCAGTAACACAGGACAGTTAATACTGAAAAAAACCTCAGTTTTAGTAAATCAACTTTGAAGTTGATTAAATACTTCAAGGAGACCAGCCCTCTTCACATGCAATAAACCCCCAAATGACCCTACTTGCTAAAATGAAACAAATTTCAGAATTTTACAACAAATTATTAATTATATTGTCATTCAGTTACGGAATTTGGGATTATTCAGGCAAACCACAGTATGGTTCAAGTCTGGAAATTAATTTCAAAACCTTCCTACAACCAGAAGGTATAGTAAACTAAAACCACAGTACTTGAAACTGTTCTATTGAAATCTACCCCACATTTTTCTTCTGGCGAAGGAAAACCTGTCTCATTTCTCATCTTGTTTTACTTAAAGCATGCATTTTCAGGATCTACTTCAGACATAATTTTGGGGTTTCTTTCCAGAGTGACAGCTGTTACCTTCTCATGAAGAGGAAATCTCCTCCTAAACTCTTTTTCTTCCTCCTGTTCCTCAGTCAATCCTTTCCCATGACTTTTACTTCTGTATCTGTACAAACTGTGTTCTATTGCCTCCTGCTCTTGGGCACGGCGTTCCTGTTCATCCCATTCATTTACAATTGCCTAAGGAAATACAAAACACCACACTTTTATATAAAATCACCTCATATTTCATCAAAGGGGCAGCACCTTTCTCATTTGGCTCTTTCCTCCTCTACAACAGTATAAATCAAAGCCATCTAACTTGAAGGAAGACTTGTGACTTTTCTTCTTAAGCCAATGAGGAAAAACCACAGAAAACACAATGCAACAGAGTGCTTGGCCAAGTTCTAGTCTCCTTTCTTAATTACTTTGTAAAGCAACTCTCTACAAAGTTTGGTTTTGGGTTTTGGTTTTTTGTGTGTGTGGTTTTGGGTTTTGTTGTTTTGGTTTTTTTTTTATATAAACAAAATCTTTGGTAACCATTACAGGCTATGATGTTACCTGACACAGATGTCTAAACAGCTGCAGGGATTTCTGGTCCATCTCTCCCCTGAATAGTACATGGCATTGAAGATGCAGCAAAGCACTGACAAGGAGCTGTTCCAGAGTTGGGCAGGGCTGCTCCACTCCCTCAGATTCTCCTTCAGAGTGCTTTAGAGAAAACTTTTTAAGTCCATGAAGGACCTCAACTGAATTCACTGAGCATAAAATTTCTGCACGAGCAAGGTAACTGGGGAAGGCATGGCCAACAGAAGGAAATGCCAACAAAGAAGTTAGGAGGTTGGTGAGATCAGCTGGATGCACAAATCTTTTGAGCATTGCATAGACTTCAGAAGCCACTAATCGCATGCCATGCTGCAACTGTAAGATGGCAGCTTGCAGCGGAATGATGGCATCAGGGAACACAGCATAGTCCTCTGCCAGGTGTTTTCTAAACTGATGGTGTGATTGTTGCCAAGATGCTTCCTCATTTAACAGGTTTTGTATTGCCTGGAGTGATTTAGGTCTTTCCCCATGGAAGAACTGTAGAAGGCGGGCCGTAAGATCTTGGACTGAAGAAACCCGTGCTATGCTGTTGATGTACTGGTGAGCCTCCTGGTATAAGCAGTCGTAGGGTGGAGCTGGAGGCCTGAAGGCCTTTTTTCTGGAAAGACTGTTTATTTGCTCCTTCAATCTTTTCACTCTTTCATGCAACAACCTGTCAACAAATAACATTGACCAGTTCAAACATATAAACTTATTTCATATAAATATGTTTATATATATATCTCTAACATAATAGATTTATTAAAAGATGCATCAGAAATATTCTGCTAGTTTGTATGATACAGCAAATAAGGAAAAACCAGAAAGTGACACCCATATAGCATGCATATGCACTTCTCTTCCCCACTTTGGACTCCCTCTGCCACTTCAACAAACTTTCATTACTATTTATCTTGCTACCTGATAGCTCTGTGAGCATTAAGGAAAAAGTAGTATTACTGGAAGCAATTGGTAAAACTTAACCATTCAGAACTTGCTTTCAACAACTATCATTCTCTTTAAGCAATAGCACAGAATTATCAGATCCTCAATGTGTATAACATTGAAGTAGAAACTTCCATAACAGTGGAAAATAATGAATAATACTCAGTTTTTATCTCCATGTACAAGGAACACCTGGAAACCTGCACAAAGGAGAAGTCTGTCCACTTAAAATTTCCTCAAGTTACTCAGATAAAAAACCAAAAGCAACAAACAAACAAAAAACCGCAACAAACAAACAAAAAACCACAACAAAACAATGGCTACAAATTCTGAATGTCAACAGTGTACTCTATGTGGTAAGAAATCTAATTCACCCACAGCACTGTAGGCAAACGCTGTTGCTAAAATACACATCTGGGGATTTCTACAGAGTACAATCATTCCAAGAACTCTGCAAAATAGCACTGGCCTCTATCAAGGCCTTGAAGTGTTACAGTGATAGACACACACATTCCATCATATTTCAATTTGTTAATAACATTGTCACATGTTAATGAAACTACAATAATTTAGATGAACAGTTTTATTTTCACTTCCCAACATAGCTTCAATTTTATCAACATATGAAGACTGCTGATTTAAGTGCTGTATTTATAGCAGTACAAAGCGTGTACAGGCACTTCCTTAGTCACTGCAAGTGAAAAGAACAGCTTCTGTATGTTTACCACCTCAATACCCAAATTGATACTTTAAAATCAGCAACCCTTATTTCCATAGAAAATACAAACGTTGTAAGGCTGTGGAGAAAAGCTTTGAAGGCCAAGCACCTGAAGATGAAATTTCCAATTTAAAAGAGAAGAGTTACTTGTCTGAGATGTTACCTGAGATGGGGATGAATATAGTTGCTGATTGCTTCATCTTCAATACTTTTTCCTGTATGCAGCTGGGATGAGAAATCATTTGTTTTCCACTCACACTCCAGCTGGTGTAACTGAAAAGGAAAGAAGAAACCATACTGAGGTTCTGGTATATCCTCTTGGACATTAAAAAAAATTTCAACTGTATAGTTTGAAAATCATGCACAAATATTTGCCCAAGAACACCCAAGCCAAACTCCTTTGCATTGATTTTATACACTACAAAGGTAAGAGCCAACTCGGCTCCACACTCACCTCTTCTTTTGCATACTTGAGCTTGTATTCTCTTTTAACAGCTGGATCAAACCTCGTCTGTGGAAGCCACACCTGGATCTGCAGCAAACCAATATTCACCCAGAGGCTTCCTCGCCAAGCTGCCTCTGGTAACTCCTTAAGCCCTTCCCCAAAGAACTGCTGCAAGCAGGTGAGCAGGAGAAACATGAATTCTTTAGGAAGTAACTCCTGATCAACGATGCTTTTAAGTATCTTGAGAAGGTACTCATATGCAACAGGATCCTTGACACAGAGCTTCTCACAGCACTCCAAAAATTCTCCTTGAAGATCCACTGGAACCAGATCTACCAGGCCAGAGAGCTGTCTGCTTAGCACTATTCCCTGTAGTTTAGCATCTGTGTGTCTGCAGGCAAAGGAATGAAAAAAGTTTACACATAGTAAGTAAGCTTGTTATAATACGCCTGATTTAAATAAGATATGTGCAAGAGAGGTTTTAATACCCAAAATCTGCTATCGAAGACACAGCCAGGTTGGTCCACACTGCTGTGCTGACTTCATGAAGCTGCTGTGCTCTCTCCATCCATTCTCCCAGTGTCACATGGGATGATGACAGAACAGGAAGCCCACTCACATCCCACTGGCTTGTCTTGCTGCTGCTAGTTAGAATTTCAAACAAGCACTTTGAGAAAACGGCTCGGGTCAAAATACCTGGGCCCTAAATTAAGAGATTAAGAGTTAGATTGTTCAGATGTAACCTGCAGTGACTATGCTAGAACTTTTAGTATTGCTTTAGAAAGCTGCTGAATCATTTAATAAAAGAGTATTCAGCCTAATCATTTGATTAGGTTAGAAGAGACAAACCTTCATAGAACAGTTCATGTGGGATTTAGAAATGTTCTTTTCCTCCACTGCAGGTAGCGGCCTCCATGTCAACCAGTAGTCTGGATCAGTGGTGAAAGTACTGCTCCAAAAAGATGCTAACGCAGCATTAACTAGGTGAGATGACAGAATAGACATTTCCTCATGGGATATCTAAGGAGAGAGAGAGAAACCTAAAGCTGAGAATAAGTTACAGGGAGCAGAAGAGAATCAAGCACAGACACACACAAAAAGTATGATACAGTTTTTCAGAAGGGATAGTACAAGATATTCCTCAAGATCCTTTTCAAATTCACATACTTTGCTTGCACCTCTTCTCAAAGAGCAGACCTCCTGAGGTCTGCACTGCCTCCTGTGAAACATGCAGCATGTATCGAGCAAGTTTTCGTAAAAAAGCCTCCAGTTTATGACTGTGCAACCTTTTGTTACAATACACAAGGTTGCATAAGCATGAAACAGGTAAAACTATCCAGTGGTCTGCTCTGAAGCACTTAAAATGCACTTGATGGTTTCATGAGCTTTGTGGGAAGACAACCCCCACTGCATCAGAATATTAACCAATCAGAATTTCTCTGACATACTAAGTGCTGTACAAAAAAAGCACCAAATAACTGCTTTTGCCTATCTGATTTGCAATACAGACCTAAAAAAAACAGACCAACAAATTTAGAGGCACAGGAGCAAAGGAAAGTATTCTTCAGCATAAAATTACTTTGAACACATAGATACAAGCAGGCTGACACCTGCCATTCAATCTCCTGTTTCCATTAGGTCACTGGTGGATGAATCATAGATCATAGAATCATAGAATAGTAAGGGTTGGAAAGGACCTCAAGATCATAGAGTTCCAACCCCCCTGCCATGGGCAGGGACACCTCACACTAAACCATGCCATCCAAGGCTATGTCCAACCCAGCCTTGAACGCTGTCAGGGATGAAGCACTCACAACTTCCCTGGGCAACCAATTCCAGGGCCTCACCACCCTTACAGTAAAGAATTTCTTCCTCAGATCCAATCTAAACTTCCCCTGTTTAAGTTTAAACCCATTACCCCTTGTCCTCTCACCACAGTCCCTAATGAAGAGTCCCTCCCCAGCATCCCTGTAGGCCCCCTTCAGGTATTGGAAGGCTGCTATGAGGTCTCCACGCAGCCTTCTCTTCTCCAGGCTGAACAGCAACAATTTTCTCAGCCTATCTTCATACGAGAGGTGCTCCAGTCCCCTGATCATCCTCGTAGCCCTCCTCTGCACTTGTTCTAACAGTTCCATGTCCTTTTTATGTTGAGGATACCAGAACTGCACACAATACTCCAAGTGAGGTCTCACGAGAGCAGAGTAGAGGGGCAGGAGCACCTCCCTCGACCTGCTGGTCACACTCCTTTTGATGCAGCCCAGGATATGGTTGGCTTTCTGGGCTGCAAGCGCACACTGCCGGCTCATGTTCATTTTTTCATCAACCCACACCCCCAAGTCCTTCTCCGCAGGGCTGCTCTCAATCTCCTCCCCGCCCAACCTGTAGCTGTGCCTGGCATTGCTCCGACCCAGGTGGAGGACCTTGCACTTAGCATGGTTAAACTTCATCAGGTTGGCATCAGCCCACCTCACAAGCGTGTCAAGGTCCCTCTGGATGGCATTCCTTCCCTCCAGTGTATCAACCGAACCACACAGCTTGGTGTCATCGGCAAACTTGCTGAGGGCGCACTCAATCCCACTGTCCATGTCACCCACAAAGATGTTGAACAAGACCGGTCCCAACACCGATCCCTGGGGGACACCACTCGTTACTGATCTCCAGCTGGACACTGAGCCACTGAGCACTACTCTTTGCGTGTGGCCGTCCAGCCAGTTCTTTATCCACCGAGTGGTCCACCTATCAAATTGATGTCTCTCCAACTTAGAGAGAAGGATGTCATGCGAGACAGTGTCAAAGGCTTTACATAAGTCCAGGTAGATGACATCAACTGCTCTGCCCCTGTCCATCAGTTCCATAGCCCCTTCATAGAAGGCCACCAGATTGGTGAGGCAGGATTTCCCCTTCACTAAGAAACTAGACCATATAGAATTATGTTATTTAAGATTTCACCGTGGTTTATGTACTTTTTAATGTCATGTTTTAATTACATTTTTTGCATGCTCACAGTTAATAACCTTTCTCATTAAAATAAGGAATAATTACCGTCAGGCACAGGTAATAAAACTGCATGTCAAAAGTCTTACACAGATATACCTATTTTGAAGAGTCTGTTGAAAACTTCTGCAAGACTAATTAAACTAAAATTTGTTCTTACTTCATTAAGGTGTAACAAGTGCCACAGTCCAGATAGTTGGTGAGAGGCAGCTGGGGTCAACTTCAGGGAAAAAGTTATAAGCTGAACTAGATCTGAACATATGTTTAGTCCTTGACTGCAGGTCTCCCTGTAGCAGGTGAAACAAATACAACTAAGTAAGCAGGGCACACGAAATAAATCATTTGGATAGTAAAACAAATTGAGAATGCAGGGGAAGTCACAGTAACCAAGACTCCCAGAAAGGTTAAATGACAGCATTTTAAACACTGAAAAAGAACAAGCCCTCAAAAAAATTGCATCCTTCAAGGTTGGCAAAATCGAAATCCAGCAGAAGGGGGAAGAAGTGGAATCTTCTCTACCTATATGCTACATGTTCAGGTAAACGCACAAAACATTTGGGGACAAACTGTCTTCCAGCTTTACAGTTCTGAAAATTAGAACTTGGCTGAAGAGTGAATCAATGATTTTAGGAGTCTAATTGTACAAAAAATTACTTCCACTGGAATCCATAAATGAAGAGCTCTCTTTTAAGGAATGGCAAAACAGTCAAAAAATAAATACACCTGGCCCCTTAAAACAACACTATCACTTCTTAAATTAATAATGTTAACTTAAGCTATGAGTAAGTGTGTGTAGTTTACACAAAAAGAGCATGCCTGCTGGTGTACCTTCTCCATTACCAGGTCTAATTCAGTCTTTCTACAATAGCCTCCAGAAATATGGTGATAAACATCTCCATGTTAATTCCCAATATGAAGGACTGTTCTATTTCAGTGAAAGGTAAATATTATGTATTTCCAAAAGGAAAATAATATGTACTATTCACTAAACACAGAGTTTTAGTTTTCATCCACCTATAATCCATTCTACCATTAATAAAGCAATTTCTGGAGTCTAATATGTTTATCCAAGGTTTTGGCATTCCTATATTTGCATCAATGAAGTTAGAAAAGAGGAAAACTACTTTCTCAATATGACACCAAACTACTCTTTTGCTGATACCTTTTATAGATGGCCAAGTGCAATTCTGCATGCAAAGGAGTGACTATATATTTATATATATAAATACATATAAACATATGTATGCACCACATATACCTATACACATACACACACAGCTATATATGTAAAATATATGTACACACATACACAAATTTACATACAGATGTAAAGCACTGAAGTTACAGCTTTTAGGTAGGGATCCTGAATCTCATGAAAGGAATACAGGATTTCCTTCTCCAGCCTTTCTCTCACCTTCTTGTACAAGCCTTGGCCACATAATCTGCTGTCAGTTTGTACTGCCAGAGCACGCTGATGTATTCCATTGCAGGCCACAGCTGAACCCGACTGCAGAGCTGGTTTAACAAGGCAGGGTCTATCTGGTTGGAGATGGTATCTTCAGTAAACCTTTCTTCTGAATAACTATACATAACTCCTTCTGCTCTCATTTGTGAATGTACAGCTTTCAAAAACATCTTTAGTTGACCTGTTTGACAGAGCGCAAGAGGCACATAAATTCTTGCCCTGTATTTCTTGCCAGTGAACATTCCACATCCTTCCATTTTTATAAAAAGAAACAGAATGGAGATGGCAGAAATCTTCCTGTTCAAAAGCATTACCTACCCAGACTAACATCTTCTAAATGATTTGCCCTAATTATCAGGCCATCAGCTTGTAGCAATGCTTTCTTCATCTTCCATCCAGTAGCAGCAATTTTCAGACAGCACATTTTCTCCTGCCATCTACTTTCTCCAAAGGCCAATCTTAGTTCCAAGATGTTAAGTGGTTTGCTGAGAACTTTTAACTGAGAAAAACATTCCATGCCCAGTTTATCCTGCAAACATGAAAAGGACAATTTGTTTCAGCAGCTCTAACAAAATAACAAACAAGATCTGTGACTGCAGTCGCAACTAGTATTTAAAATTCACATACACCTGACTGAAGTACAAGTATATATAAACTAACTTGCAACAACAACTTAACAGTTCTTCTGTAGTCCTGCTCAATACAATGAAACTGAAGTAGTTGGTCACAATTCCTCCTTGTCAAGTTTTGGGTTTTGTTTCTCCTTCCTTCATGAAGAAACTATATAGGTTATGCAAACAACACTTGAACATAGCAACTTACCGAAAATAAAGGGCACTAAATAGACAAAATAACAAAACTGCCAGCAGCTACTGTCATTTAAAAGAAACTGCAGTTTACACCTGAGATTTGAATACATTTGGATGCCCTGAAAAATCTCCCAAAATTCTCTGAAAGCATCAAATGTTCTTCAGAGACCCACAAAGTAACTGCGTTGTTGAACAGCTGATACCTTTGAGAGATAAGGTCATAAAAACCTAGGTTCCATTACTAATCACCAACATGAGCAACCTACATGACTAGTTGTGCCCTGCTTTTAAAAAGGGATTTGCATTGTTCAGAAAAATTCACTGTGAGATTTTTTTAAACTGAACGACACCAGTTGCTGAAATAACTTGAGAAAAATTCCATTACTGTCAAAGTTAAGCAGCCTTGTCTTGGTAAGTCATAAAGCAGCCCTGTCCTACCCTGTATAAAAGGAAGTACATGGTCTAGGCTACATACACATATATTCACTAAATAAGCAAGTGGAATACTGATATTCACAAGTCTCCAGAACAGAGCAAGAAGTAGCATTTTTATGCTTGGACACCACCATATATTAAATGACTGCTATCTATATAAAGCATAATTTATAGCAGAAGTGCTATCTGGATAACTGATAGATTTCACAGACAAAAAAACCCAAACCAAAACACACACACCCTCCCCCCCGCCAAAAAAAAGATGTACATTAACATATACTGATTAAAAAGACAATTTCAATCTAACAAGTCCAAAAGGAATGTATTTTTGCTGGCCTGGTAAGCAAATGCTGTAAATCTTCATGGTCATTTCAAAGCATATTTGGATATTACTGTAAATACAAGTATTTTCTTGTAAACAGAGTACCAATACCTTAAAAGGAAGAGGTCTTCCTAGAGACTTCTGTAATATCTTCATATTGGCAGAAATTCCAATAGGATTGGCCAAGCAGCTCTGAATGTGCTGAGAAACAGACTGAATTTCCCTGGAAACCCTTGTAGGTAAAAAAAAATTAGAGGGTGTGGGGGGGTGAAAAAAGTCCACGCAACTCTGAAGTTTGAGAAACAATGCAAAAGGATGCACAAGAAGAGCCCTTCTCTTACTCATCCCCTGAAGGATAAGAATTCTAGATGATCACTTGGGCAAGCCCAGTGCTAAGAAACCTGAATTTTAAAAATGAACAGCTATTTAATACATTTTACTTGCATCGCTAATGGCACACAATTTGGATGCTAATTCCAAACAATGATAATTAGCTATAATAGTAAAGAAAATGGTAATTTATACAGCTGTTTAAACAGAAACACAAATCAAAACTACCCACTTGTGCTCATCTGATCCGATAAGCATCTGAGGAATTCTGTCAATTAGATGCTTCATAACCCAGTGCCAGTGCAGAGACAGAAGTGACAACCCTGGTGAATCCACTGTCAGAGTGTCAGAGACTGCCCAGAACCTGTCACGCCACAGCAAGCAGTACAATATCTAAAAAGAAGCCAAACAGGTGACAGTTTTCTCAATGCTGCATGTTACAGAATACTTTGTACTTCAAGCAAGAGAAAAGCAAAACCACCAACACCTGTATTAAATTCAGATTCACACAAGGCTTTGTGGTTAGCGGTACACAACCAGTACTCAGCTGTATGTTCTCTAAAAATACCACACGGTTCTACTGGCCATGCAATCCCTGCACCAAGTCTACAATGCCAGAATCTGCATTCCGCACAGAAGAAGAAGGAGCACAAATACAGCTACTGAAACAAACATGAATATTTGCGTGGTGTCAGGCATATTCTGAATGCCAACAGAAGCACTGTGGCTTACTTCATGGTTCCTGAAACTAAAAAGTGTTCTGCATGCAATCTCATTTCACTTAACTTCCATAAATGTAATAAAAAGCTCTACTCACATCATGCATGTCATCATCATTTAAGGCCACTTGGGCAGACTTCACCCAGTGAAATGCAAATGCATCCCAAAGTTCAAAGAAAGCAGCAAGGTTGACCACAATTGCATGAGGAAGACAGGTGTAACTTCCTGGATCTGAGGTTTGGGGAAGAAGGAAAGAAAGGGAGAGACGCTTAAGTATTCCAGGCACATCACATAACATAAGGCTCAATTTCTGATCATAAATTCTCGCTATAGTTGGGGAAAAAAAGCCTGAAAAGACGTAAGAATTGAAGCAATAAAAGCAGACCTTCACTATTTGCACAATTTTATTACCTCTATACATTGAATGTATTTAAAAAAAATCCATAAGGAATGAGGGAAGCTGTTCTGGGTTCAGCAGTAGCAGTCATTTTTCTCCTTCTTAGGAGCTGGTGCAGTGCTGTGTTTTTGACTTTCAGCCTGGGAACAACGCTGATAACACCGATGTTTTTAGTTGCTGCTCAGTAATGTTTAGTCTGACCAAGGACTTTCTGAGTCTCATGCTCTGCCAGGGAGGAGGAGAAGCCAGGGGGAAGCAGAGACAGGACACCTGACCCGAACTAACCAAAGAGATATTCCATACCACAGCACATCATGCCCACTATATATACTGGGGGTAGTCACCTGGAAGGGCTAGATCACTGCTCAGGTCAGGCTGGGTATCGGCTGGCAGGTGGTGAGCGGTTGTATTCTCTTCCCTTGTTATCTCCCTTATCATTATTATTATTGGCAGTAGCAGCAGTGGTTTGTGTTATACCTCAGTTACTGGACTGTTCTTATCTCAGCCCATGGGAGTTACATTCTTTCGATTCTCCTCCCCATCCCTACGGGAGCGGGGGGAGGAAGGAGGGGAAGTGAGCAACCGGCTGCATGGTTCTGGGTTGCCGGCTGGGCTTAAACCACAACAGAAGCACTGATCACTTGTTTTGATGCAACACATTAACTTCATCACTAATTTTTTCCCTTTGTTTCAGGAACAAAACATCCTACTTACATAAAAGATTAGAAAGCAGACTGGAACAAAAGCACATCTGAAGAACTTAGCTATTCTTATTAAACAAAGACAAAACGCTATTCAAACTTCTCTCCACCATCATCTTAAAATTTAGATAATTAAGAGAGAAATTGCATTCACTCATTACATAGTAAAGGCTGGGCATAAATGCTATAGCGTAAGGTATAAAAAATTTGAGAATAATGTGTTACATATCATATTAGTCCTCATCTGGCTGCTGTACATTTCACTGTCTTTCTTCACACATTCAGGACACACCATATTTAAATTACACATTTCATAACAGTGCAAATCAACCATATTTCAAATTGTGCATGGGACCAAACGAACAATGGAAATCGACCCACCTCTGCGGAAATCTAGAGACATTCTTAAAACACTGTTTCTTAGCTTCTTGCTGGTAATCAAATTCTTCTCAATGTAGCTTCTTTTTTCTCGGTCAAGAAATAATACTGCCCTGAATTAAAAATAAAGTTGTTAGCAATTCGGTACCATTTTAAAGCCACTGCCTTATGAGAATAGTGAACTACAAAGTGACATTTCATATTACACTGTATTATGAAACAAGAATCAAGTGCAGCATAACTAATTGCTTAATATGGTTTCTGCAGAAGCAAGCTTCACATGGAGCAGATTCCTGACTTCAGCAATCACCAGGAAGGAAATAGTAGTGAGCTACTAAACAGATGCAACGCCACCACCTGTAGGATATGTGAGCAGCTGCTCCATTATATTGCAACTGCAAAATCTGTACTTTTTGCTCTTATTAGCAAAAGCAGTCCAAATCCAAAAGCAGGGCAACTATTTATGTCAGAGATTTCACACCACTGCTTCTGCCTCTCTTATGCTTTATCCTAGAGTTCTGCTCCATCCTTGAAGTATTCCAGCCTATATAGAATGCTGGAGCTTTGCTCCCTGTATTAAGTGATTTGGTTTAGTCTGCATCTACAGAGAACAGAAACAAAGAATTTGAATACTTGTGCAGAACCTCTACCCGGTTATTTTAGATCACATCTATCAAAACCTAAAAACATACTTGGCAGATACCACAAGTGTTTATACAGCACTGATTACAGTCATTGGGCAATCTTCATGAGATTTTTCTGTTACCTACCGATTTGCTACAGACTTTAAAAGGATTAGGAGCTGATCTGTGTGTTCCATTTCTGTATCAAAATTCACTGAATTTCTAATGATATCCAAAAACTGCATATTCCACCTTGGATCCAGAGGCATCACATGTTCATCTGGGAAGGCAGACAAGACAAGACAAGACAGGACAACAGTTAGGGAATTTCCTTGATCCCCCTGCCTATGAACACTTGGGAAAGAAAGAAGAAAGCCTAAGAGGAAGGAGGTCAGAGACTTAAGTTCCCTCTCTTCAGATATCCAAACAGAAAAGCATTAAGTTGACTGCAGGTTCTGTAAAACAGAACACTGAAAGTAAACCAACTAGTGGTCAGAGTACCCAAAAGACAGCCTGGAAACTGAAGCCCAACTCCCTTTTCCTTCACAGTCCAGGTGAGACACCTAGGACCATCCATAAAGGGTCCAGTGTCACTGTATGCAGCTGTCAATACCCAACAAGCTTGCAAAAGAAACCACAGGCCTGAGCTCCCTATAAAACAGTGAGAGAAAATTACAGGTCTCAACAGACATTTCAGATGGACCAACACAATAAATGCTGGGACATATCCAGTCAGAAAAGCAGTAGGTACCTGCATCACTCTTAAGAACACCACTTAACTCAGCTGTAGGAATACACCTGGGTCACAGATACGCAGTCAGGATTCATAGTCATAGCACTTATATCTAAGTTGCATAGGATGATGTCACAGTTTAAGCCCAGCCAGTAACTCCGAATGAATACATCTAATTGTCATATTTGCAGTTCCAGACAGCAAGAATGGCTTTATTGTTATTTCTTTAGCAACTAAAGCAATGTATAGTAAGAATTTAGTCTTTGGGTACATACGTTTCCTATGAAGGGTTACAAAGTGTTCAAAGAACAAATAAAGGAAGCACTGATGGTTTATATCCAATTTTTTCAGAACTACCTGTCATAGTTGGCTGTAGCAACTTGATCATGTTACTGACTCCAGAGGAGAGGGGACTGGCATAGAAACTACCAAGGGCTACAGCACCTGCTTCCAGCTGAATCCGCACTGGATCTGTAGGTGAAGGGAAGAGAACATAGGTGTAAAAACCAGAGCATTCAGTACAAATGAATGACTTCTACAGAGCCAGCACCAGCATCCTCAATCTCATCTGTGCATGCACTCTGGACACGTTGACTGCTCTTATTTTGTATTAAAAGCTGTCAGAATATCATAGCCAAAGAGACAAACCCATTAAAGGGTTCTAGTTAAACTGGTAATACTGATAATACTGATACTTGACTGAGATTAGAAACATGGTTTGTGAAAAATCCATGCTTTTATACCTTCAAATCTTCCTCTCAATACACCCATTATTGATTTTTTTTTTTGTCCCAGCTAAAAAAAAAGACATACCTGTCATTAAAAGTAACTTTCTAGGTATCTTCCAATTTAGAAACACACCTGCCTGGAAAGACAGCAAGATCAAGGGGGAGCAATCCTATTCATCTAGGAGATCTGATATTTCACACCATACAAGGAAGTGTGTGAATTACTTCCTGAAGCATCTTAGCTGCTATTCTGAATGTCCAGGCAACACAACTTCAGGAAGTCTCAGTTCTGCAGTTTCCTGGCTTTTTAACCACTTGTATTTTAACACTATATAAACAGAAGGTATTCTACTGCTTTTACTATCACTATAAAAAAATAAAGTTAGTGAAGAGAAAGGCGTATTTGCTTACATAGACCAAGAGGTATCCAAAACGCACTGTAATTCAGAAGCAGAATAAGTTAAATGTATGCTTGAATAATAAAAGGCAACGTTAAGCCCAAAGTCTCCTGTTGTCCCTAATATGAATAACTTGTTTTTGCCTCTCCCTGGATCCTCAATGACCTCGATTTAGTGTGGATAGTTGAGAACTTTTATATCAGATCATTTTAATGGTCTGAATGTTTTCACAGAAGACTTATGATTGTGAAAATATAATGAATCAGCCCTTAGGCAAAAGAGAAAGTTAAATGATTACATACCAAGCACCTGTGGCAGATTTTTGCCTAAGGAGTTAAGCCATTTCGCTCTCAATGACCAATCTTGATTGGTTGCCTTTTCTATGAACAGTTTAACTGAAGCCTGGAGAACTTCCATTTTATCCATCCAGTTTGCATCTATCTCAACAGCACTGAATTTGAGACTCTCGGGATTAGTGGACTGCATAATTTTTTGAAGATCTTGCAGAGTCAGTGGTAATGTCCTGAAACACAAAGAAGTGAAGTCCAGCAATCCAGGGCTCAAACTGCCAGTTCCAAAATAGCACCTCCTCTTTATTTAGCTTTAGTTTCCAACCTCAAATCACTTGCGGGTGTCTACTATTAGAAGCTCACTTTGTCAGAAAAATCATGCAGTGACAGAAGTGAATATGCACAGCACTTCACTGAGAAATTATATTTGATTTGTGCACTGGAATGATAAGCAAAGGTAAATTTAAAAAAAAGAGATAGGAGAGGGACTGATGTCGATAAAAAGAAGCCAGCAAAACAGCACAGCACATTGCTATGGTTAACATTGTATCTTAGTACTAACTTAAACAGCTTGATCTTTCACTGGAAGCAAACCACAGTACCTGCCCACAACAGGTCATTAACCAAAGCAGGAAGATTTTGCACCAATGTTGTGAAATTAACAGTTACATTGCAAAAGAAATTAAAAGAGTTTTTGTATATGGTCCCTTCACATGAGACTTCTTTCAGGCAGCTCTGTTTGAAGGAGGAAATTTGGTTTTCTCACCTAAAGCTACCAGGTTTAAAATAACCGACTAATAATTGTTTACATGAAAGCAAGAAGTACAGAGGATCACTGTGTATTTAAAACCAATTAAGCACTTAATTTTTTTAAAGCTGAGAAAGAAATTGGAGGAAGATATTTTTGGGGCTCTTATTACCTTTTTCACCAGTGTTTGCATTTCCATTTTTTGCTAAATGCCTACTCCTAACTCAAAATAGGTCAAATGTGCTTACTGAATATTGAATAGAGCATTTTGGTCTGAAGAATAAAACAGTAACTAAATTTGTATTTGTAGCAGTTGCATGGAAAGGTAATAGGAGAATCAGTCACAGTGTGATGACCCCAGTCTCTACCCACACAATTTGCTCAAGATAAACTTTTGCAGGGAACAATGACAGGCCACCAGTGGTTCACACATACCTTATTTCTTATTAATTAGACAAAAAAAGTGTTCCTTGCCTACCTGCAGTTTTTAAGGTTTAGTCTATTCAAACAATACATTAGGACCTGAGCATCACTCTGGACTGTCGAAAGAACTGAGTCTTCAGCTGCGAACAGGCCTGTAGGTAGGCAGTCTGGCCACAGTCCCATTGCTAGCAAGGAGTCACCCCAAGTTTCATGGGAAGTCAGAGATGAAGCATGCTTTGTAACCAATTCTAACACAGCCTACAATAAACAACCAAAAAGCAGTTTAGAATCATATTCAAGCAAGTATTCAAGCACAATAGCACAGGGAACTCTTTCATTACACGTATTTATTGTTAAATCACTATAAACCCAATGTCCTACAAACGTTATATAACCCACATGATAAATGTACTAAAACATTCCAACCATAAGTGAAATATCAAACTGTACAGTTTCAAATGGGGAGTGAATATGGTTATCTACAGATGACAGTGTGCACGCTGTTTCAAGCCACGGACTGATTAGTATTAATATCCTAAAGACTCAGCTGAAGCTATTTAAAAAACCAAGTAAGCCTCAGAGTCCAACTGGATGTTCTCTGGCTTCCTTATGATGCAAAAGAGCTAGCTACTATCTGCAAAATGACTGACAAACCCCTTGTTTAGGTATTTCAGAAACAAAGTATCTCAAACACTAGCCTCATGAAATGGTATTTTTCACGTATCTAATTGATGCAGGAAAAGCTTTCAAATACAGGACTTTTACCTGTTGGTTAATCTGCAGTTGTTGTGAGCGGCCATAAACTTCCCAACATGCTCTGTAAAAAGACTTTGCTAATCCAAGGCCTCTTTGTATCTGCTGCACAATTAACACAGCAGCCTGAAGCAAAGGTGACAAAGATGACACAGAACCTGAAAGATACACAGCATTTAATGTGATATGAATGTTTTGTAACTGTTAGCCCTTTAATCCTCTGAAGACAAACACCACTTTAGAGCCTGAGGAAAATCCAAAACAAATGAATCTTCCTGTGTCCTGAAATGTTAATGGGTTCTTCCCAAGATTAGTAAGAAAATCTGACAAGACTGCAAATAAGAGGTGACCAGCTCAAAATGAGACATCAAGCAGCTGAGATGAATGAAACTCAGTGTCATCTTGCTCCAAAGAGCAACTTGAAAATGCCTTGTGCAAATCCTTCATTTTGCTGATTTTCACTGAGAACATATTGCCTTCTCTATAGCAACTGGGCCACTGTCCAATGTCTCCACACAAAGCACTCCAGTTACCATCTTTTTATGATTTGGGCCTACTTCCTGAGAACACAAAAAACCAACCAAAACCTACCTGATTATACTTATATGCCTTTACTTGTATCGGGACATTACACAATAAAATAAACAAGCTTTAACATTAAAAAGATAATTCAAATATATGTAATGAGCCCAAGTTGTTAACAAATGCTGAACAGACTTCTTTTACCTGCTACTGCTGCCTTGGTTTCTGAATGCACAGCAATAAGTGCATCACAGATGCTATCTCCCACTAAACCCAAACTATGCAGGAGTAACTTCAAATCCAGATTGTCCAATACATTTCCATCATTCTCCCCAGGAATGTATATTTCAATTCCACGATTCCGCATGGCTCTGGATATTTCTCCATGAACAGGATCCATTGAAAGAAAAAGCCTGTTGGATATTAGAATAGTTCAGTTGGAAGTGACCTATAACAATCATCTAGTCCAACTGCCTTACATTCGTAAGGCGTAACTTAGAGCTTTAAACTACCACTCGGGAAACCACCAAATCTGCTCTTCCATAAAGTCCATTCGTCTTCATAAGTATGGGAACACCGATATCTACAAACCCAGGGACATCCAATGAACTTAAATAAGAAAACCATATGAATAATTACACTTTGAAATTAGCCACTGATATACTGCATTATTTTTAACTCAGTTATATATGAGCTATGTCTCTTTCATCATTTCCTACTTACAAAAAAAAAGTTACACTATGCCTCTGAGCTATAGACTTTTAAAAGTCTTAGCAAGAGCTTCATATAAATCTGTGCTATTTAAAAAACAAAGTATCCAACACCCAAGTAAGTTAATACTATCAGCAGGCATCTATTAAAAGCAATTAAAAAACACTTCTGAGATACAGTGAGGTGAAAACAGGTTTCTGAAAAGTCCAACATCTTGTTTCCAATTCTGTTACAGTGAGACAGGGAAGTGATGAAATCTTAACTTAGAAATGGAGAGTCAAAGCAGAGGTATACTGCTACGAATTTTTCAGTGCTGTAGTCTGTGTAGCAACAAGGATATAAAGCCAAGCCTCTTAAGCTCTCTAGTGTATGCTCATTACAGTGCAGTTTTCTTTCTTGCCAGACAGACAGTGTCACTACCGTACATGGCAAACAGAACAGAATTCAAAATACCAAAAGACTGGCTCACTGCAGACTGTTTTTCTAAACCTGCTATTTGGTATCGGGGGGGGGAGGGGGGGGGAAGGCAGAAATGCAAAGTACCTGAAATTTGGATGAGGAGCTATTGTAGGAATTGTGCCATCTATCACACCTCTTTCACTCATGGTAAGAACACCTGCTGGTTCCAGTAAAGCATTCAAGCGGTCCAGCACAGAAGGGCTATGTTCAAAAGAAATGTATATGGTTATAAAAAGGTAACAATTTGATCCCTTTCTGATTCGAAATCAAAAAGGTACCAGTCTTAAGTTAGACAGCTGATTATGTCATAAGGTAACAGGAAAACTATCAACTGCTGAGCTGTTCAAGGAAGACGCACCCGGAAAATGTAACTTACTGCTCCCATGCATTGTTATCATATGCAGTACATTTATATATTCAGTAAAGTCAATTAGCGAGGGTCAAGGAATTTACTCAGTGAAACAAGGCCACAAAGTCTCTTACTTGCAGAAGTTAACATTGTCCATCAGCAGCCAGTCTCCAGACTGCAGGGCCTGAACCAGCATCCCATCCACCCACTCAAACGTGCCATGGTTGTTACAGTCAGCAGCCTGGGCCTGCTGCAGCTTGAAACGCCGGAACTCTTCTACCAGGTGAGCAAACTCTGAAAGAAAGTATGTTTTACATCAACTTTATTGGGATGGCTTCTGCTCCAGTCAAGACATACCTGTTTCCTGCTTTCTAGGGGAACAAAACAGCACAGGCTCCAACTCTCCAAGTAGCCTCCTACGTTCACGAGGACAGAGCAAGTTTGCAAGCACAAAGAAATATAAACTCCATCTTTTCTCCCTCGTCAGGTAACGTCTGACGGATATTAATGCCATATAGAAAAGCAACCCATGCATTATTCTGCTCAGCTGATCAATGCGTCAGAGAACAAATGCATTAATAGAGTATCCAAAGTCCCTCAGGAATACGAGATAAAAGCTGTATTGCATCATGTGTCAGAATTTCTACCAAGTGTAACTACACAAAAAATAAACCTGAAGAGCTATCACCAATGTAACTTTTTCAGAAGCTAAGCTGTAGTGAAAGTATGAAATAGTAGGAAACAACACACAAACCCCTTCAACCTCCCCCCCCCCCCAAAGTTTTCTCAAGATTTCACTGCAGATTTATATATTTCTCTTATTTTCTTCAGAGGAACACATAGACTTACTTCAAATCTCCCACCATACACACCTGCTTTTGAGTAAGAATTGATTTTGTTGTTTAGTCGCTGGGTAAGTATAAGTATTCCCTCCAGTTTGCTCACTAATTCGGCTGTGACACTTCTACCTCCTTCACTCAGAGATTTGGGTTTGTAGTTCAGGATGAAACTGCTCCAAGCACGCAACACAAGTTCAGCATCATCTGCACAAATTTCTGTCAGGAGAAGACTGTCCCTTACTAGTGTGTTCACAGTATTCTCCACTTTTTCCAACAGGCGCTGCCACGGCCTATTGATATCAACCTGCAAACATGCCATTACGGAGGTTAGTTCATCCAGAAGACTGGTGCCTAAGGCTCCATTTAGTCTTTAAACACTACAACCACAGTGGAACTGGCCACTGTTAAATAGAAAGGAGAAATACTGCCATATTACCAAAACATTATTCACCTGTTCAAATCCACCCAGGAGTTCAGTTGTGTCCATCGCACTGTTCATTGCCATGATTTTCAGTCGATGGCCAGTCAGATGGGCCAGCAGCTCAACAAGACTGGTTTTGCCGACAGCTGCCGGGCCCACCAGGATTACCATCCAGCTCATGTGCACACATTTCATTATGAACTCAAGGGACTGCAGTGAATGATGCAGAAGTGAGAGATTCCTGCCAGGACGAGGAATATAGTTGCCACGAGAAAGAACTGAATAACCAATCTGGAAGGGATGAGAGGCACACGGGTGAGTACTCAAAGAGGCAAATGGGAGCTCAGCTGTGCAAGTCGCCACCTTCCCTCTCCACTCACAAAACCTCTTGTCAACAGCTTACCTGAACATTATATGGAGTGATGTGAAACTCTCTGGTTCCCGTATACACATCAGCCTCCTGGCCAAAAATGTCTCTGAATGCAGATATAACCTAAATCAGTTGAAAGTGCAAAAAATAAAGACTTATCAGTCTTAAGTCCTCCACTGTTCTAAAAGATTTACTTCTAAAGTAGTCTTCCCTCTCAGCCCCACAGCCATGTGATAGTAACTAAGAGTTTCATTACAAGTGCTATTTCATTCAAACTGCGGTAAGCAATTTAAGCATGAGCTGTTCACAGCAACTCCTTCATTAACCATGCTTTTCCTTGACTTGAAATACTGTAAGTAATATTTCTCTTTAACAAAATACTGGGAAAGAAGTCACTCCATAATAACACATAAAACTATAATAATATTACAGGAAGGGGAAAGTAAACCCATGACAAAAACATCCAGTTACACAATCAGTACATTCAGTCTTACAGTTTGACTTTTAGTTAAATATAATTTTAAATGTTGTGAAACTAAACAAAACCCAAGGATTTCTAGCCAAGAGAGGGATAAGTGGAGGCAAAAGTAAAATAACAATGTAGTGAGTGTGTTTTATTTGAGGAACTTTAAGCAGTGAATTTAACAGAATGAGGGGAGCAATTTGACAGGCAGATGAAAGAAGTAACATAAAGAAAAGTCAATAAAAGAAACCCAAGCCAGAACAACTTAAAAAGCTGGCAGGGAAGAGCAGAATTACAGGACATTATTTTTATGTCCTGTACTGACACAAATACTTTCTAACCATAACTTTAAGAATCTCTCAATATCTCAGTGCTCTCTTTTCTGCCCCATGTCTTGTCTTTCCTCACAAATAAGCATGCAACCTATGCCACGCCTATGAGAACATTATTATTTCATACAGAATCACACAAGAATATGTTGTGTCTTGTTTGCTCTGTTTAAGTCCTTTGTCATACTTGCCTTCATTTGCACCAGCTTTCTGCTTTTATACTAGCAGATAATTAACTGATACTAAACTGGCAGTTTAAATTCAGGGGGAGCAGAGACATGTGTTAAACTTCAAAACTCCAAGCAAACCTATTTTCTTTCCAAAGAGGTAAGTAACACCTGAGTGAATTGCAAGGCATCTTCAAATTTTCACCTGGGTGTCTAGAAATACTTCCTGACAATCCAAAACGCAAGGAAGGAAAATACATGTCTCACCTTTTCTTTGTCTTCCCTGGTTCTCATTCTTTCACCGTATACCAAAAATACATGCTGGCCTGGATCGTAACACCCTGGTGACTGGTCAACAAGCATAAGCTGGCACCAGCGGAAAAGATCACGTAAGTTGAACTCCCAGGGTCCTCCTTTCTGTCCCCACTTTTTTTCAACCATTACTTCTTTGTCAATCTAGAAGAAGTAGCAATTGAAGAAAAAAAAAATCTTTTATTCCACACATGTGCTGGTCTTCAAATGTTTTTCATATAATTCAACTGAACTTCTGCCTTTGGCACTACTTACGAGACAGAGGACAACAGAAAAAGCAAGCTGACTCACTTTTTGAACATGTCAGGAACTAAAGCTTGGTTTCGTTTGCCTCTTCTCTCCTAATTCTCTATCACTCAGCTCAATTTTAATTTCTACTCTTGCACTCTATAAAGGAGCATTCAGTAAGATACTGCCACAAAAGATTTTATGTCAGGCCACAAAATACTATTTTCTCTTAATACTACTCCACTTTTGGTCTTGTTTCATGACATTAAGATTAAACACGATTTCAGAAGCATGAGCATAAATAAAATACCATGAATTGTATCCTGCACTTTGTGTAAAATGGCAGCATCTAAGCCACAAAATAACTATAAGTTGATGCCCTGGCAATTCATGCCAGTTGAAAACCTTCTATATTAGTAGAATTCTAGAGCATCTCTTAAACCTTCGCTGAGACAAACTGTATCAGGAAAGATTTCCCTTTATTTGTCTTAGTGTTCCAGAAGAATGCTACATAGTAAACGTTCGGAGCAATGTAGGGATATTCCAGCTGCTCCAGCCAATGAGCCGGCTTCAATTGGATCTCGGCTCAAATGCCTCTACACAAATGCCCGTAGTATGGGGAACGAACAAGAGGAATTAGAGATGTGTGCACTTCTACGGGGGTATGATATCATAGGCATCACAGAAACATGGTGGGATGGCTCCTATGACTGGTGTGTTGGAATGGAAGGTTACCGGCTCTTTAGGAAAGACAGGCCCGGCAGACGGGGAGGGGGAGTTGCTATTTATGTTAGGGATAGGCTGGAGAGTATGGAACTCTGTCTGGGGACAGGTGAGCAGTCGACAGAGAGTTTGTGGGTCAGGGTTAAAGGGAGAACAGCGATGGGAGACATTATTGTGGGGATCTGTTACAGACCGCCTGACCAAGGGGACTTGCTGGACGAAGCGCTCCATAGGCAGATAGGAGCAGCCTCACGCTTGCAGGCCCTTGTTCTCATGGGAGACTTCAACCACCCTGATATCTGTTGGAGGGATGGTACTGTTGGCACAAGCAACCCAGAAGGTTCCTCGATTGTGTGGAAGACAACTTCCTTCTGCACGTAATAGAGGAGCCGACAAGGAGAGGTGCCATGCTTGACCTCGTCCTCACCAACAGGGAAGGGCTGGTTGGGAATGTGACGCTCCAGGGCAGCCTTGATTGCAGCGATCATGAGATGGTTGAGTTTGAGATCCTCAGGACAGTGAGAAGAGCGTGCAGCAAGCTCACTGCCCTGGACTTCAAGAGAGCAGACTTTGGCCTCTTCAGGAACCTGCTCAGTAAGGTTCCATTGGATACAGCCCTAGAGGGCAGGGGGGCCCAAGGCTGTTGGTTGATATTCAAGGCTCACCTGCTGCAAGCTCAGGAGCGATGCATCCCAACTAGAAGGAAGTTCAGCAGGAGGGCCAGGAGACCTCCTTGGATGGACAAGGAGCTGCTGAGCAAAATTCGAAGGAAAAAAGAGGCTTATAAAAGGTGGAAGCAAGGTCAGGCGGCCTGGGAAGAATACAGGGATGTTGTCCGGGAAGCTAGGGACCAGGTTAGGAAAGCTAAGGCCCACTTAGAATTAAACTTGGCTAGGGATGTTAAGGATAACAGGAAGGGATTTTATAGGTACATTGCCAATAAGAGACAGGTTAGGGACACCGTGGGCCCTCTCCAGAAGCTATCGGGAGAACTGGCTACCCTGGATTTGGAGAAGGCTGAGGTTCTTAACGACTTCTTTGCCTCAGTCTTTACGGGCAAATGCTCTGACCACACCACCCAAGTCTTGGAAGGCAGACGCAGGGATGGTGAGGGTGGGGACCCTGGGCCCACTGTGGGGGAGGATCTTGTTCGGGACCACCTTAGGAACCTGAATGTATACAAGTCCATGGGACCGGATGAAATCCATCCGCGGGTCCTGAAGGAGCTGGCAAATGAAGTTGCTAAGCCACTGTCCATCATATTTGAAAAATCATGGCAGTCAGGTGAAGTTCCCGATGACTGGAAAAAGGGAAATATAACCCCCATTTTTAAGAAGGGGAAAATGGATGAGCCAGGGAATTACAGACCAGTCAGTCTCACCTCTGTGCCTGGCAAAATCTTGGAGCGGATTCTCCTAGAAGGCATGCTAAGGCACATGAAAACCAACAAGGTGCTTGGTGACAGCCAGTATGGCTTCACTAAGGGGAAAACCTGCCTGACCAATCTGGAGGCCTTCTATGAAGGGGCTACGGAACTGATGGACAGGGGCAGAGCGGTTGATGTCATCTACCTGGACTTGTGTAAAGCCTTTGACACTGTCTCACATGACATCCTTCTCTCTAAGTTGGAGAGACATCAATTTGATAGGTGGACCACTCGGTGGATGAAGAACTGGCTGGATGGCCGCACGTAAAGAGTAGTGCTCAGTGGCTCAGTGTCCAGCTGGAGACCAGTAACGAGTGGTGTCCCCCAGGGATCGGTGTTGGGACCGGTCTTGTTCAACATCTTTGTGGGTGACATGGACAGTGGGACTGAGTGCGCCCTCAGCAAGTTTGCCGATGACACCAAGCTGTGTGGTTCGGTTGATACATTGGAGGGAAGGAATGCCATCCAGAGGGACCTTGACACGCTTGTGAGGTGGGCTGATGCCAACCTGATGAAGTTTAACCATGCTAAATGCAAAGTCCTCCACCTGGGTCGGAGCAATGCCAGGCACAGCTACAGGTTGGGCGGGGAGGAGATTCAGAGCAGCCCTGCGGAGAAGGACTTGGGGGTGTGGGTTGATGAAAAAATGAACATGAGCCGGCAGCGTGCACTTGCAGCCCAGAAGGCCAACCGTATCCTGGGCTGCATCAAAGGGAGTGTGACCAGCAGGTCGAGGGAGGTGCTCCTGCCCCTTTACTCTGCTCTCGTGAGACCTCACTTGGAGTATTGTGTGCAGTTCTGGTGTCCTCAACATAAAAAGGACATGGAACTGTTAGAACAAGTCCAGAGGAGGGCCACGAAGATGATCAGGGGACTGGAGCACCTCTCGTATGAAGATAGGCTGAGAAAATTGGGGCTGTTCAGCCTGGAGAAGAGAAGGCTGCGTGGAGACCTCATAGCAGCCTTCCAATACCTGAAGGGGGCCTATAGGGATGTTGGGGAGGGAGTCTTCATTAGGGACTGTGGTGATAGGACAAGGGGTAATGGGTTTAAACTTAAACAGGGGAGGTTTAGATTGGATCTGAGGAAGAAATTCTTTACTGTGAGGGTGGTGGGGCCCTGGAATTGGTTGCCCAGGGAAGTTGTGAATGCTTCATCCCTGGCGGTGTTCAAGTTGGGGTTGGACATAGCCTTGGATGGCATGGTTTAGTGGGAGGTGTCCCTGCCCATGGCGGGGGGGTTGGAACTCGATGATCTTGAGGTCCTTTCCAACCCTTACTATTCTATGATTCTATTCTATGATTCTATATCATTCTGCTTCTGTAAAGGCCAGATGCTGCTTGCACTAACAACATCCCATAATAAAGAGCAGACGAAAATCTCAGATGAGAAACAGAAATATACATTTCAGATTTTTGTTTGTGCATCAAGGAAAACTCATGTGCGAAAAAACATTATTTTCTCAACTCACTTTACCAAGCTACCAAACCATAACTGTTTCCACCTTTTGTAGAACAAAGCCTTTTTTTGGGTGTATGTGCGTGTACATATATATACACACACACACGTTTTATCTTCTGTGAAATAGCCTCTTCATTATCAACCAAGTATCTGATTGTTGTGGTACAAGAATTCAGGTGGGTTTTACTGGTGTGCTTTACTTTCTGATGCATGTACTTCCATTACTTTTTTTTACCCACATGCTTCTCTAAAAATGCTTGGAAATATAATATTAGACTTAATATTTTTAATCTTCCTGCATTCTGCCTACTTATACACAGAAGAAATTAAAGTATGCATTTACCTTGTTATTGAATGCAACCATTTTAGCAATAATACTTTTATCAATAGCAGGGAACAGCGTATTCCCAATAAACTCCATATCTTCTGCTGACAGTGGGTCAACATACACCTGTAGAATAAAGAGCATGCCAACTGTTGATATAACCATAAAACTACAAGACAGGACCACGACATGGTTTAAATCAAACAAATAAGCTTACCTGTGTAAATCTATTAAGGAAGGACTTGGGCAGACCCTTTCTTCCACCTCCTTGTCTGTATGGATTCTGGCATCCAAAAATCTTAGTCGTCTTGTGCTGTACATGGAAATTCATTCCCAATTCTGGAACATAAATCTCTGCTCTGTGGTCAAAGCATGCATTTAGCCCCTCTAATACAGACTGAGAAGCCAAATTCAACTGAGGAAAGAAATACAGAAACAGTATTAATGTTCCACAGAACACTTCTGCATAATCTCTAATTTAACAGTTTGGGATACACAAAAGGTAAAATTCAACTTCTTTGCTGTTCTAGCACTGTCATATGTCATTACCTCCAGCTAGACTGTTACTACCTTGGAGCAACTAACTAACACTTTTCCTTATGTGCACTTTCTATTTGTACTGTGTTTCTACCATCATAACAAAACAATTCTCCATTGTAAAATCTGCATGTTCAAGATGTTTCTCCTGAACGTATGTTCATACATTTGAAATATTCACAGTGTTCTGTTTGTTTGCTTGTTTTTTAAATGAAAGCAGTCTAGGTTATTTAAATATAATGGCTTTTTAAAGTGGTACCCCTCACAACAGGAAAAACAAGGAATAGAAACAGCTAAACGAATTTTAAGATTTTGTATTCTGCAATAATTAGAATGCACGTTGTGAAGAAGTGAGTTCACTGAGAGCATATGCTTGAAAGTACTTGCTACATGGTACATGAACAAATTTGTGGTGGCAGGATAGCTTATACTGGCAAAATGGAACTCGGCTTCACCTCAATTAAATCAGGACCCAAACAGTGTATTATTCCCAGCAAAATGCCTTCTATTTCAGTGAAATTATTTCCGTATAAGATCATATGTACCAAAACTTCTGTTGACACTCTTCCCAAAAACTTTCAAATCTAAATCAAATCTACCATTCATTTTCTGCAGTAATTTAGGTTGGAATTCAATCCTTGGCCTCTTGTCTAAAAGAGATCTAGTCAGAGCTGGTCTTTTACACTACCTCTATGGAGGGCCAATGGGCAGAGAGACTTAGTAGAGGAGATTAATTTTCTCTTAAGCAGAAAAATCACTTCCACTGTGGCACTAGATGCACATAACTAAAAGTAAGTAAAATTTATTCCAGTTTTCGACCCTTGAAGGTATTTATCCTACAAGCCAAATCATCACCTTCACTCTTCTGGAATACTCCATTTTATGTGTACCCCAACTAGAATTTACCTCATCTAATACAATCCAGTGTCCAGCCTTTAATGCTGCAAGTAGAGGTCCATCACGCCAGGCAAATTCTCCTCCCTTCCCACCTTCAACAGGCAAGTCTGTCCCAAACAAGTCAGTCACATCCTTTGGGAGTAGAGAACCGAAGGTGAGGTGTGGGGGGGAAATTACACAACTCAAAAAAACCATCATAACAACCTTTTTTCATAAAAAGCCATTGTTAACTATACTTCACATGTTCTCCCTCCCCTTTAAATACCTACATTTTAGCTCTATTTTAAAAATTTCAGTAACTGCAAAGTGCTAAAGGCTTTTCCATCATAGGACTCTGGCACCCACCTACTATACTTAACAAAAAAAGAAAAATAATTGGAACAAAAAAGCTAAAGAGCCTTAAAGCTGTTTTTAAGTAAATTCACAGAAGCCAAAAAAACCCACAACACACAAAGATACACATCTTCACTTGAACAGAAAAATCTGGGAAGTGGCATTTCGCTCCCAGAAGCTCACTGTTCTTTCTGGTTCCCCCTTCCCATTGAGTTTTATCTTGAGACCATGAAGGAAAAATTGACATTTCAGACTCAGTGCTAAAGTTAAAAAGAACTATGCTTTTTAAGTTGAGCAGAATCTCCCCCCTGCCATAAACATGAAGTTACAAAGATACTATTTTATTCTACCGTTTGCTCAGACAGGTTGATTCGAACAAGACAGTTTCCTGAGGCTTTTGCCAGGGCAGCAACTAGACTGGTCTTGCCCACTCCTGGTGACCCCTCCAACAAAATAGGTTTGTTAAGCTGCAGGGCTCTTAACAGTCTTTGTGCATTCACTGCTGTAGTCCCAGCACTTAGAGCATAATCTGTAATGCTGTTCCTCTGGAGAACCGGGCCTAAATCAAGGAAAGGTAAACCAGGAAACAATCAAACCACCAGACTGGAGCTGCTGACAGAATAAGATCATTCCATCTGTTAACTGCTAATCTCATTAGAGCAAGCAACATGTGAATTCCATTCTCAGAGATCAGGCACATAAACTTTCTGTTTGACCCACAGCTGTGTCTCAGCCCATATCCATATATTTGTGTCGAATTTTGCAAAGCCCATATGAATATATAATGCATTCTGCCATGCAACACCCCCTGGTTCGTGACCCAACTAGAGATCTGTCACTGAAAAAAAATCACAAATCCGTCCCTGCGTTTCAGACATGTACATCTAAAACTCAAAACCAGCTTTTGAAAATTTGGCACTGAACGATACAATTCAGGCATGGTTTAGAACCTCATATTAATCTGTTCCCCAAACTGCTAGTTCTGAGAAATAAGACTGCTTTAATTAAAGTGTGCTTCTAGGCATATATTTGCTTTACTGTTATTATGACATACAGTGAGGAGAGAGGATGCTTGTCTGCTGAACTCCAGCCAGTATAGCTCACTGGGACATCACTCCCCAAATTCTGTAATACAGCATTGCTCAGATATACAAGATATTAATCACCATTTTATCTTACACATCTCGATACCTGTTTAGTTTGAAAGCGATCCTTCCTTCTGGGATCTAATCAGAAGAGGGAAACTAAGCAATTTACAAAAAAGCATCACCTTGTACAATTTTATGCATGACTAACACAATCCATGAACACCAAAATGTTCAAAGATGAGCATTAGTAACACATAGTTCCATGTACTAAAAACTAACCAGTTGAACTAAAAAGCTCATAGACATCACAGTTCAATCCCATTCCTGTGTTTTAAAGGCAGAAAACAATATTTTGATTTTTGATTTGCATTAATTTGTCACATGAGGAACTGAAATGCAGGACTAAATAATTTTGCAAAAATTATAGCAAATCTTTGAGCGGCTGCAGCAAATTAGCATTAGTCTCCATTCTGCACCCAGGACCCTTGCTTCCCATGCTTTACACAAAGGCCAGGACGAGCTGTAGCTTTAGATGATGGAAGTTAGCAGACATTCTGAGCATGCAAAGTGATAGAAAATTACAACTTAAAATGAGAGAAGCTTTGTTACACCAAAAAGTCTACTAAAACTAGCCATTAACTGGCAATTTAAAAAGTCAAAGAACACAAGAGATGTGTCTTAATAAATGTGATCAAGTTACAACCAACACACTTGGAGACAGAAAGGGCATTTTTCTAAGGCTTGAGAACAAACCATAAGTTGTTCGGTAATGGTTCATGTATCCTACTTAGATTCAGTGGATAACAGAAAACTACGGGGAATAAAACCCACAGAATAAATGTCTACCCATTTTCCCAACGTCTCTTGCCTCTTGGAATAAAAAAGGGCTGGATTCCCATAAAGTTGTCCATCCACACGAACTCTTTCTCCTTTGTTCTGTCATAAATCTTTAGCTCCTTCTTCTGATAATCAGTTAGCTCAAGGAATTGACTCATTTTCTCACATAAGAACGTCAGGCATTTTTCACGAGCTAATAAAGCCGTATCAGCTGAGCTGGATGTTGTACCTGTAATTAGAAAAGTTAAGCATGCTTCACAAATACAACTAGGCACATTCATCTTATGACTAAGAAACTCAATTCCTTCACAGATGCCATCTTCGTACACAAAAGTTTATATTTCTTGTTAGTGCTATTGCTTGTCAGTGCTTCCAGTACTATTCACCACAGACAAATTGTTCTGCGAGCAACAAAATTAAGGACACCTGATTTCCAAACCCCTTTCTTCTACAATTACTATCATCCTGATCCTTTGCTATAGTCCCCCCAAGCCTTCTTCCCCTGCCTGTCCTGCGGCTTTTCACATTTTCCCCCTTTCCATATCTCCTATTTATCAGCTGGGCCAGTGGTTAAACATGCAAGGATGCGTTCTGGGCTGTGCATATGATACAGGGTAGCATGCACAAATGCTGACATGTGGGGTGGGAGAGAGAGAATAATATGTGGTCATGTGATTAACTACTGTACCAGCTCAGAAGACTCAAAAACCACAGGCTTTCTTAATTTGCCTGCTAGCCTTTGCAATATTATTACTACCTCTAATTTACTTAAGCTTGCTAACGTACTTTCTTGCTACTGAAACACAAAGAAGGCATATGTAGCACAGGATACTGTTAAATAGAAGTGAAAACTTCTCACAGAAGAGTTCCATGCTTTCCCAAAGCATTTTGTTTGCATTCTACTAAAAATAATTAATACAAATAAATAACTTCATATTTTCTGCTACCAAAGGAGCACTGCAGACTCACCTGATCCTATTCCATCAATGTATACCAAACATGCAGCATGGATAAAAGACATCATTGGAGAAAGGTAAAAAAGGCTGCATTCCTTGGCAGAATTTTCATCCTTTACCATGACATTCATAAAATTAACCCATGACAAGATATCTCGCACACTGAGAATACACTGGCGACCGAACTCTTGATTAGTCAGCCATTCAACAAAGTCCATCATGAGCTCTGCTATGTCTGTCCCTAAAAAGAGAGTAAAAAAGTCAAGTTACCAAAAAATTTTATTGGTCACATCTACTACACTGTCGCATAAAAAGCATCACTAAAGTAGGTACAGCTGTAATGTATGAGCAACATAGATGAGTGCTCTATACCCGAAAAGGCAGGATAACTGAGAAGTCCATGCCTGTGCTGTCATTACAGATCCTTTTAAATTCAAGTAATAAGACAGAATCAAGTGATTAACACTAACAGTGAAGCTGCTGACAGAAAAGTGCCAGCTCTTTCAACACCTTACATCTAATGAAACTAAGATGGGGCACTAAAGGGGATAATTCAACTACTTGGATGGTGAAACCTTGAACTTAATTCTGGCTAGCCATAAAACATACACAGTGAAGGAAGAACAAAGTCCAAAATATTTCATAACCGTCATCAGAGAGAGATGTACTTACAGGAAAAAGCAACACATAAATGGTATAAGTTCTGAGGAAAGTTTAGCAGCCTCCAAACTAATTTTTTTTCTTAACAATGTTTGAATACCAACACACAGAGAAATACCCACCTTGATGGTTTATCCCACCCAGAGACAATCCTGGATGAAGATTGTGCTTTACAATCTGTATCAAATCATCACGGCCATTGCTTTGTGGACACCATATTTCTGTAAATCTGTTGCGCAATGCAGGAGAAAGCTGCAACCAAGCAGAATGACATTAGCAATTCAAGTTACATTACATGATATTACTTAATGTTGCAATCAACCAATAGCCTTGCAGCCACAGTTCTTGCAAGCAATAAACCAAGTGACCAAGCTAGACCATTCCTTCTAAATTTGACAGGATCACTTTGTAACAAAACCCGTGAGAGAACATGGATTTTTAGATCTCTAGTACCACATCAATGCAGGAAATGGCTGATAGAGTTCAAAAGAATATGGGAAGACACCCAGCTAGTCTGAAGCACCAAAGCTCCGTTTTGCTGTATGACATCACGTATCAAGCAATGGCTATGAAATCCACCTCCGCTTACAGAAGCGAACTACCACATGGAAATTTGCCTTCAGTTATAACTCATTTCTGTAATTCCTTTCTTTGACTGAATTAATCAAGAAAAATCACTGGCACAAATGCAATGCGGAAATAAATCCCCTTTTAGCACATGGCTTTACAGTGACCTGTTCTGTACTGTAGAAACCACTTTGAATGGAGTACCCATCGTCTTTTGGGTAAAAAAGCTTTCAGTTCTTTTTATCAGTCCTAGCTCCCAATATTGCTTAAAAGTTCTGGGGGTTTTAAACCTGTTTTGAGTTACTTGAAGCCAAACTTCAGAAACAGATTAGAACGGAACTAGGGAGAATAATTTAACATGCAACTTCACACTACTCTAGATTCGTGTTGGGACTGGATTTACTTCTTCATAAGCCACATTTCCTGCACTTGAAGTATGCTATATATCAAGCCTACCTACAGTATTTAAAGCTGGAATTTTCTTTCACATTCTGACAGGTATTGACTTATACTGTCGAAATGACAGCACACAGAAGTGATGGAAAACAGATATATCCTAATCCTCCTTTCAAGGGATGAAGCAGGTAACTACTAGGAAACACTGGATGCCGGAAATGGTATGATGCATTTTTTGCATTGCACTTTCATCACTAGAGACTCAATAGGACCAGAAGATCCATCCTATACTTCCAGCTGCTTTGACACTTACCTCTTTTTTCCCAAAGTCACCTCCTGGGTTCATGGTTGCAAGGATACGAAATTTCTTTCCTGCAACTAATAGTTCTACCTCATCATCATCATCATCTTGACCACCTTTTTCAGCAAGCACCAATATCTTCTCAGCTTCAAGAACACTAGAGAGAAGATTAAAAAAATTGTTTATTTTAAATTTTGTTTCACACTTCAAAAGGTCATTTAAAAATGAATTGGCCTGAGCAAACTTCCATTGCCCCCGAATTTGTATTAAAAATTTTAGATCTGTTCATTCTCCCCAGTTGAGAACATTTCTGATTTTGCTCGGTGTGAAACCATACCCAATCCTGCTGAAAAATTTCAGTTCAAATGATCTGTCAAAAGCCTTACCTAATAAAGTATGAATCTCACAGCTCTCTTTACAAAAGCAATGGCAAAACTTGCATTCATAGGAGCTAGATAAAGAAATCTGCACCAAAAAATCAGTCTTCAAGCTGACAGAATAAATCTGAGAAGCTCTCTGCCAGGTTTTTATGGTTTTTGGTATTTTATTTGTTTTATTAGCTACTCTTCACTGTACACTGTAAGCTGTAAAAGTTTGACCATTACCTCTTTAGAAAGACCTTGCTTAGTATCACTATAATACAAAGAGGTTAACTGAACTTCATGAAAGAATGATAGCTGTCATGATGCAATTAAAAAAACCCCACAAAACCAAAACCAACAACTTGCAACAGAAAGGGTTTGGATATGGTAAAAGAGTAGCTGCTAGTCATCTCAATATAATGGGTAATAGACAAGGCTAAAACGAGGGATACTGCTACAAGCAGATAAGGAAACTAAATTCATTTATCTATTTATTTTACACAAAGGAGGGAAATAACTAGATTGTTTCTGGAATTTGACAAGATGCATAATTTTCAAGAGTTTACCGACAGGCTGAAAATGCTAATATTGAGGAAGGTAAATTGGAGATTTTACTTTTAGTTTGATTTTCCAACTTAACTCAGCCTGTAAACTGTCTTCAGATACTGTTAAAACTGTTTCAACCGAACTAGGGTTTATGTTCTTAATTTCTTTATCCAGAGACATGAACTACTGAATAAAGCAAATACTTTCATCATTTTATTTTTGTCCATGAAACAAACAAACAGCAATTTGAGTGCAGATCAGTCTGTAGCAGCACTAAAAAGCCAAATGGAAAGTAATGGCACCAACTCAAGCACTCAAAACCAACCTAATCAGTGTACCAACATACGTCAAACAAGCATATACAACATATATGCTTTTCAATCAAAGTACCTTTTATTCTTCCAGGCAAGTTAAGACCATCAAGACTTCAAGCAAGACAAGGCAGTTTCATCTTGTCTTACCTTGCTATCTTTTCCCCAGTTATAATTGAAATTTCAAACTGTGATTGAAACTAGCACGTCTTTCAGATGGATAACAAATAGAAAAACAAAGCAAACTGCCACAGAAGTTGAAATATGAACAAGGCCAGACTTATTTGGGTCATTCTCCCTTTCAGCAGGAACTACATGATTTAAGAGAGAAGCTCACCCAGGCCAGGAAACAAATGTGCCTAAAAGAAGCTAGATTTACCCTACTCATGTTTGCATAATCAATATATTAGGTATCTTCAACGTAAGTCTAACACATTTGAGACATACCTGTTAAGCCGTTCTAGTACTGAATCATCAGCTAAAGAAATCTCATCAAGGAGGAAAAAACCCTCTTCTTTCATTGCTAAAACAAGAGGTCCATCACACCACTCGAAGAGTCTAGAACCATCAGATTCCTCCTAAGAAATGGAAAAGGAAAAGTCATTAATAACTGCTACGTTTTGCTTCCATGGTCACACTACCCAAACTGCTATTGATGTAAGACAAACCTGGTCTTTTGACCTCTGCCTGACTGGTCGCAGTCCTCCCAGGAAGTCTGAAGTCTCCATATGCAAGTGGCAATTCACTGAGTATAGCTTCTGATTTGTTAATGCTGCAAAGATCTGGCAAATGGTAGTTTTACCACACCTGCAACAAAGTAATTGAAACGGAAGAATAACAAAAAAACCCACCCAAATACATACAATCAGCTCACTTTGGACAGGATTCATACTTTCATTGAACAGCTATGAGACAAATGCCCAGCATGCAAATTTCCTTCTGCTCCTTTCCTTGAAAAAAATGTATGCAAAGTGAAGCCATTTTTGGCACAACAACTGTTGCTGACTTGCATAAGATGGCTTTAATTAAATCAATATCTACATTAATGAATTTCTGCAGGTTTAAAGTCAAATTTATTTCAGTCTGCCCTACAGGTACTCAGCTAGCCTAACATTTCACTAAACTGGAGATGCTACATGTCCATATCAATCCTAAATTTGAGGGAATAAACTGCTGAGTACCTAGAGTTCTCATTTATTGCATGAATGATTTTACTTATCCCTTTCCCTGGCCAGAAGGACCAGGGACGTAATAATCCCCCCGTACTCCACATTGGTGAGGCCACACCTTGAACACTGTGCTCAGTTCTGCGCCGCTTACTACAGCAGAGATAGTGAGTTGCTGGAGTGAGTCCAGAAAAGGGCAATGAAGTTAGTGAAGGGTCTAGAGCACAAGCCCTCTGAAGAACAGCTGAGGGAACTGGGGCTGTTAAGCCTGGAGAAAAGAAAGCTCAGAGGAGACCTTTACTGCTCTCTGCAGCTACCCGAAAGGAAGCTGTAGTGAGGTGGGTGTCAGTCTCCTCTCCCAACTAACAAGTGATAGAACAAGAGGTAATGGCCTCAAGCAGCACCAGGGGAGATTAGATTGGATATTAGGAAAAATGTCTTCATAGGGAGGGTGATCAGGCATTGGAATAGGCTGCCTGAGGAAGTGGTGGAATCACCTTCCCTGAAAGTGTTCAAAAACTGTGTAGATGAGGCCTCTGACATGGTTCAGTGGTGGTCTTGGCAGTATTGGGGTAGAGATTGGACTGATGATCTTAAAGGTCTTTTCCAACCTAGCTGATTCTATGATTCTGGTCCTTTTATTCCCTCTCTCCTACAATTTACTCTTCAAATGTATAACCAGCACAGTAGCAGACAGCTCTACTTCCATGATCTCCATTATAACACCAGGCAGCGGCGGTGGGGGAGAAGTAGTAGCATGGCAATATTTAAGCTCTTAGAACATCGAGGCCAGGTTGGATGGGGCTTTGAGCAACCTTCCCTAGTGGAAGGTGTCCCCGCCCATGGCAGGGGGGCTGGAACTAGATGATCTTTAAGGTCTCTTCTAACCCAAACCATTCTATGATTCTATGGAAAGCGAATATGCTCTTAAACCAAGGTCACAATTCCCCAGAAGCAACCTCTCCAGTGACAGAGTGAGATCCTACAGGGCACCTTGTGAAAGGTAGGGACAGAAGTCAGCTCACTTCAATTTTACTTTCTCTATAATTTCTATGCAGTTATACATAATGTAGCTAATCCCATTAAAGACTTATGCTGAAAGAGATGCAATTGCTTCCCCTCAAAAGCAAACTGTGAAAAACAGCAGTTGCAAGTCTGCCTTGAGAAAGGCTAAATGTCCCAGATCAAAGAAGCACTGAAGCCTACACAATCACTTTGTGTCTGACTGAGTGTCTGGCGTAGCACTGCAATGAAGTGTAGCATAAAAAGCAAGGTTACCCAGTGTCTCCCACCAGCAGTACTGGTTCATCAAACTCCAGGGCTCGTCCCACCAAAACAGCAAGTCTCCTCATCCCTCGGGTCCAGACAATATGGTTAAAATCTCTGTCCATCACTGACATCTGCATGGAGGATTTAGCTGCACAACACAAAGCAATCCATCAGCTTCAGTCACATCTAGAGAACTACCAATATCGTCCTCCTAGAAAACTCACCCAGTAGCTTTTTGACGCTTTCGCCTGAGAAGAGAGACTCAGGATATATTTCTTTCTTGAAGTGTTTTTCAAGGACACTCTGAATAACATCCACCTCCTCCTGTTTCCTGACTCTGCCTGCCAGAAGCATAAAACCTATACAACAAAGGAAGAGATAAAGCAATTACTATCTACTTAAGCAGCAACAAAAATTTATGCTTAAGAACTAGGGTTAGAAATCAATTCTACAGACACTTAAAAAAACTGAGGTAGCAGGGCTCACCATCATTTGCTAAGTGCTGAAGCCAATCATACTCCTTCTCCAGCTGTTCTGCCAATCTGTACCTTTCAGCCCAGCGAAACAGATCCCGCAGGGTAATGAACCCATGCTTCCCAGCAAACACCGTTGAACCTCTGCGGTAAGACTGTCATAAGAACAAAATGTGAGCTATTTTTTCATTAACCTGACTGAATACTTGAAGCAAAGCTAGTCACAGCTCTCTGATGTGACATGTCAACCAAACTGTACTAAAAAAAACCAACAGTCTAGCACAGTCATGACTCCCAAACTCAAATTACCTTAAAGCAGTTATTTGACAGGTACCAGAAACAAAATAATGTAGATAATAATGGATAAATAATAAATAAAAGTACTGACAAGAAAATAGGTACCTGGAATAAAAAAAAAAGCCCAAGCAAAAAATTAGGTTCTACAACAAAATATATTTTAGCACTTTGAAGTGTGCTCTGGTTTGTGCTACTGCAATTAACATACAAGACTGCAATTTAAATATGAGACAGTTTTAGCTACACTGTTACATGCCTGTTAAACACAAAAGTGTCAGAACACACCCAAAATTATTACTTGAAAATAATACCAAATTTAGCATGACCCAAAGACAGATAAAAATCCAATACTGTACTTTGAATCTAGAGCAAGGGATTATTTTACACATCAAATCTAAAGGCTGTCATTAATTTTTTTGCTGATAGCTTTCTCTCAAATCTGACATACCTCGCCTATTCTCTAACTTAACCACAAAACTAAGTACTCTGGTGGGCTCTCTTCCATTAATTAAGCTTTAGGTTTTTAAATATCAGTTAGCAACACCTCCCCCCAAAAGAAATTTCTGTTACTTTGTGCTGGAATATGTTTGCATATTTTGTCTTCTACAAAAAGAAGAAAGACTTTCATACTTGCAGGTCTAACATGACTTTGACAAGCTTGCTGCAGTAAGAAGGTGGCAAACTGCACCGTTTGTGCAGGATGGTTTCCAGCTCGGCACTTGGCAGTTCATCAAAATGCAGTTCCACAAAGCGATTTCTGAACGCTCTAGACAAAACCTAAAATACGAGAACATACTATTGTTTTAACTTTTTCCTTTGATATTCCTCAAGTTATCTATCTTCCCCTACACATTCAAAGGAAATACGTATAGTGTCATAGTGCACAAATTGGCACATCCACAGAACCATTGAAAGAAAACATAAGAGACAGTCTGGATAAGGACAAGAGCTTTAAAATGTGCTGTGTTTTAACTGTGGTAGGCAACTAAGCACCAAACAGCCACTGGCTCATTCCCCTACAACGGGATGGGGGAGAAAGAACGGTAAATGTGAGAAAATTTGTGGGTTGAGATAAATGCAGTTTAATGGGTAAAGCAACAGGAACACACCCAAGTAAAGCAAAACTAGGAATTCATTCATCACTTTCTATGGGCAGGCAGGTGTTCAGCCATCTCCAGGAAAGCAGGGTTCCATCAGGCACAATGGTTATTTGGGGAAACAAAAATCGAATATCCCACTCTTCCCCCTTGTCCCCCCAGTTTCTATTGCTGAGCACAGCATCATACGATATGGAGCATCCCTTTGGTCAGTTGGGGTCAGCTGTCCTGGCTGTGTCTCCATCCAACTTCTTGTGCACCCCCAGCCTACTAGCTGGTGGGGAGAGAAGCCAAAAACATCTTGACACTGTCTGAGCACTGCTCAGCAATAACTAAGACATCCCTGTGTTATCAACAGTGTATTGGTCACAAATCCAAAGCACAGCACCACACCAGTCATTATGAAGAAAATTGAGCATTCCAGCCAAAACCAGTACAAACTGGATACCCACAGCCTAAGTCAAATATCTTCTCCAGTACTTTTGAGCAAGAAACACTGAATCAAATATAATATACATGAATTCCAGTTCAGTATAACACTTAAATTTCAATTACTCTAAAATAATTAGAAATCTGGTATTTTCAAATCAAGCAACTAACCTAACCAGAACCCAGGTGTACTGAAAGCTAGTCCACAGCCACCTCAACTCTCTACCTCTTAAGAGTTTCATGTTAATTCTGCGCTATGCATCAGAAAGTTTTCACATCACACTTCTATACACAAGAGATTCATCCCCTAGTGTCATAGCTGCTCAAAGGAAGAGATTGTACAGACCTTTCTGCCACCATAGAGTCCTGGAGGATTCTGTGTAGCAAACAGCATGAAGCGAGGGTGAGCTTTGACAACTTCCTGAGTCTCAGTAATGAACAGCTCCCTGTTATCATCTAGCAAGCGGTTGAGAGCCTCTAAAACATCGGTGGGAGCCAAATTCAATTCATCAAGAACAATCCAGTAACCTTTTCTCATTGCATCTATAAGAATGCCTTGGAGAAAAAAGAAAAAGTCCTAGGTTAAAAACCTAACAAACTAAATCTAACAGAAGCATGCATTCAGATACTTTTAGTAACCAGTTTTCACTCAGTATAAATGCTAATCCAGAATCAGAAGCAACAGTGCTATTTAAATTGTGGAATTATCTTTTTTTATGTCCAGTAGGATAAGTATGAGACAAACATGAACTCTTAAAATTCATGGCAAGTCACAAAAGTGATTATCATTAACATGCAACTACTAACTTTACGACAGGTTATCTCTCCATTGTAATAAAACAGACAAGCAGAAAACAAGAAAAAGCCCAGTGAAATCAGACAGGAATTTGGACTAAATATAATATGCTTACCCACCTTCCTTAAATACCAACTTCCCAGAGGTGTCTGATGTATAACAGCCAATATATTCCTGAATGTCAGTGTGCTCATGATTGTTAATCCTTACACAATGATTCCCAGTAGCAGCAGCCAACCAGCGAATTAAACTGGTTTTACCAACAGAGGTTTCACCTTGAATCAGTACTGGGTGAGTCCTGAAAGGCATAACCAAAAGAGTGGCTTAGAAGCACCAGTCCTATCTTTCACATATATAAGATACAGACATTCTTTGAAATTTTCACACATCTACATCACCAAGCTACATTAGCAAAACATCACCACTTAACGCATTTGCGATATCCAGGATCATACATTAACAGGGGAACATGAGTAACTGTACTCCCAAGTGCTAACTGCTACCCATGATGAATCACACGGCAGTAAGAAACAAGCAGGTTATTCTAATGGTAAAATTCTAGATTATCATTTAAATAAAGCTAGGTATTGCAGTAAGTCAGTTAAAGGAGACAAAAAATACATGTATAGATTCAACTCACTGTATAATGGAAAGTTAATAGTAAAGTCGAAAAAACATGGACATCACTCATGCCAAACAATAAAGGCTAAACACTGACACTAGAGGCCCAAATAAACATCTTATTTTTTTAATGGAAACACTGAAACAGACCTACCCTGCAGACACAACTCTGGCAATGTCTTTCAGATTAAGCTTAACTGAAGGGGTTAGCACGTAAGACTCATCTACAGTAGGTTCTTTATCGCCAGCTGAAATCCAGTATCCTTCTACAAGTATAAATTTCCCTCCTTGGGGCTTTGGTATTTGCTAAGGAGACATGACAGAAATAACAGATTATACAAATGAGTTTTAGTTTGCTAATGAAGACAACTACTGCTACAGCACTGCAATGTATTCTGTAAGAAGTTATTTGAAATTAATCCCTGAGCACTGCAGTAAGCACTGTCTTCTTGTCACAGAATGCAAATTACAGGAAAAGACTGATCAGATTATTTCAAGGTCATGAAGCCGGAATCTTCAGCAATGCCACAAAGATACAAAAAGTCTCAAGAGTCCTAGCACTGAATTTTTAGGTATGCTGCCAAACAAGAAACTGGCTTTTATCTTTCTATATTCATACATTTTTTTCTAACATGAAGGGGTTTATTCCAAAATAAATACCTATGTCTTACAACTGGCTACCCCATCCCACCTGCCCAAGCCCCCTTGCAAAATCATGCTGAGCTCCCAGCATTAGTGAGCTTCTTCCTTTCCCATTAGAGACAAAGCACAGATGTTTGCTTTATATCCATATGCTCTGCATTTGGAGTCTAAAATTAAAAAGCCTGTGAAAGCTCCCTTATTTTTTCATATTAACAAACAAACTAGCCAACATATGGGCATTTCAAGCAGAAGTAAACATTTGTGAAGGAACAGTATATTTTTTTTCTAGTTCTTATCTTTATAACATGAGAAACAGGACTGTGAAAAGGAAATGTAGAGGAAAAAGGCAGATGACAACTCAAAATAAATTCCACCCTGAATACTAAATAGCTCTCTATAGGCTTAGTTACATACCTGCTTGAGAAGGCTTTTGATGTTGCCAGAGACTATATGCTGGCAAATTAGCTTTTGAACTACTGGGTGAGAACTTCTGTCAAGCTGTGTCAAGAAACTCAAACAGAAGCCCTAAGAAGAAGAATTATTTTGAGTGATGACATAAAAAAAATCATCAGGGAGAAAAAAAGGAGGTGGGGGAGGGATAAAAAAATAATTTCTGTTTAATACTTCGCTTAGAAGACAGGATTATCCTTTACCCAAACAGTCTTTGTAGTGAATACACACTGGAACCAACCCCAACAAAGGTAATCACCTCATAAAGTGAGCGTGGTATGCTGCTACATGGATTAGATGCTGCAAATCTCAATGCCCTGCAAAGTGTACGGAGACTATAGTGAGGTCTGTGGCCAGTTCCATCCACCAGCTTTGCTTCTGCTTCCTTTCTCACAGCTAAATAAAAGCTGCAAAAATAAGAAGTTACATAGTGCTGTTACTGATCAGACCATAGAATCATAGAATGGTTAGGGTTGGAAAGGACTTTGGATTTCCTTCCTTAGAGTAATGGTCTTAAAGTATGAACCCTTAAGCTTATCTCAAACTGTCACCTTTTATAAAAGCTCCAGGTTAGGAAAGCCATACCAAACTCTGCCATCCGTACAGCCAGTGAAGCTAAGCAACAGAATATTTTAGAACCATATTTTTGAGGAAGCATCACTGTAAATTCAAAGTATTCTAAACATGTAATAGTTCTTGGGGTTAATGCAGTGAGATAGTACACCTTAAACTAAGGGCAAGAAAGGTAACTTGATAAACACACAAGACTTTCATTGGTATGATCTACAGCAACAAATCATTTCAGCCTCTCAGATGGGAATGAGGACTGCAACAATGCTTTTTAACTGGTGCTACCAATAAAACAGTCTGAGTAAGTAAACCCCTGTCACCGAGGTACAGAAACCTTTGGAACGAAGAGGATGGATGTCTACCATCTTCTGTTTCCTAAGACTATGCAAACCACTGTGCAGGGAACATCACAGTGTTTTCCAAAACAGTCTAACCACAGACTACAGCTACATACTTCCTTTTTATGACCTATTACATCAAGGATTTAAAGAGATTACAATCAACTTACTTCACAATTCCTTGTATAGTATTTTTGTTCACATTCAAGCCTCTCAAATAATCCATGATAAGAATTTGCAAGTCTCCTTCATGTCTCAATTCTTCCACATAAAGTTCAGTAAACCTGTAAGAATCATATCAATCCAGAACAATTCAACATCTGACCATAGAATCATAGAATCATAGAATAGTAAGGGTTGGAAAGGACCTCAAGATCATCGAGTTCCAACCCCCCTGCCATATTTAAAAAATCATGTTATATGATTCTTACAGTATATAGCATTGAAAATTTTGTAAGCATCAGAAAACTAAAGGTTATTTGACAAGTCAGGCTCATGAACTAGAGTGATTAAAAAAAAGGGAAAAAGGTATTACTAATACTTGAGTAGTGTAACTGAATTATTTTAACTTCGTAGAATGAAAATTAATGATGGGACTGTGTTTTTTAAGATTTTAAACAATTTGCAATAGGTATCCAAAAGGTACAGCCTAAACACTGGAACAATGACACAGCAGGAGCACTTTTCAAAAAGCAGACTCTCTAATGATCTCTACTTTAAGAAATAAACATGAGATATTACTCATTCTAATCTTGTTATGACTAGCATACCCAGGACTAGCATATTTAGATTGTTTTCTACTTTTCAAATAGCCAGCTCCGCAATGAAATGAGAAAACTTGACAATAAGCAAAGGAAAATCATCAGCAAAACATGTACTCAAGTGAAGTTCAGAGTATCTTTAAATATATCAACAGCATGTCTGACATACAGTACCCTACACTATCAACTCACAGTTAGTGAACATGTTTTCTAAACATTAATTAGTCCACTATATTTGCACTGGGTGTTGAATATGAGTCTGCAGCCCTTCCATACCATGCATTACAACTGCAAACAAGAGCTCAGGACTCACTGTAGCTAACTCAAAAGAGCTGAGCAATACCATTAACTTCAGAAGGGTGGACATTTTTGACAAATATATGCAAAAAATGCAAATATAAACTCACTGAAACTTAACAAGTCATGCTGAAGCTGAAGTCTCCATTCTTCTGTATTACACTGACTTTCACTACTAAAGGCAGGAGAGCTAATAGCAATAAAACCTCACTTTACCACTAATAACTACAAATGAGTAGCTGCATATCCTGTGTGCATCTCTACAGCCTTGCACAGTGTTTATGAATCTGGTAAGGGACTGTATGTTTGACTTTTGGTACTCCTGAGAGAAAATGCATCAAATACAAGCAGAAGATCCTTGCCTTCAGGAACAGGTTGTACTGAAGAATGTATTTGCAACAACTCCAATTTCCTGGCTGCAGTTTAAATGCCTGAAAGTCACACATCAAATATTTTGAGTATCACACAAACTTTTTTGCAAGGACCATCAACACTTCTGAGTCATCAAGAGAAAGCCTACTGAAGGACACAAAGCTCTCGTCTTTATTATCCTCATCGGGAACATAAATGTTGTAGTAACATTCCCAGACACTGACAGTTTAATTGCAAAGAACGGTCATTTCCCAACCCTTAGTGGCACCACTCTACACCATGCCTGGATCATTTGCTTATGGCTCAGCAATTTTACAGAAGCATTTTCCTGATGTTATTTTATGAAAAATCTTCACCATGATGTGGAAAGCACCTCTCACAGGAAGTTAATCTGAGTTCAGACTTGCATCCTCAGTCTTCAAAGACGACATTCTTCACTGGGTCAACACACGAAGCTAGTTAAACTCCGAAAAAGGCAGTGACTAAGTATTTTGTCACAAAATCACTATCTCCTCCTACCTGTTTCTTATTCCTGGAGGAAGATTTCTCTTTCCAACATCTGTAGCTGGATTCATGCATGCAAACAAGCGAAAATCAGGGTCACGAACAAGAGGCTCTGAAGTAAAACAGAAATGACAGTGTTAATGCTCAACACAGGATATTTATTATGTCAAATGAGGTATATTTTATTTAAGCCAGTCTTCTCTTACTGCACTACTACATTTTCTTAAAATGCAGGGTGAAAAGTTTTCAGAGAATGGCCCCACATAATTTTATCAGAAGTATCTCTGCATCTTCCCAACAGCCACAATCAAGTGAAGCCCTGACCTTCACTTGTGCATAGCAGGATGTTCTAACCATGCAAAACATTTCAAAAATTACATAAGCCCTGACCTTGGAACTCCTTTTGCCTCTTTCAGATCAACAGCCAGTGCTTCCCTCTGCCAGGAAGCAAACCCAGCCTAGGAGGCTCATACAACATTTGTCTCTATCTGTATCTCCAGAAAACAATATTCAGCAATAGCATTTTTTAGCTTTACTTCTGTTCTGCATCTGGCTAGAAAGGAGTTAACTTTCTTCACAACAGCCCCTGTGGTGCTGTTAAGAACACCCCAATGTTTCACTATTGTTCAGTGTGCTGGCACTGCATGAAGGCTTGCTTTTTTCCCCTCACTTTGCCTTCCACTCCCCAGCAATAGGCTAGGAGTGAGCAAAAAGCTGGGAGGGAACACTGTTGAAACAGTTCACCCAAACTGGCCAAAGCCATATTCCCTACCATGTAACATCATGCTCAGCAATAAGAACTGAGGTAGAGGAAGAAGGCAGCTGTGATTTTTGCCTAACAAGGTGGCTGTCTCTTAGAGATTGGCCGGACTTTGGTCTGCTTGCAGGAGCTGGGTAGTGACTGCCTTTGCACAACTCATTTCACATGAGTTTTCTTGCTTTTGCTTTTCCTATTCTCTCCCCTCATCCTGCTGGGGGGTGACAGAGTGGGAGGAGTGAGCGAGCAGCTGTATGGGTGCTTAGCCACTGTCTGGGGTCAATCCACATGGACTCAGAAAAAGCAAAGAACTTGTATGCTTATTTCTAGCTGGATAGTATATTCACAGGATCAGTGAAAGACAATTACTGCAGTAGAAACTGAACCTCATATCCATTGAGCCACCTCAATTTTATTAAAAAAAAAAAAAAAAAAAAAAAGTTAAGCTCCTTGAATAGTCTCTAGAGACAGCAATGCTTACTGAGGACACTAGAGAGATCTGCTCCTTGTACAGTCTGAAGAGGCAAAAGCTACAGTTCTTGCTTGCACAAATGTCCTGAGCCACAGTGAACTACAACCACCACTTTTTGTGTAAAGAATACATTACTCTCTTCTGGACACACTCATTTTCATGGTAAATGTTCTTAAATTATTTTGAGCCATATAGGATAAGGAGTTCAATTAATTGGATAGCAAGATATAGCATAAGCAAGCATAGAAATAGTACCTGTGTCTCCTCTGTCTAGTAGCACCAGCGACCCAGATGATCCTTCCAGTAAACCACTCAGGCACTCCAAAGTCTCTGCCGCAGCCAAGTTAATCTCATCCAATAAAATCCACTCACCCTTTTTTACTGCTTGTGCCAGAGTACCCTAAGAATAAGATCAATTTGTTAATCACATAAGCAGCAATCAAGTGAAGCACCTATATGCTGGAAATACTTGTTTTACAGTCTGTGGGTTGATTACACAATGGCAACTCCAACTTTTACAGCAACAGCAGTTTTACTGCTCTCCCTTAATAAAAGCAATTATTTTGCAAGTCACAAGTCAGTTATCTCCATTAACAGTTACCATTTAGACTGGCTCAGATAGAACTAAGCTCTCTTGATTTCTACGTCATTATGGCGCATAAGCTTCACTGACACCATTATGAAAATAGGTAATATAAAGAATTCCAAACTAAGACACAAACAGTGTTATTTTCCTCAGGGAACTGTACCTTATTGATTAAAACTATACTTAAGTCAAAGGTTCCCCAATTTTAATACTAATAGTTCTCCAACTATTATAGTAATTTTTTAGAAAGAGAACAGTCAACATTTTACACACTTTACATAAAATTTGAAAGCATATATTCAGAGTAACTGGGTGACAAGGAACAAGCATGCATAAACCATCATAGTTTCTCCTAATTGCACTTAAATGCCGTTAGAATATTATACCATGGGTTTGAAACATTTCCAAAACACAGCTTCTTGATAAACAGCACAGATTCTTACTATTAAATCCTTCGCAGGAATCCCTAGGGAGGAACATGCCGTACTGGAGATTGGTCAAGATGTTTCTTTAATCTCATACACTTTAAAAAATATGTTATACTGCTGATATTCTTTTTATCATACCAGTCCTAATTCCTATTTTACAGCATTAAATTAATATGTTACAACAAAACATTTTCCCACCCGCCATCTACCAGCCGCCTCCTCAGAGTACCATACTTCATTCCACAGAGTTATCATGGAGCAAGTTCTACTTCACCGCAAGATTCTTGTCAGGAAGTTATTTATATAATACTGATTGCAAAATCTTTTAAATGCTTCCCCTTATTCTTCCTAGCATCAAAATGCAAATGTCCAAATACCTCAACAAATGCAAAGAGAAGAGCATTTTCTGTCATTTTCATCTGTTGATGAGCATGATTCAGTTTAAGACCAAATGCTTCCCACTTTTCCTTCAGTAGTGAGCCTGAAAGCAAAACAAATTTAAGCTTGTACCATCAGAACAATAGCACCAAACCACCAGCATTTTAATGAAACTGTTTCAAGCACAGATACAAAAGTAAGCTTGGATGAGCAACGAAAACATTCAAGTTCTAGAGATGACATCTTACGCATTAAAAGACCAAAAATTTGCTGGGGGTTTTGTTTGTTTGTTTTGACTGTTCGTCTGTTTTTTCATTTAGCTGAATGCTGCTGACATATGGGTACAGATAATTTGTTATTCATTCCAGCATGTCCTAGAGCTTAGGAACAAATACTTACACTGCACTTGGTCCCAGCATGGCTGTTATCATTCTCTAATTTCCAATGATAGCTCAGAAAAATAAATCCAAATTCACAAACCTTATGACAGATTAACAGTGAACACTTCAGTATCAGTAAAAACATGTTGCTTATCAGTTATAACATTATTTACTATTGTGCTTCCTTCAGTTATTTACTTAAAGTCACAGCCTGAGGCATATATATGCATCAGCATAATGACTTATATTGTTAGCTTTGCAAGTTACAGATTTCAGCTTGTCTTTATTTTAGGATTGTCAATGATTGAAACAATTTCCCACATCTGTGGGAATTTCTCTGCATATTCAGAAGAACCAGCTAAAAGAAGAGAGAAGACAATGTTCATAATTGTCCTGGGTTCAGCAGTAGCAGTCATTTTTCTCCTTAGTAGCTGGTGCAGTGCTGTTTTTGACTTTTAGCTTGGGAACAGCGCTGATAACACCGATGTTTTTAGTTGCTGCTCAGTAATGTTTAGTCTGGCCAAGGACTTTCTGAGCCTCACGTTCTGCCAGGGAGAAGGGGAAGCTGGGAGGAAGCAGAGACAGGACACCTGACCCAAACTAGCCAAAGAGGTATTCCATACCACAGCATGTCATGCACAGGATGTAAAAAAGAGGGGCAGTTACTCGGAAGTGGGGTTCACTGCTTGGTCGGGCTGGGTATTGGTGGTGAGCAGTTGTATTCTCTTCCCTTGTTGTTTCCCTTATCACTACTACTATTGGTGGTAGCAGTAGTGATTTGTGTTATACCTTAGTTACTGGACTGTTCTTATCTCAACCCATGGGAGTTACACTCATTCAATTCTCCTCCCACCCCTCCCAGAGTTGGGGGGGGGTAGCGAGCGGATGCGTGGCAGATTTATGGCTGGGCTTAAACCACGACAGTTCTTTTTGGCACAAAAACAAAGTCTTACCTGGGACACACACTGAGATGACTGATGAGGATGTGATTTGAACCCACGCTTACCGTGGCTTAGTTGGTTAAAGCGCCTGCCTAGTAAACAGGAGATCCTGGGTTTGGCGCCAAAAAGAACTGTCGTGTTTTAAGCCCAGACATAAATCTGCCACACAGTTCATTAGCTCACTCCCCCTCCTTCTTCCCCCCGCTCCGGGAGGGATGGGGAGGAGAATAGAAAGAATGTAACTCCCACGGACTGAGATAAGAACAGTCCAGTAACTAAGGTATAACACAAACCACAATTGCTATCCCCAATAATAATAACGATAAGGGAAATAACAAGGGAAGAGAATACAACCACTCACCACCCGCCGACCAATACCCAGCCCGACCGAGCAGTGAACTAACTCTTCCGGGTGACTGCCCCAAGTTTATATAGTGGGCATGACATGCTGTGGTATGGAATACCTCTTTGGTCAGTTTGGGTCAGGTGTCCTGTCTCTGCTTCCTCCTGGCTTCCCTTCCTCCCTGGCAGAGCATGAGGCTCAGAAAGTCCTTGGTCAGAGTAAACATTACTGAGCAGCAACTAAAAACATAGGTGTCATCAGCACTGTTCCCAGGTCGAAAGTCAGAAACAGCACTGCACCAGCTACTAAGAAGGAGAAAAATGACTGCTACTGCTGAACCCAGGACAATAATGAAGTTCACTTGGTCCATGCTGAATGAAAGCTACAGCTTCCTACAACTTCATGTGTTCAGCAGGTCTAGAACCAGAAACCATACCATGCAAAACAAAGTATCAACACTGCCTCTGTTTCAAATGGGATGTGAAGCCTAAACAAGAAAACCTGTCGTTTGGAGACAAAATCACAATGAAACAAAGTAAAGTACTGGGCAATTCAGCATCACTGACAATGAAAACAAGTCATGACTACTCTAAGAGTTGTTACTTTGAGTCTGTTTTTTTGTTGATGCTTTGCTTTGTTTTTAAAAGAGGAAATATTTGTGAGATCTAACAATGTTTCAGGTCTGAAAGTAAGTATGAATGCATTATGAGGGTGCTGAGGCACTGGCACAGTTGGCTCAGAGAAGTTGTGGCTGCCCCATCCCTGCCAGTGTTCAAGGCCAGGCTGGACAGGGCTTTGAGTAACCTGGTCTAGTGGAAGCTGTCCCTGACCATGGCAGGAGGGTTAGAACTAGATGATTTTTAAGGTCCCTTCTAGCCTAAACCATTCTATGATTCACACGGAAGGCTGACACACAAACAAGAAGGACAGTTGACCAACACAGCAAGCAAGTGCTGAGTGAAGATCAGATGACAAGGGCACCATTCATCAGGCAAGTCAACATTCACATTGCAAGACATTGCTAACAGCAGTAATAAGTTAGGGGGGCAGGGGGTGAAAAAAAAAAACAACAAACAAAAACCATCAAAACCCCAAACCAGAAAAACAGCCACTATTCTAACAGTATTTTGAACACTGAGACTGCGTTTTTCAAAACCAGGAGAAAGGATGTAATAAAGGGGCATTAAAAATAAACAAACGGAAAGCAAACAAAACCCCACAAATTCAACAAACAAATTCAGCAGTATCTACTGTCTGCAATGCTTAACACTAATGATGTGTTTGATCAGTCTGAATTCTCACCAGATGCATTTTCTTTTGCTTCCTTATTAATAGCAGATTTATGAATATGCTGCATTAGTTTTAGCAGATCATGCCAACGTTTCTGCCTGTAGCAGGTCTGAATGTGTCCCAAGAATGTCTGATTTTTCTTCCTAGAGAATGTCTGAGAGAAGAGTTCTTCAAAAGACTCTCGCAGAGGCAGCCAGATCAGCTTGTTATCTACAGGCTTGTAACTAAAGAGAAGCAAAAAAGTCATTACTTATTTGTGACAGAAAAGGAGCTAGCATCTGTGAACTAAAAAAAATCCAGTTACTGAAACAACACTGTGCATGAAGGAAGCCTGGTTTTCCAAGAGCTCCTTTCCAAGGGTTTTTTGCTCAAGTAATGACTGACGTAAAAACTGCACATATTTAAATGCACGTTTTGAGGCACTTCTATAAAGACAGGACCACCCTGATAAGTGTTTTTACTACTACCATCCAGTATGCCCAGTGAATATTACAACATATTTATATTGGCTAGCCATTTTTAAAAAGACATTGGGTTCTGCTTTTAAATGACTTTATCACATACAATGTACACACAGTTCAGTGAAACTTCCTCTCTTCTTCATGAAGGACAATAAGGTGCCTGCATGCAAAAATGTTTAAGTCATTTACGCTCCATGAAATAAATAAGTGCCTAAACACAACTCTCTGACAACACAACTACACTTGTTTTAAAAGCTTGTTCTCATACTGCCAATTGTTATGCTGAATAGACAACTGTTAGTGACTCACCCCCCTAGGAGATCTGCAGTGTCACTTTGTTGGTTCATGTTGACAACCCTCAAACGGTGTCCTTGAAACAAAAATATAAAGAACCATCAACCTGTGGGGTTTCTTTGTTTAAATCATTGTCAGGTAAGTTACAGTCTTCACACTTGATTTACCTGTAATATGAGCAAGGTACTGAACTGTTGAGGTTTTGCCAGTTCCTGTTTCACCAACCAAAAGCACAGGCTCTCCTTTGACAACACAAACTGCAAGCTGTTCAATCAATACTGCAGATGGCCGTGTGGCAGCAAAGGTTGGTTTTGCTCTGAAAAAACAAAGGAAACAACTCAAACCCAAGATTTACCAAGAAGCTCATTTGAATTTTTCCTTTATTATTTTTTTAGAGGAGTGGTTGAATTTATGATCTTTAATTAAAATTGCAGGTTTGGAAAAAATTAGTTCCAAGATACTCTCATAAGATACACATTTTTCTCAATATGCAACCTAGGAAAAAAATTAGGATTTACAAAGAACTTCCTGCCGGTGGAGTTAGTGCCACATACTACAAAAATCTCCCTTCACAAAGATGGAGCCACCAAAATCTCATTAGGACAGCTGTGGATCCACACTGCTTTAAAGAAAACCTTGTTCAAAAAAAGGTGAAAATCTCCATGCTTTGGCTGCAAAAGTATGACACAGACAGCCTTAAGGATACATAAGGTAAAACTCAGATCACAAGAACTCATCACATTTTTTCATTAGAGGAGAATGCCCAATTTGCCTTTTTTTAAAAAAAGGCTGTGACTTGTAATCTATTCTATTCTACCACCAAATATTTTGGTTCATATGGACATTACAAGATATTCTACCTTTGTACAGTGAGAGCCTGGATTTGTTTCTTCATTAGATGCACTCTTCCAACAGAGACTTCTTGTTCCTGTACTAGAATTTCTGGTTTATAGAGTTCACAGAAGAACTCCACCTGTGAAGAAAGCATTAACATTTCCAATACTAATGCTACCTACAATGTCACACTAAGTACACCCATGCCATGCTACCAGTATTACTTTGCAGCAAGCTAGTTTTTCATGGTAAGATTTTATATTTTGCAGATTTTACATACTCATCACCTGAAATACTGAAGAACCTCAGAAGTGTTACTGTCTGTACAAACATATTTCCATTTAATAATTTGGTAATGGGTCTGTTTACTAGCAGGAGGTCTAACAACCACGTCAAAAAAGCCTGGGTGAATACTTCTGCGTAAACAAGGATATTTTGCTACTGGCAGAAAATAACACATTCCTGTATTGGAATAATATAAAGAATGAAGGACAAACAGAAAAATCCATAGAAGTTTCAGGGATCCATCTGTCCAGTCAGCTGGCAAGTTTTTACATCTTTAAAGTAAGAAAGTAGGGGATATTCTTTGCAATCAAACTTCTACCGTTGGAAATAGCTGACAAAGTAATGATTTAGTATAACTCGGCCATTTATATCACACACTATTAATACAGAGAGTTACAAGGCTCTAGAGAGGTACTTGATTTTGGAACCAATGATTACAGAACAAGTAGTCAGGAAAACCTCTCTAATCTTTTTGTCTAAGTGATTAAAATTCACTGTAACCACCAAAGAAAAAACATTCTTTACTACTCTGTGCACCTAGCAGTATCACATGCTTAGGAACCTGTGCTGTTCCAGCTGTGTGATCCTTCTTTTGCATGATGAGGCCATCTGCAATCTGCTCTGAAACAGAGCCACTGGAACTTTTGGGGGGGGGGGGGGGGGAAGGGGTGGGGCGGGGGAAAACCACAACTGAAAAAAAGGAAGGAAAACACAGATCCTGGGATAGCACAGAGAGCAAAAAAGGTGCTTGGGACACAAAGATGGGTATAATTTTTAAGAAAAATAGCAGAACACATTTAAAGTCATCACTTAAAAAACTGCAACTTACAGAATATTACCAATAAGCATCATGTTAATCATAGCTCAACATACCTTTTTTTTTGAAATGTTTAGTTTACTTCCAATAACTTTTGCCATTTTCATTCTGCTCCCTTGGCTGGACAGCATACCTGTGAAACAGTCCAATGCCTGTCAAGGAGAAAACAAACAAACCAGGTTCTTCAATACAAATTCAGCATGATATAATCTGACAAGCACCATCCTAATTTACATGAGCTTGAATCCAATCCAGCCATAGTAAATAAAATTATTTCATTGCCCAAGGATTGAGTCAAACAATGGAGATCAAAAAGATGTTACAAGGTTAGCCTGGAGAAGAGAAGGCTGCGTGGAGACCTCATAGCAGCCTTCCAACACCTGAAGGGGGCCTACAGGGATGCTGGGGAGGGACTCTTCATTAGGGACTGTGGTGAGAGGACAAGGGGTAATGGGTTTAAACTTAAACAGGGGAAGTTTAGATTGGATCTGAGGAAGAAATTCTTTACTGTAAGGGTGGTGAGGCCCTGGAATGGGTTGCCCAAGGAAGTTGTGAATGCTTCATCCCTGGCGGCGTTCAGGGTGGGGTTGGACATAGCCTTGGATGGCATGGTTTAGTGGGAGGTGTCCCTGCCCATGGCAGGGGGGTTGGAACTCGATGATCTTGAGGTCCTTTCCAACCCTTACTATTCTATGATTCTATGATTCTATGACTTCTAAATTCTGTAGTGGTTTTCAGTGAAAGCAAAGACTTTCAATGCACAGTCACAGAAGTTATTTTTAGATAAATGGACCAAAATGGAGATGGAAGTAATATTACAAGACCTCATATCTTAAAACCTCTGACTGATGCACACTTGAAAAATTCCAAACCTGGAATTTAAACTGATGCATAAGGAAGTAGGAAAGAAGCCTCTTACTACAAGAAAAATGAGAGATTTCAAAACTTTTACTCTCAGTCATATACAGTTCTAGCTCAGATCAGCTAAAATTATGTTGCAGCATGGTGTCTGTATGACAGCAGTAAGTCTGGATTGGCTTTCAGCACATTACTGCAAACAACCTTCCTAGTAGCCGTGAAAGCCTCCACTAGATGGATCACAAACATTCTAATTACAGTCCAATTGATCCAGATAAAACAAAAGTCCCATCTCACATTCCCAAATAGAGTATTTTAAGATTTGTGAGGCAATGCTAGAGTTTGGGTAAGCAACTTCTGGATCAAGTCTTACCGCACCTCCTGAAAAATATTCACTGCTGTGGTTGAGGAACTACTGTCAAAGTTGTAAGCAATCCTGCTGCACCAATTCAGTAAGTCTCTAAAAAGAAACATGAAAAGAGTTGGTACAATCAACAAAGCAAAATGCATAGCTCCTTCTTTCAGGTTCAGCTTAGGTCATAATGTCATCTTCTGGCAATTGTATATTTAGCTGTTGCGTAAGTTGTACACGGGAAGACATACATATAAATAGGGTGCCAATTCTAAAGAGTAGCTGAGCACATAAAGACCAATAGTGTAGCTTTCAGATACATTGCTTAGAAACAGATAATACATAATCCATTAAACCATAAATTTGTTACATAATTGAAAACATGAAAAGCAACAAGCTTTTCATCTTAAAGGCATAAGCCCCCCTACTTTTTCAAGATATTGATTTCTCATCAAGAACAAAATCTTTCAAAAGGTAAGAAAAAGCAACATGTGATTCTTGAAAAACAACTGCTGTTTTAAAATTGGTGTCATTCTTTTGCTTCACAAAAATATTAGGTACTACCCACATCTAGTATTTAGCAGCTAATTCACAAAGCACTACTGGTTACAGAAATTCCATGAGTAGAACTGACATTTTGTATAAGAGGAAGAAATAACGAACACCAAGCTGCATTTCATCACAAAAATTCTGACATTAACAGTACATTGCAGATCACGTTATTTGCAGCCATCTCTAAGTTGGAATGCTGTGTCTAATATGAAATTATCTAGATAAGCACATACAGTTGCTGAAAATGTTATATAATAGTTATTGTGAGAATATTATACAGTACATTTCAGTTCTTAACTAGAACTGATATGCTGTGTTAAAATGAATTGAGAAGTAATCCATATGGCTTGACACCAACTCAGTACTATATATGACAAAACCCACACTTTTTCCTTAAAAAAAAAGTATAGCAAATAAGAAGTCCTATGTATCTCAGACTGAAATTTTAAAAGATACATTAAGTTTTCCAATTTTTATGAAATTCCAGTTTAATTATTCAAACTTCTATCACTACTAAAAGAGAAATTCGAAAAATAACGAAGATAGAGCCTTTCATTTCTGCAGCTAGCTGACTAAATTCCCTCCTAATAAACATATAAGGAAAGACAACCTTAGAGATAGTTCTCGCCCTTCCAGATTTGGTTTCTTGTTTTCTGATCTTGATTCTGGTGAATCTTCTGGTATGTGCCTGGAGCTAGAAGCACTGTTTTCTGATGCCTGATACTTGTCTCCCGTAAGGTGAATGTAAATGTCTAGCAAGTGATCAGTTACAAGAGCAAGGTTGGGGTATCTCCTTTGAAGAACCTGAGCGTGAACACCAAACAAACAAAAAAAGTCTCTAGCATGGGAAACACCAAGCCCCCAAAATCTAATAGGATACATTTCAATAGATACTCATTAACAAGCTGCACAAAACCACTGTCTTGGAATCTCTTATCTGAAGAAAATAAAGAGTTATTGTAACTGGTGTAGTATTGATTTGAGTGCCAAAAGTGAATTTTGCCAACTCTACTCCATTTAATACATCTGCACAAATGCCAACAGCAAGAACAAAAGGTACATTCAAGTGTATCTTAACTCAAATAATAATCATACAACTTTACAATTGATAACCAAAGTTCTTATCTCCTGTCCTTTCTACGACTGAATTTTTTGAGCTTTCACGTTATCTATTCACTGTGCTGATAAAGACACATTAAAAGGCTATTTTTTCTTCTGTGATTTCTTTCAGCTCAGTTCTGTCCACTAACGCTTGCTAAGCAAAATTATTGCTTCAGAAAATCAGCTCTTCACAGATAAAGACCAGGAACAATGGCACTACCCTGCCAGACTGACTTTAAAGATTAACCAGAAGGATATGAACCTATTTTCAAGACAAGCACGTGAGCGTTTTCTACCACTGTCTCTTCTACTACAGAATCTCACAGAGTTTAATTTATATATTTCTGTGACTTGAGCTACAAAGTTACAAAAAAGAACAGAAAGCACCTAGTGGTAAGTAACACATTTAGCACCAAAGTTTCCTTTTTTCTTAAGGTTTTAACAGCCAAGCTCCACTTCAATATTTATCCTTTCTAGGTGTCATTTTCAACATCAGTTCAGCTAGATGCTAACAAAAGATATCAATTACAAATAACATTTTCTATTGACAACTATTTTCCATCTCAAAGCTTAGAAATCGGGATTAAAGTAAACTCATTTTTTTTTATTTTTCTCACTGTTTTTAAATGTCTGTGGGCTACAAAATGGCAAGCAATTTGATTCTTAGACCCATTCAAAGCTGAACTGTGTTTGCCAAGGCAAGCTTCAGGAATCTTTGTCCAATTCACTTCAAAGGATAAATCTGAAATTATAAGGGTGTATTGTGGAACTTGGAGATAAAAATAATGATCAAATTTATTACTGAAGAACATTTACTACTCTACACAGAAACACTTATCCACATGTTACAATAGAGCAACACACGCCATACCTCCTTGAGTTCTCCTTTGCTCATGTTATCCAAATGTATTTTCATCCAATATTTGTCCAAAAGAGCAGCATGGCTGCTTTGCTGCCTGTACCAACCTCCGCCACAACTGAATATCCTAAATAAAAACAACATGAAGAAACACACCATATCGTGGAACTCAACGTTTTCAGAGCATTCCTGTGCAAAGAATGTGTTATACACCTCTGCTACAGCATAACATGCGTGCATAGATCATGCAATGTCTGCCACTGTACCATCATGAACCCTATCGTGCATATCTCTGCTTTTCAAATTATCTGTTCTTTCATCACAGTGTTTTTCCCCCTGTAGTGCAAAATCTCCCTAGGGATACTTGCAGAAAGATGACAGACAATAAGTTAAGTCTATCAGAAGAATCATACAGAAACCTTTGTTAGGAGAAGAGTAACCCTTTGTTAGGAGAGGAGACTGAGAGAAGTGGCCTGGGAATTATCTTCACAGATCCTAAAGGATCTGTACTCTACTGCAGGTGCAGGAAAAGCACCTCCAGTCTCTGCCCCCTCCACAGTGCTTCCTGAATATTTTTTTTCATTCTTTATGCTCAGAGCACTTTCCATCATATATTTTGTCCATTCTTTTTTTTGTTTTCCTGCACAAATAACTACGCACCCATGTGTTATAACCACTGTGCAAGTAGCCTTGCACATGCAAAGCACAAGATACTGGGTTGTAGTTTGGTTTTTTTGGTTGTGGGTTTGGGTTTTTCTGTTTGATTTGTTAGTGTTTTGTTTTGTTTGGTGTTTTTCAAATAATATTCCACAGCTGTAAACTGCAACAAACTTATTTAATGTGCCCAACGGAAACTATAATTTGCTGCAATACAAACTGTTCACCAATGTGCTGGTTTTGGCTGGGATAGAGTTAATTTTCTTCATAGCAGCTAGTATGGGGCTGTGTTTTGGATTTGTGCTGGACAGTGTTGATCACGCAGAGATGTTTTCCTTACTGCTGAGCCCTGCTTACAGAGTCAAGGCCTTTTCTGCTCCTCACACCAGCCCAACCAGTGAGTAGACTGCAGTGTACAAGAGGCTGGGAGGTGACACAGCCAGGGCAGCTGATCCTAACTGACCCAAGGTATATCTTATACCATATGGTGTCATGCTCAGCATATAAAGCTGTGGGAAGAAGGAAAGGGAAGGAGGGCATTTGGAGTGATGGCATTTGTCTTTCCAAGGAGTGTATGTGATACAGCCCTGCCTTCCTGGAGAAGGCAGAACACCTGCCTGTCCATGGGAATAGTAAGTGAATTCCCTGTTTTCCTTTACTGGTTTAATTGTCTTTATCTCAACCCACGAGTTTTCTCACTTATACTCTTCTGATTCTCTCCCCCATCCCACCAGGGAGGAGTGAATCAGCAACTGTGTGGGGCTTAGTTGCCAGCTGGGGTTAAACCATAACAACCAAATATACAGAAGAAGAAAAATTAGGAGTTGAGGAAAACAAACAAAAGCTGAATCAAAAAAGACTCAATCCTAGAAAAAAAAATTACATAATTCAAAGAAAATAACAAATTTATGGAAGGAAGACAAAAGCAGGAAAATCTGTTACAGGTTTTGAAGCAAACTACAATCCATGTGAAAACTATGTAACCATTCCCCTTCTAGGTATCCTAACCTTTAATCTTGATACAATATGTCATTGACATCTGAGGCATGGGCCCTTACTGTAGTGAAACCATCAGGGGGAGTACCTTAAATCTTTTTTTGTTTAGAAAACAAATTAAAAAAATATCTTCCAAGCAATACGTGTACTCAGCTTTTCAAGGAGGTGAAGGACACAGAAGGAAAAAGGAAAAAAAAACAAACCCAAAACACAACCAAACCCCAAAAAACTAATCATTCAGTAGTAAGACTGCCAACTACCCAAAGATCAGCAAAACTAAGAAATATTTTACACAGGTGCCGTTAAACCCAGCAAGCCAAGACACCTTGTGAATATCAATCATGACCTTCTTCACACAGTTGTTTCCAAGACTGGCATTTTGTTTTGATGATGGGTTAGTTTTACACGGTTTCACCCTGCAAGTCTCATGTAACGCTGCTCTAAAGTGAAAAAATTCCCCTTCACAATTTCTATGGCTTCCACTGCTTGTTAAAGGAAATTGCTAAAATACTCCTGCCCAAGTACCTCGCAGTTCTTGTCTTTGATTTAAAAACAGGATATCCATACTCTTAACCTCATTTAACTTTACAAGCATACCTCCTGGTCGCAAAAAACTGGAATCCCGATGCTACTTTTAAACAGTCACCACGACCAGGAATCAGCAACTCTTTTTTTTCCAAAAGAGGAATCAGCACAGAGATCTGGAGAACAGAAGAAAACAGAACAATTTTTCTGTCGAACTGTAACAGACAGCACACCCATCCACACTCGTTTCACGCTTGAGCTGCTAGAACATTTCTGCTGAGCACCACTACATTGTCAGCAACTACCATTCTCACAGATTGCACTTCCAAGTGATGCTAACAAGAACTGCAGAGTCCCTGGCAATTTTAATGAGCAGTGGAAGTCACAAGTGTAATGTTTATCTATCTTCATTGAATCACTGAATGGTTTGGGTTGGAAGGGACCTTAAAGATCAACTAGTTCCAACCCCCATGGGCAGGGACACCTTTCACTAGACCAAGTGGCCCAAAGCACCACGTATCTTTCTCCTGTATCCAGATTTAATGATGAGAATGGAAAATACAGGCTTTACCCTACAAGTCTAGATCAAAACTATTTATTTTGAATTGTCAAATGAATTATTGAACATTTCTGTTTCAGAATCCTTATTTTCTTTATCTGCCTGAATAAAGATGACCTGCATCTCAAAGATGCCATTCTCAATCATCAAAACTTTTCAGTGTACACCCTGCTATCACCAGGAGAATTTTGTATCTAAACAATCTATCCTTCCATGCACAAGCACAGTAATAACGGTGGAAGAAAAAATGGGAGGTAAGAAAAAAATGATCCCTCAGCACAGAGGGAGGCAAGCACGGAGGCTGTGAGACGGAGAAAGAAGACTGGATGCATGAAGGGATGACCTGAAGAAAGGGGGAGATGAATGCAGGATGCTACTCAGGGTATGCTTATGCTGAGTGCAATGAGCTGAGCCCACAAAAGCAAAGAAGTGCATGACCCTCTGGCAGTGAAAAACTGTCTACTATATACAAGCAGTATTTCTTGGCTTTCTTATAAATTCCCTATATTTCAGAAGCCTAAAACCCAATAAACAAGCTGTTGGGTTATTCAGCCACACAAAGGATGTTTTACAGAACAGATATGAAAGAAAAACAACTATCTGCAGAACGTCCAGCAGGCCTATACAGCAAAACATCTCTATGACATTGTTCTTGCAGAAGACATGCTTGCAGTGGCCATTACTTGAAAAGGGAAGGATGACTGTCTAGCTAGTCATTCTGGAGCTGTATACAGGAAATCCGTTAAAACTTACACTGCTTAATGTAATAACACATTTTTAATATCCAAGCCAGAGGTGAGAAATGAACAAAAAAAAAAAAAAAAAGCAAAACAAAAGCCTCCCCTGTAACAAAACACTAAAAAAAAAATCTTATTAAGAGAACCACTCTAATACAGTGACAATATTCTGTAGTGTTTTGGGCCACATTCGTTGTCAAATATTAAAACATGATTCAAAAGGCAAACAGCTCATTATCAGTGCCAATCCAAATCTTCAGAGTGAAATTTGGCATCAGTGTCAGTGCCATTACTACTCTAAAACAATGACAAAAACTAATATGGTGCGCTAATGTGTCAATGCAGACAGACAGGTAAATTCAGCATGTAGCTGCAGATCTCAGGGTGATTAAACTCCAAAAATTGCTAGTATGCGCCTTAAGACCAGTACCTTACAACAAACATGAACCTACATACCACATCCAGAGGAGCATAATCAATATCCTCCAGAAGTATCCAATGACCTTTGGTAACAGCTTGTGTCAAGGTTCCAGGCTGCCATACAAACTCCCCTGGTACATCTGTACAGCGATACATGCCAAGCAGCGTCTGTGATGGAAACAATCAGTAAATTAGAGACCTGCTCATTGCATATTTTAAAAACTCAAGAGTGAGAACTTACAAAAATGATTGAATTTGGTATGTAACACTTACTTGGCCTCCACGTTACTAAAAATCCATCTGGTTATCAGTGCCCAGCATTACACATTTTTAGTTACGGAAAAAACCAAAAGTTTCACCACCCCACATCTACAATAATCTAACTGAAACACAGTAATTAAAATGATCCAGTTAATTGACAGTGAATTTACAAGAGCTGTGCCACCACAATTAACTATCAACAGTGCAACACGCAAAGCTGTGCAGGGTTGCACTGAACTTTATTTTACATTTTTGAGAAATCTGTGACTAAGCTAGCAAGAGGAATTGTAAAGCAAGTTACTCGGGTACAAAATCAGTCAAGTGTTGTTTCTCGGTTAAGTTCTAACCTCCACATTTAAGTATTCCTTAAATAATTAACTTAATGCTTTCACTGCTATGCATTTTGTACCTTGAACTTCATCACTTTTTCTTAATATGAAATCTTAATATGAAAAGATACTCTTGTGGAGAACAGTTGTGAGATGGTGAAATCAGAGGTTCTACACAAGAAGGTGTTTATGCATGTTAATAGAAATCATCAGATGACACTTCTGGAAGGTATTAACCACCTTGGAAAACTAAATTGAGCCAAACAATAGAAATCAATTCTAGCTCAAAAGTTACATATGCAAAACCAGAACAATGTGTAATTGTATTCACCTCTGGTTTTATTTCTACAGGTAGAGCTAAATCACCATTATGTATGTGCAAGTGTCTTTAACATCACAGGACGTTACTTCATCTCAGCTTTACCACAGAAAAACTGGAATCAGATTAAGCTAACATTAGCTCACTTGAACTGAAATAGAAGTGTCCATACAAGCCTTTGGCACCAGACTGAGTAATTTTAAAATCCTCTTCTCCCCAGCACAAATATTTTATTTATAATAATATACATATAAAAAAAAAATTAAAAATAGGGCTCTTCCGCATAGAAAAACTTGATAAAACAACCTGAATGAAACAGATACAGCAAAATTAAGCACAGCATTTTAAACCTACTGAAGCTTAACTGTGACTTTTCTTCATATTTATTTATTCTCAACAATAGTAAGAACAACAACTGCAGAGTTGGAGTTGTGGGGTCTTTGGGCAAAAAGTTAAACATCATCTTATTAGAAAATTAAGTCCATGCTTTAAGTAAAGATTATGTCTGGCCATCCAACTACAAAATACCTTTAGCAGTTACAGTTACCTTACTATCAGTTTGATCCCCAAGCTGGACTTTCAATATATGAGGAGGTTTCGCTCTTCCTGTGACAGCTGCTAAGTATTCTACTAAAGAAGTTTTGCCACATCCTATTGGTCCTTCTAATAGAACAGGAGTCTGATATGCTACAGCAATAGCAAGGTTTTGAAGATTCGTGAAGGCAGATTCAACCAAAACAAAACGGCTGGTGATACTTTCCTGTTCAAATATAAAATCTTAGTTACTACACTAAAATTGTTACGTTTTTTTTACAGGTTGCACAACACAGAACGATTAGGAAAGTGAGTATGACAACTTGAAAATTTTGGCCTTCAGATCTGTCAACACATATCAAATAAAATAAAGGATTCTAAAGCTGTATTTAATGACAGATATTAAAATAGATTTAATAAAAAACCTTTTATAGGTGAAATACTTAATAAAGTATATGTACAATTTGTTCCCAAAAGGAGTTCATACTAAGTTGTCAGTACAGACATAGTAACTATTCAATCATAACACATGTCAACTAAATACAATTTGATATATAAGTGAAATAAAGTCATCAGAACGGATCCAAATGACAGGACAAATCAAACAGCAGTTAGATTCAGACGACGTAAGTATGAATATTATCTGTTATATTTATTTCTTTCTGCACAGGCAGATCAAACTCAGTGCATGAAAAAAGAAAAGAGGCAAATTCAGTAAAATTTTTTCAAAATGCAATAAATGTAATTTATTGAATGGTAATTAATCAGTGTTACAGATACTCTCCAAATATTGTGACTCTTCTACAGTTACCTATATACCAGCATATGGCAAAAAATTAGTGATTTCCTGCCAAAATCTCCAGAGAAAGGAAAGCAAGAGTATATACTACACCAAAAAAGCATTCTGAATTTAAGTTTGGCCTTTTTGGCTACAGTTTCATGTACTTCTCTGGTAACAGTGCTAGTTCTTAAGAGTACTTGCTTTCCCTCACTGTTTGCTCCTACTTCTTCATCAGACCTCCTCAGCTATAAGAGAAACCTATCCAGCATAACTTGAACTACAGTGTATACCAGATCAGTGAAATACCTGTGTGGTTATTAAAAACAATAAAAGCATGCATTTTTTGGAAGTTCTCTTCTCCCTCATAGAGAAAGAGCATCCTTTTACAGCAATACAGTTTATAGCATGGCCTAGGTTCAGCACAGCTGTAGCAGCAATGACACTGGCACACAAATAAGAATCTCATTAAAGAGCTCTACAGTTTCCCCTGCTGCAATAAAGTTCAAACTGCACCCAAAATCCCATAAAAAAGCTAAAATAGGGCAAAATCAACTGCAGAAGTTTGGGGAGGGTGGAAGGAGAAATTTGGGAAGAAATTCCTCTTTCCTTGTTTCTGCTATTACCAAAATTCTGGACAGAAGAAATCTCCATTCATTTCTTTGTAGATCAGTGACACAAAATTAAACAGAAATGCTCAGCTTAAATTGTACCTAAGTGAGAAAATCGGTCAATACTGGCTGCAGCTACAAAGAACCTGAACAGTTCAAGATGAATAGCATCTCAAGAGAAAAAAGGTTAAATTTTGTTTTCTCAGAAATACTGTTTGCTCCTAAAACTGTTAGGCACTACATACTGCATTACACTTCACTCAAGTGGAGGAAGTAAGCTCTTACTTCCTTTCCCCTTTTTCTGCCTTCTCAATGAGTATGCAGCAGCCTTGCTTCAGAGAAGAACTGAGAATATGTTTGGAGAAAGGCTGTTTATAGTATGTCTGTGTAGTACAAAAATTTACTTCCTGCAGGTAAAAGCAACTGTATCAGACCCTGGCTTTACTCAGCTATCACATATCACCTTAACTTGAACTGGAGATACTATCTAAGGCTGAATAATCTTTTGTAGTATGTTCGCAAGAACCGTTACATGAAGATAAAGTTAACACCGCTATTATAGAATCATAGAATAGTTAGGGTTGGAAAGGACCTTAAGATCATCGAGTTCCAACCCCCTTGCCATGGGCAGGGACACCTCACACTAAACCATGCCATCCAAGGATCTGTCCAACCTAGCCTTGAATACTGCCAGTGATGGAGCATTCACAACTTCCCTGGGCAACCCATTCCAGTGCCTCACCACCCTTACAGTAAAGAATTTCTCCCTCATATCCAGTCTAAACTTCCCCTGTTTAAGTTTGAACCCATTACCCTTTGTCCTCTCACTACAGTCCCTAATGAACAGTCCCTCCCCAGCATCCCTAGAGGCCCCCTTCAGGTATTGGAAGGCTGCTATGAGGTCTCCACGCAGCCTTCTCTTCTCTAGGCTCAACAGCCCAAACTTTCTCATCCTATCTTCATACGGGAGGTGCTCCAGTCCCCTCATCACCCTCGTGGCCCTCCTCTGGACTTGTTCCAACAGTTCCATGTCCTTTTTATGTTGAGGACACCAGAGCTGCACACAGTACTCCAAGTGAGGTCTCACAAGAGCAGAGTAGAAGGGCACGATCACCTCCCTCAACCTGCTGGTCATGCTCCTTTTGATGCAGCCCAGGATATTACGTTTTCAATGCTTCATTCCAACACAGAGCTTCTTTGCAGTGTCTATATTATGCAATGCTAGCTTATAGCATGCATCAGGAAAGCTAAAGACACACACATTACCCGTAATATCTCAATATCATTTAAGCAGGGCAAAAGTCAGTTCACTGAATTTAGGGATTCTTAACAGGAAAAAAAAAAAAAAAAAGAAAACGTACATACTTAAGCCTGGGTTACATACCTGCTCTTCAGAAATAAGCTGCAGCCTCGGCAGCACAATACCACATACAGCTACTACATTTGCAGAGAGGTCACCCGACACTATATGTCCTTGCGTGTATTGCAGTTCTCTCTCCTTTTGCCAAAATGAGGATTCTGGATTGGCCAAAACAAGGGCTTGTTCCACATTCTCCAGGTGAGATTCTTCTAGAAGCCTGTGAAAGCCATGTTTATTAACTCAACTGAAAGCCACAAACACACCCAAATAGTGTTCAAGACGTTAAAAGTTCTTACTTTAGCCTGAAATGTATCAACTCCTCGGGACTGAATATCTTCTTCAGGAAAGATACTTTATGCTCGTCATTCATGCATGTAACCAGAGCAAGACAGTTTGAAGTATACCTAAAAATTATATTGAGAACAAAACATGTCAAAACATAGCTTTAAGAAATCTAGTTTGACAACTGGAAATTGTGAAACAAAACATCAAGTTTGGAAAAAAATGCAGAAAACTTTCTTTGTAGAAATTATTTTAGTGCTATGCTTAACATTCTTTAAGATTAAAGAAATAGAACTGAGAAAAGCCATTCTGTCATGGCATACTTTAGCATTCATACACCAACTAGCTAAGCTGTCTCTGAAGGACTGAATGATCAACAGAAATACAGTAAAGGAGAGCCCTTTCCCAAATAAATGGAGGTTAACATATCAGACAATGAAAACAAAGTTTTCTTTGCATGATTGTTTTCACCTCCTTCTACCACTTCCTTTCAAAATTGCTTTCTATTCCATGCTATTTCTAAAATAACCCTAACACAATGACTTCAAGACTCAGTGCCAAAAGAAGCCAATGACTCCCATTGTAGTTGTGTTGCAACAAAAGAATATTTAATACAAATCATAAAAATTTCATTATTATAGCACCAGTTTAACCTCCAAGAAATAAAGCCTTCAATGAGCTTGGTGTGGCGGCGGGAGTTGTCAGAAGAAGGTTGGTTCAGGACAAAATTTAAAAGTCCACTGATTTACTTACTTAAGATTATTAGCTGAACACCACATAAACCCATTCCAGTCAATGACTTAGAAAGTCTATTTCTTTTTCTAAGACTATCTAAGTGTATGTTCCTGCCCTTCTTAAATTATACACCTTATTTCAAAATTGTGTTACAGATGTAATTCTGAATTTATGCTGCATTTTTTTAATAAAGACTATTAGAGACCTTTTCTTAAATAAATATAAGGCATTATCAATACTACCACTCACATAAATAAGGTAGATCATGTGACTAGGTTGAAGCCCTGCAGGCACTTAACATAAAACATCTGATCAAAACCACATGCAAAGTCTGCAACAATGCCAATGAGAGTGCTTAGCTTAAATAAGCCAAGCTTTACAGTACCCAAGATGTCTATATACAAGCAATAGAAAAAAAAACAACTCGCTAATAGTGTATCAATGCAAAATAGCATAATATACTATTATAACATAAATTGAAGTGACAGTAGATTAATCTCTTCTTTTTCCCTGGATAACATGCTAGAATGCATGCGGTATACCAAAAGGCTTACAGTAGAGGCGAAGTGATAAATTTACCATCTCCCATTGGGTAAGCTGAAGCTACCAGAAAAAATTCTCCAGGCCACAGCTTTAAGCACAACTAAGAGCCAGCCCAAGTTTCACCCTGTGACAGATCGCCACAGCTTTCAAAACATCAGGTAAGAAGCACATGTACAGATACCATCAGTACAGATTTTTCTGGTATTTTTTGAAGATTTTTCTACTTGCATTTGAACATTGTTAAAGACAATCTAAGATACAGATACATCTTTTCAATGGAGCAGATCTGAGGGTATTAACTTACCAACGGACTAAAGTGTCATGACTCCTTAGGAGTGGAATACACACACTCCAGTCCCACAATTCCTGGAAAATAGATTGCTCCTTTTGTAAAAATCTATAGGCTGCCTCCATGAGGTCCCGTAACTTCATTCGTCTGCGCCCATATCGGACTGTGTTTGCATCTGAGCTCTCCAGGAAAAGCCTTTGGAAAACTGGTGATGTATTTTTAAAATATCTTATAGCAAATCTTTAGAAAAAAGAGAGAGAAAAAGACAGAATACAGACATCTAAGCCAGAAGAAAGGAAAATAACCACCAATAAAAGTGTCAGAACAGAGGTCCCAAGACTGCCATTGACGGCATACTGGGAACTAAGGTCTATGTCTGATTTTGTCTGCACTTGGGACAGACAACTACTTCAGCAACCAGTTGACAACAGACACTTTACCTTATAAGAAATCATTACTTACTTATCAAGTGGAAACTGTCCTGCCTTTACTGAAATCACTTTGCTCTTGTTTACTGAAAAAGTAATACTGATACTTTATGTAAATTTGTATTCTACTGGCCTACAGGTCTAATCTTAAATGTAGAAATTTTGGTTGTGAGCAACTTTCACCTATTTTGCTCTTCTTTTGATCATTAAGATGAAAATCACCTTAGAGCTTACAACACAATTTAATCTAAATAAGCTGTGTTTAAGACTCATGTTTTCTAAATAATTCTTTCAATTCAAAACACATTTGTCATGTGAGACAATCCAAATTGTATCACCACCTCTCTTCACCAGTGAACACTGACAGGCACGCGCTCCTTATGTTCAACCACTGCACAAAGAGACACTACATTACTCACGGCAAAACATCAGGGTGGTCAGCAACCAGCTTGCTCATTGCTACACACAGCCTTTCATGCTGATCATGGTTGATTTGGCCACCAGCTTTAATGGCTTCTGCATTTCTTTCCAACAAATCCAGCAAGATTGGCCGAACTTGACGGCCTATCAATAGAGTACATTCTTTATCCAGTAATAACTGCGCTAAAGCATCAAGGATGAACTGCCGATCCTGCCGAGTCCAAATCTAGAGGAATGGAAGGTAAGAACAGGTTAAATGGGCAATGATTTTGACTTTTAACTTCAGAACTATTCATGCTGGATTCACATTGAATTTTACAGATCAAATCTGTCAGAAATTACAAGGGAGCTCAAAATTCCCAGTGGAAGTACTTACTTGATACAGCTCTCCATAATAAAAAAACAGGGAAACAGAATGCATAACATGCAGAATGACACACTAAATAAGAATTACAATAAAGTCCAAAATTCATAAATTGTATTTTATAGCTAAAAAATAAAGTGAATTACTTGAAAAAAACATGGGGCAAAATGTTATAACAACTAATGTCTCTTTGTTAATAGAATTCCCATGGTCTCAGCAGCTCAGTCTCACAAGAACCATAAAACCTCAAAGAATCTGAGATTTTAAAAAAGTGAGTTGTATCATGTTCATCATCTCTTTTTGAAAAAACAATAATGATCACAGCTTTATTTCTGTATTTCCGATAGCAATCAGAGAGAGAAATGCTCTTGACAACAAGCAGCATGTATCTGCAGTTTGGAGATTTTTTTTCCTACTTTTATATAAAAATGGTCCTTTGGTGCAAAACAAAATATTGTACATTAGAATAGATGGAAAACATTCACATCTCCTAGGAAAACAAAGAAAAAAAGAGACCAAACACAACTCCCACACATAAAACCACTCCCTCACATCCCCCCCCAACCTTCCTAAATCTGTTACTGAAGAACAACCCATTTCTTGTGTCTTATGCTTAAATTTCTCTGGGTTTTGAGCTCACATTCTTCTCCAAGCATCAGCTGGATCACTTTGTGATATTTAGCATATAATGCCGTATAAGTAATCTTGATTTGTATTGGGATTATGAATTTGCACCATGTTGGTTTTGCTCTTCACTTTGATGCTCCACTCTCCCTTGCCAGGTGAACCCTTATCCTACCAAGACAATTTCATCTTTCTCAGCAAGGTCGCAAATAAATACAGCTAGGCAAGGCAGCTTTCCAAACAAAGCAAGCACTTGTTAAACTGCTACAGAAACATTCTATAATTCAGGCAGCCTTTTATTTCTGCAACAGGCGCAGCCCACTTCTGCTTCACCTAGACTCTTGTTACTTTTGCTCCTGCACCTGCAGATGGGACAGTTTCATTGTTACAAGACAAACAGACTGCAGGGGTACCACACGCTGCCTTTCAACTGGTGACCTTCCCAGGTTACATACCACAGTCAACATCCTTCTAGAACACGTGTGCTTGTTCCAAGTTCCTAGACATCCATTCCCTAACAGCAAGTAAGAAATAAGGGAAACTGCAGCCCATGCACTACAAACATCAAAACCATCACATTAATTGCAAGCAGTTTCTTACACACTTTGTATTTTCACCAAACACGAGTTTATCTTCCTCTCACATGTCAGAGCAGCATCAAAAATAATTTTCAAAAAGGAACCGAAGGTCTGCATTCATCACAGAGCAAGCAAGACACTATTCATTACAGGGGATCAGATTATGAGTAGCAACATGAATGACAGGCTGCTGAAAGGCAGCATGGCTCAAAAGAACTGGAGACAAATTCCACTGACAAATATATGAAGTATATATTTGAAATCAATTACATCTCTGGCTACCCAAACAAGGCACAACCAGGGGTGCTTAATTTATTAACCAGAGCTTTCAACATCAAATAAACAGTTAAAAATACGATAGTAAATAAATAATGTGGCTCAGTAAAATTCTGTAGTTGCATGACTACTGTACAACAACCGCATTCCCATTAAAAATCTGCTTGCTCAAAATCGATAATCAGTGTGCATAGTACCCTTAGGACATATAAAATTGTTCAAAAATCACAGTGACAACATTCTCATACTACAAAGGAACCATCTGTTTGGTTTCTGAGCCTTTCAGAGTGTAAATTAAAAGCTGTGTGGAAAAGAATACTGTCAGAGGGTTTGTTAACTAAAGGTGGCTCTGTGAAATACCCAACTTCCTCAATCAGTAGCAAATGACATCTGATTTGAAAGCATTTAATTCTAGTGTTCTAATCTGGGATAGTAAATCCATACCCACGGTTCCAAACAGCTGCTTTAAGAAAACATCACGAAAGAATGTCCCTCCAAATACAGAATATATACACACTGTGTATTAATAATGAAAGAGACATTAAAGACAAACACAGCTAGGAGTGAGACCTGGAGTCAAACAAGGTCCCAGCTGCTCCTCTAGCAGCATGTTGGATCTCCTTCCCAGCCTGCACAGTACATCTACTCAGTGCTTACAAGGTGCAGAAATCTTTATTAAGAACCAGCGTAATCCAAACACCAAGATTACTAAGAGAAAGGGTCATGGCAAGGAACAAAAATCTGGGCCCACGTGAACACCTCGTTTCTGGCTGTGGCTCAGAGGTGCTTCCATAGAACCTCACACCACACAGAGATTTAACAGTGGGACACTTCCAAAGAGTAGGAGGGCATAAGGGCTGCATGTGGGAAATCTGTTTCTCCCTCCAACACAAGAACACATGCTCTTGGCTCTACTGCATCACACAACAGGTCTATGGTTACACGACTGTGCAGCAATCAATTTGGCAAGATGATCCAAGTTAATCCTTCTTCCAGTCTTTCACTGCGTGAGAAAGTTGAATGGATTTTCCACATCAGCACAATCACTGGGTTCAAGATAAAAGTGACAGAAAGGTGTGGCTTGGCCTTGGGAACAGGCAAAAAGAAAACAGAGTAGGACTGCTCTTTTTGGCAACTGTCCGGCTCAGTAAGATAAAGCAAAACATGAGCCTGACCTCTCTCTGTAACCCACATATTTCAAGGAAGAAAAATCAGTTAAAAAGGACGGGGGGTATGCAGACTCACAAGGAGAACAAGATAGTTTCAACTACTGCCAAAGCAAGGTAGGGCTTCTTACTCCTCCTCCAACACATTGCATTTGATAGAGTTGGACAGACTCCTCAAGAACAGTGATAACATTCGCTTTGACTTTGTATCAGTGTATTTATTAACATATCATTTTCCCAAGAATCACAGCTCTTCAAAAACTAGACACTGAAAGATGAGAATACACTTCAAGATGAAACAAAAGTACAACATACCTTCCCTTATTTACAATGCTCCATGATGTAAAGCCTAATTAATCTTTCAAATAAAAGCAGATGCCACACTTTAGGAAAATAAATCAGTCTGCCTTAGTTGCCAGGACGTCAGGACATTTATCTTGCAGCCAGTGAGAAGGTGGGTGAATTTGGGAAAGCTAGGTCACCTCTTTTTTCCTGCATTTATTAAAATAAAGGCACCTCTCAACATCAAGTGCTAAGATTGAAGGGCTATAAATAAGAAACTGCAGTTATTATTAACAGTTTTCAAGTTTTCGCTGCTGCACAGGAAAATGAAAGGGGAAATGAAGGCTGCCAAGCTAAAACACCAGCAGAACAGGAGATCCAGAATGGTGCGCACAAGATCTCCAACTTAAAGATAGTTCCATAGATAAAACAGACGAAATATTCAAAATGGGTGGGGTTTTTTTAGTTTATATCTTTCCATATATGCATGGTGGCAGATGTGAAGGGCAGAGATAAACAAGGTTGCTCTAAGGTTCCATTTCTACTAGTATTTTAATCTTCACATTAATGAACTTCTCTACTGAAACTGCACCATCACAGGGAGCTAAAATGAATGCATTTGCACAAAATCTGTATTTGGAATTCTATGCAGGAAAATGTTCTGACACAATCAGACCTTTGCTAACACACAGAACCAAAAGCACATTCCAGCAGTTTGGAATTCTGCACTGATATTGCTTTCAGAGATTGCTTAATTTTTATATAGACATATTAAAAAGGCAGGAAAAAAAAGGACTAGTTTAGAGAGCTTTTCATCCCATTTCCCTCATTAAGAACACAGAAATTTCCTCAATTGTTGCGGAGTTAACAGTATATAAATACTCTACACTGAAATGGCTCTATTCCTATTCCATACTGAAGCATAGGGAACAAGATCTTCCATCGACACATGAACGGTGCCTTGCTATGAATCTCAAAAGACTGTTCCTTACTTAGCACTTGTGGGCAAGTTCCACTCCATTCTGATACGCTGAAGTCACCAGCTGAAGTGCAGTTGAAGCTGCACAGCACAGAGTTTCTAAATTTCCAGAATCTAGAACATACATAGTTATACAAAGCAACTGGTAGGAAATCAGGAAATAATGACTGGAACCAGTTGCTGGCTAGTGGCAAGATAAGCCTAGCATATCTGTAGCTTCCAGGCTTGGAAATAGCAACGCCATTTTCAAAAGAACATATCACTGCTCTTTAATGTGCTGCTCCAGACCACATATATATAATCACTTTTAAATAACTTCCACTTAGCAAGACTTTTAAACCTTAAGTATATCTCAAAACAGCCATCAGAAGGGAAAGGGCACACTCTCTTCTCCAGTCTCAGATCACTGTGACTCACTTCTGGTTCACCACTCCATCTGTCTGCTACAACACATATTTGCATCATCCCCATCTCTATTTCTCAGCTGTTTCTTTACCTTTAATAGCAGCTCTTCATCACTGCTTCCCACCAATCAGCATCAACTCTCCAACACGGGGACACTTATTCATGTAAATTTTACTTTGATCCTATGATTTGTAGTGACAGAAGAAAAAAGGCATCTGTCTACCAACAGAGAACCCTGACTACCCGTATAAAAGGCTTCCCTAACCATAACTAAGAGGTGGTAATTCAGACAATATTCTGTAAAAAATACGATGACCTAGACTTCTCATCTTCAAACAACTGAGCAATTTCCTAGACAAAGAGAAATACAGATTTTGAGCCCCAAAGTGTGTATACAGCTTAGAGGCTTCAAAAGCTCTGTCATGAAAAGTATTAGTAATGTAACATTGGATGGGCTGATATTCTGTTATTACATGTCTTTGAGTGCTTCAGAGACAGAAATGAGCTAGGCTCTACTCTCCTAGATAGCAGGCATGCTTTTCACAGTTAGGGTAGCCAAAGCATTAAAACAGTGAAAATAGGAACACATTCCCAGCATCACTGTGATAAAGAAAAGGAAACAAAACCTAGAAAATCCAGTCCCCTGTCTTTTTAACCCACAGGCTGTTTAAATGCAAATAGCAGCAGGGCAACATGCCGCAGTTATAGGACATGCTGCCCCGGTGCTTGTTAACAACATATCATCTCTCATTAGCATGCTTTCAGAGTCACTTTAAGACACTGGAGATGTTAACTGCGGGGCAAAACGCCTGCTCGGGAGGTGCGACAGAGGCGGCACCTGGGGCAGCAGAAAACCTGCCTCACAGGGTTCTTGCTCCCACAACCCTGAAAGAGGCGGGCAGTGGAAAAAGCCACAACAAGCACACACGGAAGGAAACGGAGAGGGGAGCGAGCGGCGAGCTGCTCCCGAGGAGCTGCCCCGCCGGCCGCCCAAGGGCGGGAGGGGTCTCCGGGTGGCACCCACAGAGCTGCCGGGAGGAGATGGCGGCGGGGCGGGGTGGGGGTGCGTCCCCTTCCCTCCTCAGCGGCCCCTGTGAGACCTGCCCGAAGGGAGGGAAGCGGGCGCCAGCTCACCTGCTTCGCCAGGAACCTGCCCAGCTCCGCACTGCTCTTCTCGTTCCTGCGCGCCACCAGCTGCAGCGGCCCCGACAGACAGAACCGCAGGTCCGCCGCCATCCTCCTTCTGCCGCCGCGCCGCTGGGGCGCGGGCAGAGCTGAGGGAACGCGTGCTAGCCGCCGGCAGCACGTGGGGCGCAGGACAGACACGCACCTCAACACCAGCTTCCGCCCCGCCTGCGCGGCCGTCACCCACCCATGACGTCACAGCCTCTCACGTGACGGACCCCTCACCCGCCAAACTACAGCTCCCAGCATGCACCGCACAGAGCGGAACACAGTCGCTGGGATGGCGGGCGCCCGGTTCATGGCGGGAAATGTAGTCTCTCATCACCGGCGACGCTGCTGGCGGCAGGAGGCAGCGCGTTCGGGAACGGAGCGAGTCTCTCTCGTTTTCGCACTGTGCTGGGCGTCCTCGGCCTGCCTTATTCTCTGCTTCCCAGAGAGTAACCTTCGTCGCTACTGCCGGCCTTAACGATAGAATGCCGAGTCAACGGCCGCGGGCCACAGTGCTCGCCCTGAGGCCCTTTGAATCTAGGTCACGGCAGCCGCCAGAGCCCTGACCGAGGCCGGGAGGTGATTAACACAGGCAGGCGGTTCAGGCTCGGGAGGAGGAAGGCCGGCATTACGCTAGCATTTATTTCCATGGCACTCTGCCCCCAAGTCCTTTCGCCGGCCCAGCCAGCTCACGAAGCCCCAGCACGGCTCTGAAGCACTAACGATGTTTCCAGCCGGGTTAGACAGCAGGCTCGTCGAGAGCAGAAGCCGGACTTAAACCTCGGGTTGGGTTGTTCGGGGGAGCCATCAGAGCGGCTTCACGCCCGTCCCGCCGCTGCAGCGGGGAGCGGCTCTCCGCGCCCAGCCGCACCAGGTGAACCAGTGCGTCCCTCCTGCGGCTTCCAGCCGCCGCTCCGCTCCTTTCTCCACAGCCTTTACAGGAGAGCTTGGCGCACAGTGACCTCCGGGCTGGGGTCAGCGCGACTTCCCGTGCTCGGAGCTGGGCCGGGCCGAGGGGAGCGCAGCAGGGAAGTGGGCGGGCCATGGCGGGGAGGTGGGGCGCGGCTGGCTTGCGCCGCTGCCTTTGGCGCCAAGTGCTTCAGGCCGGGGGGCGGGTTTTGCCTGACGTCGCGGCCGGGGATGCGCTGTGCGTCTGCGGCGGTTGGCTGCCGCTGCCGGGAGCCCCGCCGCCTCGGTGCCCGGCCTGTGGGACCAGTGGTGGCGGCTGAGACCTGTGTGGAGTCGTGGGCCGGAGTGGTGGCGTGTGGCTGACCGGTGGGTGAAGGTCTTGCGCTGTGGCCGCTTGCCCAGTGGGGCCGTTCTCCCCTCTCCTTTTCATTCCCTTCGTCGTCTCCGCCGGCCTGACGGGGGGCTTGGCGCCGCCTTGCCCTGCGCGGGTGCCATTCCCTTCTTCCCATTACCCCTGCGCCGATCCCGCCGCCCAGTTCGGCTCATGTCGGTCCGGCCCGGTCTTGGCCGCTCTGGGCTCTCACGGCACCCTGCCGGCCTCTCCCCTCTCCGCCAGCAGCCTGCCCGCTCCGGTCCGCCCGTGCGGGGCGGCTGGGCCGCTATCAGCGGTTCTCCCGCCCTGAGCCCCGGAGGTCCTGAGCGCTTCCGCCGTGACAGGAATTGGGGCTGGCGGGAGCCCCTTCCCGCTCGTGCAGGGCGGGTGAGGCCTGGGGAGTAGGCAAGGGCCGCTGCTGCATCTGGGCTGGCGGTGTTGCTGCCCAGCACCGGGCAGTGCTCCCCTCGCCCCGGCACCCGAGTTTCTCCAGTGCTTCTCTTCCCCACGCGGAGCGTCCCTTAGTGTGGCAGGCTGCTGTGCTCCTTTCAGTGGAGCTTGTGTGTCAGTGCCTCAAGCGTGTGTCCTGGTCAAGTCCTTCTGTAATATCTGTTGTGGACGATACTGTACGTCCTGTGGCCAAGCATTGCTATATACTGTGGCAGGCAAAATGCTGCTTGCCTGCTATTGCTCGTTACTGGTTTGGCCGGGGGTGTCGGACTTGGAAATTTGCTCTTACATGATCAGCAGAGAAGAAATCGGAATTATCAAATCGGAGTATTTTAACTGGTTAAGATATACCTTCATATAACCTATTCATACAATGTAGTGCTTGTTTTCATACCAAAATTTCTTTATAGATCTTTGTTTGATACATATGAATAAAATATACAGCGGAAGATCTTCTTTATAATTAATACAGGATAGATAATTTCTTACTTTTCTTGATAGAGCTTTGTGTTACCTTGATGTAAAGGTTTTCTCATTCTAGTGTTGGATTTTTTAACAGCAAGGGCCGCAGGGAGCTCAGGTGTAACTGGCTTATTTCAGGATGCCTCTGTTTTATGATGTTGTTGTGAAAGTGTCAGTTAATCTGTTGTCTTTCTTCTGATATTTCACTTGTAGATGGGGAAGCCATAGGAAGTTTGTATCATGGCAGCAGATGAGGATGGACTGGGACTGTTTGATACCCACTATGGTGGTAAGACGTATTACTTTATGTTCTGTTTTGCAGTGAAATAACGCATTCAGTTTTGTGAAAATAAATAGGCCCCAAAATAACTTGGAAAACAAAATGGAAACAATTGAAGCTGGGACAAATACTGATGATTTTTAACTGTAACTAAATGGCTGTGGTGAACAATCTCATAGTAAGAGGGATTATATCCCATTAGTAAGTTTGGATTTCTAGTTGGTTTCAGAGCATGTCTGGAACTCGTTTCTCCCCTATATTTTGCAGTGTGTAATTTAACCTTCACTGTCTTTTAGTGAAGTGTGTATTCGAACGGTTCAGAGGATTGTTTCTTTGCTATGAGTAAGAGCAAATGCGATAGCATCTGGTATAGAACCAGCAGTCAAGGTACTCTGGCTTGAGTATCAACTCTATAGTTGATCTGATACGTTATTGGTGAGATTCCCAGCCTCATAAGGGCTGTGGATATTGGTATTCTCAGTAGAGATTCACGCAGAGGAAACAAGAGTGATAAGAGGCATTGGAAAAAGACATGAAGAGAGACTGAGGGGATTTAGGTTAAAGTATGTTTAAAGAACCAGTTGGTATGGGAATAGACAGCAATACTAAAGCATATTCTTTGAATTATGGTACAGACTGTTGTTATACTTTTTGTTTAGTGGAAAAGGTTTCTTTTAGTGGTAGTGGCCTTATCATACTAACTCTTTCATTTTGGTTTCCGAGTTGTATAACTTTAGTATTCAGTGTGTTCTAGAAAACAGTTTGAAATTTAGATCAAGTTGACTTAGTTTATAAATTTAAGATTTATTTGTATTTAAAATACATAATTTGCTTTATGCAGAGTTTTGTATTTAGGAATTGATGTTACAAGACTGTCTTTGCTCCCTGGTGACTAAAGATCTTTTCTTGAAAGTAGCAGTAGCTTCCTGGCTAAAATTCCCCTATGTTTTACTAGTCAGTGCTACTACTTTTACTACGTTGTACTGATCTAGGATCACAGCTATACTTAGGTCATGGGAGAGTTGGAGGTTTGAGTTTACTAAATGTTTACCTTGGTGCTTTTTGGTTTTGTTTTTTTGCTTTAGCTGTAGCTTCCCCCTTCAAGGAAGGTGATGAGAGCTCAGTTGATATTTATGATGGCTTGGACAACAGTTTGGCAGTTCCTGGTAGGTTGACTGTATCTTGCTGCTTGGCTTGGAATGTTATAGAGTCTCTGTGCTTCTTAGGCTGGTTTCAAGTAAAACAACAGTTAGCTTAAAGTTTGCATTTAGCTAGTTTAATATATGCTTCAGTAAGTTACTTGTTTAAATTCAAGACATGTTGCAATCTGTATAAATCCATATCCAACAAATTTGTTCGCTGAATGAGTATAAGATGGTTTTCATGTGATAATGGCTATTTTAAGAGCTTGGGCATAGTAAATGGGTGCAGAGAGACCTTAGTTATTCTATCTGTGCCTTGATATTGGACATTTTAACCTTGAAAAAAGGAGCTCTATTTTCTGTTTTTTAAGTAGCTTCAGGTTCAGCACCAACAGTCACTGATCACTAAGTCCCTAATGAGACCTCCAGAAAATACTTTCCATGTGATACAGTCCATTCGGTAGATCCTTTTACCTTGCTCTTACTTTCTCAATAATTTCACATGCTAATGTAAAGTAATTTCCTCTTTTAACTTCTTTGAAGGTAAGAAAGGAATGGACCCACCACATGTTGTTTCTTAGGAGCCTCAGTGTACCGTTTAGTGAAATGCTGTTTCTAATATTTAAACAAATGTTTCTGTATTGACCATACTACTGTAAGGCCATTGAATTTCCATGGAAGTACTGTACTGTATCCTGGTATAATACATAATATATCCTAGATGTGAAGCATCTTCTATCTTTTGCTTGCTTTCTATTCTGTATTTGTTACAGCATGTAAGAGTATTCTCTAAGTCCCTGTTTCACTTGCTGAGATGCATTGTTTAGTAAATGTTATTCCTCTTTGCATTTTTTTACAGCACAGTTAAATATTTTGTATAGTCTAGTTCTGAGGGATCTTGTTTTTGAAATTTTAGAAGAGGGTTGGTAAGATTTTAGCTCTATACAGATAACATACAAATAATGTCTTATCTTGCATTGTTTTAATAATACTTTTTGAATTATGGTATTGTCCAGAGGATTGAAGCACGGCTTTGATAGCTAACTTCATTTATTTATTTGCAAATTAGTCTGTATTTCAGGGGTGTCATAAGTCAGGTCCTGTCAGTAAAGCATATTTGGTGAACAGAGCACACAGGTTGATTTGAGGAAAAAGCACTATTATCTAAATAGTTGGATTGTTTGGGTGTTGGGCTCATATTTGATTGGTTTGTGGTTTGTTTTCTTGGTTTTTTGTTTCTTTGCTTTTTTCTTCTTTCAGTTCTTTGGACTAAAGCTAGGGAGTTTACATTTGTAAGGGAATATAAAGCAGCAGAGAACGTTTACTCAGCATAAGGAGCATGGTATTCAACCCCATACCAGCTCTACAGTAACTCCATTTGATTCTGATTGACTGATCCATGTTTGTCAATCCGTGGCATCCGAGTATTCTTTTTCTCAATAATTTTTTTCAAATGCCAATGTTTACAAGGTAAAGTCTGTGTAAAAGCTGAATGAACTGTAGGGTGCATATGTCCTAGCTTTCTGCTATCTATTGGCTTTGCATTGCGGAACCTCAAATAACTGCTAAGGTGTAGCCCTTCTTTCTTTGTAAATTAGGTAACCTTACGGTGAGCTAGCTCTCCTTCGACTTAAAACAACTTATTAGTCATAAAATTCACTCATCTTTGTTGTTAGGTGTCCTGCATATCTCTTCATAGAAATGTAATGTTTTCGGTTGGCTTTTAATTTTCAGAATTACCTTTTATATTGATATGAATTGGATCAAGTGTTTCCAATAGAACTACATAAATGTTGAATTTCAAGATAGAAATGTCTTCAGATAGGTTGTATTGTGTCACTGGGGAAAACACATAACTTTTTTTCTTTATGTAGTCAATTTTGTTTCTACAGACGATTCTGCTCCAAATTCTACACCATCTGGAAACGGCTTAAATTTATTTGATGAGATATTAATTGAAGAAGGGACTGCAAAGGAGGCATCCTACAACGAGGTATGTCTTAATGTGACAAAATCAATTCTGGTATTTTGGAGGTTTTTTATTCTAAATTTTCTTGTGTAAGGTGCCAAAAACGTTGTCAGTGTGCTTACTTTAGTGGAAAAATAGGGAAACTGTTCTTAAATAAGTAAAACCAAGAGTATGCTAAAAAACTGTTTTGTCCACAAGTTTATCAGAATAGGTGAATCTCTTGCTCTGTGACACGTTCTGTTCTCATTTCACTGTCCTTGGCATATGGTTCATGTATCGGCTACCTTATGGGGAAATGTACTGTAATTTCCTTCTAGTTAAATATCTGTTCAGACATCTGATACAAAGTTAGTCTTGAAGTTTCTCCCAACAAATTTTAGCAGACTAAAGCAGATAGGTCATGGATTAATCTTATCTGTCATTAAATCTTGTGCTTGAGACTGAAGACAACCAAGCACTAGATAACTGCTTCTAGTAAATCATCACAACACTTGCTCATTGCGTCACCTCATCAGTTACTCATTGCATCACCTCATCAATTACTCATAGCATCATCTATCCTAGTCCATATGACACATCTCAACTAATTTGAGCTTTAGAGTAAAATGGACAGACATCCACAAATATAATGCTCTATAGAATAAGCAGGAGCAAAACCTCCCAGAGTCTATTAAGTGGTTAAATTGTCACCTTGAAAGTTTAAAAGTAGTTGACTATTAAGTATGACAATAAGGAAGTTGTCAGTTCTTCTGTGAAAGTTTTCTTGCAATGTACAATGAAGGGCTCATGCCAAATATATTTAATTTAATTTTGTGATCACAACAGGAGTATGTCTTTGCAGTCTGTTTTTGCAGTCCAGGCTTGTTTGTAGTAACTTTTTGTTTTGGTTTTTTTTCCTTATCTGTTTTGTATTGTATAAAATCTGACCACCAAGTCCCTATTTGTAAGGCTCTTAGAACTCCTGCTCCTCAACAATTGTGTCTTTAATTTCACAATAATATGGCTTCCTGTTACTCTCTAGCCTATTACTGTTGGGCAAGTGCACACTGATTTCCTCTTATCTGAATGTTTGTGATGTTTTAGAGACTTGTATAATTAAGAGTATATTGAAGCTGCTTCTTTTAATATTGGCTTTGATATGTTACTTTTGGAAAAAAGAAAAAGCCCAAACAAACCACCAAACAAAAACCTTTGTAATATACATTGCTGTGTTAACTAACTAAATCTAGATGAGTAACTTTTCTGTGTAATCAAATCCACTTCTGTGATCTGAACTCTTCTCTCTTTGACAGTTGCTGGTAGAATATGGAAAATGTCAGCAGCAAATTAAAGAGCTGATGAAAAAATTTAAGGAAATACAGGCACAGGTACTGTAGTTCAAAGGGCAACATTGTCAAGATTTATGTAAAGCAAACTGAATATTGCTTTGAGAGTTAATTTCATATGCTTTCCAGAATTGATCAATTGTATGCATAGTTTGTAAAGCACCTCTCTAGGTAAAGAGCTTGGTCTGTCTGGGATGGTTGCTAAGGTAGTCTGCTGACAAAAGCAGTAGGTAAATTCAGTTGTTTCACAATGTTGCATGAAGTAAAGTTTAGTTCCTTAAAAGCTATCTTTTTATATCCTTTGTTAGAAAATAAGCGTGTCAAATGAATAGTTATCAGAAAGGTATCCAGTTCTCTTGTTTGTTTGATTGTTTTTTTTAAAGTAGATCTTTAACGCACTAGGGAGGCGGTTGCAAAGGTACCTGGGCAATTAGAAAGCAGAAGGTAGTTATTAGAACTCGAAGAGCATGTCTGTGTTGCTTTAAGCGTAGTGCCCTTTTTATAAGGCTGAACTGCTCTTCAACTTGAGCTAGTATCCCCATGCTGTGCCATTCTATATGGGTAGATTGTCCTGGGCAGTTGTGGAACATGCTCTACTGTGTATTGTGGATAAGTCCCAAAGGTTCTGTGCTTCACAGTGGGAAGCAGCTTCTGCCCTGTGCCACTTCAGTATTGTTTTCTGCAAAACTTGTCTGCCTTTAAGAACAGGCTTTGCTGAGGACAACTATTAAGAGAAGGGGCAATCTCTCTAGGATTGACATGTAGGGTTCTAGAACATCATATCTGGAAATTTTAGAATGATAGAGCACTCAAAGTTGGTTTTGATACCTTGAAAGAAATACAGTTGCCCTCTTTCTTTGAAAGTGCTTAAAAGCTACATCTTTCATCTGACACACTGACTGTAAAAGCAGTAAAGTGAATAAAAGAATGACACAAAGGGGCAGATTATAAATTCTTGGCTCTATGGTTACTCGGTTTATGACATATTTCCATTTCAGTAAATTGTATGTGTAAATCATCTTAAACACCTACTAGGAACACAAACAAAAGCATAAAATAAATTCTGACTTAATTCTAACTTCAGAAAATTTTCAGTAAATTCTACTGTTATTTGGCATATGAATGGGACTTTTTCTAATGGTTTACTTGCATTTATTTTCACTACATGTTTGTATACCTAATCTAATTTTTGGGGTTTGTTTTTGGTTGTGTTTTTTTTTAATCTCTCTCCCCTTGTCTCTCTTGCTCTCTTCTTTGTATATGTTTAAAATAGAATGTCATTCTACAGAATGAAAATCAAGCTCTCAAAAAGAATATTTCAGCACTTATTAAAACAGCAAGAGTGGAAATTAACCGTAAGGATGAAGAAATCAACAATCTCCATCAAAGGTACAAATAGACAGTGGAACTGGAAGAGTACTTTTTTTTTTCCCTAACCATGTTTATGTGTTTGTAAGAAACTTGTGTGTATTTTAAGTAAAACTGATGAAGAAAAAGGTTGCTTAGTAAGTAATTATTAGTACTGATATAGTCAGAGGAAATAGGTATCTTCCTTGCTTGATGTGGTCTTCTGGTTTCTAATTAGAAAAAAAAAAAAAAAGGAGGAATCCAAAGGGTGACCGTTGCCTGAATTCCTTTTTGTTTTGTTTAGTCACCCATTCCTGGTGGGGTTATTTAATCGTCTTCCATGTTTCAAAGAATTAATCTTACACAGTTCAGCTTCAGAACTAGTCTGTTTTATGGTCTCAGACATGAATTCCATGGAAGTTTTCAGACAACAAATGAAATTAAGAGACTATATAATGTTTTCATGGCAAGAGATGAAAGCCCTGTCTCCAATAGTGGGCGAGAGCAGCTATAGAATTCTTGGTAATTTCTGTGCGCTACTAATCTTACTGCAGGGAGTTGAACATATTTAAGTATGGATGGGAGAGTAGCTGAGTGTAAGGTTTCTGAACAATTTGAAACCAGAGCAGGGGTCCAAGATTCAGGACCCTTAACTTATCACAAGGTCAGCTGCTTGTCAGTTTTGTGACATCAGCCACATATTTGGTTTCTTTGTGTTTCAGTTTGACCATATGATATACACCAATAGATGTCATACAGAAGGTTCATTTAACATTACTATGCTAAAGTCTAAATGCACATTAACTAGGGAAGGTGTTTTGTTTTGTTTTCCAAAATACAGGAAACTGACAGGTATGATCTGATGAAGGTCAAGAGGTTTTAAGGTGTAATTCTTTCAGTTGACTGGCTTTGACATGATAGGCATCATTTTCACACCTTTGAGTGTAGTATTCTGGGTTTTAAATTGAATTGAAAAATAGTTCCTTGTTTTGAATACTCAACCTCACTAAAGAGTTTACAAACTGCCTTTCAATACCTTCTGATGGTGATGAAAATTTACGAGCAAGGTATTTGATCTAGGTATTTTGGAGGCATCCATCATGAAAAATCATGGGGAAAGTAGCACTTTGAGGCCTTAGAAGCACGCCTTGTCTGTTGCATGGCTTATAATAGATTAGTTCATTTTAAGCAAACTGTTGATCTGTAAAGACTGTTTTTGAGGAGAATTGTTAGTGCTTACCTCAAAAAAAAAAAAAAAAAACAACAAAAAACAAAAAACCAAAACAACCCCCAAAAAACAACCCCCAAGCCAAACTAAAAATACCAAAGAACCCACATGGATACAATTACATTCATCACGCATGTATTCATATTTCATAACCAGCCATGGCAAAATCTTATCAGTATAATTCAAAATTAAACAGAAGTGTAGGAAAGGGATTTGGATTGCGACAGCTGCAGCATTGTTTCACTTCAACATTCACTTCACATTGCACTGTCACATTTTTGTAGTAGAGCCAGTTGTATAAGCTGATTGTTACGTATTTCAGTGTACTTCATCAGCCCATAGGAAATGTTCAATTTTATAAAGCAAGACCAACCCCATTTTGTATTTGAGATAAACACAGAATTATTATACACTTCAACTGATTCCTTACAACTGGACCAAATCAATATAAAATGTCAGTCCAAAATCAAATGTTTGCATGTAGCAGCCACTTCATCCTTGACTCTCTAAAAAGGAGGCATGCATCTGGTGGTTTGCTGCCATCATTTGTTGGTGTTGCTTTTACTTTTCTTTCCCTAGATTAGACACAATCATTCTCTTTTTAGATAGTAGAGAGTATTTAAGAAGGTTGTCATTGTCCTTAATCATGTCATTTTAATGAAGTCTTTTGTTAAATATGACAGAAAATATCTGGATTTTTTTGCTGGTGGTTTGTTTGGTTTTTTTCTAGTGAGGTAACTTTGAATTCTGTTAGTAATGACTAAGATGGGCTACATATGCCCTTTGTGTTTTTTTTTTTTTGGTGAGGCCACATGATGTTCATCTCATAATAGAGACAATTGGAAGTCTAGCTCCGAAAAAGAAACACTCCATATATACTGAGATACTCTCCTGAAGAACTCTGCAATGATGATACTCATACATGTCTACAGAGCTATGATGGATTATTGCAATTTACTACTTGTTTTCTGTATCATGCAGCCAGTTCCAAGCATGGTAGCTTTTTTGCTCACTGTGTGGAGTAAGCACAGTTACATTATACTAATTTTTTGGTTGCCAGTTTACCAGCTAGTAAGCTATTGAATTGCTTGCTCTTCCTCCCTTTTTTTTTTTCTTTTTTTTTTTCTTAATCTCTAATGCTGTAAAGACCAACTTCTTACCTAAGGCAAGGCTCTTTTTATGGCTGGACAATGAAATACTAAATTGAATTAGTGAAATTGTTAATTACAGCTTGTGGAGTATTTTTCCACAGATCTTGCTTTTTCTTCAAATGAATTTCATTTGGAAAATATGTAAAGAAATTATATTGTTTTGCTGTGTGCTAATGGAAATTATTAAACTTCTATTTTTATTCAACTTTTTTTTCACTTTGAAGATGGAAGGAGGCATAAAATAATTTTAGATGTATGTGTACATTGCAATTTGGCTTTAGTTTCATTTAAATGAATATAAAAGTAACATAACTTTTTTTTCTTTCTGTGAACAGGCTATCAGAATTTCCCAATCATCGTGGTTTCACCAGGACATACCTTTCAGGATCAACTAGTGGGAGGTGCTCAGAGACGTGTAAAACTAAAGATTCCAAATTCAGATCTTCTGATTTAGGTGACAGTGTAAAGATGGAGCACAGAATGAAAAACGACTGTTCAAAAGATACACATCACAGTTATTCATCTCATAATACGGAAAATGGGAAGTCTAGCTCTGAAAAAAGAAACACTCCATATTTACTGAGATACCCTCCTGAAGAACTCTGCAATGATGAGACTCATATATGTCTCCCGAGCTATGACCATAGTTCTAACAAGGATAACAGAAAGGAAAAAAAAGAAATTAAAAGTAATGAGCAGTACAGTAGGGGAAATATCAACAAGTACAAAAGAGAAGTACATCAGAGCACCAGAAACAATGGTGACAGTGACGACGGGAATTCGGATCCTCAGCAAAAGCCGAAAACCCTTTCAGAGAAGACTAGTAAAAATGAGTTGCAACAAAAAAGTCAGAGTGTGACACTCAAATGCAGTCCAAGTGTACAAAGAAGAGTAGAAAGGGGTGTGTCTTCCTGGGAGAAACAAACTACCGATAAAGACAGGTTTCAAACAAGAGGTGAATTGTATGCTGACGAGAGATCACAAAACGTATTAAGAAAGGATATTAAAACACATGATAAAGATGAAAAAAATGCTGGCCAAAAAAATAAACCAAATGAAAAGCTACAAGAGCAACCAAGGAGATCTGGTAGAGGAAGTAGTCCACACTCAAAGAATGAACATTCGAAGAATCTTCATGAATCACGTAAATGTCGCATGGAGGAGTCTAGAAAAGGAAAAGACGTTGGCTGCAAGAGAGACAGGGGAACAAATGATCATACTTCTCGAGAAGGAAGGACTTCACCTTCTAATTCCAGCAGCAGAGAGCATAAATACGCACGCTTGAAGGAAAATAGTAATAGGTATGAATGGGAAACAGCACATTCCAAGACAGAAAGACACAGAACTGAAGAAAAAAGGAAAAGAGAAAGAGAGGATGAAAATCGACATTTTAGAAATGAACGAAAAGCTACAAAAGAGATAACTCACCAGTCTTTAAAAGAATCCAAGAAAGGTACGGATGTTACAAAAAGTGAGAGAAACAAGTCCTATAAGCCAGAAGAAACATCTAGAGTAGCAGGTAGCTTAAAAGACCATAAAGTTCCCAAAACTAAAGATGATCACACTGGGTCAAAAAGTAAAGACTTAAAACTTAGCTTTATGGAAAAACTGAATTTAACTCTTTCTCCTGCTAAGAAACAATGTGTCTCTCCAACTGATGGAATTAAAACGCCTTTCCAGAAGGCCACTCATGAGGGAAGTACAGAGCTCATGCTGCAGGCAGAACTGTTAGATTCTGCCCACCCTGTTAACAGTGGTTCCACAGAGCAAAGTAATTCAACACTGCAAGTTCTGGACAGTGCAGCTCAAAGCAGTGTGGAGCCAGCAATGCCTGTTCCTGTCAATTCTGAAAATGAAGCCTTAAAAGTAGCAGCAGCAGATCCAGCACAGTCTGAAGAATTGCCAACAGTGGCAAGTAGTGAACTGAGCTCAGAAACCTTACCAGAAGTGGTTCCGGTACAGCCCCAAGCCTTACCAAAAGCAGCAGAGGTACTGGTTCCTGATGGGATGCAGGCTGAAACATTGGCAGAAGCAGCAGAAGCTTGTGATCTGATTGAATCGGAAGCCTTGGCAGCAGCAGTGACAATGACAGATCTGAATCACCCTGAATCTTTGCCCCAGGAGGTGGCTGGGAGCATGGCAGAACCTGAAAGCTGCTCTGTGACAGTGGGCGTGAAGAAGAATGATAATGCACCACCAGCAGCAGAAGTGGCAAAACCTGAAGCTGCTAGTGAAAGTACGGGAGCCCTTCCAGAGTCAGCAGCAGGGAAGAAAGAAGAAGATAAACTATGTCTAGTTGCTGGCATAGAAAGCTCAGCAGACCAGTGTGGCTCTCAAAACCTTGTCTTGGATAACTCTGAAGCCAAAAGTTCTGGTGACCTGGAGTCGTGTGATGTCGCAGATGATACTGGTGAAACAAAAACAGACTCTTTAATGGAAGCAGTGAAGGACAATGACCACTTGGCTGCAGAAAACGCTGAGTGTCCCACTGATGAAAAGGGCATTTGTGAAATTTACAGGAGTACATCTCAGTTACTTGACAGAACTATGTTAACTAATAAGGATGAACCATTAGTTGACCAGAATGCTTGTGATCTGGAGCCAGACCTCGCTGAAATCAGTACTCCAGCATCTTCTGTTAGTGGAGAGGTGTATCCTAGGACTAAGGAGAGAGAAACTAACCCAGTTCCTCTTGATGATGACAGCTCAATACTGAGCATCGATCTCAATCACTTGAGACATATTCCAAAGGCAATCAGCCCACTTAACAGTCCAATGCGCCCTTTAGCTAAAGCGCTGAAGGTGGAAAGTCCCTGCAAAGGTCTTGTGAAGAGTTATAACAAAGGTAGTATATATGTATATTCTAATTTCCATATAAAGGCTTAGAAGATCTGTTCATGGGAAGCAGAAGTGACTTTTAACTGCTTTCACAAAAATACTGATTGTTTTTTAAGCTGTGTAAGTCTCTGGTCCTTTTTATTTGTTGTAGAACCATTGAACAGTGTAGTCAAGATCGTAGCCAACTGACCATTAGTGCTTTAAAAATTGGTGTTTGTCACTACTGACAGATGAGAGGTTGAAATAAGTATATGTGCTAACTTCTAAAAAAATACATATAGGTTTCTTAATTGCGGTTAGTTCCGAGTAGATCTCATTAGATTTTTCTCTGAAACTATAGAGGCAAAAGTTACTTAGGATATATTCTTTCAAGTATTTCTGAGAAAGCTGGAGAGATTACATGAGAATTTCTAGGGATGTCAGCTAAGAGAAAGCTCTGCTCTCTACATTCATTCCAGAGTGAATTTTTGTAGGTATTTTGTAATTGTGAGTCAGTGGCAAAAAAAAAAAACACATGGAACATTAGGATTTATCATTAATGAAGTAGAGCCTACTTCTAAATATGATATCAGGGAGATAAAATATGGTGACAGCACTCACAGGAAGAGAAAAGAGATGATTCAAATTTTTAATCTTTTACTTGTGTGAATTTAACTTCCTGTATTGTCCAGCCGCAACTAATAAGAAGGTTTCTTGGAAGTTAGATTTCCTACTAGAAAAGGAACGGTAGAGTGGCATTTAAATCCTTTTTATGTTTTGGAGTATAATCCTGATGTCTTTTTTCAAATTTTCATGTGGTTTACTCTGGTATTCTCTCGTGTGCTTGAGACAGCTACTCTCTCAAATATTAATTCCTTTAGCAGTTTGTATTTCATTCCCGCAGTAGTTTCTGTTCTTTGGAATATTTGAAGGAACGTGAGGGTTTTGGGATCTGAATAGGAGAGCATCAAGTGAAAGTATTTTTTCAATTTTGTACTGTATCCCTGAGTTACTTGTTAGAGTTCCTGTCCAGAACTTGCTGCTGGATTCCGAAGCAGTGATTTTTTTTCAGCTCTGATATTTAAACTCTGAAGTTAGATGCCTAATGGTCTTTGTGATTTGACTAATTATATGCATGTCAAATGTTCTGCATCTGTTAAATTGACAGGAGGCTATGGTTTCTCTTTGCCTTGAAATTCAGTACTTGCCATTTTACTGTTCTGCAGGACAGGGGTACATATATTAATACTACATTTTTGACCATTTTCATTTTATGCTTTATATTGTCAAAATATTTAATTAGAGAAAGTATTGATCTTTGTAAAACTGAAATGGAGGCGGTGATGAATATGTTTCTTGCTCTTGTACAATCTGTATAAACATTTTCAAGTGTTGCTTTAAAGTGTTAATCACAAGTTCATTGTTTGTGGAGATCAATTTAGATATGATCTTTTATGAGATTGAATGTTTGTTAGAGGTCATTAAGCAGTCCAATCTCTGTGTGATTGAGCATAAGAGTGTTTCATTAACTAGAGTGCAGAACAAGCCTAAAATTAACTGCATACCTCGTCAATCAATGCACATGCACTTCAATGGCATTTTTGTACAATGGAAATGAGCTTGGCTTTTCATCTTTTGTAACATGCTGCTTCATAGCCAACTGTAACTGCTTATTATTCTTAACAAAATAGCATTTGCTTTGAATTTTAAATAATAGTTAAATACATATTTAATGATATCTGAGAAATATAAAGCATTTAATAAACTTACTTATGAGGCAGAGTGAGGCATGTTACATTTGGCAGAACTTTAGCCTTTCCTCTCACTTCATTTCATTCCTGTCATTCAGGGACCTGAACTTTTGGCTTTCCCCAAAATTTCCAAGTAAAAAGGTTTTTATGCCATTGTGCTCAGTTACAGTGCTAGCAATCTTAAATTCATCAAACCCTGAAGTTTGTCGTGTGTGTAGTGCTGAGTACTCTTTTTGTTTAGTTTGTCAGTTTATTGAAAGATTTGAATAATCTTTTTATCAACCTGGAAGAGATAGTTGAATGCAGTGTTAGAAGGTCATACATTCTTCTCATCTTGGTTTTGTTGTGAAACTGTTAAAAAGAAAAGCCACCTGTTGTATATAAATGGTAGCCCGTAAGTTAAAATTCAGCTTGTGCAGTGTTCAGAAAACTTGTTAAAGTAAATGGAAGGAAGTTCAAAACTGGTGGAAACTGCTGGATTTTTCTGTCTTCAATGGCGGTATTTGTGAGAGAGATCACATGTTTTTTGGTGAAATACTGAGGTCTTATTTGCCCTTTGAAGCTCAGAAAAAATATTTAAACCAGCAGTTGCTGAAGCAAAGCACACAGACTTGTTACAGCTCAAACTTCGTGTGTCATCCTTGGCAGTTTCAAACAGTTCTGAATGGTCACTTTACAGAAGAGACCAGGATTTTCTGTAAATATCTGTTTATAATTACATTCTTTGTGGTGATTAGGAAACTCTTTTCTTTTTATAGATTTAATTCCTGAAAGTGCGGTTGTTGTCTGTCCCTCAAAGATTTTGTCGAAGGAGGTAAACAAAGAAAATCAAAAGCCAGTTAGCATGTCTGATGAACGCTGTGAGATGGAGTCCCAGCTGAGTATCTCTTCAGATGAAATAGAAGAAGGAGAAATCATAAGTAGTGATGAAGAGGAAGAAAAAGCCAAACCAGAAAGATGCTCTGAAAATACAAAAAAGTCAAGACCAAAAGCTTCTCCTGAGACACGGAATTTAACCAGCAGTCCACAAAATCAAAAGAGCAAAGCTGTGCATTGCAATGAAGATAATGGAAAATTTGTTTCTGTGAAAGTAAGTACAAAGAAGAACAGAGAGACGCATAAAAATCAGACCTTCAGTTCTTCGAAGGATGTGAAGAAAAATAAAACTGTGAGCGTTGCTTGTCTTGAAAAAATAGTACATGTTATTGTTGAACCTTCGAATGTTCAAGAAATCATGCAGATGCTAAGAGCTATACGGAAACAGATGAGGAAAAGTTATATGAAGTTCAAGATGCAGTTCCCAGTTCAGCATTTTCACAGAATTATAGAATCCGGTATCATAAATTTTACATCATTAATAAAATACTTGAACTTTTCTAAGATGTCTACATTAGGTGAGACATTGAAATTGAATATCTGTGATATTGTAGAGTCCAAACTGAAGCAAATTAAAAAGAATGCAATAGTGGACCGTCTTTTTGAACAGCAAGTATCAGATATGAAAAAACAGTTGTGGAAATTTGTAGATGAACAGCTTGATTACTTATTTGAAAAGATAAGGAGGATTATAATAAAACTATGTGATGTGAGGCATGTGGGAAATGAGAGTGAGGAAAGGAAGTTTGAAAGAGTGGGAAAGCAAAAACACAAGATCAGTCATAAAAATGATATGCAAAGGTCTAGAAAAAAGTCCCTAAGAGTCCAATCTCAAAAACCTGAAGAATATATCCTTTCAAAGCAAAATGTGGATTATCAACGAACTAAGTGTTACCATGAGAAAAATAAAACGGATGTGCCAAAACCTGCCTTTACAAAATGTCTCAACTCCATTGATAACACAAGGAATTCTCAAACCAAAGTGCAGGTCTCTAAAGAGAATAATTTGCAATGCGCTCTCACTCCATCGAAGGGTGTGAAATATGAAAAGGAAGGATTGCAGCTATCCAAAGATGCTAACAAGACTGATCTCAGTTACGAGCTTCTCACAGAACAGCAAACATCCAGTCTTACGTTTAATCTTGTAAGTGATGCTCAAATGGGTGAAATTTTCAAAAGTTTATTGCAAGGTTCCGATCTCTTGGAAAAAAATGGTGGCAATATTGACAGAAATGAGTGGGAATTCAGGACTCCAGAAAAACAGTTTTTAGATGGTCATAAATGTAAAAGTAATGTTGCTGAACTGGTACAAGAGATTGCTCCAAAGGAGGCTTGTGTGGAATCTCAATCAGTAGAGGATATTAAGTGGCCTGTTGTTTCTCCTGTAAGAGCTCCCTCTTTAACATCTAGGCTTCAGATGTCTGTTGATCCTGATGTACTAGATGAAAGCTGTATGTTTGAGGTTCCTACAAATGCAGCTTCATGTAAAGAAGATGAATGTAACTTGCAAAAGAATAAGTCATTTGTTTCTTCAATCCTCCTTGAAGATTTGGCTGTTTCCTTAACTATTCCATCACCTTTGAAATCAGATTCTCACCTCAGCTTCTTAAAACCTGAGAATAATTCTAGCTCAACTCCCGAGGGCGTTCTCAGTGCACATTACAGCGAAGATGCACTTCTGGAAGAGGAGGATGCCACTGAGCAAGACATTCATTTGGCCTTAGAATCTGATAACTCGAGCAGTAAATCGAGTTGTTCATCATCGTGGGCTAGTCGGCCTATTGCTCCTGGTTTTCAGTGTCGCCCCAGCCTACCAATGCAAGCGGTAATCATGGAGAAATCCAATGATCATTTTATTGTGAAGATCAGGCGTGCAGTGCCATCTATCTCACCGGCATCTGATCGGGTGGTTTCAGTAAAGGAGGTGCGGGTATCTTCAACCAAGATTGAAAAACGAGAAATAAGAAGTGGGGAAAAAGAAAGGGACAGTCAGAGTGCCACAGTAGCTGTTGCGCAAGAAAGTGTCAAACCAGATCTGGTTAAGACGGATCAGTTGCCTCATGTCAGCCCTGGACAAGAACAAAATCCTGCCTTACCTCAGGTTCTAAAGGAGTCTCATAGCAGTATTGGAAAGGAGGAAACCACTGAGATGCTGGGACCCTGTAGAACATCTTCAAACACAGAGAGCCACGACACTGAAAGCACAAATGAAGGCTCTGAACAATCTCAGGCACACAAAGTGAAAGTATCCGAAAATGTAAATGAAATGGGTGTTAGATCTCAAGGTTCTTTTCCTTATTCCTGCAGTATAGAGTCATACATAGACTTAACAGATGATATGGTTAGTGAAACTTCATGTTGTATGGTGGAATCCACTATAGATAACAGGACTCAGGAAAACTCTGCTGGAAACTTGGAAATTAGTGTTAGAAAGGAAGAACTGGAAGAGTGCTCTGATGCATTTATAGACTTAACAGAAGATCTTTCCAATGAGGCTGTAGCAGGTAAATGTAATCTTGAAACACAATCCACTTCAAATACTGAGATAGGATGCCAGATAAGTAGAGATGATAAAACTAGTAAAAAAAGGAAAAAGGAGGCTGTCAGAGAGAATTCCAACTCAAAAAGGCAACGAAAAGAAACTGAATCAGCAGGTGAAGGGAGCGATGCAAGTGATGTGAAGCCCGAAGAGGTAAATTCAGCACCTAAACAATGTTCCAGTCAGAAGAATGAATTGGAGCAGCACAAAGACTCTTCTCCTTTGGCTTCATCTGCATCATCACCTAGTCTGTATGCCAAAAACATCATTAAAAAGAAGGGAGAAGTAGTAGTTTCCTGGACAAGGTAATTTATGATTTGATCTGTTTGTTTTAGGTTTGTGGGTTTTTTTTAAACTCTGTGATAAACCAAAAAGTGGGAAGAAAAGGATATTTAGCTAATGGCTGAAGTTATTCAGTAGCTCTGCATCCTTCTATGGATAGTGGAGTGTGAGCTGCCTCTTACCTGTGTAGGGTGGCTTTGTGAGATTGTCTTCTCTTAGAGTACTACTAAAAGGTGCCGAAGTCTGTTTTATCTTTTTTCTGTAACAGTTGTCCAGGGGAAAATAAATTTAAGAGATGAAAGATGATTTTATGTAATCCTGTTAGCAGCCTTTGCACAAGAACAATTTTTAGTCATGTCTTAGGTAGGTTAAATCAGATTTGCCTTAAAGAAGGTGGCTTCCATAAGTCATAACTAATTCCATCACTTATCCAAATCTCCAAAATCAGGATTACTTTTTGGTTTTGTTTTTAGAGCTTATATGCTAAGGTAACAAGACCTACTATATTGCACTGCCTGTAGGTTTTGTTCCCCTACCCATTTCCTTTCCTGTGCAAGAAGACCAGCCAGGCATGGTAGGGGGTGGAGGTCTTTGATGTTCCTACAAGGCCTGGAAGCATCAGTGACTGGGTAACGGAGAGCAGCTTGAGATTTGTCATGCTGAGAGAAGGCATGAGAGCAAACAGTCTTATTTTTTGGGGCCTATACTGGTCAATCTGCAGAAATGTACTAGGCAACCATTCAGCCCATGTTCCAGTTAGTATGGTGTGGGTGACAAATGAAGTGACTGCGCATGTTGGAGATACCTGCAAAGTTATTGTGGTTTATTCTTATCCTCAAGAAACTATACTTAGGTTTTGCTGCTCTTGCTACAACTTGATACAATCAACGCTTTAGAAAGGGGCTTCTAAAATTTTCAGCACAGACTTTCCTAAACTATAGTTCAAACTCATGTTCTGTAGTTTTTTCTTTGAAACGGAGGAATTTCAGTAGAGTTTAATAGAATCTTGCAGGTTTCAACCAAAGATACGTAGTAGCTGCTGTATAATAGCTCTGTCTCTATACATCTTACCTAAATTCATTAATGAGACAGACAGCAAACTGGTGACACATTTAAGAAGAGAATCCTGGTCCTTTATGCTCATGTGAACATGTGCTCTGAGTATATTTGTTATATTAAGCCACCTACAGAAGTCAAACACCTCTCTGTTCAATCTTTGAATGTCAGTGGGCCTTAGGTGACTGTGCTGCCTTGCCATGCAAACTGAGGCAAGTCCACCTAGAACTACTGGCCCCTGTTGAGTTTATGTATTCTTTTCAATATTAAATGTCTGCTTTAAAAGCTTTAAACTCTTCTTTGATTACTTTGGGTTTGGCCTAACCCTACTGTAATAATCCTGCTCTTCCTAAAAGGGGTAGCATAATCTCCAGTAACATTTCTTTCTACTAACTCTCTTAATCTGTTCTGGTAGAGGAGAAGATCCTCCATAAGTTTGTTGCTGCTGTTTGAACTCAGGTTCTGTAGTTTGGAAATATTTAGAATTTTATATATGCCTTATGTATTTTTTGTGTGCATGTACACGTATATATGTATTAATATTTTTAAAATGCATTTTTGCCATAGAAACGATGACCGAGAAATTTTACTGGAATGCCAGAGAAAAGGACCATCAAGCAAAACCTTTGTTTCCTTAGCCACTAGGCTGAACAAAAGCCCAAATCAGGTAGGTGCTATCATTCTTATAATTTATAGACTATGCTGCAACATTTGTGGTTGCAGTTGAACAAAAAACTTCAGAGATCTACTAATTCTGAGTTGTTTTTTTCCTCATGCCTTTTGTTGAGGGGTTCTTGAAAAAAGAATTTTAGATTCTTCTACTAGTAACTTATTAAAAATATACAGTATAGGGGTATTATGGTCCAGGGATTCTTTAGTACCTGTTTGATTGGTGCCTTGAAACTGCTGTGTCCAGTCATAAGCCAGGGACCACAGGATAGTTTCTATTGTTGAATCAGCACTTAAAGAAAGGCATTTTGGAGATGCCCCAAAGCCTTTGCACGTATCTAGTAAATTAGAAAAAGCTTAAAACTAGAGCTGGAAAAAAATGCCAGGATTTTGCAGAAAGGAAATATTTCATTAGTATTTTTAATTTTACTTTGTAATTAAGAAACTTCAGAAGGCACAGATGTCAAGTTGGTGTAGAATATTTCCAGAGGTTTGCCTATAACTTTGTACTTGTCTTGAATTGCTGTTTTAATCTCTATCCTGCAAATCTAAGAAAGGAGAAACACCCATTTGTCTAAGTTAGGAAATCCTGTGTCCTCAGGATTTGGCTTTTAGGATGTTGTGTTCTATAGTTACAGAGTCTTCGAGGAGTTTTGAAGCTGTTGGGGTGGCTGGTTGGATAAAGCAGTGTTACCTGTGCATTTATGTCACTCTTCCCAGTTGGCTATTTGGCAAATGGTACATATGCTGTAGCAATATTGTCGTGGTTTAAGCTGTAACTCACGGAGTTTGTTCACTCACTCCCCTCTCTTTCTTCCCCACCCCTCCTGGAGGGATGGGGAGGAGAATCGAAAGAATGTAACTCCCACCGGTTGAGATAAGAACAGTCCTGTAACTAAGGTATAACACAAACCACTACTGCTACCACCAATAATAATAATGACAAGGGAAATACAAGGGAAGAGAATACAACTGCTCACCACCGATACCCAGCCCAACCAAGCAGTGAACCCCACTTCCAAGTAACTGCCCCTCTTTTTTACATCCTGTGCATGACATGCTGTAGTATGGAATACCTCTTTGGCTAGTTTGGGTCAGGTGTCCTGTCTCTGCTTCCCCCCAGCTTCCCCTCCTCCCTGGCAGAGTATGAGGCTCAGAAAGGCCTTGGTCAAACTAAACATTACTGCAACAACTAAAAACATTGGTGTTATCAGCGCTGTTCCTAGGCGGAAAGTCAAAAACACAGCACTGCACCAGCTACTAAAAAGGAGAAAAATGACTGCTACTGCTGAACCCAGGACAAATATGTATATAGCAGTAAGAAATACTAGCTTACAGTTGATCGAGCTCTCTATGTAAGCTGTAGCTATGTTCAGCAAAAAGATGTTTGACTCTCATGTACAGAGCACTTTCATAAAATTCCACGTAGGCAGACACCTCATGATGAGCCATCAATAGCAACAGTTGTATCAGAGAGTAGAAATAAACCATAAACTGTGCTTTTTGTGGAGTGCAAAATAACGTTTTTGTCCTTATATTTGAATCTTGCTTGCAGTTATACCTGGCAAAATTCAAGTCTAGTTGACTTTGAAGCCCTCATTTTTTTTCCCTCCTGTGTTGTAAACCAGTTCCTCCTGTGTTAAAACAGTATTTGGCTCTAGCTGTCTGTGATTAATGTGGAGGCTATTTCAGATGTCAAAGGTACAGGAAAACTTCCTACATTTAAGTAACCTGTTGATGGTGCTCCTAAAATTCTCCTGGTAAAATTTATTGGAAGCAAAAACCAAAATAATGGTTGTCTTACGAACTTCATGCTCTCAGATCAGTTTGTCTTGGCAGTTATGGAAATCTGGGGCTGTAATGATTTGTCTCTTTCTTTGTTCTCCATTAGGTTTCAGAAAGATTCAAGCAATTAATGAAGCTGTTCAAGAAATCCAAGTGCAAGTAAACTTAACACAAAGTTACTTCATGGTTACAGGGTTTAGCTGTTACCAGCAACAATGGACTACAGCCACTACATTCATGTGTGGCTGCAACAATGTGGGAGGTAACCAGGTCAGAATACCAAGCTTGGTAAATCTGATGCACTGTTTATCATTTACTTCCCTGTCCATGTTTCCTCTGAAGTGCTTTATCAGGATAACACAGAAGGAACTTTACAAAGAAACTGGCTAGAAAAGAATGGGCACATACAAATGGAGCAGTATCATTTCAAGGGGGTGACATCTCCTGTTGGTTAAATATGTTCTATAAATAATGACAAGGGTGTGCTGTCAAGTGAAAGTGGTGGCTCGTGCTTAACTTGTTGGAAGTACTGCACGTGGTGACTTTGAACTATGATTTTAAAAAGTAAGCGTGCTTTTGAATCCAGTTGGTATTCCTGGAAAATGACTGGTATGTCATCTTGGTCATATTGAAACAAACTTTAGAAAGTTAGGCCTTTTTCTCTTAAAGATGTCAGAGCAATGATAATAATGATTCCAAAAGCTGCTTACGTAGTAGTTGTGCTCTGATGTTAAGGATTAGGTGATTCTTGCTGCTTTCTCAGCAGCTTGCAGTGGGTTACAAGGAGAGAATCCAGCACTGTGCGTAGGGTTTGTCTTCAGCGTTAAGCACGTTATAAATTACAGCAAACTATTCAGAAACATTTTGCAGTTCTGATTATATTTTGAAACAATTTTGAATAGTTGGGTTTGGGGTTTTTTTCCCATGAAAAAGGTATTTTTCTTTGCAAAAGGCAAATATGGTTTTGTGTTCCAAATTACATCTGGGAATGGTACTTAATTTAGGTCTTCAACATAATAAGCACTCTATTTTTGTTTTAAAAAAATAAACATTGACAAGTGGTTTTCTTTTTAAACTTGATTTAGAAACAGACCTTTGCAGTTTTATAAAATGTGACTTTATACTTTCTAACCAGGAGAAGAGCTTTCTTGTAAAAACAAGCAGTTTCAAAATCCTGTCAACTTGGCATGTTTTGACAGCAATTGTATCTTTGCAAATTGTTTATTACATTAGAAATTCACTATGTTCTATTTTAAAGAACTCTTTTAATTGCTTCCAATTCTACTAGCACATAGTAAGAGTGTGTATGTATACGTATGTATACACACACTTCTCATTTGCTGCTTTATCCTATATTTCTAAAGAAGCTTTTTTTTTTTTTTTTTTATTTTTTAATTCTCTCTAAGAAACATTCCTGGACATTGCACAGGTTTTCCTGTTCTGAATTTGTTGACGTTTGAGGTTTTATTCTTTATTGAGGATCCAAACTGCTGTCATCTTTAGTCAATCAGAACATCTGCTGAGTTATTTAGATTTCATTTAAGAGCCCTACCAAAGTGCATTGCCTTTCAACTTGAATTAAATTGGCTTTTTCATGGAATCCAATGACTGCGGCTTCAGTTTCAACATAATGGTTTTTTGCTCCCTCCCCAACTAACAGGACAGAGTTCTCATTCTAATAAAACATCAGATAATTGGTTGGTGATATGGCCACTGACACCTTTGGGATATTGTAAATGTGACCTATGGAATAGGTTGTCATGCTGCCAAACAGCGCATCATCCTCATTTTCGGCAGTGCTCTGGAAACTTACAAGGAATGACTTGAGTAGGCGATGATGTCAGTTCTGGCAGTCTTCCATCTTATGTACTTGCTTCTAAAACATTTGCTTTTGATGATCAAGTATCATCTTCCATGCTACGCCAGAAGCGCCTAGTGATTTCAGTGGGTGATTGGTATCTGTTACCCATGCTTGTTAACATTGATGACAGTTATTCACTTACTGGAGAATTAAATCTAACCGAAGCTGTTATCACAACTCCCAGTTGGCAGAATAGCTTTCATGTTTGTGAAAAACTGGACTCTACTGAGTATTTTAACCACATCCTTAGAGATCAAAGTGTGCACAGTACTGAAGGCACTGGGGGAAGTAGCTTCTCTCCACTCAAGCGCTTCCTTTCTGTCTCAAAAAAGCAGGCAGTATTTTATTACAAAGTTGTTTATTCCTTGTCTGTTTATTTACTTTCTTATCTGTACAGGTGATGGGGGAGGCCTGGGTTTGACTTGGATTCCTTTTTTGTAAGTTATGAAACTTTTTTTAATGTTCTGTCTGTTGTAATTATGTGTACAGGTTCCTAATGTAAAATATGTGATGGGTGTATATATATAAATATATGTATAAAAATAGAGCTTTGTTTAGCCAAAGATGATTTTTTTAACTATATTAAACTCCAGGTTTATTTTGTATAAACTACATAGTTTGCTTACTGTAAGAGTGATGCAAAGAATAAAACTGTAAAATTCACACACTTACACTCTTGTTGAACAAAGGTGGGCTTGGACTGGTTTTGTACTGTTGTTTGTAATATATTTCTCCAAGAAGAATTTTGATACATATATGCAAAATGTACGTAAATCTACAGGCTTACTTGTGAAACCTCAGGAGGTAAATGAAAACATCTTCTAGAACAGCTGGCTAAAGCCTTGACAACTACAAATGCTGTGAAGCAGCATTAAAATGGACTTCGGTTAGTTTGTATAAATGAGTAGCTCTGTTGATATTCCAGACAATAAACATGGAAGTAAATGAGCTGCTGCTCTGATGCTATTACTGCTCCAAACACATACTGCTTGTTTCTTAGCAGACATGACTGGATCCGAAATCAGACAATTTAACAAATTACATAAAACCTTTAAACTAGGAATTGGGTCATACAACTTCCCTCTTTTTTTATAGAATCATTGGGTTAGTGTTGAGTGCAGTATTACAAAGGAGAAAGGCCTTTTGTATCCAAAGCTTTTCATTGGAAGAGTGCAGCTGGCAGCCCTTTGAGAGGCTTACTCCAATTTCCTACTGAAGAATAGGTCTGCTTCTATCCACCACACATATTTCTACAGGATTCAGATTAAAAACTCTAAGTGGACATAAGTATTGGAAAACTTTCTAGAGTGGGAATTCAAGAAGCAGGGTTTATGGAGATGTGCATGATAGTGAAATTGTAAAGCACTGGGTATTGATTTTTGAGGGATCCTCTCAGAGACATAGTCTGTTGCCATCTGTCTATATAAAATAGTTGACTGGACTAAAGGCATTTCTCTTCAGTGTCAATGCAGCAACCCATAGCTATTTCCATTAAGTCTTTCCTCTAATTGTCTTCACTCTAAAATCAGCTGTAGAATAGTCTCTAGCAATTTGTCTTCATGCAGGGAGGCAGCAGTAATAAAGCATGCCAAGAACAGATTTCAGGACTTCTTGGGAGAATCAATCAAGAGGCAGTGCAGAAACAAAATTGGCTTTGAGGGGGAAGATGGATAAAGTTTTGGTGATGGCTGGTACATACATCCTCTCCCATCAGAGTTTGAAAGTACAATACTGTGCCACCAAAAACAACCCCATCTCAGTCCTTAGGGAGAAGAGCCTGAAGTGGAAGTCTGTCACAACCTTATAGGATGGAAGAAAAGGGCCGAAAGATCTGGACCAGAAGAGAAAAAGAATTAAAAACATATTTGGGATTTCCATAAAATTTAAGCCTAGGCAGGGCTAGGCAGCAGAAGCTCTCGTTATCAGGACCTCAACTCCGGTTGCCCCGATTTCTCACAAAATCCCATTTTGGTAACTTGCCTTTTTTAAACCTTGTCTCTCAGAGATACCAATTCTGAAGGGACTTGAGGTGACTCTCTAACTCAGCTGAAGAAAGATAACTGTGCCGAAAGTCTGTGTTTCTGTCTGAAGACTTGAATCTCCGTTCCTGTGGCCTCCTTTTCAAAGACTGAGTCTAACACATCCTAAATTAACTCACCAGGCAACAGAGTATGAAATCGGACATGACCGATCGATCCTTGGGCATTGATTCAAAGCAAAACTAATGGAATGTAAAGAAAATGTAAGAATCTATCGTGCCATAAAGGCTGCTTATTTAGCCATTTTGTAAAATAAAATGTCATTTGGGAGCTGGGTGGAGGTCTAATATTTGAAGAACCAACTAAAACAAGGCACAGGGACATTGCAAACTGCTGCTGTACAGCTTGAGCCTTGAGGGAATGGCTTTGTTAGATGCCACTGACTAAAATAATTGCATGATAATTTTGGCTAGAGGCACCATCCTATCATCTGATCATTTTCAAGCCGTGCATCGGTAGTTTAGGCTGAGTTATCCAGCTACAAAGATCCGAGAAGTCTGCTCAGCATACCACATCTATGTTTTGGCTCTTGGGAAAAAAAACGCATCTCCTAGCACTGTTGAAGGAAGGTCTGAGCTACAGTAATCCACAGCACTGAGTGCTCCTTCTGCAATGCTCTAAGACAGACTAACCAAGGGCTTTCTCGTAAGGTAAGTGGCAGAAAAGTAGGCAGGTGCCTGTCAGACTTGAAGCAACGCAAATTAAATCCAGGAGTATTTGCATTTTAGCATTTAACTTTCTGTGAGCAGAAATTTTTCAAACCTGGCATGAATTTAGGATAGAAGTAATTTGAACAGTGGCAAATAATCAAATGGACTTTAAAATAAAGAGTAACCAGAAAAAGAAACTTCTTCCAAGAGAAATAGTAGATTTTCACCTGCTTCTAACTGATTACCTATGTGCATTTTTATTGTTTGAAATAACTATATAAAAATAGTTGGACAGACACAAAGCTAGTCAGTATAATGAGAAATGTCTTGGGTATGTGCTATCAACACTAAAAATGGTGTATTTTTAGTAATCTAGAATTTGTAGTCTACTAGTAGACAGGAAATAATGATGTAATTGGTATTTGAGATTACTCTCTTACGGTAAACAGCAATTACTCTGTTACACAGAATTCAAATAAGACCAGAGAGGGGGAAGATGGAAAAATTGGGTGCACATTGCTATGACAAGATAGTAAACAAGTTTGGGCTAATTTCTTAGAAACTACGGCACTTTGGGCTCCAGGCTAACTACTTTAGTTTAGACACAACATTAACCATGCAATGTTTATACTGTGGTTCTACCAGTGTGGATTTGAGGGAAAGTGTCTTAGAGAGTGAATCAAACCACTCCTACAATTACTTTTCCCTGTCAGCTGTTACAAAGGAAAGCTGAGGATAGAATTGCTTAAATACTAGTAGAAACAAAAACCAAGCACCTGTGGAGCCAGATTGATATGTTTATCCTCCTCTTGTCCTCTCATTACCCTAGATGGTCATAAGCATTTTCTGTAACAGAACAGGAAGTGATAATTCCTACTACTTGAGGAATTATAGCATTTCATCTTCTCCTTTCTCATTCCCACATTTACATTTTTCCATCTCACTTGGGTTTGTTTTTGGTTTGTTTTGGTTTTGTTGGAGTCTATCGATTTCAGCGAGGGACCAGCCATTTGCAAAGCAGTCAATATGCCCAAAGCTCCTTTGATTAACTGTTGTGTTGCCATTAGAAGTGGCAGGAAGCAATCAGTGTCACCCACTTGTGCTTGGCGTCTTGAGTACTCTGGGTTTGGGAGTTTGCTGTACGTCAACCTCTACATCTTGCTTTACTGAAAGTGAACTATTCTGTATCAGCACTTCCAAGCTTGGAAAATCAGGTTCAGCATTGTTAGCATGAGATGTAATGTTTTCCAGCAAACATTTCAGCATATTAACATCTTTGCACTCATCCAAACCTGACATTGCAACAATTTGATTTCTGCTCTGAATAAAATTCATAGGAAGTCAGAAGAAAGGTCTCACATGGATCTTTACACATGAGGAAAATCAACTACCACAGTTACTGCTGACTTCTTTTTTTCATGTATCTTATTTCAGCGGTACACAGGGGAGGAAAGGAGTGAGCAAAAATGATGCTCCAGGTGCATCAGAGCACCTAGGAAATTGCTTCACTAGCTAGATTTCCTCAGCCAGTTCCCTGTGTCAAAAGGGAAGTGCGTTGTGAAAATTCAAATCTCAGATATGTAATAATAGTCTGTAGGATGCCTGTGCAGAGAAAAACTGCACTGTTGGTTACAACTCAAAATCTTTACTGTCAGTGTGGTTAAACACATCCCCTAGGCAAAATTGTATGACATGGGATATCATAAATCTCAATCAAGCTATATTGATATATGATATGGTGTTATCACTCAGCTGTACTGTCAGTTAAAATTGTACAAAACTTTGGGTGCTGCAGCCAGCCACTCTCAACAAAAGCTTAGGAAGTGCTTTTCACTAATGGCTTAGTGAAATTTGGGAAGTTTTGAAAGTACAGTAGCAGAAAAAATCAAGTGCAAACCCTAAGGTAGATATGATCCCATTTGCTTCAATATTTTATTACCATGTTAGCAGAAAATATCAGACACAATACTGAATGTGCAGTGTATTCATAAGTAGACAAATACCTCAGTTTCAGTTCCCTACATTACCTGAAACTCTCCAATAGTTTCTAGAGAAGCAGCTTGGAAATCAAGCATCTGGCAGCAGCATCTGGCAGCAGAAGGTAGATCAATTTTCTGATGAATCAAAGAGATTCCGGGAAAGTGGTAGTTAAAAAGATCATCTAACAGTCACAGCTAAAAAAGTCCACATCACTCCATCATTGAGTAACCCCTGACTTATTTATCTCATATGTTAAAATTTATAATCAAGACAAAGTCTTGGTGATTCAATAGGACTTTAAATGCATAAAATTAAAGCCATTAATCCTAGAAGCACTCTTATTTTATTAATGTTATCCTAGAACTGAGACTATACATGTACAGCTATGCGTAAATTAACTATTTGTAGTTTTCGGAATCCAAGCAAGAAACCTGTGGTTTGTTACCCTGGTAGAGGGGAAAATATTGGATGGATGGCACTAATAATGCTACTGCCTTGGGGTACAGAATGAAACAGTTTTCTCTCACAGTTACAGGATACTTCTCAAAACTTTTTCCAACAATTTATGGAAGCCATGAGCATTATACATAATGGCAAAACTAAGGCAAAGCCATAGTGGAATGGAGTGGGTGTAGAATTGAATTGCAGCTGGTAAAGGGTTTGCAAAGTGAGAAAAATTGTGTTCTTCCCTAGTGGGAAGAAAATAGTGTTAAACTGTAGGCAGATACAAAGTACTGTGGTTTACAGCTGAGATCAATCTCTTTCATGCTTAGAATAATCTCATGTTTGCATTTTCCATCGGTAATCATGAAGTCTGCATTCAGTTAAAGACCTGGTAAGTAGAAAATAATGATGGACTTCTAAGATCTCTCCTGCTATGAGAAGAATGTATATGAAAGGTGATTATTTATACAAAACAAAAAAAAACCTAAACAAAACAAATAAACATCCCCCCCAAAAAAAGAAAACAAAACCAACCACTAAATGGGACCATTTCATGAGAAATCCAGTATTGCATTAAAGTAACATATTTTTTTTTGCATTCAGAGATGAACTTGTGATCATGGGCGACTGGAACCTGTTGGGCAGCATCCTTGAAGAAGTGCACATCCACTCTACCATAGTTGGCAAAATCTGGCTCACAATCCTGTTCATATTCCGGATGCTGGTGCTGGGAGTGGCTGCTGAAGATGTCTGGGACGATGAGCAGTCTGAGTTCATCTGCAACACAGAGCAACCCGGCTGCAACAATATCTGTTATGACCAGGCCTTCCCGATCTCTTTGATCAGATACTGGGTACTGCAGATCATATTTGTCTCTTCTCCATCGCTAGTTTACATGGGCCATGCACTCTACAGGTTAAGGGCTCTTGAGAAAGAGCGACAGAAGAAGAAAACCCACCTGCGGGCTCAGCTAGAAGACCTGGAGCCCATGCCCGAGGAGCACAAGAGAGTGGAGAGAGAACTGCGTAAGCTGGAGGAACAGAAGAAAGTGAATAAGGCACCCCTGAGAGGGTCCCTGCTGCGCACCTATGTCTTACATATCCTGACCCGATCTGTGGTCGAAGTGGGCTTTATGATAGGTCAGTATCTTTTATACGGGTTTCACATGCCCCCCCTTTACAAATGCACTCGGTCCCCTTGCCCTAACACGGTGGATTGTTTTGTGTCCAGACCAACAGAGAAGACAATCTTCATGGTCTTCATGAACAGCATCGCTGCTGTCTCCCTGTTCCTCAACCTGCTAGAAATCGCCCACCTGGGCCTCAAGAAGATCAGGAAGAGCCTCTACTGGCGTCCACCGCGACTGGAGGAGGAGGCCAGCCTCTACAACTCCAAGAAGAGCTCCGTGGTGCCGCCAGCCTGCCCGGTCAGCGACGCCTCTCCTCCGCGGCCAGCCACGGCCCTGCCGCCCCCCGGAGCTCCCGCTACTGCCGCTACCGCGGGGCAGCCGGATGTTCCGCCGGGCCTACAGCACCGCGGAGAGCTCCGCGGCGCCCCGCCGGCCCGCCGGCGGCACAGCGCGGGGCAGCACCACGGACAGCAGCCGCCGCCCTCCTCCAGCAGCGACGAGGCGCCTCGGGCGCCCAGCGCGGCGACCGCAGCCCGCAGGGCGCCCCGCAGGCATAGCCGGGGCAGCGGCTGCCGCGACCGCGATGAGGAGCGCGGAGAATCCCCGGACAGCGGGCACTGCCCGGGCACCCGCAACTCCAGCTTCCTCTCCCGCGTCCTAACCGGGAGCCTAGCGGGCAGCGGCAGCGAGAGCGCTGCCTCCAGTGGAGACCCCGGCCGCTGCTCCGGCTCGGGCTCCAGCTCGGAGGGGAAGCGCCGGGAGGAGGACAGCCCGACCAGCAGCCCGCCGCCGGCCGCCGCCATGGGCCGCCGTGTGTCGATGGCAAGTAGCGCCCCGCGGCCCAAGGGGAAGCCCTCGGGAGGGGGCGGCAGCGGATCCTGGGCCGGGGCGGCGCCTCCGGCTCCCTGTCCGGGCCCCTGGGAGGAGGGAGAGAGCCAGGGGGCAGGGAGGCTTGGGCAACTCTTCTGGTACCATCCTAACACCACGCATCCTCTCTATCAACCCTAGCTCCCGCACGTTCTGTCCCCATCTCTGGTGAGTGCAAAAGCATCCCTAAGAAATGATTGAGTCCTGAGGCTCATTTTGTCACTGAATCCGAGCTTCTTTATACTCACTACATCATCCCAATCAAATTCTGGGAACTGCCTCAGGGGAAACTCGTCCAGTTCCACTGACACTGTGAGAAAGAGGATCCTTGAGTACAGTGAGTGGTTAGAAGCAGAAGGCACTCTTATACATTGCTTATCAAAAAACTGCTCACTGGTTCCAGTTTTCATGGAGTTACAGTTTATGCAGCATATAGTCAGCATAAGTCATGTTAAATTGTCACTTTAGATGCAATTTAATCACTTTATGCCAGTGTCTCTAATACAGGGAGAGAGCTTAGAGTCCAATCTGTCTGATCTGCTGTTTTTTTGATACTCAGCTGAGAAGGCTCTTTAAAAAGGTGAAGTGAAAAAAGTTATTGAAGTAAGGCACAATTTCAGTAGCACCCTGCCGAGAACTTGCAGAAGTTGCCTGGCAGCTTTTACTCTTTAATGACAAAGATGGTGTCTTCCAGGAGAGATCTTGCAGAGAGATATAAGCTGTTTGCAAAGCAATGTCACTACTCTTGAAACTAACACTCTTCTGGCGCACTGCCTTTGTGGATCATGGTGTATGGGACTACTACTAGCATTTTAAAATGACTCACGTGGGTATGCTGCTTGTTGCTACCTGCTTACAGCGCATGATATTTTCAAGTAAAGGTGCTTCTATATACAACAGGGTCAAGATTTTGGCAAATTCACTTTACTGTTAGCATTGCTATGACATTTTATGAATAACAATTTCAATACACGAATATGCTGGTGCATCATAACAATATCGATTCTGGGCATTAAAGCATTTATATCCTCCTGGTCTTTACTTCCTAAATTCCACATTTTATTTTGGTTTTAAAAGGCACTCAGCAGTGGTTTGAACTGTTTTAATTTGACTTCCAGGAGGCAATCATCATGTATTAATATTGAGATAAAAGAAAATATGTATGATTAGGTTTATCTGCATGACAGGAGCATTCAAATTTAGTGATTCCATCAAAAAAAAACCAAACAAGTACTTAAAAGGAATTGTATTCAAAGGTTCCAACTGAAGCACACAGAAATTATTATCTACTGCCATACCTGATCAATAGTGACATGCAGCAGTAATGCAGAGAAAGGACAGATACTTTTTAACATAACAATGAATCCACATGCACAAACATTTTCTGAACAGCTGGTCTGACAAAGAAAGAGAAGAGTGGACTTGGTAGGAGGCTTGCCAGGCTGGTCAAGGATGCTTTAAACTAGATGCGTTGGGGGAGGGGGGCATCATTCCATCCCAACACACCCAATCACTTGCCAGCACCTATAGTAAACACTGAGAGCAATGTAGAGATATTCCAGCTGCTCCAGCCAATGAGCCGGCTTCAATTGGATCTCGGCTCAAATGCCTCTATACAAATGCCCGTAGCATAGAGAACAAACAAGAGGAATTAGAGATGTGCGCACATCTATGGGGGTATGATATCATAGGCATCGCAGAAACATGGTGGGATGGCACCTATGACTGGTGTGTTGGAATGGAAGGTTACAGGCTCTTTAGGAAAGACAGGCCCGGTAGGCGGGCAGGGGGAGTTGCTATTTATGTTAGGGATAGGCTAGAGAGTATGGAACTCTGGGGACAGGTGAGAAGTCAATAGAGTTTGTGGGCCAGGGTTAAAGGGCGAACAGTGATGGGTGACATTATTGTGGGGATCTGTCACAGACCGCCTGACCAAGGGGACTCTGTGGATGAAGCACTGTATAGGCAGATAGGAACAGCCTCACACTCGCAGGCCCTTGATCTCATGGGAGACTTCAATCACCCTGATATCTGTTGGAGGGATGGTACTGTTGGCACAAGCAATCCAGGAAGTTCCTCGATTGTGTGGAAGACAATTTCCTTCTGTAAGAAATAAAGGAGCTGACAAGGAGGGGTGCCATGCTTGACCTCGTCCTCACCAGCAGGGAAGGGCTGGTTGGAAATGTGACGCTCCAGGGCAGCCTTGATTGCAGCGAACATGAGATAGTTGAATTTGAGATCCTCAGGATAGTAAGAAGAGCGTGCAGCAAGCTCACTGCCCTGGACTTCAAGAGAGCAGACTTTGGCCTCTTCAGGAACCTGCTCAGTAAGATTCCATGGGATACAGCCCTAGAGGGCAGGGGGAGCCAGGACTGTTGGTTGATATTCAAGGCTCACCTGCTGCAAGCTCAGGAGCGATGCATCCCAACTGGAACGAAGATCAGCATGAGGGCCAGGAGACCTCCTTGGATGGACAAGGAGCTGCTGAGGAAAATTCAAAGGAAAAAAGAGTCTTATAAAAGGTGGAAGCAAGGACAGGCAGCCTGGGAAGAATACAGGGATGTTGTCCGGGAAGCTAGGGACCAGGTTAGGAAAGCTAAGGCCCACTTAGAATTAAACTTGGCTAGGGATGTTAAGGATAACAGGAAGGGATTCTATAGGTACATTGCAAATAAGAGACAGACTAGGGACAACATTGGCCCCCTCTGGAAGCTATCGGGAGAACTGGCTACCCTGGATTTGGAGAAGGCTGAGGTTCTTAATGACTTCTTTGCCTCAGTCTTCACCGGCAAATGCTCTGACCACACCACCCAAGTCTTGGAAGGCAGACGCAGGGACAGTGAGGATGAAGACCCTGGGCCCACTGTAGGAGAGGATCTGATTCGAGACCATCTTAGGAACCTGAATGTATACAAGTCCATGGGACCGGATGAAATCCATCCATGGGTCCTGAAGGAGCTGGCAAATGAAGTTGCTAAGCCACTGTCCATCATATTTGAAAAATCATGGCAGTCAGGTGAAGTTCCCGATGACTGGAAAAAGGGAAATATAACCCCCATTTTCAAGAAGGGGAAAATGGATGACTCAGGGAACCACAGACCAGTCAGTCTCACCTCTGTGCCTGGCAAAATCTTGGAGCAGATTCTCCTGGAAGGCATGCTAAGGCACATGAAAACCAACAAGGTGCTTGGTGACAGCCAGCATGGCTTCACTAAGGGGAAATCCTGCCTGACAAATTTGGTGGCCTTCTGTGATGGGGCTACGGAACTGATGGACAGGGGTAGAGCAGTTGATATCATCCACCTGGACTTGTGCAACGCGTTTGACACTGTCCCACACAACATCCTTCTCTCTAAGTTGGAGAGACATCAATTTGATAGGTGGACCACCCAGTGGATAAAGAACTGGCTGGATGGCCGCACGCAAAGAGTAGTGCTCAGTGGCTCAGTGTTCAGCTGGAGACCAGTAATGAGTGGTGTTCCCCAGGGATCGGTGTTGGGACCACTTTTGTTCACCATCTTTGACAGCGACATGGACAGTGGGATTGAGTGCGCCCTCAGCAAGTTTGCCGATGACACCAAGCTGTGTGGTTTGGTTGATACGTTGGAGGGAAGGAATGCCATCCAGAGGGACCTTGACACGCTTGTGAGGTGGGCTGATGCCCACCTGATGAAGTTTAACCATGCCAAGTGCAAGGTCCTATACCTGGGTGGGAGCAATGCCAGGCACAGCTACAGGTTGGGCGGGGAGGAGATTCAGAGCAGCCCTGCGGAGAAGGACTTGGGGGTGTGGGTTGATGAGAAAATGAACATGAGCCGGCAGTGTGCGTTTGCAGCCCAGAAAGCCAACCGTATCCTGGGCTGCATCAAAAGGAGTGTGACCAGCAGGTCGAGGGAGGTGCTCCTGCCCCTCTATTCTGCTCTTGTGAGACCTCACTTGGAGTATTGTGTGCAGTTCTGGTGTCCTCAACATAAAAAGGACATGGAAGTGTTAGAACAAGTCCAGAGGAGGGCCATGAGGATGATGAGGGGACTGGAGCACCTCCGTATGAAGATAGGCTGTGAAAATTGTTGCTGTTCAGCCTGGAGAAGAGAAGGCTGCGTGGAGACCTCATAGCAGCCTTCCAATGCCTGAAGGGGGCCTATAGGGATGCTGGGGAGGGACTCTTCATTAGGGACTGTGGTGAGAGGACAAGGGGTAACGGGTTCAAACTTAAACAGGGGAAGTTTAGATTGGATCTGAGGAAGAAATTCTTTACTGTAAGGGTGGTGACGCACTGCAATGGGTTGCCCAGGGAAGTTGTGAATGCTCCATCCCTGCTGGTGTTCAAGTTGGGGTTGGACATAGCCTTGGGTGACATGGTTTAGTGGGAGGTGTCCGTGCCCATGGCAGGGGGGTTGGAACTAGATGATCTCAATGTCCTTTCCAACCCTAACTATTCTATGATTCTATGATTCTATGAAAATGCAGTCTATTCTAACCTGGATCTAACTAGTCTAACCTGGATAGCCAAATGGAGCAAAATCGCAGTGGAATTGATACTGTTCTTCAATTTTCTTTGATAACTTTCCCAAACTATCGTCTTTAGTTCCTTGCTGGTTCGAATGTTTTCTTTTTTTCTTCTTCCATATCATTCTGCCAGAACTTGTCTGTAGCATTCCTTGCATTAGCTCTATGAGACTTCAGTATCAATTCAACATTAAAAATATCACTTTCTATACCTCAACAACCATTCTAGCAACCTCCAAGCAAACACATACCCACACACTGTGCTAAGATAGCAGTACAACTGCAACTGCCCACAACCACCATAGCTTTCCTAGCTGAAAGAAAATCTAAAAGCTACACAAAATCAGTCCATCTGATACTTCAAGAGTATGAATACAGGTCAATCACATCCTGTGAATCATGGCATTGAAAGCACTGAACAGATCTAATAGTACAGCTATGGACGCTTGACTGTCAGACATCAAAGAGATCTTTCTGAGCAACATTACCAATTGCATTTCCACACCAAACACGAGTCTCTAACAGATAAAGAATAATTTTTAGGGACAACTAGATGTTCTAAAAGTTACCTGTCATAACAAATTGCAACCTCTTAATCAAACCATGAAGACTCGGTCATGGATAGTAGTTGACCAGGTCATGATCAAGGGATTTTTTCTAAGGAATTACAAAACTGCGTCCCTCAGAGAGAACAGGAACTTCTTAGGACTTCCTCTTTGGAGGAAAGGTTACTTTGGACTCTTAAGAGAGAATGCATTCAGTCCTCACTGTAAACCCTCATGAAACAGCTCAATAGGATACTGAATACAAAATGCATGTTTGTCAGGAGGATACCTCAACTTTTCAGACTCCAGAGCAGCTGTATATATAACAGAAGAAATGCCCTTTCCATTGGTAGGATTCATACAGACCAACCATATGGGCACACAGTGCCAACTAACAGACAAAGCTATTTAAAACTTCCTTATCTGGAATTGGTGGAGGTAAAGAGCCATTTCTTCATTTCATGTTCAGCCACGGCATAACGCTTTGAAAAAGTTATTTGTGCTCTGACAGTTTAGTTTTACACACAAACCACTCACTCTTCATACTCTATTCAGTTTCTTGGTCATTGCATTGTCCAAAGTTATCCATTATTCAGATTGAGGAGGCAAAATGAAAGAGGCAGAAATCCTGAAAAATTTCTTAGGCTAAAGGCTTCTCCAGAGGCTCTGATCCATTGGGAAAAAATATCTTTTCCTAGAGCCGCTGCTGGTCAAACTTTACATCGGTTGGGTTCTGAGGACAGACCACCAAAACTGGACCTTCATTGCATCAGGGAAAGCACATGGCAAAGCACAGGAGGAGAGAATCGCAGCATAGCATGAGCATAATTTCCAATTCATTTCAGTCCACCTAAACACAATGACAAGAGTATCGTTGACAATACTGGTGAGCTCATCTCAACTCAATGGAGAGCTGGGATAAATAATGTTACGAAACTCTACACTGACAGGGGAATTCAGCATCTGTGTACAGCTGAAAACAGGCTGTATGTAAGCCTCCAAAACCTTGGTACTGAGGAAGGCAGTCAGCATGCTTTGAAGTGATAACAATCTGCTCACTGACAACTGTCTTTAGACTAATCATTTCCGAGGCTCACTTAGAGTATACATCTTAGAGAATATATGGTATCTTATCTTCTAAGAGATATTGCGGGTACACACATAGTTCTGCCCTAAGTTTTGCATATCTCTCCATATTTTAGCTTTTATTTAAGAGGAGATACAGCTATGGAGCAAAAGGCACCTTTTTGCATGGTCCTAGGCTGCCAGCCTCCCTTAGGCGAGCAGGCCTTAAATGGCTGCTTTTCACACATGCATCAGTGAAAAGAGCTGCTCTGAATTTAGTATAACTAGAATCACAAATGACAACTGGGAGTTGGATTCACAAAGGTCTGTAGGAATTATGTCAATAGGTTTCTGCACATGAATGACATAATGAGAAGAAAACTCCACAATTTGCACCAGTCAGGCCCTTGACTGGTGCATAATACATTTCTAAGCCTGATAATATTAATAGGCAGTCAAAGGTCAGTATATAACTAGTACAGATATAATCTGTGCTCTCTTCAAAATTGGCAGGGCCACGAATTACAGCCTGCAATAGGCATCTAGCTCCTGGAGCATTGCGCTGAGGGGATAGTCACATTGCGTTATGTGTGTAAGACAGTGTGAAGCCATTTGGACCGTCGAATAACTTTTTCACTCCAACTTAACAATTAGAGAGCAAAGTCACCCTTTGCCAGAATGAAGCAGTCTTCCTCCTCTGCCATTTTCTACAAATCAAATGAACGATTGCAGAACACCAGAACGCTCAGCTGAGCATGGCCACAGCTTGGCATTGCATCTTCAGGGTGTTGCAGTGTCATCACAATTTGACAGCTGAATGCAAACATTCCTACAAAAGCAGGAGGCTGTGTAGTATTTCATCGCTAGCTGTGTTTGAAGTCTGTTGTTAGCTGTGTCCCCTGCCTTTCTAAAGCAGAGGACTTCAGTTGCATGCTACTTGAGCATGTCCAGCATCAGTTCTTTTTGTTTAGTTTTCTGAATAATCCTAAAGTGTGCTCTAAACCCTGTGAGATCTAATTTTATTAACTGGGATTGGGAGTATTTACAGCAGATTGGTGACTCCTCTTATTAAGGCACCATCTTTCAGATGACTTGGAACCAGGTTATCACATTTGTATCCCAAGCCTAAACCTGCATTGAGAGAACTACTGTGCCAGTCCCCTTGCTAGAGTACCGAGGACATACCAAGAAGATGGGGAGACTGAACATTCTCTTCATTGAGCCAAGATAATTTCCTGGAATAACAAAACAAAATTGGAAGTCATTAGAAGATTAATAATATTCTTAACAACATTTTAGCTGAGCCCCTCTCCTGGGAAACCAAAATGACTAGATCAAGATTTTCAGAAGGAAATAGGGCATTTTAGGCACTCCAGATCGTTTTAAATTGTATTTTTTTTTCAAGGAGTGCTGAGTTTTCCTCAGCCTCAATGCATTCTTTATTCTTTAGTTCTGTGCTTTCAGTGTCATTTCTTTAAAGCAGTATTTTTTGCCTACAAATTAATCAATGTATCTTTAAAAGCAAAGCCCCCTCTTCATGGTGAATGAGTGGGATAAAGCTGATAACAAAGCATCTGGTAAAGCTGATATCCTCAGATCACAGAATTGGACTGAGATAGGGCTGCTGATTTTATTCATTTGCAGAAAAGAAACTCTGGGGCTGAAATCCTGGCTCTGTCAAAGCTGGGGAAATACTATGATCCACTGGGTCTGGTTTCCCTCAGTGCGTTGCTCTTTCATTCTTCTGTGGTGTTCAGCTCTCTTTCTACTTCTCAATTCTCCATTCAGCTTGGAGCCTTTTACGCAGTGGGAAAATACTCCACAGCGAGCAAGATATGAAAAACAGAGCTGCTATTTCAGCCTGAATGCTTGCAGTCTTCTCCAGAACAAGGCATGTTTACTCACCCTTTCAGCAGCACTTGAGGAGTAAATACCCACTCATTTAACTAGCTGCTCACCCGCTCTCACTCCTGGGGCTGGGATCAGTTTGATAAGAGTGAATGTACATTGAAATAACAAGCTTGATAACTGTGGAGGAGTTATTTAAGCAGCTGAGCTTCACTTACAGGAAAATCTATAGGTGGGGTAAGGGACTGGTAAAAGCCTGTGTTCCTCTAGGATATTTGAGAATCCTTGAGGGTATTCATGTTTACACCTGCTGGTAACTACTGCTGGTTTTGTACAGTTTTATTCTGGAAACACCTCTTTGTACATATATATATATACACATATATATGTGTATTTTCCACACTAGTTGTATTTATTCTGCCCTGGAGCATTCAGAAGAAGCTCATGGTGATGACAGCTAGTGTATGAATTATCCAGCAAAAGCTAGATGGTGACCCCAATGGTAGCCATTTGCCAGTTGCACGAACAGATAAGCTTCAGGGATCAGCAGCAGTTGACAGCTAATGAGCCCTCTGAGGATTTGTGCAGCAGCAAATGCATAAGCTGGATTTTAGAAAGCGGAACTCGCTTAATTGAATCCATCTTTGTACGGTTTTAAAGCAATCAAAAATACACAAAACCCCTTAAATTGTAAAGCAAGGGCTCTAGGACGTGTCCACTGTTTTCAAGCAAGTTACTGCAGGGAGTTACATGTTTGTTTTGGTTCCCTTCTGCCCACCCTCTCTTTAGCACTGAACAAAGCCTGAGAAGGTAAGTGTGTTTGTCAGCTAAACACCAGATTCGCACCTTCCCAACTGTGTGTGTGTTGGGGATAATTACAATGGTAACATTTCTTTTTCTCCTCTAAGCCAACTCAGCTTCGTGCTTTCTTTGTCTTGTTATCTTTCAGAGCATGCTCCTAGAACTATCATCTATCATGAAAAAGTAATGACATTCTAAGGAGAAGAAATAAACAAAGGGATTGAGCACAAACTGCCTTCAGCAGAAAGAAAAAACCCCAGGTTATCTGTTGCTACGTTCCCTTCTCCTGCCACTACAATGCTCAATTCATAATACAGTTTCAGAAAGCAACCACTTTATTCCTCCATTTTGCACCAGTCCCAGCCATACCATACTCTGATTGCTGGTGTTCAGGTAGCTCACACCACAACTCAAGATTTTTCTCATGTAGACTGAGCCAGATCTGGTCAGTGTGTGCTGCCACTGCAAAAACAGCCTTGTGTCTTCGGGAGAACATTTTGGGATGTACAACTTGTTGTGAATGGTAGTAGTGTTCATATCAGAAACCAGCCTGATCCATAGACCTTCAAGGTAGCGGAATACCCACAGCACTTACAAGAAAGGGTTGGTTTGATTTGAAAGTAACCTGGAGGGCAACCTCTATCTCCCCAAGCTTCAGCAGCCAATGAGTAAAAGATGGAAGAAACACTCACGGAATCTGAAGAGATAGAGTATTAGAGAGAGATGAAAAACAAACTGAAGAATACGCTGCTGCTCACCTGCCTGTGCTAATGCAGCGATCAAGCTCTGATGGAGACTTTCCTTGCTAATGTGGCCTCCTCATAGCTGATAATCTCTGCTTCAAAATTGGAACAGTAAAATTGGGTAATTTATTTTAATTGCAAAATATCTGTGCTTTTCAGTTTGCTGTTCAAGAAGATCTGCAAGCTATCACTTTAGGGTCATGAAAATCTCATTCCCTTCACTGTCTCATTAGCTTAAATAGAAGCACAGAAAGACAAGCAAAGCCCAAAAGACCTCATCTTCAGTTTGCTAGGACAAACTAGCTCTGGAGGGTTGGATACCTGGGTTGTACGTGGCCCAAGAAAGCAATCTTTCCACTTCTGTATTTGGAAAATAAAGCACCTTCTTCTGACTGTCTCTGACCCTGTTTCTGGCCACATGCTTTTGGCTGCTTTTATTTGTCAAGCTTATCATAGCTTGCATTTGCCATCACCTCAACAGCAAGTGATGCTTGGAACAAGCTTGTTTGCTATGCCAGTTTCCCCAAGCACAAAAATCCTCTTTGACTTGGCAACTTTAAAGCAAGGCTAGCAGAAAGCAGAAAAAAGAGTCAAGCATAAAGATTGCATGAGACTACAGCATTTTTGTTCTGGTGCACACGATTTGCATTTATATCCTGCCTCACTACAAACTCACTGGCAGTTAACTTGTGCATTTGTTTAGTATTTTAAGGCAAAAAAAAAGAGAAATGCTTCAGATGGTGGCCATTAAGCACCAGCAGCAACTGATCAGGGATGGAGCAACAGCTTTGCTAAATTACATTCTCTGCTGCCAGGCTACGTGTAGTTGTGGTGGATGCTATGTCTTCTGACAGATTTGAGGGGGTGGGAAGCTTTCTTCATATATGCTCAACAGGAAGATTCAGAAAACCGGGTAACTCTGGAAAGTAACGTTTCAGTTTTGGAACAGAAAAATCACAGGCAACTTTCACTGCTGCAGATGAAGGAGCACACAGTTCACATCCCAAAGGATGGTGGCCCAGGGCACGCTATCTAGGGTTTCCTGTCTGGTGATAAAAAAGCGTAGGGACCTCCCTCTAGCAGCTTGCCTCCTCCCTGCTCCCCACAGCAGCACCACAGCAAGTGTGTGGGCCAGGGCAGGACAACTGGTCATGCCATTCCCCCCTTCCTAGCTCTCCTCCTGCCAGGCCGCTGAGCAGGCTCTCAGGTAGCATCCAACCCAAGGAGTGAGGTGGCTGCCATGTGTTTGGGAGAGCAAACACCCCCTGCCGGAGCCCACACCCTGCTTGTGGTAATAGCTACTAAGGCTGTTAACAATTTCTTCTTTCCTTTCTGCATCTTCTGCAGTGTAAGTGATGCCAAGGGTCCATAGCACAAGCTCTTCCTTCAGAGAGGAACTCTACCATATTTGGGTTACACTCAGGGATTTTCAGCTGTATTTTGCTTCTACAGAAACCTCTCAATTTCTCTCAGGTTTTCTGTAAATGGGAAACGCACCCCAACCTCTCCCGCTGCCTCCCAACATCTACAGAGGCACCTTAGAAGACCAAAACAAAGACTTAGCAGAATTGCCTTAAGTCTAGGGGAGCGGGTACAAACACAGCTTCTTTGATCTTCCAAAACAACTTCATCTTTGCAATGAAATACCCTCGCTGTTCCTGCAGCAAATCGAAGATAACTGGATCCCTGGATCAAAGGTGAATTGTGAATTAGCAATGGGACCACATGGATGGAGACCTCTTCATCAATCCAGAGATTCACTGAGCAGTATCAACCGCATCCAACCTACCCTCCCAAATCCCACCTCCAACCCATGCATTAACTGAGCAAGGCAACATCAATTTCAGAGTCAAGAAGAGTCCATTTACAATACATAATGATATGTCTTTATTTCATCAACAGAAATGGTGTCTAGACAAAATTCAGTTAACACTAGCAATTCAAATGAATGAAAAGGGTCGGGTGGTTTTTTTTCATTTTTGTTTTTTTGCACAATACTGTATTTACAATGAGTAAATGACATTTTAAATTCATTAGTTCATAGCAATGCTTTCTTCCAAAAAGGTAAAAATTCTTAGTAACAGAGAGTAAGCATCAACAGCCACCTCATTTATTTATACAATAAAAATCACAAGAAACCACAGTCACCTAGAAAAAAAATAAAGACAAGCTTAAGAACTAGTACAATAAAATGATGCATTGAATTAAGTTACATTAATCGCATAGAATTTGTGTAAAAAGTATGTAGAAAAAACACCTGATGTAACCTGTTACAGTCATTGACCAGTTATGAGAGGTACAGAGGGTTATACAGGTAGATATGTGTGAAAACTGTCCATACTGTTTGACCTGGGGAGGAAGAGAAGAGGGGTTGCACCCCCTTGCATACACTGATAAAACCCTGTTTTGAATATGGCCTCTGAAGTTTGTAAGGCATATATAAGAGGTGCACTTGTAACCAACTGGTTCTGGAACAAACTCTTAGGGCATCCCCACCCTTGAAATCAAAGGTGATTCTTGGAACTATGAGTAAACCACCACGCACTGAATATCACCAAAGTGTTTAGTATCATTCCTGCTGGTCTGAGGGATCCAGATAGCTAAAGGCAGAGCAAAGGCAGTAGTGAGAACAGGACTGAAGCCATGCACATTTCTCTCAGGTACATCACAAAAGCAGGGTAACGTCGAACTGGGCTGGGGATCCCAGCCCCAGCCCCTTGCGTGGGGTAGCTGCTCCCTTCTCTGCCCACATTCCCGAGGGTGAGCTCCTCTGGTTGCAGGGACGAGCCCAGCCGGACACTGCAGTCCCCACTCAGCTCCCTCCAAATGGAGGGGTTGCTTGGGTTCGTAGCCTGGGTCCGTCTCTGCTTCTAAGCAATCAATGAAATCAAACACTGCCAGTTGCCATTTCTATTTTAGGACGCTAGTTTCTTTCTGCATGCCCTTAATTAGGCAAAACGGACAACAGCGGCACTGCATGAACCACGCAGTGACTTTTTTGCCTATGGAACAGGCTCTGCTCACAGTCACTAAAATTCACATAAGAACAGGAGTCATCTAACAGGCTTTTTAGCAGTCGTTTGGTTGGGGTAATGACCTTATAAAAAGGTATTTTTAGCATTCCTTCCTGCCAAAAAGTGATCTTCTTTGCAAAAATGGCAATGTTATCTGCCTAATACCGTAAAATGCATATCAATATTTGACTTCAATATAAATAACACCTATCTTGGTGGAGTGTAGGAAAATACTGTACACTTAGTCTTTGCAAATAATGCCATTTAATTTTGAGAGAAAAGGGAATAATTATTCTACAGACCACCAACAATAGATCTTTTAAATATACACACAGTATTTGAACATATGCATATACACATATATTGTATTCTACAGCATCAGACCTGATGCCTGAGTCATGAAATACTCCGGGGAGTATCATAAATATACATATATGTATTATAAACAGGAAAATACACAAACACACACTCCGACTAGAATTATAGATGTATGTATACATACATACACATATTATATATATGATGTAAAATTAACTTGGACTGTGTTGGCAGAGACAAAACTGAAACAAAGTCAAAATCTGTTGAGAAATTTTCTAGCAGGAAAGAGAGCATAAGCTCTTTATGTTAATAGTTTTAGCTTCACCTCACTTCCGATAAAAATAAACCACTCCATACTTAGCAGATCCCCTCCTTATGCAAAGCCATCAGCTCCACTGCTCATATTGAGCTAAACCTTCTTTCTCTAGGCAGCCCTAAAATAGAGAGAGACTTTTAAAATGCTGCAGCCATGGGCTACAACATTCACCTGGAGGCACCTCCAGATGCATCTCAGACCAGAAAAAATAAGGTGGAAGCAGCGCTCCTTGTTGCAATGGTAGGGGACATGAAGTGGAGCAAAACGTGAGCTTCTGGAAACCTGGCAAACATTCGCTTTGTCTCACTGAAAAATTCCCTACAGTCTCTATTCTGCAAACCCACCACTCTCTCTCTCTTCAACACCACAGTGGAGGATTACAAGACATAAGTGAGGATGCGGTGCTGATTCTGGGATTGCAACGCTTCACCATGCTTTCTCCTAGTGGATCAGGTTCAATTTTGTTACAGGATTATAGCGATTCCAGCATGCAGATTTGTGTTATATTAGGTAATCATAAAGTTACATGTTAAAAAATCTAACTCTATATCTAGGCATTTTAACTTCTATTTAAGCGCTCTTTAGAATACAGACTTGACAAAGTGTTGGACTCCAGATTAACAACCACACTATCAGCATTAATAATTTCTCTGGCAGCAGTTAATCCATTTAGCAAAGTTATGTATCTAGTTCCCACTCCTTTTTAAAGAGAAGCAGCAGTTAGCATACTAATCACTGTGGCTTGCCTTTGCAGCACATTTTACTTCCTTGGGAAAAAAAACATAACACAAGGATTAGATCCAAAAATATAGTGCATCTTAAAAGCAGCATATACCCTTAGAAAGACATTGAATAAATTACTTGTACAATATATAAAATAATAGTTTTATACTGCAGCATCAAACTCTGACGCCTGAGTCATCACATTAGGAAGTCTGTGATATAAATACCGGGATCTCCTGATAACACAGCCAACATTTTTGCTTTTGTTTTGCTTGTTTTCTCTCTTTCATTTTTTTTTATTTTTCCTTTTTTTCCCCACTACCTTTTTGTTCCAGAATCAGCTTGCAATAAGCTTTAATTGTGTTCAAGGCACCCCCAGAGAACGCAGAGAAACAAACACATTATATAGTGTAGTACTCACCTGACAAAGCATAACAAGCCTAAATGAAATGAGGTTTCCTGGCAATACAAGTATAGCAATGGCAAAGGAAAAGGAGGACTAGATACAGACTGGACAAAGTTTCAAGGACTCATACACCCATGAAAGTGGTGCAGTGCCCAGCTGGGGAGATGGGGTCTTGCCATGCCACTCCCAAGCAATGCCCAACAGGACTGATGCTGTTTGACGAAAGCAAAGAGATTCTTACTTAAGATCATGGTGACCACTGGCCAAAGTCTTTAAAATCCATAAATACTACAGGCAGTTGGGCTTGTTTTCTTTCCAATAGTATTCTTGTCATCGGTTGTTTTGAACCCACGAGACAAGAAGGGTTGGGTATGTGAACTGGCGTCCAAGTCTGAAACTAATTCTCCCAATGTCTTCCTTTAACATTAGCCCAGTAACTGCTTAAAGAGCCACGTGGTTTAGAATAGCAAAACAACCTCAAAACAAAATAGAAACAAAAACCAACACCACCACCACCACCAAAAAAACCCCACTGAAAAACCATGATACATGTAAATATAGGAAGCAATGACACAAAACCAGCCACTTCTAATGGGAAAAAATGAAATCAAACATCCAGAAAAGCTCATGGGGGAGGGAAAGAGAGAGAGATGAGAGAAAGGTTGAGGAAGAGACACTTATTTGAGCAGTGGTTTTAAATATCAGTTCCCAAGGTAGAGGAAATCAAGAGACCCAGCACCAGTATGAAGCCAGGTCAAACCTAAGAGCTGCAGCGCAATGGGTTGTGTGGGTGGGCTTTTTAAACCGTTGGAATGAGGTCAAGAGTACCAGTTGCACATGAGTTGTTAGTAGAGTAAATCTTCATGTCAGGAAGCAAGTTAAAACTCGGTTTTATACTCATAAAACATTCTATCTATTCATATATATAGGAGGTCACTTAAAAATAAAAAAGGCAACAGAAAAAACATCTTTAAAATACTGTGTCAGTTGACCCTTCCCTCCCACCCATCCCCCCCCCCCGTCCCCCACCCCGGTAGCTATGACTCTATAATGTGATTCACATTTAGTTTTAAATTCTAGCTTTCACCATGGTCTCATAGAAACAAAACTTCTCTGCGAAGCACAGAACTGCTTTGCAACGTCGACGAATTCAAAGGAAAAATCAAATCCCTCCCGCACCACCAAGGAGCTTCTCAGTCAGTTACCTGCGAAAGATGGCTGGGAGGGGGTTCAGATATTTTTAGGTTAAGCTCTTTTAAAAAGAAAGGATGACTCCTCCTCCTTTTCCAACTGTGTGAACTAGGAGTTTATGGCATTTGTATATTTTTGAACATTTAAAGGTAAGGATTTTGTACAGTAATGATTAATACTTAAACATAAATATTTTCCTACATTATATACTAGTTTTCCTTTGTACATGCGGGAAAAAATGTATTTTCAACAAACATGGCACATGCTATATGCACTTCCTCCTCAGTAGCTTGGCTACAATAGTTTGGGTGAAGAGGATAAAAGCAAGACTTTGTGTCGAGTGGGTGACGGTCCATGAGCACAGTCTGAAGATGGAAGAAGCGGAGAGAGGGAGCTGATTCCTCCTCCAAGGTCAAGATGCTGATCTACTCAGTGCCTCAAAAAACCACCAGCGCACACCTCTAGTGTAAACGTTAGCACAGAAGACCACATTATCCTTTAGTGCTTCTGAGAAGCTGCTTCCCCACGCTTGTTTTGTTTTTAATAGGTGTGAACAGCTGGTCATTTTTTTTCAGCGAGAACAAACAATATCAGCCAGTAAAGCACATGACAGTTGTCGTCGATAAAGCCACGCAACCTGGCACACGTAAGGCAAAGAATCACAAATTAAAAACTCAGTACACTTAGAATAATAAGAATAATTATTAAAAAAGCATTAGGCAGATGTTTCTCTGTCTACACTGTACATACAGATGTTATGCTTGGAAAGCTGCTGTCTCATACAGTCATAACATGAGTCAACATTGCTTAAGATATAAATCCAATACAGTTACAACTAAGCCAATTCACTGAGTAGTCTCCTTCAAGACAGCACTCTTTTAGCTGCGGTTTGTGCTGAGGGCAATGCTGCAGGACGAGAGGATCCTGGAACACAAGAGTTGGATGGGCAAGTGACCAAATCAGGTGTTGGCAGATGTATGTTTTGCTCTTGGAGGAGACACTGCTAACTTGACTGCTGAAATGAAACCAAAGTCAACAACTAAGGGTCTGGTCCTGCAACTATGCCTACCCAGGCAGGAATACTGACTTCACTAGACCCACCTCTGCAGCTTGGGTCGGGTGAGCAAAACAGGTAACATCTGAGGACAGCTGAGGTGAGGCTCTCGGGACTAGCCAGAGCAGCAGTTGCTTCCATGAGTAAAGGATGTAGAGTGGGGCTGGAGAAAAAGCCCCCTCCAAGGGTATTGATGTGATCGCTTTTTGCTTTACTTCGTGGAACGTATGATGAACTGATCCAGTTGTCAAATACTTTTTTCTCTAAAGAGTGAAATATACCTTCCCCTATAAGATTCCAAAAGCATCATTAACAGCACTTGAACTTGGTTTGTGAAACAGAAAGAAGTCTGAATATAAAAATAATTCAAGCAGATTCTCTTTACAAATTGTATAGTGAATTCAGTATTTGGCAAGACTGTTTTGACTACATAATGAGCTCCTGAGTGTTTGTCTATTAGCTAAAACTTTCCTATTTTCTTTAAGCCATAAAGCAAAGAAAACCATATACTCAAGTTATACTGAAGTCACGACTTCATTTATGAAACGAGGTTTGACCAGAAACTCAGTGCAAGTGGCAAAGTTGACCATTACTGTACAGTATCTGCAAGAAAATAAAATAACTCCACATTGCTCAAGTGGCACGAATGGCTGTGCCAAAAAAATTGTCTATAATAAAATCTCAAATAAGTTTCCAACATTAAAATTTTATAAATAAGTACAAATCGAATGATATTGCTGAACTGTGAACCGAGGAAAAAATTATCATGTAACAAGTTACCAAACTAGTTCTAGCATTGAAGACAAAAAGGAATGTTGGAACTTGTTTATACAATAGAAACGAAAGCTTCCAGTTTGTAGGATGAGAAAAATTGAGGCATGCAGGGACTTTTGCATATGGATATATATATTTTATATATATTATATATAATATGTACAGTTTAGCTATAAAACTTTGATGTGTAAAGAAGCTGTCTTCAATGAAAAATTGAACATTCAGAGGAAATTCCTGAGTTAGGGTTTTGTGACATGGGCCACTGAGAAAAAAGCTGCGGTTGGGTCCTCAGAGGTGTTATGTCCATCCCTGTTAAGATTGAAATCAACATACAAAAACAGTGTTGCCACTGCTTCGTTCCCTGCCTGAGCAAGGGATAGCACCATTGTGAAGAGAACTCCTGCTTGTAGAGAGGAGGGAATACTTAAAAACAGTATTGCTGCTAAGACCACTGTAGTGTGCACCAAATACGTTCTTCTAGACAACAAATGAACACTGCCACTGGCTGACTGAAGAACACCTGACCAGGTGTAACGTTAAGGTTACAAGTCACTAGGTGTAATCTTTCCTAGGTTGTTCATCTGTTGTACATTTATCAGTCATTTCCTGACAGAAGTCTACCGTGACCGTCTGGCTGCTCTGCTCTGCTGGAAGCTCTCTCTCGGGGTAAGTACCTGTGTCGGCTCCATCCAACCCCCCACCGGCAGAACAATTCTCCGAGATGTTGTTGGGCAGCCAGGGTGCTCCCAGTTGCACCGAGCCTTGCTCCGAGCAGCACTGCATGCTTTCCCCAATGCACTGGGAGGTCACCAGGCTCTGCTCCACACCAGCTGGGGAGGGGCTGACGGTGGTTGCCGGCTGTAGATCCATGGGTCTGAGAACGGGACAGTATCGGTGGAGAGCTTGGATCTGTTCTGGGCTCTGCATATCTCTACACACTTCTTGGGAAAGACACGAGAAGTTGTCTAACAATTCTCCCATGCTTGCTTTCAGTTGGTTCCTTTCTGAGAGCAATTTCTCCTTCTCACACACCTGAAAAAGAAAGAACGTATCTTAGGTTGAGGAAGGGCCATCCACCAGCTGCACACTCTAGGCATGTCCACAGCAGTACTCAGGAAGAACACCAACATGTCACAGTTGGTTTTACGGGTAAAGAAAAAGTCACAAAGACATCAGGTATTTGACCATCATGAGGGCTGTGTGGACTACAGCTTTGGAAACATCTTTGGAGTTGAACAGTCGACTTGGAAGAGGGTACAGTTACAAGTTATTCCCAAGAGACTGTTAGTTCCCTCTATAGACTAAGAATGATTGGATGATACAAAAAACACTCAGAAAGAAACATTTTGATGAAGAAAAGCCATTACCCATCTAAACAGCAAGAAAACAGGGCTTAGTTCTTGAAGTTAGGATATGTTGCCAGGACAGTGGTGAGTGCTCTCCTCGCTGTACTCAGGAGGCAGACTGGGAGGGTTAGGCACAGAGCCAGACCCAGCCTGGAGTTACACCTGTAAAAACCAGTGTTGACTCAGTGCAGACTGATTGGGATGGTCCCGCTGCATCACTTGCTGTCCCAGGAAGATGGGTATATAGCTCAAAGGACTAGATGAGATTTTGTAGAATACCAGAGCTATTTCCAGAGCTGAGCTGGCCCCCAAAGCAGCGCAGTTGTGTACCTCACCTAGTAACACTGCTAAACCCAAGCTGCCTCAGCATCTGAGGTGTGAAAACTCCACAACTGAGATCATCCAACTATGGGTGGCTGTTGACAGCTGATAGTATTGCCCTGGGTCTGAAGCCTGCACTAGAAGCACACAGCTGTGCGAATGAGAAAGAGAGCAGTGCACATGAAAAGAACCAACTGCTAAAATATTGATAAATCTATCAAGAAAGCAAAAAATTATAAAAAAATAAACAGATGCTCAAGTACATCTTGAGATAATGAATTATGGAAGAGAATATGCTGTGAGTTTGCAGGGAGAAAAGGAAATGTAAGTGGGTAGATGGATAAGAGGGAAAGCAGGCAAAAAAAATACCTATCAAACTCAGTGGATACAACCATTAAGCTCACTGTCTGCTGTGAAACCATCTGTGTCAACAAGATGGGTGATTTACAGGAATTAAGTGCAGGGGGAGAAAGAGGTCTTTCATAAAAAAGACCCCACTGAGTGAAAACCCCTTAAACCCCAGTACCACTACACAATTCAGGAGACTGGACATTACTGGTCACAAAGCGGACAGAAGATGACAAAGGAATTTCCAGTGATGATGTGTGAAGTCAAGTGGAGTTTCACTGCTGGCTCTCCTAAGTGGAAAAGTATAGATCTTGAAGCAGACTACCTGCTTGGACAGCATGCTTATGGAGGGAGGGCAGGAGTGCTGGAGAGGCAACGTTTAAGTTTCATGAGTTTAATTTTGCAGCTTTATACTCTTGCACACCTCGTGATCGTCTTTTTTTATTAATGTCCATTTTCAGAATGATGCACCAGCTCCTATAGAATACCACTGAATAGTTTAGGTTGGAAAACACCTTTAAGATCAAGTCCAACCATTAATCTAACACTGTCAAGTCCACCAATAAACCATGTCCCTCAGTGCCACATCTACATGTCTTTCAAATACCTACAGGGATGGTGACTCCAACACTTCCGTGGGCAGCCTGTTCCAACGCTTGACAACCCTTTTGGTAAGACATTATTCCTAATATCCAATCTAAACTTCCCCTGGTGCAACTTGAGGCCATTTCCTCTTGTCCTATCACTTGTTACTTGGGAGGAGAGATTGACACCCACCTCACTCCGTCCTCCTTTCAGGTACTTGTGGAGAGCAAAAAGGTCTCCCCTCAGCCTCCTTTTCTCCAAGCTGATCAACCCTAGTTCCCTCAGCCGTTCCTCATAAGATTTGTGCTCCAGGTCTTGTACCAGTTTCATTGCTCATCTTTGGACCTGCTCCAGCACAGGAGCATATCTCTCTTGTAGTGAGAGGCCCAGAGCTGAACACAGTGTTCGAGGTGCAGCCTCACCAGTGTTGAGCACAGGGGTACAATCCCTTCCTGGGTCCTGCTGGCCACACTATTTCTGATAGGATGCCACTGGCCTTCTTGGCTCCCTGGGCACAAGCTGGATCATATTCAGTGGCCATCAATCAGCACCTCCAGGCCCTTTCCTGCCTGGCAGCTTTCCAGCCACTCTTCCCCAAGCCTGTAGTGTGTATGGGGTTGTTGTGGCCCTAGCGCAGGACCCGGCACTGAGCCTTCTTGAATCTCACACAATTGGCCTCAGCCTATCGATCCGCCCTGTCCAGATCCCTCTGTAGAGCCTTCCTACTCTCCAGCAGATCAACGCTCCTACCCAGCTTGGTGTCATTTGCAAACTTAATGAGGGTGCACTAGATCCCCTCATCCAGATCATTGATAAAGATACTGAGCAGAACTGGCCCCAGTACTGAGCCCTGGGGAATACCACTGGTGACTGACCACCAACTGGAGTTAACTCCATCCACCACCTCTTTGGGCCTGGCCATCCTGCCAGTTTTTCTCTCAGCCAATAATACACACATCTAAGCCATGAGCAGCCAGCTTCTCCAGGAAAATGCTGTGGGAAATAGTGTCAAAAGCTTTACTAAAGTCTTGGTAGGCAACGTCCACAGCATTTCCCTCTTCCACTAAGCAGGTCACCTTGTCATAGAAGGAGATCAGGTTGGTCAAGCAGGACCTGCCTTTCATGAACTCTTGCTGACTGGGCCAGATCACCTGGTTATCATGTATGTGCCATGTGATGTTACTCAAGGTGATTTGTTCATAACCTTCCCTGGCACTGAGGCCAGACTGACAGACCTGTAGTCCCCTGGATCCTCCTTCTGGCCCTTTGTGTAGATGGGCATCGTATTTGCTAACCTCTGGTCTGCTCGGACCTCCTAAACAGGTCAAAGTCTGCCCTCTGGGAGTCCAAGGTAGCATTTCTGCTGATCCCTCTCCTTATTTCTAGAATCAAAAATTCTTCATCATTTTGCGACTGCTGTGCCCAAGACAGCCTCCAAGCATCACACCACAGAGTCCCTCTCTGTTTGCAAACAGGGCCAGCAGGTACCTTCCCTAGTTAACTCACTCACTACATAATGCTACATACTCAAGTCCAGCTTGCTAAATTTACATTTCTTTTGAAGAATTCTGCACCTCAAAGGGGTTTTGATTCTTGAAATTCAGTAGGGATCAGGACCACGGGGTCACTCATACACTTTTCGTTCATTTCCCCGAGATGTGTGTGCGTGAGGGGGAGAGAAGGGGACTTCAAAATATTATTTTTGCCTACACACAGGGTTGAATATGTTAGACAATAACAGTAATGTCAGAAGATTGCATAAAGCCAATGAACCCAAATAAATTCTCAAGGAAAAGCTACAGGTGAAACCCCACCTTGCTGCTAGCCCAGCCCTTAAGAGTGGTGCTCTGCTCTGAAGAACAAGAGACATCCCCATCACCAGATCAGCCAATACTGGATCTGCTTCTGACAGCCTGGATGAGGATTTGCTCTTTCACCCTGCAGAATCTCTGACTCAGCCCGCACGCACTGTGGGTTATGCTCAGTGCAGGAGCATAATCCACAGTGTTGGATTAACAGCTGCTCACTGTTTTGTTTACCTTTGATGTTTTGTTTGTTTGCATCAGGGGAGCACCACTCCGAACAATGTTTGATATTAATCTCTGCTTCTTTTTTTTTTTCCCCCCAGGACTTCAGCAGCATTGTATCTAAAGGCTTCACAAGCCTGGATGATTTAAGCCTCCCATTCAGCTTATGGGGCCAGTGTCACATCCCTGTTACAGAGGTGATGCAGACAGGCAGAGGCAGTAAGTGATTAACCCAAAGTCATGAGGCTTTCTGCCATTTGTGAGGTGACTGTAACTCAGCTTTTTCCAACAGATGCCTCCTTCATACAACATTTGCTACAGCTTGTGCAGAGAATGAAGCACGACAAAGCCTACACTAAAGGCCACTATTATGACAAGAACAAGAAGTACCTAGCTCCCAAGACCCACCATGTTCAACCTACAACAGAGCATGTTTCAAATGTGCACAGAGACATTTAAGTCAAAGACTCCAAATAACCTCTAATTTTAACAGAAGATGGGTACACAGAGACTTCAGCAAGGAAATCAACTTCAACTCCTTTTTTTATCTATGTGAACAAATTAACTTATCACTTAAATCCTTGGAGGCTGGGTCTAATGCTTGACTCCTAAATCTATGCTCTGTAATGCACTTACACTATACAGTCCTGCATGCTGCCCACCCACACTTCTCACAGCAGCTGAACTGGGGCTATTGCATTTTTTTTTGATGTTTCAGAAAGCTTTTAGGACTTTCAAACAGATGAGGAGGTTCTAACCCATGCTGAAGTTCCAGTGTTGCATCTCTCCTGCTGAGTGACACCCACGTAGACATTTCTTTCCATGTAGACATTTATTTCCCCATGACCCTTGTCTCAAGCCTTTTTTTTGTTGTGTACCATTTTGCTTTCTCAATGGGCAAGGGATGACAGGGGAAGAGGAGCAGGGCCCTCAGACCACAGGGGCATGGTCACAAAGGAAGGGAGTTTTACCAGATGAGGTTCCTGTAGCTAAGATGTCTACATCTGACATGGCTCTCCAGGTGACCTTATTTAGCAATGGAGAGGAACAGGCAGTTCTGGACTGTATGTCACCTCCTCTGCAGCACCGGATGAGACAAATAAAACTTGTCATTTCTCTTCACTGACTATAAAGGAAACTAGGACAAGTAGCTCCAGTGCAAGTGTCTATATTGTACACATCTCTGTGTAGCCACCCAAACCACACCTGAGGTATTCATTACTGAAAGAGAGAGGAATTTCATGAGCAGCCACTTAGCCTTGCTCCGGTCAACTCACTCCTTCAGATTAAAATGTGGTAGCACTGTCCATTGACACATTAGCACACAGGAGACCTGTCCCCTGATGTGCTCTGGCCAGCAAGCAGAGCATGCTTTGCTCTCTTCTCCGCAGCAGACTACTGTGAGAGACAAATGGCAATGAGGGTTGGGGCAAACCAGCAGCTGCCACCTGAACCAGGTACATAAAACATGAAGCCCAGTGCAACGTGGAGTGGGAACAGGCCTTTCGTGTTAGACAGTCTTTGAATTATGGTGTGTGTGTGTTTCAGTCCATGCCACACCAGGAGCGTTAGAGGAGAAAAGACAGCAAGAGCAAGGAGGAACGTACCCTTGCCATCCCATTGACATACACCAACGGATGCTCACTTGTCTGGATATTCACATTCCTGGCTTTTCAGTTCCCTTTCCATTTCTGCCATTTGCTCAGTAAATGAAAAGAACTGAAGAAAAGACATAGCGAGCTGAAATATCCTGAAAACACTGACCTGCCTTCTAGCACACAAAAAGAGAAAGAAAATCTCCATGGAGAGATGAATCTGGTCCTGCCACACCACTGTTTGGACCAGACAATCTCTGAAGTTCTCTTCATACCTATCTCTTTTGAGCACTCCACAAATCCATGATGAACAGATTGTTATGGTATTTAGGCACAGAAATGGGGCTTGGATGAGGAAATGCCATTGTGGAGGCACTGGAAGTACTGGGAGTAAGTTAAACTGCAAGAAGGGAGCTGTGATACAGGTTTCCCTCCTCTTCCAACTCATTCAACAATTTATTCTTGAGGTATCAGAACAAAGAGATATCTAGGCCTCATTCCACTGTGTTTCCCATAGACATTACATACACATCTACCAACATATTTTTGTGTATTAATTTTTCATACTAGTGGATCCACTTACTCATGTACAAACCCACTGAACCCACTAAACGCTGGACAAGAATTACTGTGAGCGCTGTGCAAGCTGCAGCATGAGGGTAAGTGGAGACACAGCAAGAGCACACAACTCACCAACTTGCGGATTTCACATTCTAGGTTCTGAATACAGTCCAGTTTCCTCTTGCGGCAGCGCTGAGCTGCAATTCGGTTCTTGCTGCGCCGGCGGACATCGTGGATGAACTCGAGCTGCTCTGAGGTTAGCTTGTGCATCTTTATCATCATCTGGAAATCATTCCTTGGAAGATCTGTGATTTGATCAACAGGAAAAGGAAGTTTCACCTAAAACAAACAAATAGAAAACAAGAGAGAAGAGTCATATTTTGATTGCTGAATGCAAGCCAAACAACAGTGAGTGGAAGGATAAGTACCTATGCTGCCGAGCCCTAAATAAACAACAAAGTTTTACACTAAGCAGGTTTTTAACACTCCCTTGTGGCACATTGAGGAGGTCCAGCTGGTAAGGATCAGATATAATTGTATTGAAATCAGCAATACAGATGAGTCTGAGGTAAAAATGTCATCATTCTAAAAGGCTCTAACAGATCTCCTTGCATTAAAAGAAGGTTCTGTCCACTAAGAGAGGCAGCCTTTAGAAAACAGGGAGGTACCTCACTGCTATTAATTTCAAACTAATTTCAATGAATGAGCTATTACCACAGCCGAAAACCTGTCTCTGCATGGCCTGCAGGACTGCAATTTGGAGTAGGTGTGAGGTTAAAAATGCAACCTGACACCTCAAATGGATGAAAAATACCATATTGCAATAGGAAAGGTCGTCTAATCAACATTTCAACTGAGCAGTACACCATATAAGAAGAAAGAGTCAGAGGAGTGTGATGCAATTTATCCAATTCTGCTAAAATGTATGCATTTTGAGATAAACCAATATCGCTGACATTCTAATGTTTTTGTAGAGTGAACAGCACACAACTTGCATTTCTTGAAAAAAATCCAGTCTTAAACTTCAGTTACTTGCAATAAACCATCTTTCTTTGGGCCATGAACTGCCATCCCGTTTTAACCTCGGCCATGCAACAGTAGCTCTAGGTTCTGGCCTCAGCAATTCCAACCATCTCTCCAACTCCCACTGATGATGCATTAAAGCAAAGCAAAACACAAAACTCCTGCTTGGAGCAACGAACACACACTGTCTCAAAACCTGGAGAATGGTGGATGCACTCAGAAGACTTCTGTTAACTTTTTTCCCAGACCTATCAGCTTGCTCCAAACAAAGCGAGCACCTCTCCCTATGAACTGTGCTTCACATCCAAAACATGTTCTTTGGTGGACTGCTGTGTTTGGTGGTCAAATAAGAATCAATTGACGAGGATGAAGATCACAACTGAGTATGACCCCTTCTTTTTCTGAGTCATACCCACACTGCCCAAAAGATGGCAGTAAATATTTACATTGCTGTCCAGATTTGGTACAATCCAATCTCTCAAACAAAAAGAGTATTCTGCATGCAGGCTGCCAAAGAAGATACAACTTCAGTTACTCCCGCCAAGTAAAAGATATGGGTTGAAAAGGTTAATTTTTCTATTTAAAGCATGGTTATTGTCTTGAAATAATGCACTTTAACTATCTGGAGATAAAGAAAATAACAGCATAGATTAGAAATAAGTTATTTTCACTGTAGAGTTGAGTTTGTTTATGCAGAACAGTTTGCTGAGGACACATGTACACAACACACAGCAGTGACCTCTGGCACCAAGAGTCATAGACCCTCGCTGGGCACCTGGATCTGCCGATATCCAGCTCTTTGCCTTACTCATGACCTTGTGTTTTCTTGCACTCTTCTGTCACTGCTCCACACATCTTGAAGCCTGGGCCATGTGAAATCCAGTGCATCCTTTCAGACGGTTTCTTGCCTTGAACCTTGTCCCTCTGCCCCATGTATCCAGTTGCACACTACCTGACATGTCAATTGAAACTAGCAAGAAACATGGAACTGCCCCAGTCCCCCCAAATTCCTGCTTGTACACACAAAGGCTGACCTTAGGCATGGTGATGTGTACTACCTTGTTTACAGACTGCTAACTAATGACATGAAATCCGTTTGCTTTCCCCTCCCTAGCCTTTGGATGATCAACATAAACTTGGTGTCACCTGCTTTTCTCTCAAGCTTCAACCAGGGTCTGAAAATGAAACCAGCTTGTGCTCTCCTCTGAAAGACACCACAGTTTCACTGCAAAAACAGTCCTTTCACTTTCCCGTTTTTTCCTTAGTTTCTTCAGTCAAAACCAGAAAGTAACATTAACTTTATTTCTCCCTCCCTCTCCTTTCAAACATATTTACTTGCAAGGAGATGTGTTTGCAGCTGGAATAGGAATGAAAGGGAAGCAACTTCTAGCTGTCAGGCAGAAATTGTTAAAGGAAATGGGAAAATAAATAGAAACAATTTATTTAAAAAAAAAAAAAAAAAAATAAAGATTGAAAATAAACCCATCTACACAGCAGGCCAGAGGCTGCTATCAGTAAACCCAGCATAATCCCACTCCTGTCATAGGCAGCACTGCACAGTATCAAAAACATGAGAGTGGAAGAGAGTCAGAGTCATTTCCTTCACCATTCACAGCATTTTTATTGCCTGCCTCCCTCTCCAAAATCTGCTGTCGACTGAAAAAAAAACCCCAACCACCAAGCCTTTGGCATAGACACAATGAATAACTGCACCAGAATACTGCTGCCATGAGAGGCTAATGGTGTTTTATGCTGGCACAGGGCAAGACTCTCAGCTGGCATTTATCCTCACAGAGCAGTAAGTCAATTTGTAAGAGCCAACCACTGTGGCATGGGTGGGATTCATCTGACCCACTTAGAACTGTATGAAATAATGGTTTCACTAGCTGGCACTGAGAACAGAGAGGCCTTCAGATGGCAATGCATCCCACGCTGCTTCTCCCTCCTCCTAGCTGCAGAAGGAGCAGACAGGAGGCTTAGAGAAGATGATGCATCTTACAGTATCTAAAGTAGGTGAGAGAAATCTTACCTGTGGTGTCTGAAAAAGGGCAGTGAAACTTTTCTAAGATGTGTAAGAAAACCCCAGCAAGTATGTTTTCTTGTAAAATTTTCTTTTTAATAACTATGAATTTTATACAGGAAATTACTGTCTACTCTTTGGTTTGGACTATTACAAACTACAAATATAAACTGGATCCCTCTTCCTTCCAGGAGTTACTCCAGCCAGAGCTAACCTCACAGAGCTCTCAAATCTTCCCTATCAGCACAACTACTCTTTCCCTGCAGCAGCAGCTCTGTTTCCACCACACAACAAATAAACTGGCACTTTCTGCCACTGCTTGCAGCCTCTACCTGCCCCTGGCTCTGGCTGATGCACTCCTGAGAGGACAGCCAACCCAGCCCGGTGGCAAACGAAAACCTGTTTATGATTTCATGGCATTTTCTCTCCTCTGTATTAGCTTAGGATGCCAGTGTAAATGTCATTGCTTTGAGTGGCTAAGTAACAGCAGCAATCTAGACAGATGGGGACAATCATTGACTCAGCACATGAAAGGCCCACATACAACCAATTAATTACTTCAAGCTTCTCTAGTTGGTGCCAGTTTGGATCATATGCCAGTTACTGCTGTGCCACTCACGTACTGTACTAGTTACTGCTGCTACTGCTCTCCCCCTCTCCTTTTCTATGGAATGAAGGGAAGGACCAAGGCTCCATATTCCCTCTCATTAAAATACAAATGTCAAGTCTTGGGAACGTCCTTATTTTATGAATAACATTAGCTTTTCATTCTTTATTTATATCTAAATTTCAGTATCTTCCTTGAGCTGGCAAGTGCTACTAAAGATAATGAACTTCCCAAGTTGGGCTTAACATCACAGCAACTAAAAGGATATGCGTGTTGGGTGTAAGAAAAAGTTACTATGCACTGGGCATAGGAGGGTGCACTCAAATCTGCTTTTGCAGAAAAAATATCAGGAGCTGGAGAGTCCTTCAAGAGCTCCAGCAAAGTCTTAACTTAAAGCTTAGGGTTTAACAGAATTGACTGTAGGCTGCAGTAAACTAATACAATGTTTAAAAGGACCTTCCTGAAATGTCAAGTTTGTAATGGAAAGCTCTCAGTGTTGTGGTAATCCAGTAATTCTCTGCTACCAGCATGGAGACAACTCCTACTGAAGAGGGGAAAGAAAACAAAACTGCCATGAAGTTTATTGTGCAAGAACAATGTTTGACAAGAGTCCATTTAACCAGATGTTGCCAAACACAGAATTCCCAGTGCTCTGCTGATGCCACTGAGGATACCAGTCAGGGGAATATCCACCAGAGAAGAATGTGGAGAGTAACTTTCTCATTTTCAGATTTGTAAACCCAGTACGGTAAGGAAAGCTGGGGTGACTGATCACCAAATTCTGGGGAGGAACTACATACAAAAGCAAATTAACACTTTAACATGTATTTTACATGGTCTAGTGTGAGGTGTCCCTGTCATGGCAGGGGGGTTGGAACTAGATGATCTGCAGGTGCTTTCCAACCCTAACCATTTTATGATACTATGCCCTTTCTACGTAACAGTCTTCACTAAGTACAAATATTAAGCAGCAAAGAAGACTCAGCTTAGGTAGCGCAGGACAGCTCCAGTAGATTTCTGGTAGAGCAACTTTGGTTTACCCCCTTTACCGGGCCTCTGACTTCTAGTACTTTGTTAAGCATCATCAGATGAACAGCGAAAGGGTGGCTGCCTGTCACTTGGCACGGAGGGATCTGGGCTCTCACTGAAGGTTATTTCCCTACAATATCCTCAATGGTCCAATTGCACTAGCTTTGCCTTTATGAAAATTTCCTTTGAAAACTGAGTCACTAAACCAGGCGGGAAATTCTTTTGAAATACAAATGAAAGACACAGTGAATGCAATTCTCTAGATAATAATAGTTCTTGGAAAACTCCACCTCTCACCTCCTCCTACCCTTGTTTATTCTTTCTCTAAGAAAACTCACTCATCGAATTAGACTGAGAGGATTTCTTTTTATCTGGCTTTGTAGTACAATATTTTTTACAAGTTTTCTAGTAGGAAAAACCATAGATATTTCCTGAAGAAAAGAAGTATCAAGAAAAGTAGGTAGTGCTGAAGTTTCTGTTCCTAAGTAGGTTAACAGATTGACAGACTACTTCCTTCTCAACAATTCATTATTTCAGGGCTTATTGTCTTGTTGCTATTTAAAGCAGGATTGTCAGAACTTGCCTGCAAGCACCGAGTGTAAGTCTTCTCTCTAGTATTATATCCCAATAATTGATTTTTAACAACCTGTTTAACAGCCTGAGGGAGCTGGGCGAAAAGAGCAACACAAACTGTTAAATGTTGCTGTAAAGTCCCAGCAGCTCAAGTAACAGCCCCACTCCTGCCACTCTGTAAGAGGGGGATACCCCTCACTGCACCTGCTGCTTCTATCACAAAGCCTTAAGAAAGGGAAATCTCAGAAGATTCTGGGTATTCCTTAACAGGAAGGAAAATGAAAAACAAAGACATCTCATAAAGGATTGTCCTGGGTTCAGCAGCAGCATTCATTTTTCTCCTTCTTGGTAGCTGGTGCAGTGCTGTGTTTTCGACTTTTGGCCTGGGAACAGTGCTGATAACACCCATGTTTATAGTTACGGCTTAGAATGTTTGGTCTGACCAAGGACTTTCTGAGTCTCATGCTCTGCCAGGGAGGAGGGGAAGCTGGGAGGAAGCAGAGACAGGATACCTGACCCAAACTGACCAAAGAGGTATTCCATACCACAGCACGTCATGCACAGGATGGAAAACCTAAGGGCAGAGGCCCAGAAGGGTGGGAGGGACATTGCTTGGTTGGGCTGGGTATAGGTGGTGAGCGATTGTATTCTTTTCCCTTGTATTTGCCTTGTCATTATTATTATTGGTGGTAGCAGTAGTGGTTTGTGTTATACCTTAGTTACTAAACTGTTCTTATCTCAACCTGTGGGAGTTGCATTCTTTCGATTCACCTCCCCATCCCCCTGGGACTGGGGGAAGAAAGAGAGGGGAGTGAATGAGAGAGCGACTGCGTGAGGGGCTTAAACCATGACAAGGATTTACCAGTGGTGTCATGGGGACTGTCACCTCCTCTGACCCCAATGGGACAGAGAGGCTGGTCATAGAGTAGGGTCAACTTCACACACATGGCACTCATGTCAAGCCCTAACACTCCACTTTTGGCATCAAACAACATGGACATATGCTCCTGAACAGCATCTACCTGCAGAAAAGCAGTGTCCAAAAAGAGCAGAGAGAAGAAACCTTTCACCTACTTCACACACAATCAATACACTGGCAAATGATGTTTTGTGACATTAACTCTGGGACCAACAGCACTCCAGGGGCCAAGTCAAGACCAACAAGGTCCAAATTCCTGGGGAACTGAGCAACCCCATGAGATAACTGAGGGTCAGAGTCCATCAGGCTTATTTGTATCGTCCAAATGAAAGCCCACCCAGAGCAGAAGAGCCTGCATGACCACCTCTGGAGGGGTGAGCACCTGTGTGTTGCCCCAAGCTATCTTATCAGTGCTTTTTTTAAGAAGACCAGCAAACACTGTGTGATCTGATCCGGCAGGGGGCAAGGGACCCATCTGGGAAGTCGTTAGGAAAGCACAGGCAAAGTGACAATTTCTGGAACGGAGAAAGATTGCCCTGCAGCTTGCAGGCAGGTGAAGGACAGAAAGCAGTCCCTTTCAGACTGCTGCGAGTCTCTCCTGCTGTTTTAATGGCAGCCAAACTGCCAAAAGTAGGTAAAGCAACTTATACCAGACCTTCCTGCTGGTATTTTCTACTGCCGGGTTTAACATATCCTTCACTGAGCCTTCCACAGCAGAGGATCTTGCAGGATTGCAGCATACACCCCCCAAGTTGCTGTATAAATACATCATTGTTTAATGAGGCTGTAAGGTCCTTTCTTGTATTTTAACAACCTTTACAAATTCATTTTTCTGACAAAATCTGCACTGAAGCACCGGTGCGATCTGTTTACCCTTGGCTTGCCCGGGATTGTGCAGTGCAACTTCATGGAGCATTAATTTCCTCACCACATTTCAATGCCTAGCAGTCCTGTTCAAAATGTGCTGCGGAAAAGAAAAAAAAAGGGGGAAAAAAGAAAAACACAGCACCTTATCAGCAGTCCCAGGGAGAAAGCTTGCTCAGCACAGTGCAGCAAACCTTCCCAGGAGGAAACCAGCAGCAAAAGCAGGAGTGCAGCAAATCCTTCCTTAGCTCTGCCCCAGAGCCACACGCATCTGCCTGCCAGTTGCACACCCAGCTGGCCTCCCACTCGTTTGCTCCTCTTGTCCCTCCTGCTATTCACGGTCTCCTGCACATATTCACATACTTTTTTTGGGAAACCACCACCAGTCCTCTGTAAGTTCCTCGTTTGACTCTTACGGACTCGTTTCTGCGGCAGCATCTCCACACAATTAGCCAATTATGACAGCTAATTAATCATCAAACCCCAAAAGGCTAACCTCCCACCCTCTTTGCTGCCTCATGCTGTGCATTAGCCCTTGCTGAGCGAGCAGCGCATGTGGCTGGACATTTGACGCTCCCCCCAGTCCCACTCCCTGCTCCCTTCCACCTCTCGCAAAGGCAGGACTTCACTGAATAACCTTGGTATGGCCAGAGAGGTTCTGCCATAGGGCTGCCAAGTGAGATCCTAAACACAGTATCACAGGCAGCCCCCCAAAGAGACTCCTCTCCCCTCTGCACTGTCCCCGGTTCAGGATATGGGGCCAAACAAGAGCTGTCCTCTCAAAACCACCAGTATAGAGTGACAGGGATTGATACACCTGAGGCTTCCCCAGGCCTTCCTTAGAGTTAAGCAAGCAACTTCTGCCAAGAAAGGTTGGACCAGATGATCCTTGAGGTCCTTCCAACCTGGTATTCTGTGATTCTAAAGGAACCACCCACTTCTATCTGAAATGTAGCTGGAAGAAGGATTGAGGGATAAAATAAACTTCACTCTTATCCCTAGCCCACTGCTAAGGCTGGTTCTAAACAAGGTGCTCCCAAACATGCACTCACTGCTTCCCATGCTGAAGTACAAACTCTCAGTGGAGAATTTGGGCATTACTAGAGGAGCCAGATAGGTGACTTCACTCAGATGCTCTCAAGTCATGCAGTTTCCTAATGAAACTCTATGAAAACATCCAGTCTTTTTTTCAGTTTCTGGGCTCCAAAACACATCTCCATGATTTAAGCCTTTTCTCAAACTAGGGACTTCAATAAAGACAGTTTACTCAATCACGGCAGTATCTCCAGCTGGGCCATCTCTAGGTTTACAGCAGGCCCTCTTTTCCCTTCCTCTCACAGGAGATCTGCATGGAAATTCACAGCTTGCTCTTCAGCCCCAGACCATTCCCCTGCTGTTCCCTAGCAGTCCTGGAAATTAAAGGATAATTTCTCCTTGAAGCCCTTTATGCAATGGCTGCTAGAGTTCATCACCAAACAAACTGGGGCCACGGGCATGAAACACTATCTCAGCTGTCACTTAACAGAGGCAGAACCCATCACCTGCACATGCGAGACACACGCACACACAAAGGGAAGACTACTTGCATACCATTGCCACAGCTGAGAGTGGGCAGCTATGCAACTGTTCAAGTAATCTCACACCTCTATCTCCTCCCACTCTGTCTGCCTGCTCTACTTGGGTTGTTAGCAGTATGCAGCAGGGGCTCTTCGGAGCAGGCTGCCCAGCCCTCCGTGTCAGTGAAGGCATGGTGTGAGGCTGCTAAAACACACCAGCAGCAATAACAAGCGGATCTGGAATCACCTCTGCAAACGAAGGATGAGGAACAGTGCTTTGTGCCCTGGGAGTGGGTGAGGGAGGGATTAGGACAGAACACTGCAGGCTCCTAAGCACGTCGATGCACTTTCATCATTCAGCAGTTTGCTATTGTCCCATACCCAAATTCTGATAAGCGCCAAACACCTCTGAGGTCAAACAGACCTACTTACGTGAAGTCAACCATGCACACTCAGATGACAAGGGAATAAATAGAAGTTACTCTTTGCCTCTATAAACAAAGAAAGTGCTGGGGAAATGCCGAGTCACTGAAAGGATCAAGGGGCAATTAACTGGGTCACAATGATTGCGATATATGTACTTATCTTAAATCCCTACCTCATGCCCTCTGTCTTGCACAGGACATGATTCACTGTCTGCTTCTGAGAATGACCCAGACTCATCGCTGGAGTTTGTTCCATAGGATGGCTCACATTTAATCTGGGCTCGGACTGGGTTGTACAATCCATCCCCCACCACACCAGGCTCCTGGTGCTCGGGCGCCAGGAATCGGGGGCCTTGGGAGCAAGGGGAAGAGGAGAGCTCGCACAGACGCAGGCTGCAGGGTGAGCCGCCGCTGCCATCCTCTGCATATGAGTAGGAAGAGCATGAGCTGGAGGTCCTGGTTCTGGTTTCCAAAGGAGGAGAGCGAGGGCAAACTTTAATTGGCACCGGACAGCTGGTGTTCGGCCGCATCCTTCCCGGCAAGTGATCAGCTGTCAGTCCGCTGTGCGAATAGGTCTGAGAGCTGGGGAGAGACTGGCTACTGCCAGCCCACAGACCCTTTGGCACAGTCTCAGTGAGGTCTTTGTCCAAGCTGCTCACACCAGAATACGAATGCACCGAAGTGTTTACTTGGTCACAAGCATTCGAAGAGAATATAACACTCCTCCTGTCCAGTTCCCCTTCTTGCTTACAGAGAGTTTCAAAGCCGGGCCCCCTGAGTGGCGATCCCACTGTGAAGTTGGAAGCATCCTTCTGCATGGCATGGGACTGTCCATAGTTCCCTGTGAAAGGGACGTAATCAGTTTTGTGGTCACCCTGAGATGTCCCTTTTTCAAAAGGGCATGCTGGACTCCTGCCAAAGTGCTGTTGGGAAGTGCTGGGGAAGCCAACCAAATCTATGCTTTTTGTTCTGTTGAAGAAAGACCGCAAGCAAGAAGAGGAGGACCCACTTTTCGGCCTGTCAACGCAAGTGGGGCTTGGCTGTTTCCTGTCCATTTCAACATCCCCTTCTTTATCCCTGATGTCAGGTTCATCTCCAGACAGGCAAAGTGTGATGCTTTCTTCATCGTTCTCTTCATTCTGAGGCTCGCTTTTTATCTGCCCCATAGCAAGTCCTGATTTGAGGCCATTTCCAGAGCTCTCTTCACTGAATGTGCTTGCAAAACCTGAGGTACTGATGTGTGATGTGTTGTAGACATTCTTGGTACAAGCAAGCTGGTATTTCTTGTATCTGGGGTACCGTGTTACTGCATCTTTGTCCAAATTGTCCTTGCTATCCCTCAGCATGTCAGAGTCAGGCAGCATCCCTTCGCCTTTGTCTGCTCCAGCAACAGTGGTTTCAAAATTGAAGGGCTCTTGGTGCATCCTTTCTCTGGGGCAAGATATTTTTGATGTCTCCGATTCCATTGTCTCCTCCTCATCTCCATCCGAGTTCTCCTCATCGTGCATGCGCTGACAGGCGGTATCTTTTTTGCACAGGAACAGGCCATCTTCATTGTTCAGCAGTTGCGTCTGAAGGAAGCTGAAGCAGGAGTCCTCCAGGTTGTGCATGCGCAGGAATTCTGCGCAGTGGATGACCTCCTGGATGTTTTCTCTGCTGAGTAACAGCTTAGCAGTGTAGGCAAACTGTAACAATGGACCAAATCCCCTGACAGTGACCTGCAAAAAAACAGACAGGGAGATTGACAGCGTTACTATCAGCCCTTGCTATCATCCCAAGTCCTTCATCACATAGTTACTCTATCACACCAGCAGTGATGCTACATCCAGTAACTAGCACTGCTCTCTTCGTGTTGCTCCTGTACACCATTACAGGTTGAGCTAATCACTGTATTTCCCAAATACCTTGAGGACCTATGAACTAAGCCTCTTCTCTAATAAAAGGCTGGAAAAAAACAGACTAGTGTGGGCACTGATAATTCTTGGATATACCTTATTTTAACAGTGATGCAGCACACTTCCACAAAAATAACAATTCAATTTTGATTCCTTTTGTTTTATTCTTTGATACTTTTTGCTGAAAAAGAAAACAGGTTAAGTACTGGCTGCACAGTTCTTTTTTCCATCCCATGGAGATTATTCTCATACAGTTATTTAGTGAGTCTAAGGTATAGCTAACATGAAAGAAATCCACATACATAGTTCAAGTGATACAAATTACTCTGAGTCTCAGCCCAGTACTTAATTTTTCACCATTTTCTTTGTAGAAAAGAGAAACAAATATTTCCAGGACAGTGATCTCCAATCAACTGTTCCAGGTCTGAGTTATGTACCACTACTCGTCCTTTTTTCTCATCATGCCATCTATGTTTTACATTCACATATCATACAATAAAAAATACACACTTCCTTCCCCCCGAATTTCTTACAGCGATATCTTCACACATAACTATCAAATAACTTGCCAAGCCACATGGTAAACTACGGATATAGTCTATTTTTTGACAAAAAATGCACTGGCATTAACTTCTGTTGTATTTTTTCCCTCAATGGGCAGGAAGCAAAGGCAACGGAAAAACTATTCTTCATGAAGCAGACAGAGGCTGCTTCAAAACCTGGGCTCACCATCAAGGATAAAGGTTTTTCCACAAGAAGGAGGTTCAGTGGTTCGGCCACTAAGTCGAGAGACCATAACTCAATTTCCCATTGCACTAACCACCTTCTACGTGATCCTGACAAGTCATTTCAGTCTTGATTCATGAAGATGCCTTCTTGCCTTGCTTGCAAGTGGTGTTCATGAATCTAAGTTTCCTGTGCTTTGCATACAAAGGAAAGGCATTTAGATGGGATTCAAAACAGCCAAATGCCTTCATGTCTATGTGAGGTTGGAATGCAACCTCCTGAAACAACTGAGCCCAGCTCAGTTTCTTCTTTTAAAACCAATGAGAAGAGGAAGCACTGCCCTCCCCTTTTCGTAAAATGGCCTAAAGATCAGAAGAGGGACATAGGAAGTAGAAGACAAGGTCCATTTCCCAGGGATTCGAACTCACATTTCCCAGCTCCTCAGAAGGATATCTTTATCAAGTAGGAATGCAATACCCCAAAGGCGAGCTGCTTTCCCCTGTCCTTCCAATTGAATTCACACCACTGTGCAAGAAGCTGCTCAAGAGGTCAGTGAGACATCAGGCCACGAATCTGTCACAGTCTGATTTCTGATTAGCGTAAATCTGAGTGAATGATTTGGTTCATCCCAATTAAAATCCTATAAATTGCCTACATTGTCTCAGGACCAGTGGAAGAGCTCACATATTTTTGTAGACAATCTTGACTTCCAGGAAAAAGCCTTTGTTATTCAGAGATCTGTACTTGTGATGCTGGATTACAAAGACACCGCAAGTGGTGATGGAGAGAATAATATTTTAAAACACCTCTACAATTGCTCCCAGTAGCTTTTCCATACATAATATTACCGCTGTATCTGCTATTTTAAGAAACAGTGCATTTTCATGCAGATACTTACACACTTGCACATCCGTTTACAATACGCCTCTGGTACAGAATTGCCTAGATTTACAGCTGGCTATTAAACAGATCTCTGCTTTATCAGTGTTACACTTTCTGCCTATCTGTTAGATTATCAGCTCACTATAAAGGCCTATCTGCATTTTATCTATGCAGCATGATTAACAAAATTGCTTGGGAACTTAATGAGCTCCTTGCAGGCCGATGTTTCTCTTTCATAAAATCTTCAGTGTGGGGGCTTACATATTCCTACACATCTTGCAAGCTCCACAGCAGCACAGTCTGAAGGAGAAGCCATACATACCGCCTGGGGTTTCTGGGTTCCTTTTGATGCGGAGGGACCCTAGAGCACCAACCCAGCTCTCCTGGCAGTTGTGTCCCTTGGCCACTAGGTGGAACGACTGGAAAGCAAATGACAGTCATTTGCTGCCCCCGGCCAGGGTTTCACCTGCTAGCCGGCCCCAGCACAGGCACTCTGCAGAGCCCCGGGCTGACTCAGACCACCCCAGAGCACGGTTGTCTCCCACAGTGACTCAGGTTTTTGCTCCCCATAAATCACCATGATAACAGCAGCAAGACAGCTGTAACAGCTGTTCTGCGCTGGATGTACTGGGAACAGAGCCTGAGACTGCACCATGGGCTCCTGACAATGCCCAGCAGATACCTCAAGTGAAAGATGATGAAAACACTGGTGATGAATTTAACCTTACAAGATCTTACCCAGTGACACAACTTTCCTCACTCTTACGATCTTCAGATCCAAAGGGGGAAGGTTTCTTTTCAAGCACACGGTGCTTGTCATTGCCCTCAGGGAGGAATCTCTCAAGTGCCAATGCTTGAAACTGCACAAACAATAACTTTAGAAACAAACAGATGCAAAGCTTGCTGCCAAGTGCGAAAACCAGCGCAAACTCTGCCGCCTGAAGCTGTCTAAATATTGATTCGGTTCCCGTGGCGGGTCCCCTGCCTCAGCCCCACCAGCTTTGGGAACGCCCATATCTGATGCATTCTGGCAGGATGGATGGAATCAAGGCGCTGAAGGAAGCGTGGCTATGAGCATCATACATTGGGAAAGAAAAGGCTTTGAAGCCATGTGTGTTACCATCACACACGCATTTCTGTAGGAAGAGGTAAGAACAGACTATAAAAATGATTTGACCTGACTGATGCATCCCAGTGAAAACAGCTACTGAAACCAAGTTGATCTGTGTTTGCAGAAGGAAACAGACCATTTCTCTGATATAACAGTCCCCTTTTACACGTGAGAGAGACCTTTGCTGGATGAGAAAAACACATGCCAGCAACAATCTCAGTTTATTCCCCCCCCACTCCACTGTAAATAAGATGCCATATGTCCAAGATTTGTTTGCTTTTAAATGTTATTTTCCATGTACATTAATGTTTAAGTAGGCAGATCAATTTGTGGGAATTTCCACCAGGCTCCTTGTCCAAGCTCATATGCCATGTCACTGCTTCCCTGCCCTCCAATCATTTGTCTTATGCCAATTTCTACCCATTTCTGTTGTGTAAATGGGTACAAGAAATTGAGCCATAGTAAAGGTGAAACATACATATAACCATCAATGCACACACAGACAAGAAAAGCAAAACCAAGATTCTCAGAGGCTTGCTTTCCCTTATCTTTAAAGGCAGGTCAGCAGAGGACTTCTCTTGTGTACATGAAACATGCCAAACACCCTGCCAAGTCTAAGGATGAATCACTTTGTCTTGCAACTGTCCCCAGCTGGTCTTGTATGTGTTAAAGCCCATCTGCACAGCAGCGCACAAAGGACATGGGTACTGCGGCCCTACTTAAGCCATCTGGCACCTCTTCTTGCTCTACAGCAATCCAAGAGATCAAGCACCAGGGATACACATGCAGCTGTGCTGTCACAGGTACACCATGCTCAGCATGTGCTACGGAAGTCTACGTCAATTCAGCACTGAGATGATAACGAGCCTGACCACTAAGGTGAAAGAAAGTTCTCCAGCCCTTTATGTGCCATTTGTCTTCCAGATTGAGCTAGCCGAGCCACGCTAGTGTTTTGTATGTCCATGCCCACATGAGTTTATGATACTGAGGAATGGGCTGGAAATAATGCAGTGATATAATCACCATCAAGAGAGTTGTTAATCAGCATTAGCTATATTGAATTTACCAGCAAAATACAGACAGCAGCCCTGTAGAAAATAAGCATGCAAAATCTATTTTAGTTCAGTCCAACACTGCTTTTCTCCTTACAGAGTCCTGTGGAGTGCAATGCTCTGGTTAGTTTTAATTGATTTAAGATACCAGACTTCCACTACTTCCTTTGGGAGATCATTGCCAGACTCTACTTAAAACCTCCCTGTGAGGAAATCTTCCTGCTCTTATTTTCCTCCATCATCTGTCATTACATTTTCTCGATGCATTCCGGGGAATGCTTCTTCCTTTTGAAGAAATATTTGTGTTGTTATACTCTCTGCCTTCCCTTCTTCTTTGGTTGGCATTATATCATTGACGAAAACCTGGCTAACTCAAGGAAAACAATATTGATCACTGTCAGATGGGAGAATAAGAAGCTGAGATGAGAGTCAGCAACCAGAAATGCTAGTAAAGAAGGCAGCATTACAGATGCAAATATAGAACACTTTTAGCACAGCATTTTTCTAAAACTGGGCATGAGCTGTTCTAAAATTAGAAGGAGGGTTACCTCACTTTCGTGTTAGGAACATCGCATTTTCGTAAGGGACTTCTATGGCAGAGATTCTACTTTAAAGGCAGTTGTATACACACCCACAGGCACCACAGGAGACACAGCACTGTGGGTGAACTCCCTCTGGTTCCCTATTGCATGGGGTCTCCTCCACAGCGACTGATCAAGCGTGGAAGCCTCTGTGTTGGCTGCGTTGCCCACACACGGGATGTGGCCTCTGAGCACATGCAGAGGTCTGACATTTTTGAGGATAGGCTGGATTCACTGTGTACTGCAGAGTTCATCAGCGCTCGCTCATTAGCTGCTGCCCAGACTTCCAGATGTCTCAAAATCCCAGACAAATAGACAAAATTCTCCAGTTCTTCACAGACAGTATTTCTTACAGGGGGGAAAAAAAGGTTATTTCCAAGGGAAACATAGATGTCTGGTAACTCTGCTTCGAATGGCATCTGTATGAAAAGCTGCATCTGGAGTGGGGAAGGTCAATCCCTGCAAAATGTCAGCAAGTCTGAGTTCAATTTAAAGAGGGGAAAAGTGATTAAGGGCAAGGAAAGATCATTGTAAACATGTAGGAATGCAAAACTTGGCAATGCAGTATCTAAAATGGAGCAAGAGAATGTTTAGAGTAATCTGATGCATACAATCATCAAGAACAGAGAGCTGACTAGTTTGCGATGGGGTGCTACTGCCGATTGCAAAGAAAAGACTTTGAAGCATGAAAACGTAGCGATTTTCTTTTGACTCTTAAACTAACAGCGAGTTCAGTGAGATCTTGGAAGGCTTTCCAGGGAAGATGATGGATACTTTATGTGTGAGTACTGCAAAGCAAAACCAACAGAGCACAACCTTGCTCTGGCAAGGCAGGCTTTAATTTGCTAGGCTTTTCCAGTCCTAATTTCCGTGTTAATGAGGGCAGAGTGCCAGTGATCTTCTAGAAAACAGCATCAAAGTTCAAGAGCGAATTCATGCGCAATTGTTTCAAGTAAAGCATACCCAGGGCATATTCAAAGAACAAGCTCACTGGCTGGGGTGTGGGAGGGCAGAGGCCCCTCCTCCCCTCAATCAGTGAGATCTGCAGAACATTAGTTGCTAAATCCTACCAAATTGTGGATAAATTAGATGGTCAGACCTGCAGCCCCGCTGAGAAAGCAGAAGTCCTGACAGAGCAGCACAGGCACAAGTTATTATCTGTATGCATTGGAGCAGTCTTTGCGAAATTGATAGTAGCAATGATGGGTTTTCTGTGAAGCATGAACACTGCTTGTAAGATTATTGACTAAATTTTTAGTATTTTGATTTTGAGGTTAAATTCATCACCAGGTACCCAAAAACAGTTGGAAAGCCTACATCTCTAATCTCCAAACACCAATTTATTGGGCCATTTTGTAGGGAAGGATGAAAGGGAAATTGAATCAAACCTCATATGCTGAGTATCAAATCCCAAACTAAATATTAATTTAGAACAACTGGATAGAAACATACAAGTAAAGCGACTGTTTTCTTGAAGAACTCAAAATCAATCTGTTATTCACATATTGGTTTGCAGTGGGCCTACGGTGGTACTCACTTTGTTAACCTTTCAGTGTTGCTACTGCAGTCTAAAGGCATGTGTGGACACCTTCCAAATCCACCTCAGCCCTAAGTTTGTCTAATAAACCCAAGGATGTATCAAACAAACTACTAACTTCTCACTCGACCAGCGTGTTCCTAATGGCACAACTTATATAATCAAACACATGCTGGAAATAGGAGATAAGATTAGTGACAGTTAACTGCTGCTATTTTTTCCACAGCCTGAAGAAGGTCTCTGGGATTAAATATTAACTCTAATCTTATTTGCTAAAATTAGCACACACTGTATTCTTTTTCCTTTACAGCCAATTGCAAGTATAGTGTAGAAGTTATTTTCAGAGTGTAATCTGATAACCAAAATCAGTTACCAAAGCTGTTATTCCATTAAGAGTTAAGAGACTTCCTGGCTATTTACTGTTATTTTTACTTGGGATGTTGGAGACTGGCAGATCCTGTTTTTCCTAGCCTGAACTTATTTGGTTTTGGAAAACTCTTTGGAATTTTCAATATATTGCTAGGCTCAAACAGGTCAGTCGTGTGCAAAATCAATGGTGCTATACATCATGGGTTTTTTCCTATATTTGCTCAAAGTAAGCCTGCACATAGTCAGGAATTATTTTGTAACCATGATCCTTTTACATAAGGTGAGAACATGCAGGAGGCAGGAAAAAGTCAGTAAAAGATATAATAAACAGCAGAGTACTTTTGTAAGTCAATGCCATGGCAGTATTCTACTGCATTTTCCCCTCTTCAGTTTCAATGTTCTCTCACCAGCAGCTTATGGATGTATTTCCCTTATCCGCTCATAAAGCTGTGGAGCTCCTAAAATGAGTAATCACCCTTTAAAATCCAACTTGTGTGAGAAGTATCAGATGCAGGTATTCGTACTGTCTGAGCTTTTAACAAGACAGGAATGTACAAGTTGCTGACAGGGAAGACTGATAAAGAGAGGCCTTTGTTTTCATTCTAAAGCCACTTTTTAACTACGCAGATACCTCGACGGCTCCAGCTTAACATTCTGCCACTTCGCGTTGTACGTACGTACTTGGACAGAAAAGTGACCCAAAGTCCAAGTGACAGTCTGACATCTCCTGCATCACATTGTATCGCATCACATCCCATTGCAGGGGTGGGAAGACACCATACCACCACCATGACAAGACACCCTTGGGCACGAATGCATGCCAGGCGATGGGAGAACTCAGACACGCAGCCCCCTTCTTTGGGAGGCTGATTTACCCACTTTATTTCTTCAATTTCTTAGAAAAAAGTCCCACTGAAAAAGCTGCCACCTGCAAAGCCAAACCAAGGGGCACCCTGGTATCTTTCTAGTGCATCCTTCACAACAGCTTCTTGAGGCAACGGGCTGAGAGCTCCAAGGAGATGCTTAACAACCTTCAGCAGCACTTTTATGAAAGATGCCACATTGGAAATGCTAGTCTAATTCCCGATTTTGTGCCCGATTCCCGCACAGATGCTCCCTTCAGCTTTCCCCCTTTAAAGTCCCAACTTTTGGCCGGATGACAAATTTACACAAGAAGGCCTGTGACAGTATTTACAAATCTAAGGAGAAAAGCAAATTGCTTCTTACTGTCCTCTCCAGCCTAACAAACATTCAGGAGCAGCACTTCAGAGGGCCTCCTCCCTCCCCATTTGAAAAGGAAGGAAAAGACCTATGTTTCTCAGCGCCCATGAAGCACCACAATACTCCTGGTGTGACAGGGAGGAAGGAGAGGTCATTCACGCTAGATTCGCCTCAAGGATGGGGAGCAGCAATTGCAAACTGTGTCCATCACCCCATGAGAAGCGCGTCAGTGCTGATGGTGGGGGAAGTGGCTTGGAATTGATTGCCAAGCGTAAAGATGGCGTAAGCAGCCAGCAGATCGATGTCCATAGTATTGGTTACGTCAGCGCTCGACCGCACGTGACTTGTGAGTGGAGTGTAAGAGTTAAGGCACCCACATACTTGGGGTTTTCTGAACCAGATTCACTGTGGTAATAGCCCCAGCTAAACAGTAGTTTATTAAACCATGAACAGCATACTGCCTGCAATACTATGCATCAAACCAGAGGAATGACAGCTGAAGTACCACTGTCCAGAGAAAATATCTAAATGAACTTGAGTAGAACACTTTCTTCTTAACTAATTACATACTTTGTGGTATGTTGTCAATGTTGGAGGCTGCCCAGCGCAGCTGAAGAACAGAGAAAATTCAAAAGTATGGCCAAGAGAGTATCTGCTGGCAAGAATAGGTGAAAAAATTGGAGAACTTTCAAGCTGCTGAGGTCATACTCTGGGTGGAGGTGTTAGAATTAGAGATGAGGATGCTTCAAGTAACCTTTTCTCTGAAGGAACCACTTGGCTATGACATGACTGAATCAACAAAGAACACATAAAAATCAGTGGCACTAATTAGCGGTTTAAACACCTAGGCATGAACTGGAAGATAAAGCAAATACTGCTGTGATATCTGGCAGTTTGCAATACACTTGTTTTTCCGATGCAACTTACACCTTAAGAAACCTGGAACACAGTAATGAGGGACGACACAGGAAGGTGGCTCAGCAGAAATGCTACCTTCTCTCCTTGGGTGCCTGCACAAGCCATGCTCAAACCATTGAGGAAGGACTGGGCAGAAACGAACAGATTTTAACCCAAGAGCATGATCAGAATTGAAGTGCAACTAAAATTTAAAATTAAAATCAGTCCCGTATTTTTGCAAAAGGGAAACTAAACTGACCCTCAGATTAAAAACGAAAAAAATCAAAGAAGAGAAAGTGTTGAGATGGGAGGAGGGGGGAGGAGGAAGTGGGAACGCTTTCACAGCATATAAATGGTGAGAGAAGAGTCTGTGAAAGATCTGTTTAGGTGCATATCATGAGCCAAAGTGGGGAGAAAAAGGGAAAACAAAAAGCAGTTTAAGAACTTCTCAGGAAGAAAGAAACTCTAGAAGCCTCCAAGTTACACTAGGAAATACCAAAATAAGCAGAAAATTAAGATGCATGTAGAAATGTGCTAATTCAGAGGGTGCTTAGGGGAGTGGTTCGGAGTTTCTCAAGCTGCAATTAATACACAAGCAAACACAACAGTACAGAAAAATTACAAAGACTGCAAATTACACCAATACTCCTCTTTCCAAAGTATGGCAGAATCCATTTATGCGAATAAACTCCGTAATACAGTGTATTAAATACACACTGCATTAAGGACACTGTAATTACTTTATAAAAACAAGGAATACTTCACAGCAAGACATCTCACTACAAGCCCTACTATTATACTTTGCATAGCATAGGAAAGAAAGAAGTAGGCTCTGACAGATATGATTTAGGAAAACACAAGGCTGCGCTCTGAGGAAGAGAACTAAATCAGAAGACAAAGGAGCTGGAGAAGAAGCAGGCTCAGGAAATGGTGCTGGCTAACATCTGATGCAGCTCATGGATGCCCAGCTGTGGGTTCCACAGAGCTGATGATGCCAGTGCTTCCAGCATTAGCTGTGACCATGCATGGCACAGTGTATAAAATCACTGGCATCCTTAGTTCAGGATAGCAGAGAGCACAGCCGCGAAAATACTGGAACATTCAAAATCTAGAGATGCTTCTGCTGGGCTGTGGAAGGAACTGAATATCAAAGGTTTTACTATTGCACTTCAGAAGGTAACCAGACATTTACGATTACTAACTGGTACGCTGAAACCCTGTATAAGTAACCTGGCTTCCTGCAGGCATCGTATTTTTAACACAAAACCTGCCAAATACTGCATAAGTTCTGGTTTTCCTTCCCCTCCTCCCCTGCCTTGCCTTTTAATTTCTGGTATTTTGACACACAGTTTTTCTGCGCTAACCTTGGTTTTGTTCCTGCATGGCTACTAGCAGTTCTGAGGATTATGGTGGCTTTCATTCCACTGCTTGATGTGTTCACATTTCATCAACGATATCCACTCAGCTCAGCAAAGCATGTTTGCAAGGAGAACCAGCCATCACTGAGCTGCCAAAGTTTGTCCCCTCCCATCCTTCATGAGGAGCAGTTAACTCCTCCTGTGGTGGTGCAAAAGGTTAGCTAGCTGCCGTAAATCCCACCATATAAAATCAGAGGTATTTGCTTTCTTCCTGAGATTACGCCTGCTACGAAAAAAGGCAAATGGCTCTTTCAGTCCCTAAAGAAGCATAGGCTCAGCAGGAGTGCCCTACAGCACAGCGGTCAGAGGACAGGAAGGATGGGCAATGGTATTCCAGACACAACCCTGCGCCCAGATCTGTGCTGTTTCCAAGGAACTGACTTTCTCCTTTTTTGACCTATACATGAAATTTTTAAGATCGAACCAGCAGGTGAGGCATACAAAATGCCATCTATGCTAGAACCCCTAGAAATATTCTTCACGTAGAAAAATGATGGCATTTCCAGCTTGACATGTGACTTCCCAGGAGGGTGGAAGTTGGGACTTTACAGCTATTTGTGTGTGTGTGTTTCTACATATGCTCACGTGCACCCACGCATGCTAGTGTGAGAAAGAGACTAGGGAACGTGAATGTGTGCGAAAGGGGCTGAATTAGCCCCATCTGCTCCGAGAAGATCATCATCTCCTTATATTTCTGTTACTGTCATATCATTGCCACACTAGAGTGCTTCTAAAAGGCTACAGCTCTGGCAGCCAGCATCATTACAGCTGCTCAGATTATTAGAAGTATAAATAAAGTCTCAGAGACACTACTAAGAAAGTATTAACTACAACTACCACTGTCTGGTAAAATAATGAACAGTGAAGCGTTATTCTGCTGCCTCAGTCACCAGTGAGCATTTATGTGCGCCTTGAGAAATGAAAACCAGTTTATTTGCATATTGAATCATCCTGGAATTGGTTCTTGCTATTTTATTTTGTTTATCTTTGTAAGGGTCAAGGAGGCTGAAACTCTGTGTTTGCAGAATTCAGTGTACCCCACCTCCTTTTCTGCCCTATTAATTCCACTATCCTACTAATTCCACTTACTATATTTTTTCCACTTCCACTTATTATATTAATTCCACTATCCTACTAATTAATTTCTGTTCCCATTAATTCCAAGTGAACAGAAAGCCATGTCTATAGCCATGCACACGTCTGTCAGAAGAGGGAGATGGGGCAGTGTGCAAGCTACCAGCAGCAACTCTAAAACCTCCTGATGGACTTTTATTCTTGGACCTTGTTGCTTTTTCTCCCTAGATGAGAAGCAAGGGCCCACACGATGTCAATGCCATGTTTGCTGAGCGGATCCTCCTCGCCTTTGCCTCTACTGCTGGCCTGCACTGCTTTGGCTTTGTGAGGTAGCTTTTCCCCACATTCCCAAGTAGTCCTGGGCAGTACTGTCCCTTCTTGACAGCACTGGGGAACTGGGCTTGGTTTCTAATCAATAGAAGTTATGACTTCCCTGCAAGCTCTGGGAGAAAAAGTTCTTAACCGAGTTCCCAGGGCTTATGGTGCCTGACACTGCCCAAACACAACTGCTGTGAAAGAGACATTTTCTCTGCCAGGGCCTGTGGGAAGCTGGTGACTCGGGGTGACAGCACGGTGACACAGGTAGCTGTGGAACATTACCATGCTGGGCTGTTTCTGCTGGAGTGAACAAGGCTGGCCCAGGGTGAGAGCGTCTGTCGGGCTCCTGGGGAAAGGGGCACATGACAGCCAGGTAGAAAGGAAAATCAGCAAGATGACAGAGAGGGGCAGCAGCAACTAAATGCAGTCAGAAATGAAGGCAAAAATGCAATGCTGAGTGGGAGAAAAGGGAAGAGGTCATCTTCAAAGATAGCTTCCCTCAATCTAGGCCAGAAAAACCCCGCACCGTATCTTTGGTGTTTTTATCCCACTGCCCTTTCTCTGTGCCTGTTCCCATCATTCCTCCAGCATCTCAAGCTCCCTTGCCGGGTCCTTTTTCCTCATCTACAAGCCTTTTGTTCTACCAACCCCCACTTCTGCGCTGACTGCCAGCTCTGAGCAGCCAGCCACCTTTTGATTTGCGCACCCCAGGGCTCTCGCTGCTTGCACTGGTATGACAGTGACGGAGGACAAAAAGTGGGGCGCAGACGCAAAAGGAAACACCATCTGAAAGCACTCCCCTCTGCCAGCTGTAAGGGAAGGACAGCTCATAGGAGGTAATCTTCTCCCTCCACATAAATCACTGCTAGGATGAACCTCCGCTCCTGGGAGGCAAAGAGTCGAGCTGCAGCCTTCGTCTCTATTTTCCCTCCAGCATTATCCCTCTTCCTCATTCTCTGCAGCTGGCCTCTTCTGGCCACTAAAGCAGGTTAGATGTGGCGTGCCCTGAATACATGACCTACATTAATTTTTCCTCTTTAATTAAAGAGTTATGTGAAACAATTTGCTATGGGAAAGAAAACAATGCATTGTTCCAGACACATTTACAAAGACAAACATGATATTCCCAAATGAATTTTGTTCCCTAAAAAGCCTTTATGGAAGGCAAAACACAGAGAATGGTAAAGGATTTGCTGAAGAAGAACTGAAGTTCATTTTAAACCAGTGTACCATGCACAAATGCTGTCTTACAAATAGGATTATTTAATTTAAACCTTAGATCTGTCAAGTTCCATTACTCCAATTGGAGCCTGTCGTTTCTTGACTTCATTATAAATCAGGATTATATTACAATTTACATTAGGTAAAGTCACTGCTTCAATAGGAGGCAGCAAAAAAAAAATTACACAGCAGTCGGTAAATAGAGCAAAGTCACTGCACTGCTCTTGAAAGGCAAAAAGTCATCTTGCTAAATGAGGGTCTGAGCTGTCCTGTATCAAGACTGTTCCTAATAAATAAAAGACCTCTGGGAAAAGTGCTGAGCATACGCTGGATCTATTTTCAGCTAGCATCAGCAGCTGCTGCCCCTGGGATCACATCTTTGCTCATACCCTACACCATATGTAATCACTCCAGTGCTGCAACCAGTAAGATAATGAAAGAGCATGGCATAAATCTATACTTGAGTGGAATGCTAAATGAGAAAAATAATACAAAAAAGGGGGAAATAAACCACATTTTCAAGTCATTAGGAAGAAAGACTTTGACATATGAAGTGTTGCAACCATTAATAGCACTTATCATATACAGAGGAGACAAAGAGACAAATTAATCAAACTGACAGAACTGGGACATTTTATGCTAATGCTGGCTCCTGGGTTTTCGTTTGTATTCCTCTGTGTCTGGAAAACTGATACCATTACAGGGCAGGAAATTGCATGAATAACATGCAACAGATCATAAAAATTCACACACCAAGTGCAGAAACACTGCCAAAAGCACTGTAAAAACAAGGCTAGAGACCTCAACAGAGGAACTACCAACAGCTAATGAATGCAAATCAGACAGGAATATTTCCCATCCATGCATAACAATGAGACATAGGCTGTGACTCTGCAGTCTCCTATAGTGTAGGTAAAATAAAGCCTGGAGAGCGAACACACAGATAGCTGAGTGGAACTGCTGGCCAAGCCAGGGTCTATGTTTGTTTGCAGTACTTCAGCCAGCAGTTTAAAGCCACAGGGGAACTGGCATAGCCAAGTGTCGCCTCTGTCTAAATGCACCGCTATGTTAGATTTAATTTAATGAATCAGGTAGAAGACAGAGTAGGAAGAGGATGAAAGAGGAAATAAAACAGAGCCATGAAACAGCACATAGCCACACATAACAAAAATCCCTCACCCCTGTGCAAATCCACAGCACGCAGTAACAACGCTCACAGAGAAAGACATTTCAATATAACTTATTTGGGAAATATAAAAATAAAAACCGTGCTTGCTGTCCGAAGCCACAGCCATGTTGTAAGGGGCAGGAAATGGCAAGAACTACAGGAATGCTGGGCAGGGCACGGTGTAATGCAGGATCTTGCCAAGGTTGCTTCATTTGCTGTAAAGGCTTCTTAGGGACCTTTAAAGAACCCTGGCAAACCAGAGCACTGGTGAAGTGCAGAGAGCTCATCAGCCATAAACACCAAATGACAAATACATTCACTTGATGGGCAGCCACTGCATTTTTCATCGCTCTCTGTTTTTAGTAAAGTGATGCTTCCCCCTTGTGCAGTAGCTACCATACAAACCCAAGGCTAGGACTAACTTGGGCGGGGGGGGGAGTAAAAAGAGTAAAGCTGATACCTTTTGAAGCTGCATCCATTTCAATTGCTGCTCTCACCTTCCCCAGAATAGAATGATATGCAGCTGACAGGACTAAGGAAAAGCATTTCATGTCAGAACCACATGCATAAAGAGAGTGAGGAAATGCCAGCCCGCCCAGGGATGGCTGCTTTCCTGAAGAATAAGTACAGGTCAAGTTCTTCCCACATTTGCTGGAGTACCTCGTGTTCAGAGGTGTCAGGGCAGAAGCTGTTTCACCCCAGCAGAGGCGGGCATGGAGGGCATACAACAGAGAGCCCAGCTCTCCAGTAGACTGCTATGGAGGTTTTACAAAGTTTTGGTCATGTGAATAGAGTTTAAATCCAAACTTCAAAATCTCCTTCTGTTCCTCTGATCACTACTAAAGTCTCAATGGGGTGCTTGGCATGGTACCAAAAAATGGTGTGCACACACAACGACAAACTGATCCAAAAGCTTTCCAAAGACAACAATGGTGTAACCTTTGTTCTAAGGCAATACTGTCCTCGGTTCAGCAGTAGCAGTCATTTTTCTCCTTCTTAGTAGCTGGTGCAGTGCTGTGCTTTTGACTTTCGGCCTGGGAACAGTGCTGATAACACTGATGTTTTCAGCTGCTGCTCAGCAATGTTTACCCTGACCAAGGACTTTCTGAGTCTTATGCTCTGCCAGGGAGGAGGGGAAGCTGGGAGGAAGCAGAGACAGGACACCTGACCCAAACGAACCAAAGAGGTATTCCATACCACAGCACATCATGCCCACTATATAAACTGGGGGCAGTTACCCGGAAGGGTTAGATCACTGCTCAGGTCGGGCTGGGTACCAGTCGGTGGGTGGTGAGCGGTTGTATTCTCTTCCCTTGCTATTTCCCTTATCATTATTATTATTGGTGGTAGCAGCAGAGGTTTGTGTTATACCTTAGTTACTAAACTGTTCTTATCTCAACCCGTGGGAGTTGATTCTTTCGATTCTCCTCACCATCTCTTTGGGAATGGGGGGAGGAAGAACAGGGGGAGTGAGTGAGCAGCTGCGTGGTTCTGAGTTACTGGCTGGGCTTAAACCATGACACGGGAGAAATAAAAACAGGCATTCATTAATTCCTGTAAATATACATCCACCTGACAGATGGACAAGGGTTGCAAGCTGCAAATGGAACAACTTTCTCCCTTACCTTACATAAATAATAATAAAAAAAACAGTGCAGGCAATGAGTTACAAAAAGGGCTCATGAAAACCTCGTCTTTAAGAAATTTTAATATCAGGAGGGAAATAATTTGGTCAAATAGCTATAACAATGTTGATTTCATCTGCTCTTTACAACAACGAAGACACCTCTGAAGCCTCTCAAGAACATATATGACACCTGACCCTTTTTTTAACTCTATATGCAATCAGACCAGCTTGGGAAAAGAAAAGCCTAGTTAGAGTAAAACATCCTTTCATGAAAGAGAATATTTAGAGAGGGCTTTACTACCACCCTACAATTCAACCAAGAGGTACAAAGCACAGTAACAAGAAATAACCATGAATTCTCAGACCGCCTTTAGCTATGCAATTCCTCTGCAGAAAACCAGTTTCAGAACCAGACTGTAACCTAATCCACAAGCATAAATTCCATAAGAGAAGGATCAGGCTCATCTTTGAAAAGCAAGCAAAACTAAACCAAGCCTGAGGTAGCCCTTACTGGGTGTTCTGCTCTGTCCTCCAACTGCAAGATACACTGGAGACAGGGAAAGAAGAAAAGGAGTTACTGATTGAAAAGCTTCCTCCAGTACTGAAAGCAATGGTTTCTGCTTTCTGAATGCCTTGATGACTTTGTAAATGTGAACAAGCTTCTCTGTAGCATGCCCCAGTGCCTATATATGTCATGGACACCTCTTCATTCTTCACTTCCTTGGACAACGGTATAGATATTATTTGTTCTTAATGGCTACTGCTTATATAAATCAGACAAAAATGGCAAGAATAGATGGCTTTCACAAAAGACAAGCAACTCTGTTTTTTGTGCCTTGAATTTGACAAATTAATTAAGACATTTAAAACATGGCCTTAGTTTGACGTGTCCAGTCTCTTGAAAACTAACAAGTTCAAGGAATAGACAGAAACTGCTTGATTTGGCTTTATGTCCAGACAAAAACACCATGTACAGAAAGCCATCCATGGGGGAACATGGAAATCTGCAATCAGATAAAAACAAGGTGAAAAATATAGTTCAATTCAACAGGCAGATGGAATGGCTGGAAACTTGCTCTCTTCTAGCCCAGTTTCACCTTCTGGAAGCAGAAATGAGCACTAGTCCTCTGTGGAAAGCAGAAGGGAAGTTGTCAGGATTTGTCTTTCCCCACCTTTTTCCTGTCTTGAAAGGTTACTGACTCCTACCCTGCCCTTCGAAAGAAACAGGAAATAACTTGAACTTACTCTGGTTTTACTTGACCAAGAATCCCCTCACAAGGAAATTTTCTCTGCCTGTGTATCTGGGCAGAGAAGTGGCTAGGCATGTTGTACTACTGCGGTGTGGTCAGAGATGGAAAGGTATTTTGCTTTCAGAGTTGCTTAAGACTAGTTTCTTACTAGCTGCAGGCCCTTGAAACAGAGGAACAGAGGCTGAATTTCAAAGGTAAGCAAAACCACAAGACATTTCCCACAGGCAGAAGCTTTATACAGCCAAACCCGTAGCCTCAGCCTCTTAGCTGTCTGATGAAAAACCTGGACCACTTCATCAAAGGCATTTTCTCCCAAAACTGAGAACTGCACTGGTAAAGTTTGAATGGGCATTTTCTTTAAATCTACCTTTTTTACCTTGAAACACTATCACAGACTGCAACTCCACCCATCTTGGGAACATAAAGACGTATATGCGCAAACTAGGGAATTTGGTCTTATCACAAGCAGACTTCAAGTAGAGCATTACCACATGTTTGATGCACAATACACTAGATGCCCACGTCTCTTTATTAGCACTCTTCAGGTCCCTTTCTGGGACAGTTCTTTTATTTGCATGGTCTCCTTTCTGTTGTGCTACCCCCATAAACCCACCTCAGCCCTGGCTTTGAGGGAAGTATATCTGACACTGCAGGAGCAGAAGGGAGCACTGAGAATACAATACCACCACTGAATCCATCCTGGGTGACACCTGTGAAATCCTTCCCCAGTCCTACACTTCCGTTTCTCAAAAGCATAGTTCTGAAATGATAAGCAGCTGCTGCAGGGAATGATGCATCGAGAGGGAGGTGCTCCTGCCCCTCTACTCTGTTCTCATGAGACCTCGCTTGGAGTATTGTGTGCAGTTCTGGTGTCCTCAACATAAAAAGGACATGGAAGTGTTGGAACAAGTGCAGAGGAGGGCCACGAGGATGATCAGGGGACTGGAGCACCTCCCGTATGAAGACAGGCTGAGAAAATTGGGGCTGTTCAGCCTGGAGAAGAGAAGGCTGCGTGGAGACCTCATAGCAGCCTTCCAATACCTGAAGGGTTCCTATAGGGATGCTGGGGAGGGACTCTTCATGAGGGACTGTGGTGATAGGACAAGAGGTAATGGGTTCAAACTTAAACAGGGGAAGTTTAGATTGGATATGAGGAAGAAATTCTTTACTGTGAGGGTGGTGAGGCCCTGGAATGGGTTGCCCAGGGAAGTTGTGAATGCTTCATCCCTGGCGGTGTTCAAGGCTGGGTTGGACAGAGCCTTGGGTGGCATGGTTTAGTGGGAGGTGTCCCTGCTCATGGCTGCGGGGCTGGAACTAGGTGATCTTAAGGTCCTTTCCAACCTAACTATTCTATGATTCTATGATACGATATCCATATATTAGGTGCACAAGACACATAACTAAACATGGTTGCTTCAACATGGCTGGGTTTTGAGGTCCTGAAAACCGACAGCTCCCATCTGCCTAGACTGATTAACTCTCTCTGGAAGAAATCAGGTCTTGCTAGGTACCTGCCTGCCTACCATTTGGGTAAATGCAATGCCCCAAAATTACAATACTACAGGAAAAAGTTTTTACATCTTGCTCTCAGGTATCAAGATTATTATTTTTAAATTAAGAATTTCTTCTGCAACAGCTAAAAAATTCCTAATTAAGCACCCTCAAAATGTCCTAGTCTCCTGGTGACTGGAAGTCTGCAGCAGTTCACAGCCTCCTTCTGATCTGCGCCATGCCTCCATATCTACTTTCCTTTCGGAAATGGTAGTCTCAGCAGCTGTTATTGATGGCAGTGCACACGACCTCAGAGGTGATGCAGGAAGAACAGGTAGAGGACACAGAGTAGAGTCCACCGGTCACTCAGGACCAATTGACCAGATAAGGCAGCCAGTGGCTTCATTCTACCCCAATTACCTTTAAAAATGCTGCAACTAGTCTGAAAATCCCCTCAATGCCTCATGCATGCTTAAAAGACAGAGAGGGAAGAAAATGACTGAAACTCTGGCTGGGGAGTGATAAGCTGGAAGCTCTAGGTTTAGATACATGGGCTACTCTGGGACTAGCAGCTGTACCAGCTGTGGGTCAGTCTGTTCACCTCTCTGTGAGGTAATGTGAACCAGAGCATTTAGAGAAGTAAACATAGCTGAGTGATTCACACAAGGTGATTCAATCATCACTGACCTGATGCACAGACCTGTGCTGTAATTCCCATCTGATGCATCAGCTTCCACCCCAGCATTCACAGAGAGGTGATAACAATACTTTATTTGCTCACAAGAGACCCCAAAAATCTAGTGCTGAAGGTTTTATCTTACCATGTTTTAACTTCAGAACCGATACCTCTCAATTCCAGCTGTTTGGTGACACCTTGCTTATGTATTGGTTTTAATGAAAGTGCTACTACTGTGATTCTCTGCCATTCTCAGCCCAGCTATAGCTATTTTAACTGCAGACCCCCAGCTAGCAGCAGTCCCTGGGTCACAGCAAGGAATTCACGGTGCTGTATGAATTGCAAATTAACCTTCTTTCCTCCATAAAGTCTTGTCAAGCCTCCATCACTGACTCTTAAGTGACCTGAAAGATGCATTGTGCAAACTTTAAACAAAAAAACCCCAAAGAGCCCTTCTAAATTGTAAACTAAAAAACGTACAGTGACTTCTTTGTGCAGGAAACACACAGTTACACTTAACCACACACTTTGATGCCATCTGCTCTTACGAAGTCATATTAAGCAAAGTGAAGGACAAAAAATTTATTAGCAAATCTGATCTGTTACCCTAGGATCTTAAATTCCACTCAGCTACGTCTGTACTGAGCACCAAACTTCTTTGAGGGCTGTCTATAGCTCATCCCTTTCCAAGGCCATTTGCCTTACAGTTATGTATGACCATGTCCAGTCATACACATCACTGGGCAGTTTGTTGCTAAAAACACGTGCCAAATTTTTCAGTTGATTTTAATCTGGCTTCAAAACAACTGCCAGTGGCTCTCGTGGTATCTTTCCCCAGTAAATTAAAACACGCTTCCCTGAGATATGCCTGATAATTTCTTTTCTTTTAAGTCTTTAAACAACCACACAAGCCTCCTCTCAAGCTCTTTCAGAGAACTTCTATCTCATTTTTAAAACAAACCAATCCCAGGCTAGATGGATCTGTCACTTGACCAAGTACAGCTGCTCCTATTTATTTATTTTATCAAAGTAAATGAAGTGCCCAAGGACACGGCTTTTAGTAGTGTTAGACTGCGCTGGGACTCGAGGTGTTTGCTGTCGGTCCCCATCAAAGTGGGACAGATGAAAATTCAAGACTGCACAAAAGTCCTGGAATAAACCTGCCACTTCTCTCTTCAGAGCTTGCACTGAACATGTAAAAGAGAGTAAGTCTACTTGTTCCTCTTAAAAACACAACAGCCTGCCTGTAACATTCACAAAGAGCATCTCATTCCTGAATCCCAGTATGATTCAATTGCCTTCTGCTCACCTAAACCCCATATTTCAATTCCAAATTGAACCATACTTCCTAGCCTTAATGTTTGTTGACTGCTGCGATGCATCATTTGAATACATGCCATATTCTACCCTGTAACATGCTCAATTTCACTAGTAGCTGAGAAAAACAGTCGATCTGACATTATTCACTGGGGAATCCTTGTCAGACAGTGCTGTGCAGAGATAAAACCTTATCTTATTTGGGTCCTGGGAATGCTAACGAAACAAAGCTTGGCACTAGGATTAGAAAGTACCTTACAGGTTGTGGTCTCTGAAGTGGTGAAGCTGAGGGGTGTCTTACCTGGGCCTTATCTGTCTGCTTATTAAAATGGCAAATGCTCAGCCTATATTTCTAGACTCTTAAAAGAGCAGATGCTTAGCTTGCTGGCATTAAACTTTCAGAGAAAGAAAAAGCAAAGGTAAGAGATTCAAAGGTGGAGGAGGAGAAAAGGAGATCTTTCAGTTCTGTTTAGGCACGATCATGGCTCAGCCACCTCATTCTCCTTCCTGCCCACACATTTGAATACAGAAAATACCCCAACAAACCCAAATTTAAAACAAACAAATAAAATATACCTCCTATTACACATCCTTATTGCTTCTGCTCATGCCCTTACTACATTCTACCTCTAGGACTTACTCTTCAGGACATCTTTTACATTTTAGATCTCTTGTCATGTTTGAGAGAGAAAGTTTCCACACTGCAAACTGCCTTTTCAATAGTGACTGTAATCACAGTCAATCAGCCCAATTTAGCACTAACGGCAGGCAGGAGTCTAACAAAGGCAGTGAAATTGAGTTCACTTATCGCGGCGGTGAACATCATTCTGCGCATTCACCTCCACATCCCCTTCGACAGTACATTTTTATATGCTTACTAGAATAAATAAATAAAGAGTACAGCTACTGACAAAGGGCATGAGAGGAGTTATTGCAAGATTTTCCCTCCTTAACATGCATGTATGCATGGCTTTTGTTTTGCTTTTCAAACTTAGCTCTCCCCACAACACAACAGAGGTATTACTTGCTTTTCTCCACTGGAAAAGATCAGAGAAGCAAGATCAGAAGCAAGACAGCCCTCATCAGAAAATAACGGAAGTTACACTGCTCAGAATGAAAAGCATGCAGCTAGTTTCTTCATCACACTTGAGGCATGAAAAATCAGGCAGTGCCAGAAGCCTCTGCAGCAAGACAGGGACTGGAATTTCGTATCACCTCTTGATGGTCTCATTTCTGGTTTATCGCTCACCTGCTAGAAACAAACTATGTTGTTTGTACCTTGTATTGGGCCACATAACCAACGCACACTAAACAATGTCAATTTCTGTCTCATGGTTTCTCCTGAATTAGTATCATGTCATGTAAGACCTCAAGAAGTACCCAAATGCTCAGTTTAACTCTCACTATAGATCTGCAGCCTCCAGTCATCCCTCTGCGCAGTTAGTGTCAGCATTGTGAATCAGCATGAAAAATAACACATTCCTTAAGAGGGATTTGGGAAACCAAAGACCTAACTTCCATTCGTGTGGACTCGCTGAAGTGGCATTGCTGAGGTAAGGCTGAAGTGGAAATGAGTTTGAAGTCTGACTTTACTAGAAGCCTGAGGGATACAAACTCTCTTGCCACTACAAAAAGCTCTGTGGATGAAGGGAGTGGTGGCTTTCAGGAAGGCTTGCAGATCACGGCTGCCTCCTGAGCCACAGCAGAAATAATTCTGGCCAGTACTGCAATCTGTGAAGAACATCAATGGCCTATACTGTCATAAAAAGAGAAAACCACATTAATGCTTCCTATTCTCTACGAACTAACCTTAGCTATTCCTAATACATCTCTGGGGTGACAAAGAAAAAGGGTCTTTTGTTGTTCCCTACTGTGTAATAACATCCCTCCAGCTGGGAAAGAAACTTTTTCTTGCCCTCTTTCTCCTCTTTCCCACATTTATCACCTCTTCCACTCGATGCTCCTGTGGAGAGCACATCCAGATCAGTCCCTGCATTCCTTAAAGATATTATATTCATACATATACACAGTACATGGAAAGGAAAGAGACAAAGTAAGAAAATATGGTTTCTTTCTAGAGAGATAAAAAGGAATAATAATCGCCTTTAGCCAGCAGGGTATGTAATAGCTGACCTCCTGCATCCTGCCTTTGATTTTCTCCTCATCACAATCATCTTTCGCTGGCTAATTCCCAGCATTTTTCCCTCAGGCTGGCGACTTGGCATGGATAGTTAGCAGCTGCCAGTATTTCTCCTCCCTGTCAGCTACAAGCCATACTAATGTTAGATGCCTGGCTCAGTCCCACCCCAGGGTGCCGCATGCCTTCGCTTTCCAACATACTCAGCTTTTGCCAGCCTTGAATTCAAATCGAAGTCCCGTCCTGCTTTTCTCCTTGCAAAGATCAGCTGTGTGAGGGAGTTAACCCATACCAAGCGAAGAAGCAGATGACAGATTTCACAGGGCTAGACCTCGTGGGGAAACAGCAGGTTTGGCAGCAGCCATCAGGGAGCAGTAAAGCAGTAAGAACGCAGAGAAATTCAGCCTGTGGTGTGTGCCAACATCTACTTTGAACATCATTCTCCTAATAGCAAAGAAAAGAGCTGTGTGGATAAACAAACAAAAAAGGCTCCCCAAGCACATCCCACCACCTCTTCCTAAAAGAGATGCTGATTCCTTTGCCCAGTGGAAGATTTGTAAGCCAAGGACAACTCCATTTCATCCTTTTGGAAGGCAACATTTTCAGAGCATAGTTCACTGCACTAAAAAAAGTCACCAGTAACCACTCTTTGAAACGGGTTCAAGAAATTCAGGGTTACAGGTAAAACCAACCAGCCTATTGGAGAAGTAACACAGTTTTATACCTTTAGTCCATAACAGAAAGGACAGTATCAGACCACTGCTAGAGAAAGTTCAGTCTACTACTTCATAGAATCATAGAATAGTTATGGTTGGAAAGGACCTCAAGATCATCGAGTTCCAACCCCCCTGCCATGGGCAGGGACACCTCCCACTAAACCATGCCATCCAAGGCTATGTCCAACCCCACCTTGAACGCCGCCAGGGATGAAGCATTCACAACCTCCCTGGGCAACCCATTCCAGGGCCCCACCACCCTCACAGTAAAGAATTTCTTCCTCAGATCCAATCTAAACCTCCCCTGTTTAAGTTTAAACCCATTACCCCTTGTCCTCTCACCACAGTCCCTAATGAAGAGTCCCTCCCCAGCATCCCTAGAGGCCCCCTTCAGGTATTGGAAGGCTGCTATGAGGTCTCCACGCAGCCTTCTCTTCTCCAGGCTGAACAGCCCCAATTTTCTCAGCCTATCTTCATATGAGAGGTGCTCCAGTCCCCTGATCATCCTCGTGGCCCTCCTCTGCACTTGTTCTAACAGTTCCATGTCCTTTTTATGTTGAGGACACCAGAACTGCACACAATACTCCAAGTGAGGTCTCACGAGAGCAGAGTAGAGGGGCAGGAGCACCTCCCTCGACCTGCTGGTCACACTCCTCTTGATGCAGCCCAGGATATGGTTGGCTTTCTGGGCTGCAAGCGCACACTGCCGGCTCATGTTCATTTTTTCATCAACCCACACCCCCAAGTCCTTCTCTGCAGGGCTGCTCTCAATCTCCTCCCCGCCCAATCTGTAGCTGTGCCTGGCATTGCTCCGACCCAGGTGGAGGACTTTGCACTTAGCATGGTTAAACTTCATTAGGTTGGCATCAGCCCACCTCACAAGCGTGTCTAGGTCCCTCTGGATGGCATTCCTTCCCTGCAATGTATCAACCGAACCACACAGCTTGGTGTCATCGGCAAACTTGCTGAGGGCGCACTCAATCCCACTGTCCATGTCACCCACAAAGATGTTGAACAAGACCGGTCCCAACACCGATCCCTGGGGGACACCACTCGTTACTGGTCTCCAGCTGGACACTGAGCCACTGAGCACTACTCTTTGCGTGCAGCCATCCAGCCAGTTCTTTATCCACCGAGTGGTCCACCTATCAAATTGATGTCTCTCCAACTTAGAGAGAAGGATGTCATGGGAGACAGTGTCAAAGGCTTTACACAAGTCCAGGTAGATGACATCAACTGCTCTGCCCCTGTCCATCAGTTCCGTAGCTCCCTTCATAGAAGGTCACAAGATTGGTCAGGCAGGATTTCCCCTTAGTGAAGCCATGCTGGCTGTCACCAAGTACCTTGTTGGTTTTCATGTGCCTTAGCATGCCTTCCAGGAGAATCCGCTCCAAGATTTTGCCAGGCACAGAGGTGAGACTGACTAGTCTGTAATTCCCTGGCTCATCCATTTTCCCCTTCTTAAAAATGGGGGTTATATTTCCCTTTCTCCAGTCATCGGGAACTTCACCTGACAGAAGACCTGTGTTTAATTTCACCAGAGAGAAAGGCATTTAGTGCTCTCACAGCTGGAATGATCAGGGGAAAATATTTTCAAATGTATACCCCAAAGTAAAAAATCCCCATAATCAAGGTCAGGAATCTCATTTCTAAGCTGCAGGAATCTAATGCAGCTGAGGGGGCTTATTTGTTGTTGCTGTTTCCAGCTTTTCCGCAATTAACTCCAACCTCAGCTTTCAGAAAACCAAGTGAATAAGGTGTTTGCACAGAATGCTCCTCTGTCCGGCACCCAGCTTTCAGCTTGCTCCTATAGGCTCGCTGTGCAATTCTTTTAGCAAGGCCAGGCAGGTAATGATAGTGAATAAAAAGCCTATTTGATGAAGCTCAAGTAAAGTAGCTTGGCTCCTTCTCAAGTAAAGTAGAGTACCACTACAGCATGAATGACTCAATCATCTACTCGAGAGCTATTACTTGCAGCAATGAAGCAATGTTAATTGGATAATGGCCTGCTGCCAGCTAATATTGGCATGACCTACAATACCCCTGGCTGACAGCCGTGTCTCTCTCTCTATCACACCTTTTTTTGTAATCTGGATGGGAAGTGGAAACCATTAAAAAAGCCTTGTGAGTGCCATTTAACTTCTTATCATGAATTAAAAGCTTAATTAAGTGCCTTGTTAAAGGAAGGAAGACCAGTTTTCGTGATTAAATAAAACAAAACAACAGTTAGGGGTATGAAGTGAATTACTAACTTTACAGCTTTAAACTCAGTTTTTAGAAAATACTAATTTTGGGTTGCATTTCACAGCACCTGCTAGGGAAACAAACTGCACAACTGCTGAAAAATACCCTGGGTGAAAAGCAGGCGAGGTTCTACTTGTTTACCAAAACCTGCCAATAAAGAGAAAAGCGTAGAAGTTAAGAGCTAACGGGGTCCTTTTTAATTAGCTATAGGCAGCTGATACACTCTGTTCCTCTAACTCTGCTCTGAGGGCTGATCACACACCATGGCCACATCTGAGCCCTTGTTATTACGTGGCTGTTTTTCCAAGTGCTTATCTGCACACTAAAATCCATTGCTTTAACAAAAGGTGTAGTACAAAATCAAATTACCAAGGCTACCACGAAAGGGTTTATGGAAACTCTTCAATCAGCGCAGAATTAGCTCCATACTGACTTAGTTTAAGTTGATTAGGGAAAGGTCTGAACTGAGGCACATTAAGTCATGCTTGAACTGATTTGAAATGTGTAGTGAAAAGTTTTGCAGCAGTTTAAAACCCTATAAGTTCTACCAGTCCCAATTCTGAGTGTGCACAATGTCTCCCCACTGAAATGACTGGCGTATCATAAAGACTGCTCTCGCTTGTAATTGGATATAAACAAGAAATAATGTAAAAAACATCTGTTCACTGTTTAGCTAGACAACAGTTAACAATGTCTGGATGCCAGATTAACAAAAAGACCCCAACATGCTATGAAGTAAAAGAAAAGTCTGCAATTTAGACTTCAGAGGCAGATTTACTGCTTTGAATAATCAAAAAGAAGCTCTTTTGTTTTGATGTTAAGCTCCCTCACACCAACATTACACGAGTGTAAAAGCTTTATAAACAAAGCTTTATCCAGCTCTGACATCAAACCTTTGAGAAACTATAATAATGCCCTTTCTCCACAATTGCACATTTTGGCAGTTTTCAAACCATGCCAGAATTTAAAATGCAACGCTTGCATTGTTGACTTAAAAACAGCTTTGTTAATTTATGAGTGATCATCACCTTCAGAAAAGTTCTGAGCTGTGAAGGCTGTATTTACAAATGATTTTCAGTCTCTGTTTTTCTATAGCAAGTATATGCCAACATAAATTGTCTCTAAACCTGAAAAAAAGTATTGGCTCAAGACATCAACTTTCAACTTCAGTTTGAAATTTTCCCACTGGAGGAGTAACTCCCTGCATGACAGATTAAGTCAGTTTTCACAGATACCTTTAGCAATAACTCATGGGCTGTCAGAGCTCTGCAGACCACAGACTAAAACCAACAAAAGCCTTGGGAAGAACCATTAGCTTGTGAACTGAAGAAGACCCTGCTAACTTCTTTTAATGCAAAACAATTAAGATGGTGTTTCCCCTGCTCTATCAGATCTTTAAATCCAGGAGTGTTTCAGTTCCTTTTGTTGGGAGCTCTGACACTGTTCTTTGTTGGAGGCGCTTCCCATATCTATGCACAGGCACCTACCAAAGTTCCTGGCACTCTGAAGCAGAGGCATGCCAGAAGCAGATGTGCATCTTAACCAAGGAATAACAGGAATAACAAAGTGCATCAGGCCCCAAGTGACTATCATTTGTGAGGAAACTATTTAACTGACCACCTCTGCATTGAATCTAATGGTAGCTTGGTAGCTATTTTGTTTGACATGTTAGAATCAATGCAGTTAATTTGCACATGGAAAATATCTGTACAAGTGAGCACTGGTAACTGTAGTATCTTTTTTAAAAGGGTAAGGGAATTATTTTCCAGGATGAGAAGGTTAAAGCCTTGGAATTCTGCAACTAATAGAAGCACGTGGCAAAGTAACAGTGGTGGTCTTAGGTAAAGTGTTGTGAAAAACCTTCAGACCTAGATTCACTTCTTCTGTAAACCCATAGGCTTCACTAGACCTGCAGCAACCCCCAGTGTAACCTTTAGGTACTAAAACATTTTGATCTTTCATGCGATATATTCTAGAATTTGAAACTTTAATACTTCATTTATCCAAAGGGGATTCACTTAAATAGAAATCATTTCTGGTTGGACTGGAGGAATATTTTTTGTAGTATCTCATGAAACACATCGAAAGACAAAGCTTTGTGTTTAAAATCTTTAGTGTCATATGAACAAAGGACTGGGTCACCGAGTGCAGACACATCATGATCCCTGTTCCTTCCACTTGCCTGTGGCTCAGCACCCCACCACTGCTATGCTTAGAAATCTGCTAATTTCCAATCTACTTTTACTAAAAGCTAGTTGAAACCAACCAATGTTTGTGTCAACACTGTCTTCAGTATTAAAGAGAAATTCCTCCTCTCAGCCATTTCATCTCCTCTGCCTACACAAGAACTGTAGCATGTCTCAGTTGTCATGCCAGTCACAGGAACCTGCTGTGGTCTTGTCCTCTCCTTCGGCTGAACCAGGCCAGGCTCCTTTTAATGAACACTTCAGTCACTCTTGTATATGCTTATGTGAATCTCAATTAAATTTCTCTATCTAACAGGACCTGAATCATACATGGAGGCCTCACCAACGCTTTATATAAGAGTGCTGATACTCTCCTATCTCTTCATACCTGCGCACCCCTGGGTATGTTTTGTCACTTCTCTGCTCCTGCCTTAGCTTTGCACTGCAAAAGCTATGCTACACTGACTGAGAATCGATTCTTCCACTGGAAATTATTAGTGGACACTGCAGAATCATAATGTGCATCCTAGTGCGTCCTCTGCGATGTCTCTAAACTCCTATGCAAAATGTCTGGGTTGAAATTTCTTCATGAGTAATATTCAGCGTCAAGACGCAATGAAATCACCCCAGTGACCTACTTCGAATGCTCTCCAACTTGTGCCGTGACAACATCATGACGCTACTGAAGTTTCTGGAGGTCTAAACTGGAGGGGGAAAAATGGTTTGTAACACCTTGGGATGCAACATCATTTAAAACACATCATGCTTCCTCATGGGTGGTAAGCAGAGGATGCTGAAAAACCCTCTGTATGCCAGGGTACCTTCCCACTGAGTGACTGCTGCCCCGTGCCCTGGGTATACTGCCACCATTCCTGTGCTGCCCATCCCAGACAGGGGCATCGGGTAGGCAGCGCTGAGGTGGCTGGTGGTGGCAGCCTGGCCAGCAGGCACATGTATCCTTTCAGTGGACAGCAAAGCCACTGGCATGCCCTGCAGTAGCTGTGCTGTCACGGCTGTATGGCTGTGAGGAAATTACAGTGGGGGTGGAAGCCAGCCAGTGAGATTTTGTGGTAAAATAAAGTAAACTTTCCAGTGAGGTATGTATTTTCTACGTCCCTTGGCTTCCTGCTGTGGGAACCATGCTGCATGAGAAAAACCCTGCTTTTTGACAGACTGTTCACGGTTTCTCAGTGGAAAACACATGGCCCAAAGCAGTTAACCAAAACTTGTTGTGAAGGGAGGTGAGAGGAAGCAAGGCTCAGTGAGGTGCAGAAGAGGGGAAAGAGGAGGACAAGGATACGACCTGCCGGAAATGGGGGGACAGCAGTGTGATTCCCAACAATGTGACAGATGAAACGATTTTTCAACAATAACCTGCTGTCTAGCTAGCAAGGTCCTGATAATGCCCTGAACAAAGCTATGGTAATTGAGTGTTTGGGTACGACTCCCTCGGTGGTAGTGACAAAGGTGAGCTGAAGCATCTTAAAGCTTTGCCACAGTAACCTCAAGGAGTTGTGAGGAAGGCTGGACTGAACAAGTTCATCCTTCAGCAATTTGCAACCCGTCTGAACACAAAAACCACATTCAGAGCAGTGCTGGGGCAGGCATCAAAACCTGCACCACACTCCACTTGGCCACAGAGGTCTTCCTAATTGCTCAGGTTGGAAGGGGTTCATGTTTACAGCGTGGGCATGGCGAGATACTGTACCTCTTCCGGCAGGCTGACCACCAGGTCATTTTCCGTCTGCCCGACCAAGGCCTGCAAGAAGTACTCGCTGCAGGCAGCCAGCACAGCCCGGTGGGCGCGGAACTCCTTTCCCTCCACGATCAGCGTCACGTCACAGAGAATGTCCTGCTTCCGCTGGTCATTTAAGCAGAGGAGAATATTGGTACAGTGCACCGTTGACTCATACACATACATGGGGGAGTCAGTCTTCTCATCCACAGACATGCCGTTCACACCCTGCAGCAGAGAAGGGGGCAAGAAAACACAAACAAGGTGGTGAGGAGCTACATAGCTGCTGGGCAAACACGGTACAGTGGGATGCTGCCTAATTTCTGGATACCTCGGGACCATGGCCAAGTAGCCCATTAGTTCTTAAATCCAAGCAAGTTGCTCAGGAAAGATTTGAGAACGGTGTTCACTGTCACCAGCTTCCACTCCGCTGTGCTTCAATTACTATTCACACCCCAACTTTCCCCCTCACAACCAAAGCAGGGTTTAGATGGACTGCAAAGTGCTTTCCCTCAACCACCTACTACAGATCTAAGAGCTTCAACTGAGTAGCGGCAATAAAATAACATGGAGATATCGGAAATTTTAGATTTTAGCAAAAAAAGCAAGAGTAACTGTTGGGTCTTCTAATAATGAAAAAAGGACTTCGCGCTTGCTTCTTTTACTTTCATATTACACGGAAAAATCTCAAAATCCCAGTCTCATCTCCAGTGGACAGGCAGCGCTGCATGCTTACATTGAAGACCTCAGCTCAAGTGAAAGGCAAGGTGGAACTGTACCCTGCAAAGACAATGAAGACAAGCTGCTAACTACAGTGACTTCATTTCTCAATCAGAATTCGTGATTTTAAAACTTAAGGGTGAGAGAAAAACGTTTAGTGGCTTCAGAAGAAATCTATTTTCAGGTATGGCTAAAGCAACATACCCTCACCAGTGGTTTAATGCCATTTACAGATAAGAGCAGTTTCTGAATTCCAGACCCACAGACACAAGAAAATCCCTTGACCCATGTGGAGGTAGCAGGGCAGCATGTGGGTCTGGGGCTGCTCCTGCCTGCAGATAAGTCTCCCCTCCTTACATCAGAGCAGAGTTTGGAAGGATTTAAGACACCCGTTATGATCATCTGAGCTAGGAAGTTCTCTGCCTGTTGTTCTGCCATTTTTGACACACGTAGAACTTGCAATGCCTCTGAATCTGGGGATTGGATTTGCGGTGGAGGTGGCTCTGGGGATCAGCTTTCCCAATCCTGAGTAAACCCCCTTTGCACTTGAACACGTTGAAGTAATTCTTTTACCCAAAACTTTCTGCCCAGCGCCAGACTCTTTACATTATTTTCCTATTTCAACTCATCTAAGTAGAAAAGCATAAGAGCCTGTGCTGCATTTGAACACACTAGGTACCCCCAGACAAACGGAACACACTCGTTTTTAGAGCTTAACTGTGAAAAAAAGGTCATTTATATGTATTATTCTATCTGCTGCTGAAAGAAAACTTGTGCAAATGCACAACTTTTAAGGAATATTTTAAGGAATGATTAATATTTTAAGGAATGATTTTTTCTGATTGAGAACGACAACTGCCTTCTGAAAGGTAAGATTCAGAGACACACAGGGCTAAGGGCAACAGAGGGTGGTATTTTGGTATCATGCTGCTGCATTATAAATATCTGACCACTGTAGTGAGTAAAAGCAAAATTCCTCCTTTGCTTGTTTTTAACATGAATCTTCGCAGCATTTTCTTTGCTAGTACGATATACAAGTAGACAAGTAGAAACAACAAGACTTCAAACTATTTCTCTTGCCATGAATTCAAACCAGGGCGCCGCACAGTGTAGTTTGAAAGACAGTAATAATCTAAACAGGAATGGACTTCAGAGGAGCCGCTTGTTACTTGTAAGTATTTACTAGATTTCTCAGTGAACTCCATCTTCCCATTTTCATAGGAGTATTTTTAAGTCAGTGGCTATGATGACTCTTTCTACAAAATAGGTATTTTTGCCAACATTACATTACTGGAAGTATCAATGGGATGCTTATGGCTTCACTTTTACTGGTATTTTCAATATTTACTGCTGACTCATGCTACACTTCTGAGTAGTCAGCTAAAATGCCTACGTGAACAGAAAAAAAGAACCTACCAACCCAAAGTCACTGACTTTATCTCCAGAGAGAAGACACCTAGCTGCTTATTGACCTGCATGCAGGTAGGTGAGGGAGACATCTGAGTTTTATTATGCTAACAGCTGCATTTCTTAACCAGAAGAAAATTATTTTTTCCTCCTCATAAATTGAGACAAACAAGGAGAATTGGCAGCCATCCTTTTGTTAGCACTCCAGTAAGGCAAAAGAGAAAATGATACTTAGCTCATCCCACTCACAGCTTTCTGTGTAACTGAACTCTGATGCTAACAGCAGCATTATGATAAGGTTCTAAGTGGTCACTCTTGCCTGCTGTGAAATGCAAGAGTTTACAAGAACAATCTAGTGGGAAAACCTGAGAATTGCCAATAACAATGCAAAGGGGAATAGTGTTAATTTCTTTTTTTCCTTTTTCTCAGGCATGTCGTATGCCTGTAATGTCTCAGTGATGAAAAAATGTACAAGAAACCTGAAACCTGGCAGGTAATTAACAGAACATCAATTACACTTTCAGTGCCTGTAAAAAAAACCAACCAAAACCCACTGTTTGCCTGAAATAGCAATCCTTTTTTACAGTAATAGTGCAATTTGTGTGAATCAAACCCTGAATTACTTGGTTACTAATTAGTAATTTCCCACTTTTTAACTACAACTCTCATCAAGTGTATTTTTTTAAAAACTCATTGCATGCCTTGTGAAGTGCTGCAAACACCACCCTGTATTTCCCCGCTGGCGAGCCAGCCTGCCTTCTATGCTAGGAAACCTGACCAAAGTGGTACTGAGATGCTGGGGCTGTGAAGTGCACCATCCACACTCCAACAGATCCCTAGATACACTCCCGGTAAGGACCTCCACCCAGTTGCTTGTACTACCATGCTTCCCGAAGGCCGCTATTGTGACTCCAGTGACTTCCCGACAGCGGATCCACAGCATATCCCTTCCTGCAGCCACTCAAAAGTCCGTGTGGATGCCCTGGCCAGTGGCTGCAATCTCAGCCCGACACAGACTTCCCCTGTCCATGCCCCTGGCTGCTCCAGGAAGCACCCTGAGCCCTGCATTGCGCACAGGGAAGCCGGGGCTGGGCTACAGTCAGGACCACCTATTTATCAGCTTTTAATGTTTCAACACAAAAGATTTATGGTCTTCCCTTTTCCATGATCTGCCATCAACTGAATGACCTCCAGGCATGACTTGCTTCCTCTCCAAGAGGACTTTATCCTGCAGGACAGGAGCAAGATGGTGAAACCCTGCACTGGGAAGCACCTTGTTCATTTTCACAGGGAAAGGGTTTAGAGTGCAAAGATAAAGGTCACCACAGGGCTTTGGCATGTTGTAGCAAGAAAATTAGCAGAATTCAGCTGTTTTCCTCTCCTTAGAAGAGAAACGCAGGGATTGGGTATTAACTCTGAACTGTGAGGCAAGCTGGGCTGGAAGTCTTTTATATAAATGTTAATTCAAACCACGTAATTTTTTGCTGAATTCAGTATTATGCTGAGTTTGCAGAACCTTGTTCATGGAAATCATTGCTACACACTTGGTATTTCTTCAAACCGAAGAGAGAATGCCTTAGCAAGCCTTTCTCTGGCTCAAAAGAACATGCTGTGCGTTTGTTTGCATATAGGTCACCATACTGCCAGAAAAAGCCTCTTTGAAACAAAAGTTTCCAGAAACTGGCATGAACTACTGTAGGCAAGAAAAGCACCATTGAAACCTTGCCAAAAAACAGTTGCTGGTAAAGGGCGGCAATTGCAGTGAAGCAAACTGTTGCTTACACGGCGCTTCCACAGCAATGGGTGGCAGATCCCACCGAGCCCTTGGCAGCATGGAGGAGGCATGTGAAACCTCAGGAGACAAGAAAGTTGCACATGGGACATCCAGATCACTTTGGTTTGCAGCACGTCATCTCTACTGGCTGGCACTCACCCAAAACTCTCCAGGAACTCATAAACACACCGCCTGAGCTGCTACCAAAAATACACTACCTATCGCAAAAAAATCCATCTCCCACCTCACAAGACTAGAGGGCAGGCAATGTGGAATCTGTTTTTAAAGGGAAACATTAGGGGACAGGAAATCTTATCAAGGCAAACCAGAAAGTCCTGCATCAGAACTGGGTAAATTACGCGAAAAGTAAATCTCGATCGTGGCAGAACTACAGGGCGCTTAACCAGGCAAATTATCATCATGACAAAGCAGCATGGCTTCTGCACGGGGAAGTCATGTCTCTGATGGGCTCTATTAGAACTCCTGAAGTGTGTCAAATTAGCAGTGAGGAACTCTGGTACGCGTAATTAGTGTTGACTTTCAGAAATCCTTTGACAAGACCTTTACAAAAGGTTGCTAGAGAGGCTCAGTTGTGGTCAGAAAGGAACTCCAGGTATCATCTACTCCAGCCTCCCTACTCAAAGCAGGGTGTCCTAGAGAAGACTGCTCAGGACTGTGTGCAGTAGGGTTTTGACACTCTTCAAAGGGGGAGATTTCACACCATCTCTGAACAACCTGTTGCAGTGTTTGACCACTGTCACAGTGGAACAGGAACTCATTGACCTGGACTCTCGATTCTGGTTTGGAGTCTCTAATGAAAAAGATAGACTGGATAAACAGACTATCATCACCTAGACACAGATTTTAGAAAGAGAAGTATTTTAATGAGGAGATGTATTTTCTAGTTACTTGTGGTGTAGTACACTGCTGGGTAGTGTCTGCATCTGGTTATTGGTATTGAAACAGGGAGAAAAGAAGCCCTTCTCAACATGTATGATCAATTCAATAAGCACTATACAAATAATACGAAATAAAAAGGTCAAAGCAGCACTGCTATTTATTGTTTCTAGTGTTATAAGTAGGAGAGGACGCTGAAGTAAAAGAAGCGAGACAAAAGCAGAATTTGTAAAAATAAAAGTTGCGATTCCTGACTATAGAAATGAACTGAAATTGTACCCTGTACTCATAGGGAGATTGGTGGGGTTGGTTTTATTTTTTCCTGAGAGATTTCTCAGTCACTGCAATAAACCGTATGCAGAACAGACCGCTGTGGCAAAGAACTCACCACATTTGTAAAGGAATTAGTCACTCCTAACAAATATATCCAGGGCCACATTACTCAGGGTACAAGGTTACATGGGATGAATATTCACATACTCCAGCATGCTGCTCAACAGTAAACTGCCTGGGCAGAGAAATGTGCCTTTATTATCTGCCTTTCCTAACCTACTAACCATTGTCTCAGAAACAAATTCTTCGATTGGATCAACACAGATGAACCCCCAAATCTGTCACCCCCACACATGCTCCCTAGGTCCCTTGTACCCTGCGTCCCCAGCTGCAGGAGTCAGTGATGGGCACGCTGCCCTGTGCTCCCCTCTCTTGAATGGGCACTGAAGTTGCATAGGACCAAGCTGTTGAGAGCAAGCAGTAGAAAACATCTGTCCAAAGACTACATGTGTTGGGTATCACTGACACCAAGGGGTCCTGCTCCCACTGGCTCCAGCAAAGTGGTGGGTTTAGGACATGAAAAGCCATCAGATGTTGAGCTCAACTCAGAAAAGGCACACAGACCACAGCAGAAGCATCTTTGTAGCCTCCATGGTAATACACCAATGAGGAAGGGGATAAGGAGAAAAAAGGGCCTGAAGACACCATCTGCTCCCATCAAACAAGAGCTCACTTGCATCCCAGGAGGTGTAAGCAGGGCATCAGGTCTACAACAGCAACTACCATCAACTTCATGGTAAAGGCCTGAAAAGGTTTATCAATATCCTCTCATTATGCTTGTAACAATGCATTTTAGTATGGCAGTGAGCACGTAATACTGTGCCATTTCTCATTTAAAGAACTGCAGGACATGACCACCAGTAAAATGAACTGCAGGTTTTGCTTGGAAGCAAAAGCGGGCGATCACATTATATCCTGCTATACAAGGTGACTCCTGGCTTTCCCCTGATCAGGTTAAGAGAGGATCAATACTGAACTGGGGTTATTTTTAGTTCCAGTTCACATTCTTCTAATCAGCTCCACCAACAGTATTAAAAAGACACTTAGGAATAACTTGAAGTGGTCTGCCTGAATGCATCTAAGACTCTTTGGTCAGAAGTAGCAAGAGAGTCTGTTTCACTGCAGATGTCTGACAATATTTCTGTTCAATATGATGCAGTGTAAAAAAATGCTCTTTTGTTCTGAGGTTTTGTTTTTGTTGTTTTTTTTCCTTAACAATTTAGCAAAAGGTACTGGGAAAAGAATGGGGAGAATGATGATAAAATAGTTTAAAAGTTGAGAGGAACTTGTACTTTTGACAAATGGCAGCAAAAGCACATCAGACTTGACAGTTTTTAGGGATAAACATGCACTGGTTTTAAGTGGCAAGTGGGAGGAAAATAATTTTCCAGGCTTCCTTCCCCATCCCCTAATATTTTTTCTATGAAAAGACTCGTTCTGTGTAATCAACGCTTTGGTTTTAAAGAAATTTATCAATAACTGACACTTCAGAGTTCCTAAAATGACCATCCTTATAATTGGTTATTACGATCTCTCAATTATAGCTATAACAACAAAGGATATGATTATATTGTCACTGCTTTCCTTTAAAAAGAAACTATTGAAAAGCCTAATGATTAATTCACCATTTTTGAGAGCTCATTGTAATGACGGAAGACTATATACAAAGGTCTCTTCAGTGAGCCCATTATTCAATTAATAACTGCTGAATACCAAGCAGTCATAGTCATATGAAACTCCCAAGAACTGTGTGAATTTTTAACCAATTAATTATCAATTACAACATCATAAAACATCAGCACAAAAATAGAAACAACGAAATTTAATTATACATTATTCTTCTTCGTTGCTGCAAATACTACACAAGACTGATTTTGATTAATAATTCATACACAATAAAGTATCAGGAAAGATAATTACACTGTGCCACAATTCTCACACTGATTTCTGTAATTACAGATTACAACAGTGTTAGCAATTTAAAAAGGTTAGGGAGCAGTAGTAATTTGCTATGTCATCCTCAGCAATATTAATGTCTTCTTCTCTGAGCACCCTGGATAATTGAAAATAGACTAGCAGGCTGCCAGGCTACATGGGCTTGCCTCCTGCCAAACATACTGTGGGTGCCAGGGCCATTAGCAAGAACATCTTCAGAAATGAGCTTTTCACATTGTTCAAGTACCTTCTGCTGTAACCTAGAAGATACACAGACAAGGGGAAGAGACATCATAGAGCATTCTTGTCTGGCGGCTGTTGATGTATTGCTGCTGAGAGTGCTGGCTGGTGCTTCTGACCCTACTGCCTCAAAGTAAGACCTTCATTCGACCATGAGTGGGAAGGAGGATGGCTAAGAGAAACCCAGGAGAGGATTCAACCACAGGCCCCCAAGAGAGGCGGGTCTGGTGGGGCACACAGCAGGGCCCTGCAGGCATTTGGACATTAATGTTGCTGAGTAGGCTTCATGGCTCCAACACATCAAGTGTGGGCGCACCCTCTGAACTGCTAAGCAGCTGCGCGCAGTTCAAGGGCACTAACTGGTCCCCGATGAGCTACACCACACGCAGTGAGCAGAAGCATCAGTGCCCGGGCTGGCTCCAGAGCTGGGCCATGTTTCTGTATGGCCAGCTTTACATGTTTTCCAAGTAGAGACGAGAATACTGGAAATTCATTCCTTAGCTTAAACTGACAGGAACAAGGATGTGTCCTCTAGATCATGGAACTGCTGCTTTTGCACAGCTCTGATGTAGGAAGTAAGTCCCACTGCAAAAGTCACTTGCTGGCTTCATTATACTGGACCTAGACCCTACAGTGCAACTGGGTAGAGACTAGGGAAAGAAAAAATAAAGGAGCTCTGATCCTACAGACCTTTAAACAGAACTGCTGAATATAACTTTTATCTGTCACATTTTGCTTACTTGCCACGATTCCACTATTGGCAGATTGCACACACAAACAGAAATGTACCACAGCTCCATTTCTGCCACGGATCTTGTTTTTTGTTTGCTTGGTTTTTAAATTAGTGTCAGGGTGCCCATAGTCTCCATGATGAATGTTTATTTAAACCCCAGGTGTCTACTCTGAAGAAACTGCGCTTCAGGTTGTTCGGAGACTGGTACCATAAGGAGGCAGGGATTCCCAGTGGAGGATGCTTTGAACAGCCCAAATACATTTATGTTCCACATACAGATAAACCTATTTCCTGACTTCAGAGGGTTGTGTTGGTACTGTTTTTTGAGAGACTAACCCAGCCGAACAAGGTAATGATAGCTCACAGTCTTTAGGGACTATGTTAACAAGCAAATAACGTTTACACATGGTACATGCACTGACATACGCATTCTAGACAGGCATACTAGGCAAAATATATATGTGCATCTTTTTATGACTCAGGAAAAATTGTATAATTAGACTATAAATTGTCCTACGCTCAGTAAGTCAAGCTTAATTTAACATGCATTTTCAATGTCCTATAAATATAAATGATGATGTCTTCAGGAAAGAGGCATGTAGATGGAGGAGGGGGTGAGACATACACCAGGTAGGAAAACAGGAGGAACAACAGAAGACCTGTCCTCTATGCCTGTTTCTTAGAAGAACTCTTCCCCCCATAAAATCCCTCCTCATGGCTTTCTTTACAGTAGGCTGGCTATGGTGAAGGGGACTGGAACCAAGTCTGCTACTCAGAATAGCTTATTCAAAGCAAAATGGGGAATGCTCAACACTGAAACAGTGCCAGGAAACCACCAAGCAAAACAAACACATTATGAAAATAGGCTGAGAAAACTGGGGCTGTTCAACCTGGAGAAGAGAAGGCTGCGTGGAGACCTCCGAGCAGCCTTCCAGTATCTGAAGGGGGCCTATAGGGATGCTGGGGAGGGACTCTTCATGAGGGACTGTGGTGGTAGGACCAGGGGTAACGGGTTCAAACTTAAACAGGGGAAGTTTAGATTGGATCTGAGGAAGAAATTCTTTACTGTGAGGGTGGTGAGGCCCTGGAATGGGGTGCCCAGGGAAGCTGTGAATGCTCCATCGCTGCAGCGTTCAAGACGGGGCTGTACAGACCCTTGGATGGCATGGTTTAGTGGGAGGTGTCCCTGCCCATGGCAGGGGGGTTGGAACTCCATGATCTTAAGGTCCTTTCCAACCCTAACTATTCTATGATTCTATGATTCTATGTTTTTCTGAGGCGGGCAATGGCTTCAGGACCTTGGGGAAAAGACACAGCCTTTTGGGTTATTCTTGGTAAGATGGATTACTAGACTGAAGAATCAGAGAGGGAAAAATGAAGTCGTGATTTGTTTTTATCCTGCTTTCCAGCTTGGTGAGCTCTCTGAAAAGGTTTAAGGTCTCCATGCAAATGGAGGCTCGAAATTCTGGCAAGGGCCCACCAGATTTAGGCCCTGCCTTCCTTGCTTTAAATGAGTATTTTTGTTGAGGAGTGATACAATGATACAGCTTTCCTTCTTTTCCTAAACCTTGACATAATTTATGTGCACTTCTATGGGCATATGTGCACATGTATGTATGCATAATTTGCACTATGATGCCATCTGACACACTGAAATTGTTGACGCATAAATGGTTGGTCAAATATCCAGGCCACTTGCCAGTATGACAATACGTGGGAGGTGTCCCTGCCCATGGCAGGGGGTTTGGAACTAGATGATCTTAAGGTCCTTTCCAACCCTAACTATTCTATGATTCTATCAGGATAGTAAAGAATGTGTCTCCCTGTTTGAAATCTCTTTTGCTAGTATGACTATGAGAACAAAGGCCAGGCTAATACTGACCCAATACCACCAGTGTTTGGAAGCTACAAATTAGTAACAATGGCACTGTTCTACTCCTTTTATCAGCCTTTTAATGTGAAAGATTATGCCAGCAAGTTCAGTAAAAGCTATTAATTTCCCTTCTGTTTTATTCCCAAGGAAGCCCAGCCCTTAAAACCTGTGGTAGAGTTCAGTTCTGAAGCTCTGTGCTTGAAATTTCTAGTTTCTATCAAATGAGCACAGTTTTTTATTTTATTTTTTTTTTCAGAGGAAAACAGAGAAGTTGTCCCTCAAAATGACGTCTCCTGGTTAATTTTCTCTTCACCTATCAATCTGTACTAAGTACTGCTTTTCCTGACTAACTGCAGAACCGGTGGAAGAAGTACTGTCTGCATGGGAGGCTACGGCCAAAACCCCTGCTAACACTGACTACTCAAATTGCACAGGTTGCAAAAATGACAAAAGCCCGTGTTCTCCTGTCAGGCTACACAGTTGTTATGGGGAAAACCTGTTCTTTTTTTCTTTCCCCCTAAAATGCAAGCTCTTCATCTCTGCTGCAAGTTAGCAGGTGTTCAGAATATCCTTCATGTTTCCTGGGGACACAAACTGGTATGTCCTTTGGAACACGTCTGTTGTGATTAATGTGTGAAGAGCAGGAAAGCATACAGTAGGTCACTGGGTTAAATTTGGGACAGAATTCTGTAGGGTATAAATACACACGTTCTGCTTTTGGGAAAGTATACAGGTGTCACCTTCTCCTTGGAGACTGGGCTGCCGTCTGCTTGTGCAGCGTCTCCCACAGCCAAACAGATACCAACAAAAATGGTCTCCTTTGACAACGTAGTGAAATAAAAATATTTCCTTATGGCTAAATCAGAGATCTTTACTAATCAAAAAAATAAAGAAATAAAGAAATAAATTTTAGTGACTGACTCCTGCATTAGGATCAATGTATTTATAGGTCTGAACCTTGGAAGCCCTATCAACACATGCAAAACCCAATTTTCATATGTTTTTCTAACTGTCAAATGATCAGCAGGTCACTGAAAAGGCTATCTGGAAACTCTCACAGCAATGCCAAGGGATACCTGGATTACACCAAGGGATTCTGACAGTGGTTTTGACCCTGAAAGGATCTGAGAATTGCCATTTTATTATTAGAAGGTTTAAGCAAGAGTTGCAAGCCTTCCCATCCTCAGAGTCTGGCACATGTCTAGATTCCTATTTAAAGTCCCTTTATCCATGGACTGGCCCTTATTCTGCAACCACACTGCCTTTCCTGTTGTAGACAATAAATCACCCCACAGAGAAAGGCGCACAGAAAGCAATCAATTCTGCTGCCAACACCTACTGGGCTACAGTCGAGGTAAGGAGAGGATGTGAGACAGAAATGGGCATTTTGACTAAGTGCATCTGCAGCCTTAAGGAGCTCAGAGAAACAAAAGATTTGAGGCTTTTGGGTCCCAGTTGTGAGGGTAAGTAGAGCCACATAGCATCTGTACCTATAGTTTCTCAGAGGACTGCAACTGCAAAGACAGAAGGCAGCAAAGACAAGCTTTCCTTCTTCTATAAGATCCACGGGAGCTTATGAAAGCTTTTTTGTCATGGTAAACAACAAGGGATTAAAGCTGCAAAAGCTGCTATAAGAAGAACTTGAATTTTATCGTTGCTTGAGGATACTTTCATTATTTGTTGAGCTTTTCAGGAAGCTTTTGAAATCTGTTTGGTTTCTTCGTCATCCCCCCCCCTCCCAACCCACAATTAAATCAAATGAAATCAAATAGGAGATTAACATGCAAAAACCAAAAGTAAGCCACACTTTATCCCAGGGAAACAGAGTGGCTTGATTATTTCTGTTAGAATTAGTGCACTCTGTCATGGGAGTTTTAATCTCAGGGCATTCCTTATACGGTTCACAAACCCGAAAGGCAGAAAGAATCACCTAATCTGGCCTCCTAAAGGCAGTATCAACAGTTGCCTTTAACACGCAGATGCACAATCCCGACAGAGCAAAGAAAACCAGCAAGTTGTTTGACAAGCTCTCTCTTCAACCATTACTGGAATTATCTATACCTTTAGCCCCCGAGTTCTCTCCTGACACATCCTGAAGTAGCTGTTCTGCTATTTTACCCTGGGCTGACGTCAAGCTAAACCAGCCTTTGGTTCCATGGAACATCCCTTTTATCTTTCTGAAATATTGGAAATACATTTGGCAGCCCTCCAATTTTCTGGAATTTCCCATGTTTCTCAAGATTTATTATAAATTAACAGCCACTTAACAGAGCTTTTCAGCTACTCCCTTTAAGATTCTTGGATGCAGAAGTCACTAGGATGTGAAAATGTTTAATTTCAACCACTCCCGCTTGTCTCAGATCCTCCTTTGCTATAAGCAGCAAACTTTCTCTTATTTCCACATCACCGCACAGGATGGACACATCCTCTTCCATGGTTTCAAATGAAAAACCCGCAAAGGGAACACACCTGCCTTTTCTGTTTTCCCTTTTTTGATATTCAATTAATTAATGTTTCAACACTTCTATTTCTTTGTTTAACCAGAATGGCTTCTCATTAGAGTAACATTTTTTGTTATTGATGGCAGTGTAAAATCATAATTTTGAGCAGCTGGCAGAATATTCTTCAACAATTCCCAGTGCGTTCACCGCTTTTTACTTTAAATGCAATGTTATGCCAACACAACAGGTTCTAACTTTGGAAAACATCTTTTTCAGCTCTGAGTATAGTGCGTGCATAAATTTATAATCGCCTGGTAGGTGGTGTACTCTGCTTGCACAAGGTCACCATACGGGATTTGAGGCCCCATGATTCACATTATTTAAGATTGTCCACAAATAACAGCGTTTGACAAACTGCTTCCCTTCTTGCTTCATTTTCTCATGCAACAAGCTACAAACCTTTATTTTCCAACCCGTTTTTAAGAGAACAACTCCCATTGAAACTCTTCTGGATTCTTGCTCATGTGCCACTCTCTCCAATGCCTCTCTCATAATGCTAAGAACCTGGCTAATAAAAAGCCAAACAATGTGATTGTTGTACAACCCTAGTAGTTTAGAGTTACATATACTGAAGGCTGGTTAATGCAGCTGGGTATTCACTCTCTCCCACTGTGGTTAGTTGACAGCCCCCATTTGCTCATTTGTCTTCAGGGGGATTGTAATATTGGCATAGAAAGAGGCCACCAAACCCAGGCATTCCCTGCAGTCTTTGCAGACCATAGCAAAATAGCAGACCCTTCTGCACCCTCAGCAGTGTGGTAAGGGCAGCCTGCCTTCCCTCTCCTTTCACAAGGGGACCTGACTGTACCATATTGGAGGGCAACGCAAATCAAATGAGTGAGGACTTTGTCCCTGCATTGCCACGCTACTGTCAGGACCATAGCAGGTTTGCTCAGGTCTGTGTTTCAGGCAGCTATGACCTATGGAAGCTCTGCCGGGCTGATGAAATGTACCCCATATCTACCGTCTGGACAACCTTTAAGAGGTAACAGTATTTGACACACAAGCAAATGCTTTTTTGTCTGAGAAGAAAAAAGTCCGTGTGCTTTCTTTTGATATGAATTGAGAAGCTATATCTCCACAGATCTTAGAGACATGCAAGACTGTCAAATTTGCATGCACACAAGGATCCAACTGAAGGCTGAGCAGGCAATGTTACAACATTTCTCACTTGACTTGACAACCTTCTATTCTTTTAACAGCTTCTGTGCATAATTTCCTTACCTTAAACAAACTAAAGGTGCCATTGTGCAACCTAATCCTTGAGCCCAGGGAGCCACCCCATTTCTGCTTCCCAAGAGGCGCTGGCTGACCATCAACTGGTCTGCAAAATCACAAATGAGCAGCCCACGATGCTGCACTAAATATGGATAGAGAGAGCAGAGCACAGATCTGCAGTTCTTGGTTTGTAAGACACCAGATTTCTGAGATAGCATTAAGTGGAAGTGATCATCTGGGCTTTGTTTTGGAAAGGTTCTGGCTACTCAGATGCATTTCCATGGGAATGGCAATGGCAACGGCTACACCTGTGGCCCCAAACCCACTCTCCAACTGATATCTCATGTCTCTGCTCCACAGCATGGGGGCACCAGAGCTTTAGAACAGCTCAAAAACCATGTCAAACATCGGAAAATCAACACATCATTTCAAGCTTTATTTTCCTTTTTACTTCCCCTTCAGCTGAAACACTTTGGTTGTGGTTTTCCAACTACAGGCTGAGAGAACATCACAGCAAGAAAACTGTGACCTTGTGCACCTGGCAAACCTACTGGGGTTCAAAATAAGGCTTTGTAGAGCAAAATGACAAGATAGAAGGCAGGCAGTCCTATCTATAGTGCACAGGTACAGTGAGAAGCACTGGGAGGTCTACATGCAATAGGACTTAGCTGGCAGGTTTCAGCACTCCTTGGCAAGGTGTTGAGTGCCTTTAACCCATGCCTTTCAATGAGATTTTAGATCCCCTGCAGCAAGCGGCATCAAGCCTTAAAAACATGAAGACAAGAAGATTAAACTACAGATTAATAATTATACAATATAAGCATCTGGGATGAAATAAAATGCTTTTGCTCCATTGGAGACTGACTTGTTTATGTATGAAGCGGGGAATCTATAAAGCTCATTGATTAGTATTTCAAATGAAACTAATCTAAAAGCATTCCTAATTATTAACTAAAATATGTAGTACAAACAGCTTGCTACAAAACAATCAATACTTCCCAGTGCTCGCAACCCCCTACGGCAATTTCTGTACTAAAAGGGGGACCAGCCTTGACAGCAATCTCCGGTGCTTGCCAGCGAGTTTGTCTCTCCATATGGATGTAAAACAGAACAGTCCGCAATGTAAAAACAAGAGTACTTCTTTCTTTCTTTTGCCCCTTCAACACCTGCCTTCCCTACCTGTATCTAACCTATACTGCATGCTGCAATAGAAAATAAGAATAATAATTAAAAAATTACTCCACAAACCTTCCAATTAAATCAATGTACTCTGCTTCTTGGGCTGTAAGAAGAATGCAAATAGTGTTATGCAGGATCAAACCCAGTCTTTTTAGACAAACTTGACCACATAGTGACATAGCTTCCATAAGGAAAAGACAGTTTCCCATTCCCAAAACACACCAAGATTTTGCCAGTAGAACAGCTCAAGTCTTGTAGAAATATGCACAGTTAATTTATATTTTCAGAAGTCAAGGTCAGGTACATATATAGAATCCTAGGATCATAGAATAGTTTGGGTTGGAAGGGACCTTCAAAGGTCATCTAGTCCAACCCCCCTCAAGCAGGGATATCTTCAACTAGATCAGGTTGCCCAGATCTACATTCAGACTGGCCTTGAATGTCTCCAGGGATGGCACATCCAACACCTCTCTGGGCATCCTGTTTTGGAGTATTTTACCACTCTCATTGTAAATAATTTATTCCTCACCTATAGATTCATGCCATTACTTCAAGAATTTAAGTCCTAGTAAGACACAGTTTGGTTATACGTCCAAAGGAATGTTAAAACTTGTTGCTTGATGAAATACAGGGCAGTCACTCCTCTGCTATGAATGTCATGATGCTTTTTTTTCAGAGCATACTATGCTCCAACATTGTGTCTTAAAACCAGATATGTATGTGCATACAGTTATGCACGTGTATATAGGTACATGTGTGTCTATATATACATGTGCACACACACAATAATTAATATCTCTTAGAAAAGATTTATTATTGACATTGCATTTTTCTAGAATAGTCCATGCTGCCTGGCATGAGCTCTCCAAACATTAAAAGAATTACATGATCTCTATTAAAAGGGTCCTTAAGCCAGTTCTATCAATAGAGCTACCCAGCCTTATATAAAGAAGGAAATGCTCCTTCAACTCTATACAAATTGGGTGGCTCAGTATTATTTGTAGCCATTATTCCACGCACTTCTCACTTAAAGTACCTATGCACATACGTGCTCTTCTCTGTTGTACGTGGCAAGAATTCTTCCAAAAGGAGCATAAGGAAGAGGGAAAATTAAGATCCTGAAAAGGATGTCTGTGCAAATGTTTTTAGTAATAATAAAGGAGGAAAGAGATGTCTGAGAAAAAAACTCTGAAACGGGACTAATCCAGAGGCAATGGCTAAAAGTTGAAGCGATGTGGAAGAGGCAGGAGCAATAATCACAAGGATGCTAAAAATTGCATTATTATGGATGAGTGGAAGGGTTCCAGATAAAAGAAGGGAAAGGACTAGGGTTACCTTGGAGACAGAGGAGGCTGAAGAGGCTCAGGACTTATGGATCAAGAGTTACACAGAAGGAAAGGTGCAGGAGGGATGACTGGAAAAGTTTCAAGGAAGAAGGGTCTGTAGGAAGGAGGCGGGAGCCTAGTCCTGGCCCTGCTGCCTCCAGGGGAACAGAGGGACTAAAGGTGAGAACAGGGAAAGGAATCATGGGAAAGAGTGGCTATTTTCCAATGTTTTCAGTGTGCAAAAAGAAACTGAAGAAGACGGAGATAAAGCCATGGCATACTACAGTGAATATGTAAGGATGTTGGGAGGGAGCAGAAAAGAATGGGCAAGTGGCAGAGAAAGGTTCCACTGCCCAGAACAGAGGGGAGCAACTGCCAAGGAGCTTGAAAGAGCAGTGGGAATGGAGACAACATCAAGAAAAAGGCTCCTGGAAATTGTCTGTTCCCTTACTGGGAGGTGGGATGATGCTGGGAGGCGAGGGCAGGCAAAATCACAGCCACTCTGAGAAGCAAATAGGGAGAACTGTCAGAGTGGAGAAGAGATGAGAGAGGTAATCGCGGGTGAGAGGCTGGAGAGTGGGTGAGGACACGGTGCCAAGAGACAATAATCCAGCTGATTCGAGAATTAGGCACAAGAGATGTCAAGCGAAAGGCAGAGAGCAGAAGAGGCTACAGAGGTGGCAAGAAGAGCATGAGCTTAAAATAAAACTGTCAAGGATTGCACCAGCGGTATGCTTCCCCTCTGCTTGCCCCCTCTCTCCATTGCATGGGAGCAAACAAAAATCCAGTCACCCTCAGGCTGATCCTGAAGAAGCAAAAGAATAGAAAAGAGGACAAAAAAGTTGGCTGACAATAGCTGCCCATGGATAAAAAAGATGGGGTTTAGCACAGTTGTGTGGCTATATTTGATTTACATGGGTTTCTTCACGCAAAACACAGGCACGGCAGTGCAAATGGCTTTCTAAAGAAAGCAGCGTGGACAGAAACTCCTGTACATTAGAAAGAGAGAAAGGAAACACTGATATCCTGGGCTACACCAGAGCTGAGGGTCCTGGCTTGGGCAGCAGCACAAAGGCGCTTGCATCACACTATTGCCATGGAAAGCGACGCTACGCCCAGCATCGTGAGCACTGATGTACACAAAGCCCTAAGTGCTTTCTTAGATGGCTTACTATTTTGAATTTGAGCTTGACATCCCCCTGTAACAAAAACTCCTTAGGAAAATAACTGCCAAATACTGTAAAAATCTTGTGACAAAGAAATCCACTTCCAAATTAAGCAACAAATCACAGTAGCCCTGATTGCACACACTAATCATTTTTGTAAATGGTCTCTTTTAATAGCAAGTAATTAATCTTGTGTTAGAGCCTGAAAAGTCTCTACTAGTTTTTGAACTTGCAGACAGCTGGAAAATGCCTACTTAGGCTAGTGCGCACATCTTTGAGTAATTCCTACTTGCTAATTACTCTTCCAGAAGCTGCCAACAGCAATTCTTACATTTTGCTAACCAGGGAGGGATATCACATCACATTATCATACATCATGTGAATTAACAACAGGATGGTGGTGAAGCAATGGCATAAAAATCAGATAGTTGAGAAAGAAATTAAAGCTAATCAATTTGCACCAAAAAAAATACTCTGCAGTATGTAAACAGCATTTCAGAAACAAAGGACACGATGGGAAACAAAAACCAAAACCGAAACCAGCATTTGCAGAAGTTGCCAGCGTAGCTTCCTTCTCTTGGTGACAGATGAGATAAGGCTGAAGCCCAGGACCCCTCTGCAAATGAGACTTCCTAGTACTCCACTAACTCACTGCAACAGGAGCAATATTCCCCTCTGCAACACAAGAGACGTGATTCAAGCTGGCAAGCCCTTGCACGTAAAAGCACAATGCCTTCCCCTGCTCAAGGTTTCTGCAATATTCATCACAGTGGCCCAGCGGGGATTCCAGCTTGTGGTGTGCAGAAAGCTTGCTGGTGCTCTGGCAGAGCAAAGCAGACTCCCCATGTCTAAAGGGGCACTGACGGGCACCAAGCGGGTGCTGTTGGAGGAACCCCTTTGGGATGGAGCTGCTGGTGGCACACGCATTCCATGCAGCCCTTGAGCCTGTGGGGGGAGGCAGGCTAGAGGGAAATCAAAGAGGTACCTTTATGTATGTGTGTGCATACTAACTGCAGTGAGCTAACGCAGGATTTGCAATGGGAATGTCTGCTCTGAAAATGGCAAAGGCAAGTTATTATCAGGACGAACATCCTTATGCAGCATCTCAGGGGAGGTTTTGGCTTGCTTTCATCAAATGCCATTTTCTTGGAATACTGTTATGCTGTAGTCATCAATCCTATTTAAAGGAAGGGCAAAAAGGCTTTGTATCACTGCTCTCCCTCCTCACTTGATGTGACATAAAATACTGGCGCATTAGCACAGGCGAAAGAAACAGAGCCTGGCTTATAATGGCCACGCTCACGTATTTATTAAGCAGCCTGGGGAAGGAACACCAGGCACAGGAGACAACTGTGCACCTTGTGAATTGAATGCAGCTTCCTGCTACCAAGAGGTTTCCCTGAAATCCCTCCACAAACGCTCTGCAACCAAAGTGTAGAAGCAACCACTTGCTTTGCTCCGATTGCCCACTTGAATTTTTCAAGAAGGTTACATGTATTTACCATCGATCTACAGTACTGCGTTGCCAACTAACTTGCAGCGGAAAAGGCTGAAAAACCTGACTGCAGTACGTATATACGATCCACATGGTGCTTTGCCTCCACACCTCAAAAGGGCACGTAGGGAGATACAGCAGTATCCCCGTTTACTGGCAGGCTGCGGTGGTACATGCAAACCACCTGATTTAGGAGTTTGTGCTGCCACTGCCAAGGCTATAGGTAAGGGAGAGATGACGACTTCTTGGCTACTTGTCCAGATTGGTTAAATCAGTCAAAGGACAAGGCGATTTTCCTGATCATTATGGCCCAGACAGGAGCTGGAATTTGGCCTATGCTGACTGTTCAAATGCTTCACTACCAGGCACTGCTACAGGGTTTAGCATCACTGCCTTCATCATCTCTCTGTGGCTTCATCTGTCTGTGCTGTGTACACATAAGCATACACAGATCATGAGACTCACAATGAACTCTTGTAATACCGGCTGTCAGCAGCTGACTTGGGAGTCAGGAAAAACATGCTTCAGCAAGAGGTCGTGTCTATAAATATGGCAAAACTAATTATCCCAAGAAGGGTTCCTCTTCCTCTTAAAATTAGCAGTGTATACGTTCAGATATCTCAATGTAAACACATGGCTCTGCATTTCACCAGCTTTACTACCAAGCACTGCTGCACTGCTATGGAAGGAAAAGTATGAATCCTGTTTGAAGTCTCTACCATAACAGATACTAAACCTGACATGAGGAAAGTTTTATTGCAGAGAAAAAGCATGAAGTCTAAAACCAGCAACACAACAAACGTTATGAGAGAAGTATTAAGCAAGTGCCCCTGCAAGAAATGGAGAAGGTAGCAAAAGCCCCTCCTGCGACCAAGGCAGTGGGCAAGCTCCAATGAAGGGTCCAGGAGAAAAAAGAGGCTGATAGTTGTAAGAGAGGACAAGGGAGCCGATGCCATCCTGGGCTTGAGAACAGGAAGGCTTTGCAGAAAGAATTTGCAATATACAGGGCAAGAAGAAGCCCTCCGGATAGACCAGACCCGGGGACTATGTAAACCAGAAGAGCTCAGAAAAAAACCTGTTGTTGCCTGATTTTTTTACTTCTTTTTTACTTCTTTTTTTGTTTGGCAGTTTTGCTTCATTACTTCAAGTCTAGTTTTAAGTAAATATTTCTTTAATCATTTATAGGTATCCTTAAATCTCATCTAGTTGTCCAGGTTTTCAGAGACAAAAGCAGAGCACTGCATTCCCTCAGGTAAGGGTGTTTCTCAGACTTCTGAACAGGACACCTCTTGCAGTGCAGCACAAGGATAATGAGATGCATACACCCTTGTATGTAACAAAGAGGCCTGTATGAAAAGAGGTGTCTTCCAGTGACCACTGCTAGACCTGAGAGCCCTTTAGCATGCAATAGGAGGGTGGAAAGAAAGGCTGAATGAATCGTAAGTGAGCAAAAAAGGCTATGGTACACCTCCATGCTTTTCCATTTCAGCTCCATAAAGTTCAGCTATGTCCGCGCGACGCCACTCGAGCCACTATCCAGAGAGAGAGAAGCCAGCAAGTCTGAATCCAGCAGATTCTGCCTAAGAATTGAGCAAAATTCCACAGCACAACAGAGGACGGAGAAGTTGTCATCATTTGCATAACAAAGAAAGGTGAGTCCAGCAACCTTATCCTGAGCAAAGGAATAATCAAGCAAGCTTCACCTGGTGCAGTCACTGGGAGGAAAGGTCAGGAAAACCAGCCAGATTTCCAAGCAGAAAACCCACTTGCCTCCCTAACTCTTTCCATGTCCGTGGGTGCAAAGGCATTTCCAGCTTCTGCAGAGAAAGCCTGCCCTGGAGCCTCCCAGGAGTGGAGGGTGCGAAGTGCCACAGGCCTATCTTTGCAGCAAAGGAGCATCCACTGCTTAACCAATGCAAAAAGACAGCTTCAAATGCATGAAACGTCGGCAAAAGCCAAATGGGAGATGAACAGAAACATGCTCTCGCATCCAGAGCCATCTGTCCCTCTTCACTCATTTTTGTTGTTTTACAAATTGACCTACTGTTCCAAATCCCAGATTTTCAGAAATAGCCTTGGCTGAAGGTATTACCAGGAAAAACGATCAGTGTCAGCTAACCAGAAACTGAGGAATTCTTTCCAGGAGGCTGAGACAGTGATGACAGAAGCTGGAAAACCAAAATCCCAGAGAGAGAAAAGCACAGGCCACTCAAATAAATAGGCAAGAAGCAGCAGGACCAACATTTGACAGTGCAAGTGACGTTCTCTTCTGCCAAAAGTAGGGGAGAAGTTTAACAAAGACCATTCCTGTCTTTTGGTACAAGCAGTGCATTTCAGAGGACAACCAACAATCCTTTCCCTGCTTTCCAGACTGGCCTCGGAGCAAAGGAAACCAGAAAACCCAGGAGATTTGTAAAATCTATTACTGCGCCAAATAAACAGCTAGTATTCTCCCATGAACTGACAATCCCTTCAACTATTCCAAAACAATTACTGCCTCCCCATGATGTACAAAGATAAATTTCCTCTCCAAGGTAATTTTTAATATCATAAGCAGGCCTGGTAGTGGCATCCCCATTAATTTAATATCCTCAGAGACCTTTACCATCTTTCCCTGTTGATGTTTTCCACAAAGCACCCATCCTCATAATTTTTCAGTCTTTTGAGCCCTTAATTTCCTGTTAGACTGGCATGTCTTCATCGTCCTGACTGGCTTTATTCTGTGCTTTAATCAGTGGTAAGTGAATAACCCCTTGCAAGGCTTTTGGGGGGGGTGGGGATTTCCTTCCAGTGCTGCCAAAGGAGCCACAACTTGCCCAATGTCCTACCCCACCTCAGTGCTCCCTCTCCCTTTGAAATGGGGAGAAAGGAAAACTAGAAAATGCAACAGATGGTCTGAAATCCTCTTCCTGTGAAAACCATCGCTACGACAGCTAGCTTAGGCAGTATTTCAAATATTTCCGCCTGTGCCAACAGCAGTACCCATGACTAGGGAAGACGGGGAGACTGGTTGTGAAACTCCCCCATAGGCACACCATTTGCAACAGCCTAGTCCTCCTGTTGAAGGCTCTCTCCTTTTCCCTACTCTAAATCCAATGAGAAAACTAATCTCCACATTTAAAGCTGACAGGTGGTATAGGCATAATTAAAGACGACCTAACAGAGAATGCTCTCATTTCTGGCATATTATCAGACACTTAAGCAAAGCAATTATCAGTAGGCAATCTTTTCTGTCAACAGAGATTGGACGAAACATTTTGCCAGTCAGGAAGATACTGTAATGATGATACATACATATTTGCAAACACTTCAGCAATACAACACAGACTTAAATCTCTCTTATTTCAGAGAAATGTCTTCATCACCTATGGAGGACTACCTATGGAGTAACCTCTTCTCACATTTCCATGTTCCCCTGTTCTATTTCCACAGACTTGCAGTACATACTACATAAACTCCACCCTGCTCCTATTCATGTCAACCCATCTGCACTCTCCGTAAGCTCTCTGTTCCTCCCCACCTCTTCCTACAGTCCTCTCTGTCTCCTGCACCCCTTATACCTGCACTAGCCTCAGATGGTTGATCTGTGCTCCAGGAAACCTTGTCTTTTTTCTTTCTTACTGAAAAGTAAACAAAACACCAACTCCTCCAACAAAACCGAAGCAAACACCCTCTTTTTCACCTGCAGGTAGCAGCAACCTGTGGTATGTCAGGTGCTGGGTGCTGTTGTGCTCTCTTTTCCTTACAACTGTTGTGTCATGAATGCGTGGAGAAGAATTAGGGACCTCATACGTCACGATGGACTCTTGTCTGTTGTGAATAACCATGTCTTATTCCTCGAGGACCATGAGCTAAACACCTTTCCCTGGAAGCTGTGAAGGTGGAAGAGGTGAGTGGCCTTGCTCTTCCCAGCTTATAGAAGGGGCAAGCGCAAGCAAAGATTGGTTGGGAATTTTTTGTGGAATAAACCCAAAAGTCTATGCTAGAACTAGGAACATCTTCCCTGCTTTTTGGTTGAACAAGCAGATGGCACTGCCTCCCAAAATAGCAGTGTCACCCATGCAGTTTGAAAGAGGCAAAAACTTTTTAACCTAAACTCTTAAAATGTTGCCTTCAAGCAGTGTTTTGCAATGAATCCAGAAAGTGTTCTGTGCCTGTATTTTTCCTACTCCTAAGAAGGGATTTTTAAAAAAGGATATTCTGTGGAAGAAAAACAGCCAGAACAAAAAATAATTAGGAAAAGGAAAGCCTAAAAAGGTGAGTGGTTTTCTTAATTTTGGGGAAATTAGGATTGTGAGAAGTATTATAAACCACAATTACATATACACACGGGACTGCACTTTACCTTACGAAAGAGCTGTTCTTAGGGTATAAAATTGCTTTAATATTGCACTAAGACAAGTGTTTTAAAAAAATGGCTTATGATAATGGCTTTCAAAGCAAAAGTAAAGCTGCTTTTCCCTGAGAATAGGGCTTTAGAGAAGGGAAGCTTCACAATGCCAGTGGTGTGTGTTTTGCTGCATTTCACAAGATCTCTCATTATTTAAATTCCGATGTATTTATGTCATACATGGATAAAACGATCTTATTGTTCAGAACATGTCTTTATATGAACATCTCTGCTGTTAGAACTAGTGTTATTCTGCTTCCCCCCCCCCCCCCCAAGTCAGAACAAAAGTCTCTTTTACTGCAGTTTGGGGAACTTCATGCAAATGGCAGTTTTTACACATCAATCGTCAGTTTAATAACACTAATGATAAGAGGGGAATTAACGGTAATGGGCTGACTTTGTGGCAAGCACATCAGAGTTTATAGAGAAGTTTCTGCTATGTCAAACTTCACAGCCCTGTGTTATCAAAAGCACTAGCAATGAGAATTAAGATTCAACCATTGACTCTCTAGCAAGCTGGGCTTACTGAATCACAACTTTGCTGCACAAAGATTGATTATTTCAAAATCCGTTGTACCAGATAGGGAGAGATAGCGATAGTCTTCTGGGACAGCAGGGAGGCATTTACACACCAAAATACATTTGCCAGGGGATACCTGACTGAGCAGGCTCAATATCTCTCTCAGTTAAAGTAATACTGGTTAGTCTCTCAGTCTTCCCTAAGGCACAGTCTGGTCATTCCTTCTCCTATTCCAGCCCACTCCCACAATTACAGTACTTTGCAGTGTTTAAAGTCCAGTCTGGCATCCATCACTCCCATGAGTGACCCTGGTGACTTCACAGGTGCTGGTTATACACATTCATGCTGCAGGACCAGTGTGGGAAGAGGAAAATAGCATTACATGAATGGCTAGGGCAGCGAGAATAAATCGGTCTTCCGTAGATTGATGGATGATGACAAAGAGCCACATTTTGAAGACGTGGCTCGAACATGACTACAGGAATGACACTGAATATAAGAAAAGCCATTTGCTTTCCCAACATGCAAACCCCTCCCCCAGATTTGTCAAAATGCCAGCTTTTGACACAAAACACCACAGTAGAAGTGAGTGACAGCACATTTTTAATAACACTACAAATGTCTGCTTAAGCAGGCATAGTAGTTTCCCATGACAATTATGGTCTAAGGACAAATGTGACATCTCTTGCATCTTAACTCCCCTTTTTATCCAGGCAGACAGACACAGTCCTACACCCTGGGCCACTACGGCCTAGTTCTAATGTGGGAAGTACAGATCCAAATTACACTTTGCTTCCTCCCACTCACCTTTGGCTATGATCAGGACCCACTAATAAATTGTTTTACAATTGAATCCCATCCCCTGTAGGGCATCTTATTTTCCACAGATCCTTCACTGCCTTCTCACACTGCCTGTTGGTTTGATGCCATGATTTCCAGCCATGGGCTATCAAGGACTGAATCCTGCATCCTGAGGAAGATGAGCCATTTCCATGGGAGCATTTGAATCACAACCTTCCCCATGTCAGTACCCTTCAGTTTGGCCGTATTTCCTGGTTCATGCTCTCACAACTTTAAATGGCATTTCCAGGTAAAGAAGCCTACACTAAGGACTGCTAATTTAACCGTGCTGTGTGTCCATCGTCCTGTCACGTGTGGGCTCCGCTGAGAATCAAGTTTTGGAGAGGAGAAATGAAGCCTGTTCCCTTATCCGTATTTACAGCACGCACTTTCACTGATGCTTTCCATGAGTAGGCAAGTGAAAAAATATGTTTTTAAGTAGTACAAAGTCTGCTGAAGTATCACAAGAAGCCCCAGGCGCAGGCCAGTGCTTATTATGCACTGAAGGAATGAAACAGCATCTTCGGGGAGAAGTCGTTTTATCGTCAAGCAGCAGCCTGGGAGAACTGTGGGAGCTGAGCTGTCTCACCCATGAGCAAACTAGGAAATGATAGGAGTTTGTAGGTGTTGTCTGTGTGCAAGGTCAGAGGCAGAGGAGCAGTTAAACCCTGTCTCTGAGGTACCGCCCCTGTGAGGGTGGATGCCTAAAAGAAAGCTGGAGAGGGACTTTTTATTAGAGTGAGTAGTGATATGGCAAGGGGAAATGGCTTTAAATTGACAGAAGGAGATTTAGATTAGATATTAGGAAGAAGTTCTTTACTGTGAGGGTGGTGAGGCACTGGAACAGGTTGCCCAGAGAAGTTGTGGCTGCCTCATCCCTGGCAGTGTTCAAGGCCAGGTTGGATGGGGCTTTGAGCAACCTGGTCTAGTGGAAGGTGCCCCCGCCCATGACAGGGGTTTGGAACTGGATGACTTTTAAGGTCCCTTCCAACCCAAACCACTCTATGATTACAGGTTAAAAAAAATGGTGAGAAATAACTATTCCATTCAACATCATCAATGTGGCTGGGGGATACAAGGTGGCGTTAGCAGTGGGTTTGGGTAGGCAAAGAGCAAAACAGCACAAGGAACATACACGTATGATGTGCCAGCACACACATGCTGAAGGATAAAGTTGCTGGATTTTGGCTGCACTGTCACCATGACATCATGCTCCTAGCTGTTTCCATCACAGACCTTGCCATGCTGTCTGAGTGCCTCTAAATGAGATCATGAAGTTTGTGTCCCGTAATCTGCTGCTGCTCACCACAATCCAGCCCCTGACACTACTAGTGCGAACAGTGACAATCCTCTTCTTCCCACAAACCTGCGCTAGAATTACTCCATAACCACAGTCTAGCCCAAAAACCAAGTCCTCAGCCAATGAAGCAATGCATAAAGATCGCTGTCGGAGCTGGGAACATGACTCGATTTCTCCCAAGTCTGAAGGAGTCCCACTTCCTACTGAAAAAAATGGGAGCTGTGCTTCCTTAACCTTTTGCTGCAGGCTGGTATCTGCTCCAAACACCATCTCAAAAAATACCACTGCTTCATCAATACCTTTGTAATTCAACAACAAAAAAATAAAATAATTAAAAAGCATCTGAAAAGCTTTGCATGGTAAACATCAGAAAAACACTGCTTTCCAACCCTGCAGCCAATTGTTCTATAATATCTTCTGCTTTGTGCTGACAACCTTTTTCCCTCCAATCATTCAGACACAATGCCTTCAGGTCTGTCTAAGTAATGTAATTTACTGGAGTGGAATTCCCTTGATACCTTCTGCAGCACTCAGTGACAGTATCATTTATACTCTACACTGTCATGCCATGACACTGATACATTGGCTTTCATCCCTCATTCAGCACAGAGGGTACAATTTCACCTTCCATTGTGCCCTTTCACAGACTGCGCGTACAAATTCCCTCCATTCATTCCTAATTACAAACCTCTGCTGAAATACTCTCATTAGATTTATATTTCTCACTCCAAAGTGTCAATCTTATTTGAAAATTCCAATTTTCCGGCAGATTCATCCATTAGCAGCAACCTCCAAAGCATTCCTTAACCGAGTGCATTAGAACTGAAGCTGGCAGAGCAGACACACACTTAAAATACACCATTACAGCAAATCTCCATTGCTAATGTTTTTGCATTATTTGAGCACGCAATAAGATGCCTGTGACCAGCCAGCTCTGTTCCTTCAGCAAGCCACAGGCACAAGCCAGCAGTCAACTGCTATGTCTGGCTCTGCTCTCATTGTGAGGCTACATCGCATCCCCAAGCATCTCCGGCTCCCGCTGGGTGCACGGGCAGGGATCACTGGCTGACTGGGATCTGCTGCCGCTGTCTCAGAGGACCTCCTGCTATATCACAGGGAGCAGCAACAGCCAAGGTGGCTGCTTAAAAGCTTCCAGAAACTGAAAGCCATAGAAGGAGTTTATAACAACTGTAAAAGTGCCTGTGTGCAGCTTGTTTGCTGTGGGAAAGTTAAAAATAAAACAAGCTGGGGGTTTCCTGAAGTAGCAGATCTTCTGAGATATAACCCAACAGGTTGTTAGAGCTCTTCAGATGAAAATCTCAACAGCATTTGCTTCAGTTGCTTATGCTAATCCTAATTTAGTGGCCACATGAAGGACTGTTCCCTTTAGAGTATGTCCAGAAAACACAGCTCCACAGACTCCACAGAGCAGCTCTGGTTAGAAGAATCAAAAAGAGATCTGTCTACCTCAGCAAGAGAAAGGTAAACACCTTAAAAACCTCATCACCATACAAGGGAAAAAATAAAGAGCCCAGCAGCGAGTACTGATAGTTGCACAATGTGTCCTATGTGCCATCACTAAAAATAGCCTGTGTGGTGATACCCCTGGAAAAGACCAGCATGTCTCATCCAGCTGGAAAGTGTGGCAGCCGTGAGCAGCGTGTGAGTGCCATCGCTGCATGACACAGTCTCTCCTGCCGTTATCTTCAAAGCCATCAGATTTAAACTCATCTGCATTGGGTGCAGGAGCAGAAAGAATGGGGGGGGGGGGAAGGCATGAGAGAAAAAACACACCTCTACATCTGTACCAAAAAGGGAAAATTCCACAGAAAAAATAACAAGCACTTATGTCGCTTGTCAGCAACTGGTCACCTTCAGGACCAAGACATCCAGGCAATTATAACAGATGTAATCCCCTGCAGCAACCACTGCTGTGGAAAATAATTACTGCTTAAGTTTTGCCCATTCCCACCTGAAACATTTAAAACCCTGATTACTGCATTAGCTCTCTTGCCTTTCATACTCTCTGTCAAGGCAGCAGCCGGTCCAAAGCGTGCGCACAGATATAAAAGCAGAAATAAATGTTTCAGCAAGACAAAAGTAAGGCAGCAACGACAAGCACCAAGCCCTCCTAAGAAGACAGGGAGGGTTACACCAAGCTAATTTAAAGGGATTTCATACTGCGTAATAAGAGACTCACCGCCAACAGCATGGCTATTCCATGGAACGAACACATGTGCCTCTAAGCGCCCCAGCACCCCACATCCTCCGTGCCACACAGCATTACTCAGAGCAAAAACCTATTGTATTACGCAGCCCGATTCTCAAGACCAGCACCTCTGCTACCCTATCAAGCCTGGAAAACCTGGGAAGGTCACGAGGCAACAGAAAGTGGCGAAGCTCAAGCTGGCATGCAGCAGAAAGCAAGTTTTCAGCCTCTACCTTTGGTTCTGCAGCTCTTGGACAGATGCTTTCTCTACTCATCCATTGCAAGAATGACACAAAACCGAGATGCTTGACGTGCACCGGCACACTCATTCTCTGGAAATGCCACAGCTACTTAACGAGTGAAGCCGGGACAGCACCAAACCTGACACCATGAAGTCACAAATTTCCCTGCATATGCTGACATCTCTTTAATGCTTCTTTGGCCACAAGCTGATGTATCAATTAATGTGGTCAGAACAGATTTAGTAGCTCAAGATATTGCAACCAATTTATCAGATTCTTAACTAGATTCCTAAATTTACATTTCCCAGGTAAATACCTGGAAAAGCTACTGAGGCAGCATATTCCAATACCGTCAGCCTAAAAACCAAATCAAAAGGTTTTTATGCGCCAGAAGTTAACCCTGAGAACTTGTTTCTTGATTCTCAACAGATATGTATAGATTTCCTTTTTTCTTTTTCTTTGCCAGAAGATAAAGTTCTGGATTAACAGTTCAAGTTACACCAATGAAGTTTTGAAAGGCTGACTTTAAAGATCTTTCAGTCCTCTCCAAAGTTGCTTTTTCCAGAGAGAAGAACAATCCTGCTTCCAAAATTCTTTCATCACCACCTCTTACTTATGCACTGAGCAGAGCTCCTTTTTTTGTTTTTTTGTTTTTTTAAGTAAGTTGATGAATTAACCCAGCTAGACCACACTGCAAATAAACTCTGCCTCTCCTTCCAACACAGACCCATTCACAAGCACTTAACTCTAAAACTCACCAGACGGAGCTGAAGTTGCAGGCCAGTCAGTCATCAGAGCTAAGAGAAGGATTATGCTTGCTCTACAAATTCTGAAGCATTTGAATCTTATTTTTAGTTGTACACAAAGGGCAATAAATGGAAAATCTTATTGTAACCACCACTTTTTCATGGCCACCCACACTTCCAACACCTACAGCAAAAGTATATAAATACAAAAACCCCAGAACTCATGGCTCGTCAGAAGAAGGGACGCAAACTAGCTAATTGCTGCTGCTTTTTTTCCAGTTTGCATTTAGAGTGCCATTACAATCTGTTAAACATCAGGGACAGCTATTCGCATACCTACTGTCTGCTGGATTTTCATACAAACACAGAATAGTTAGGGCTGGAAAGGACCTTAAGGTCATCTGCTTCTGACCCCCCTGCCATGGGCAGGGATACCTCATACTAGACCAAGTCACCCAAGGCTCTGTTTTCATACATTTAATCAGTTGTTTTCTCTGAGTTACATGGTAGGGTCCTTCTCTAAGTTCACTGACCACTAACCAGTTTTTAAATGATGAAATGGAGGAGGTGCCTCTCCCTAATTCTCAGTTTCTCCCCCCACTTCCCAAACCTACTGAGGTACAAGGAGTTAATGCTTCACTTACCTGTGAGAAATTATGCTGAATACTCTACCCAGAAACTGGCAATTGAAAAAAATCCCTTTACACTCATAGCAGTAGAAGAACTTCAAACAAACTGCTGTCAAGGATGATTTCATTGTGTTAATCTACTTTACTTCAAGCCACTTTGCAAATTACTCTTTAATTTTATACCCCAAAACTTCCAGGTCTACTATGATGCCAGTTTACTCTCTCGCCTGTCCTGCGCCCAATTCTTTCCATTTACCAAAAGCAACACAAGCACGAACCTAATTATCTTCAGAAAAACCTGCAGAAATCTAATTCAGTTAGCTGAGCGAAAGAAGAAATAAAGAAAAAAGGTCTATCTTAAGACCAGACTCAATAAGCTTATAGGTGATGCCACGTCTGGGGATGGAGAAAGGAAAGGCAACAATATTATGTCATTAATTACCTTGCTGCCTTTGAAAGCGCAAGTCATTATAGCCAGAAAAGCATCCACTCCAGCACTTTTACTTCTCAGCTCTTTGCAAATCATAACAGGAAACACATCCCACAAGTTAGCCAACAATATTTAACAAAATAATCTAAGACAAAGGACTAGCTCTGGAAAAAATGTACTTTTACCTGCCCTTGCTCATTAACTGCGAGCTAGACCCATTGCCTTCCCACAGCCCGTGGCCAGCCCAGTGCAGAGCCGGCTGTTCTCTCCACATGCCACTGAAATCAGTGTGTGCTTCTCTGGAGAGGATTTAGGTCATAGGACCCATGTGTTGAACACGGCAGAATGTGGGCATCTAAGTAATACGAAAATAAATGGGTCATACACCACTGAGAACAACCACACCATCCCCAGGCCGGGCACTGTATGACTGTGCAGGGCTCTGCCAGTGGGAGAGGACAGGTTGAACCAGCAGTGAAAACAAAACTGATGTGGTGAGACGGAGTTTACTTTTCACTGGCTTGGGTGACAGAGAAAGTTGATCTCGCCAGCATCATCTCTCAGTCTTTTCTGTAAAACGAAATAAAGCACAAAGCAACATGCAGGGGCAGGTAAGCTGTCCTGTGGAGACAGGCCAGCATCTCCCCCCAACTCGGTAAGGGGAAGTGCCACCGGCCCTGTGTGGTGGGAGAGCTGTGACTCAGTGCCCTGGGCTGACACACACAGTGTCACCTGCTGCAGGGAAAAATAAAACTCCTTGCCACAACACGGCGGCCACGTGGGAAACACCGAGTCAACAGATCAATGACACCGCCTGCCCACGCAGCCTGGCGCACCACTGGGGTGAGCAAACAAACAAACCTGTGGTCAGTGCCAGCAGAACACTTTGTTTCGTATGGTGCATTACACAGCCGCAAACACCACCATCCTCCCCTCCTCCGCTGTACCAGCTAAACACAGCCAAACACAAGCAGAATGCTCCTCCTGGACACATGGCCTGGGATCACTATGCATACCTGGATGGGGATGCCTCTGGCACGGGGCTCTTGGTCAGAACTATCCAGAGGGGGACTTCAGCTCACCACCCACCCCACATGTGCACATGCAGAAGCTGTGCGTGAAGCTACACCAGCACTTTTCAGACCAGACTGATTATATCTGTCAAGACATATATATGTATTTTAATTATATACTTATATATATGTCTATTATATATAGATATATTTTATTTATACACACACATGCATACACATGTATATATATAAATAAAACCCCATGTTTAATCAACAGATATATTTGCGGCGAACACCTACCAAAAGCTGTGCCTGGCAGCTACCCAGGCTTGGGGTACAGCCTGCCTTGAGTACAGAGGGTGCCCAGGAGTGCCTGATCACACCAAGGGACCAATGTAGTGCTGGCAGGGGTCAATGGCAGGGGGGCAGCATGAGTAACCAGATCAATTAGCAACAAAGAAGATTTTCCCTAGACTGTAGGAAAATGCTTGCTGGCATTTGTGAGCACTATGCCCAGGACAGGATGCCATGGGAGGTCGTGAGGCTCCCCAGGGTGGGAGAAGCATGAGATGGTGCATGATGTGCAGAGCCCCCATATGCCAGCAACATAAAATGGGTCTGCTCAGTAAGATTCCATGGGATGCAGCCCTGGAGGGCAGGGGGGCCAAAGACAGTTGATATTCAAGGATCACCTGCTGCAAGCTCAGGAGCGATGCATCCCAACTGGAAGGAAGTTCAGCAGGAGGGCCAGGAGACCTCCTTGGATGGATAAGGAGCTGCTAAGGAAAATTCAAAGGAGAAAAGAGTCTTATAAGAGGAGGAAGCAAGGACAGGTGGCCTGGGAAGAATACAGGGATGTTGTCCGGGAAGCTAGGGACCAGGTTAGGAAAGCTAAGGCCCACTTAGAATTAAACTTGGCTAGGGATGTTAAGGATAACAGGAAGGGATTCTATAGGTACACTGCAAATAAAAGACAGGCTAGGGACACCGTGGGCCCTCTCCAGAAGCTATCGGGAGAACTGGCTACCCTGGATTTGGAGAAGGCTGAGGTTCTTAATGACTTCTTTGCCTCAGTCTTCACCGGCAAATGCTCTGACCACACCACCCAAGTCTTGGAAGGCAAACGCAGGGACAGTGAGAATAAAGACCCTGGGTCCACTGTAGGAGAGGATCTGGTTTGAGACCATCTTAGGAACCTGAACGTATACAAGTTAATGGGACCTGATGAAATCCATTCGCGGGTCCTGAAGGAGCTGGCAAATGAAGTTGCTAAGCCACTGTCCATCATATTTGAAAAATCATGGCAGTCAGGTGAAGTTCCCGATGACTGGAAAAAGGGAAATATAACCCCCATTTTTAAGAAGGGGAAAATGGATGAGCCAGGGAATTACAGACCAGTCAGTCTCACCTCTGTGCCTGGCAAAATCTTGGAGCGGATTCTCCTGGAAGGCATGCTAAGGCACATGAAAACCAACAAGGTGCTTGGTGACAGCCAGCATGGCTTCATTAGGGGGAAATCCTGCCTGACCAATCTGGAGGCCTTCTATGATGGGGCTACGGAACTGATGGACAGGGGCAGAGCAGTTGATGTCATCTACCTGGACTTGTGTAAAGCGTTTGACACTGTCTCACATGACATCCTTCTCTCTAAGTTGGAGAGACATCAATTTGATAGGTGGACCACTTGGTGGACAAAGAACTGGCTGGATGGCCACATGCAAAGAGTAGTGCTCAATGGCTCAATGTCCAGCTGGAGACCAGTAATGAGTGGTGTCCCCCAGGGATCGGTGTTGGGACCGGTCTTGTTCAACGTCTTTGTGGGTGACATGGACAGTGGGATTGAGTGCGCCCTCAGCAAGTTTGCCGATGACACCAAGCTGTGTGGTTCGGTTGATACATTGGAGGGAAGGAATGCCATAAAGAGGGACCTTGACATGCTTGTGAGGTGGGCTGATGCCAACCTGATGAAGTTTAACCATGCCAAGTGCAAGGTCCTCCACCTGGGTCGGAGCAATCCCAGGCACAGCTACCGGTTGGGCAGAGAAGAGATTCAGAGCAGCCCTGCGGAGAAGGACTTGGGGGTGTTGGTTGATGAAAAAATGAACATGAGCCGGCAGTGTGCGCTTGCAGCCCAGAAGGCCAACCGTATCCTGGGCTGCATCAAAAGGAGTGTGACCAGCAGGTCGAGGGAGGTGATCCTGCCCCTCTACTCTGTTCTCGTGAGACTTCACTTGGAGTATTGTGTGCAGCTCTGGTGTCCTCAACATAAAAAGGACATGGAAGTGTTGGAACAAGTGCAGAGGAGGGCCACGAGGATGTTCAGGGGACTGGAGCACCTCCCGTATGAAGACAGGCTGAGAAAGTTGGGGCTGTTCAGCGTGGAGAAGAGAAGGCTGCGTGGAGACCTCACAGCAGCCTTCCAATACCTGAAGGGGGCCTATAGAGATGCTGGGGAGGGACTCTTCATTACGACTGTAGTGATAGGACAAGGGGTAACGGGTTCAAACTTAAACAGGGGAAGTTTAGATTGCATATGAGGAAGAAATTCTTTACTGTAAGGGTGGTGAGGCACTGGAATGGGTTGCCCAGGGAAGTTGGGAATGCTCCATCATTGGCGGTGTTCAAGGCCGGGTTGGACATAGCCTTGGATGGCATGGTTTAGTGTTAGGTGTCCCTGCCCATGGCTGCGGGGTTGGAACTCGATGATCTTGAGGTCCTTTCCAACCCTAACTATTGTATGCTTCTATGATTCTAAGAACATGCCTTCTCCACTATAAAAACAGCACTCCAGCAGGCAAATGTGGCAGAAATATTATGAAATCCAGACATGGCCATATCTTGTATCAAAATCCACGAGGATAAAACCATCATGTCCTCAGGTACGGCCATGACTCTTGGGAACTGGGTTGGGTACTGAGTGTTAGGAGTGTTTGGTAAGTCAGTGTTCAAAGGGATGTGACTTTGCCTCCAAAAATCCAATTTCCTTCTTAATCCAGCCAAGTTACCTGACCTTTCAGTGCAGATTTTTAAGATACGTTTTTCCCAGGCTGTGGTAGGCGGGTGACAGACATTTAATCACCAGAATCTGCATCATAAAGTTCTACATTATTTACATCTGCCTACAGATGGCTGTAGGACAGGCTTCAAGAAATCTGCTCTAAAATTTCTGAAGCATTCTGAAGAGCTCATACCTAGCAAATAGGAAATTTCTGTGCCGGTGTTTCTGTGGTTGAGATTACCCTCTTTTGTTTTTCCTGAACAAAGCACTTAAATGGCTGGATTCTGACCACTGGACAAGCAGCACAAATCAGGACAGGTTATTAGATGCAGAATGCTACTGATGGGATGTTATTTTTCCTGCTTTTAAAGGAAAACACACAGGGGTAAGACAAAGGGAGAAATGTGAGCAAGGTGTGGAAATTGCTAGGAATCACCACCCATCTCTGCTGGGATGCCAGCAGCACTGCCCCAGCATCTGCTCCAAGCACATCCCCAGTGCCTGAGCAAAGCCTCATCTGTACACTGCCATGAGCGACTGTTCAGGATAACAAACTGTGAGACGCTCAGCAAAAAGCATAGCTTTTCGATAATTCCTGTACTCCCTCATTATCACACACACGGTCTAACCTGCCAAGGATTAATTCCCAGGGGACCTGGAGAAATGTTTTTTATCTCAGCACATGCACCTTAACAGAGTTTTGCAATCTGCTATGTCAGAATAAGGAAGATCTCTTTTGCTTTGAATTTAAACATCAAATATGTATTATTTTTATGGAGATCATACTAATCAGTATCCTTAGTTTTATAAAAGCTAAGTAGTAAATGGAAGGAGGCCGGGTGAAGGCGTACTCATTTAGGAAATACACTGCGCCCTGGAAAAAGCAAGGAGAATACGGTTGTTACAGCTGGGTCAGCCTGGTGCAACTGCTCTTTCTGACAGGCTTAATGAACAAGAGAAAGTTCACTTCTCTCTATCTATGGGAATTGCTATAGCAAGGTGATTGTCACAAGCAGAGTTTGTATCAAAACAAGCCAGCCATTGGGAAGCACTCAGAAATAAAGTAAGCAATCGGCAGCTTGCCCTCGCATCTACTTCTGCCAGCACAGATCTGCATTCACAATGGGTACAACCGCGGCCAACAACCTAACAGGTGATACATGTGTTTCCTAGAAGACAGGGCACACATCATCTTTTAAAAGTTTGACATACCTTGAGCACAAGTCTACAGTTAAAAAAAAGTAAGGAAAACACGTATTTGATGACAGTTTCTATACCCTGGTTTTCAAGCTTAGCTGGCCCTCAGACCTATTTTACTGTTGGAAATGGAGACTTCTGATTATTTGCAGCTCAAGAAGTACCAAGACAAACTTTCTATGCACTTCTTGGAATGAGAAGGGTTTTTTCTATTTATGTTCATTCAGTTTCTGGCTGGTTTTTTTTTTTTTCAAGACCTAAAAAGAAGCCATTTTTAAAGTTATCTCCTCTGCAAGGGTTTTTAATAGTGAATTTACAAGATGCCTAATGATAAGCTTTTCAAGTATCATGAGAAAAGCCTGCAAAAATTTATGAATAAGGCTTCCAAACCTCATGGGAATGGTGCTAAGTAGGACTAATGAACAATGTGTTGCTTCTGCCTGCCTAGCTGTTAACAACTCTTATTGTCAAGTTTTCTTCTCTTAAGACAAGGGCTAGAAACAAGTTTCAAAACAGACTCAAAACTGCCCTGTAGTCACATGATTCCTGCTATTGCAGGTTTTATTGATAATTGCACCACATATTGTGAAGCTCACAATGAAGTGGTAACACCCTCCCTTTTTCAGAAAACAAAATCAAACTAACAACTTGCAAGGCCTATTTGACAGCAAATTCCATGACAACACACCCTTTCTCCATTCCTTACTACCTGCACTACTATTTTTCCTGATACTAACTGCACAAGAAAATATTTTTCCCTCTCTTTAAAAAATGAATCTCTGCATGCATTAAAACGCCTGTCCTCCTCTGCAATAGATTTTTTTCTGATTTAACTAATTCTTCTGGTGTCACTTAAGCAAATAAAGTAACTTAAATGAAGGTATATTTCTAATATAAGCTCTTCAATTCCAAAATACTCTGTATTTTCAGAAGTAGCATTCCACATCAGTTTCTAAGATTACCAACTGTGCAAGCATTCAAGAAAAACTGACCAGCAATGAGTGCTGTGGTCAGCTTCACTGCCCTGTGCTGATTAATTATTGAAATGCCTTGCATAAGTTTGTTACTGCAGTGAACGAACAAGGGCAGGAACATGCACAGTGCCACACTGTGAACCATGCCTTTAATGATGTCTGGCTCCAGCAGCCTTTTGCCAAGCTACTCTACCCCACCATCTTCAAGATGAAAACCTTGCTAACCACAACGAGAACTGCTTTTATTTTAAAAACTAAAGCAATGAAGTTGTGTTCAAGCGTTTTTCCAAACTTGGAAGTTCTGAGGCATCCCACCCTCCGAACAGCACATCCATGTCATACTTATAATGGTCTGTCCTGGGTTCAGCAGTAGCAGTCATTTTTCTCCTTCTTGGTAGCTGGTGCAGTGCTGTGTTTTTGACTTTCAGCCTGGGAACAGCGCTGATAACACCAGGGTTTTCAGTTACTGCTTGGTGATGTTTTGGTTTGACCAAGGACTTGCTGAGTCTCATGCTCTGCTAGGGAGGAGGGGAAGCCGGGAGGAAGCAGAGACAGGACACCTGACCCAAACTGACCAAAGATGTATTCCATACCACAGCACGTCATGTCCAGGATGTAAAAATGGAGGGCAGAGACCCGGAAGGGTGGGGGGGGCACTGTTGGGGGTGCACTGCTTGGTCGGGCTGGGTGGTGAGCAATTGTATCCTTTCCTTGTATTTGCCTTGTCATTATTGTTACTGGTGGGGGTACACTGCTTGGTCGGGCTGGGGACTGGTGGTGAGCAGTTGTATTCTCTTTCCTTGTATTTGCCTTGTCATTATTATTATTGGTGGTAGCAGCAGTGGTTTGTGTTATACCTTAGTTACTAAACTGTTCTTATCTCAATCTGTGGGAGTTGCATTCTTTTGATTCTCCTTTCCATCCCTCCAGGAGCAGAGGGAAGAAAGAGTGGGGAGTGAGTGAGAGAGCGACTGCGTGGCTGAGAGGCTTAAACCACGACATGGGCCAAAGAACTCCCACCTGCAGATCCATGCCAGAATGAAGCTCAGAACCCCAAACAAGTTAAAAAGGATCAAACCTGTTTCCCCTCGCTAGAATAGCCTATTGATTTGGTGCCAGTCTTGTGCTATGTGAGGTTTGAGAGGAGGATTTAGCCATGATGGGGGAACAAAACACGTGCACAGCATCATAGCCGCTCCCTGCCCTGGGAGAAAAAATCAAAGCACAGCACAGGCACCAGGAACTACGAACCAAGACTGAGGAGAGAGTAAGGACTCTGCAGCCTCCTCAATCCCCCCTGACCCCAGCAGATCTGTGCATGGCTTTCTCCACCCTCCTACAGCCAGGTGGAGCAGATAATTCCACATGGAGGGCACTGGAGGTGGCAAAGAAGATACTACTGATGCTTAAACGGCCTTTTGGGGCAGCAGGCTGAAAGGAGAAGCAGCACCGGGGCTCCTTCAGGGGAAGTATTCTGGAAACCCCAAAGGAGGAGGATATGGGTTCTATGACGAGAGAAATACTGGGAGGCCTGCAGTCTTGCCAAGCAAATGGTGGCCTCCAAACTCAAGCAGAGCATATGTGTTTTTGACACATCACACCAGGGTAAGTGTACACGTGCTTACCCAGTTGTGGAGAAAAACAAGGTGCAGTTAGGGGGGTGGGGTGAAGAAGTCTATTTTAAGTACTTCTTGCTACGGTTTACTATGGTAGCAGAACACTTAGAAAAGCCTTCAAAATGACAATCACCATTTTGGTTAAAAAAGCAAGTAAGTATTTCAGTAACAATTTATTCACCACCTAATGTCTGATGCTGAATTACAGCTTTTACAGTATTTTTCTGAAGTATGATGTTTACTGCCTCCACCTTGCCAACCCAAGACCCTTTTTTTTTTCTTTTATCTTTTTTTTCTTTAAATAAAAAGGAATTTGAATCATAACTTACATGTAACTTTTCTAGGTTCTGTGCTGGCTAAAGTGTTCTCACGATGCAGGGAACAGGATCAGTGGAGAAAGTAAGAGGCTGCAGCAATCCATTAAGAAGTGGCCCTCCAAAGCTTTGTAGGGCAATGCTCTGGCAACTCAAGTAGATAGCAACCTAAAATAAAATAAAGGTAGGCATTAAAAAATTCAAGCACTGGATCTTCACAAAATTTTTCTCTTTTCCCTTTCCCTTTCCCTTTCATTTTCCCTCTCCTCTCCTCTCCTCTCCTCTCCTCTCCTCTCCTCTCCTCTCCTCTCCTCTCCTCTCCTCTCCTCTCCTCTCCTCTCCTCTCCTCTCCTCTCCTCTCCTCTCCTCTCCTCTTTCCTTTTTCCTTTTTCCTTTTTCCTTTTTCCTTTTTCCTTTTTCCTTTTTCCTTTTTCCTTTTTCCTTTTTCCTTTTTCCTTTTTCCTTTTTCCTTTTTCCTTTTTCCTTTCCCTTTCTTATTTTCTTCTATTTGGAAGCTTCTTTTTTTTTTTTAAACAACAAAAGGTCTTTATGTCAGATATGACAATTACATTATGCCCATTATATACTTCCTCTTACATTTAAGCTGTGGAGACCTCACAACAAAGACTGTTTTCCTCACATTCGTACAGCACCCAGACATATGAGGCCTCTGAGAACAATTACAGAAAAACTAACACTTCAGTGATTATTCTACTAGATCGTACCACAGGTATGCGCATACTTATGCACACATACTAGGAAATTCTTTATGAGAGTGGTGAGACACTGGTACATGCTGCCCAGAGAAGATTCAGCTGCCCCATCCCTGGCAGTGTTCAAGGCTAGGTTGGATGGGGCTTTGAACAACCTTGTCTAATGACCAGGTTAAAAGCTAGATCAGCTTTTAAGCTCAACCCAAACCATTCTGCGGTTCTATGAAACTGCACATCACTCCAGAAACGTGTTCCAACAAAACCAGCAAAATGATCAAACAGACTTTAAGTAACAACACTGGCTTTTGTCAAAGCTTTGTTTTGATTTTAGAGAGGAATTTAAGTCAAGAACACCAAATTTCTTCCTTTGTTTCCACTTTATTCTGGAGAGCTTCAGAAAGGAAACACCATCAACATAGTTCCATACCCCCAGGTCAATGCAATGTGCATATTATTCTTCCATCCATCCTGAAGCAAAGCTGCCTGTCACGTCAATCTTGTTAGAAGAAAATTGGAGAGGGAAGAAAACGTTAAGTGTGCCCACAGCAAATTCATGGTGCTGCCACTGCTCTGCAAGGGGTACAGGGCTCAGTCCCTGGAAGGGAGATACTCTGGGACAGGGAGGGCTGGAAGAGGGTGATGCCCCTCCCAGCACCCAAGTCCCAGCATCCCCACACAGCCCAGATCCCACTTCATACCCAGTCCCAGCTGACTCAAAAAGGCATCCCCCATCTATCAGTGAAGAGGTCACACTCTGAAGTGGTTGGGGAGGAGGGTGGGAAGGAAATACTTGTGGAAGGAGAAGTAATTATTTTTAAGCTACAGGGGTTTTCAAGTTGGAGTTATCAAGTTGTCAGTGCCCAGCACTTTACCGTTTTCCTGAGGAAAAGAAACACCTGAATGCTTAACTACTATTTACCTGATTAAAGTTGTGATTGGGAGTGGAAAGGAATATGATTTTGTTTTGAACAGAAGGGGACAGCAGTAGTACAAGCAGTGGCATTTATCTTTCATCCCAGGATTACTGCAAGGGCTGTGCTTGCAGAATGACCACAAACTAGATAAAGCTAGATAAAGGGGAGAGGTGAGGGGAAGGAAAAAAACCTACTACTATTTTTCTGAAATTTGCAAAATGAACTCTTCAGTAAAAACTTCTGGTTTCTCAAGAAATGTCTACTGACTCCGTAAAAAGGTCAAAAAATAAACCAGAGCAGAGCAAATTAAAGAGGTTTGGTTGTTGCTTTTTATAAGCATGCTTATATGTTCGATGTCTTGTGAGGACTGATGCTACACCATTTTACTCCAAGCCTTCTAGAGAACTGGATCACTTATGAGAAGTAGGTTATTTCTTCTGGATGGCACTCTCCTAGACGATTTACCAACAGATGCTCTAAATACTGCTACATTTAAGGATTACCTATATGGGTACTTGAAAAGAATCATGAGGCAATGCCAGGAACACAATGCTTGGGTGCAGTCAGTTTATGTAATTTCCTCCAACACGGCATAATATTCATTGACAGACTGTTAAGAGGACCAAATATTTATGGTCAAAAATACACATTATCTAAATTGCCTATAAAACCAGAAATATAAACTCCAAATCTGTTCAGTCATAAATCACTGGCAGAACAAAAATAACTGTTGCTTACTCAATAGCAAAAGGAATAAAACCAGAGAAGGCTCTGTGCTTTCAAGGACAAGTCAGTTTTCCGAGCTAAAGTTGCACTTGCCACACTATATCAGAAGGAAAGGAGAATAAACAGAAGTGTAACAGGGAAACAAGAAAAGAAGTGGGAGGGGGGAAAGACTTCCAGTGCCATGCTTTTCTGAGAAGGTGTGATTGATGTTCACTGCTGTAGAAATCATGAGGCTACATCCCAAACATTTCATTCCCTTCTGCAAATGTCTCACTCCATATATCACCCCATGTTCCCTAGATATTATTGCCCTACACAGGATGATCCAGCCAGCATCAGGTTTTACACATGATCTAAAACACGAAAACAGGAATCTCTCTGCCCAGGGGTCAGCTTAGGGTAGAATGAAACCCAACTCCCCCGCCTATGCTCAACACAGGAGCTTCTTCATGCTCTCCATTCAATAAAAGAATTTTGTTTCTGAAACAGGCAAACTGTTAAAAGCAAAACTGTTGCTATAGCCGTAAACTCACATGGAATACATGAAAACTGAACTCATACAACAGGAAGAGCCAACAATGCATCTACTGAAGAGGAGTTTCAGCATTTTAACATGCTGACCAGCCACATTTACAGCATGGGAAGAGCTGGATCCTAGGCAGGGGAAGATGTTCTGTCCACTCCAAGGCTTGCTCACATCAAGATCTCTGCTCTCAGCACAGACCTCCATATGTAGGCAAACAGTTACACAATCTGAGAAGCAACAAAATCAGTGTTCTACGCCAACTTGAAGACCCAGTTCCTGAAGTCATGGGGGGTGCCAGGAAACCTTATCTTTATTTTAAGAAGCATTTGCTTTCACAGCTCCAGAGAAAGCTAAACAGATAACAATACTTCAAAACAGACATTGAATGTTTCTAAAAAACTTATACTGTTTAATGACTTATGTACACTTTTTGAATCGGGTTGCCTTTTTCCGCTTTGTGAGGGCTTCCAGTACTGCATGGTGGCTCAAGTTAGCACCAAAGAATGCAAATGTAAAGGAAGATGTACCAGACACCACAACTGGCAGAAGGAAGCATGAAGCTTAAAAGGTGTTTACTTCACAAGAACACCTTCCAGCTTGGATTTATATTAAACAGAGGGCATGTTTCAAAGAGAGCTTTTGTTGTTAATGCAAAATAGCAAGAGTTTTGACATTTAAAAGGAGGAAAGCTGATGAGTTCTTCAGTTTGCAGTGAACAAACCAATAAAGATGATGAGAAGAGCACAATGAACGCACCTGGGCATTACCCCAATTCACATGAAATATATTGTCAGAAACATTAAATCATGCAACCATGCTCAAGAAAACCAGAGAAGTTGGGTGGGCAATCAGGGCAGTGAACAAGTACGCAGTGGGGTTTGAAAACACACTAATGTTCACAATGGGTGCATAAAATCAGGGTAAGTAAAATGAACACAGGACAAGATGAGTTGATGAGCTTCTCACAGATGCAGACTGGAGAAAAAGTATGTAAGGAAAGCTGTGCACCAGTGAGCAGGGAGAAGTGAGCACTGATGTTCAAGGCCAGGCTGGACAGAGCCTTGGGTGACATGGTTTAGTGTGAGGTGTCCCTGCCCATGGCAGGGGGGCTGGGACTAGATGAGCTCAAGGTCTTTCCCAACCCTAACTATTCTATGACTCTACATGCAAACAGAGCTGGTGTTTTCTGAAGCAACACCTCACGTGGTGGTGTGCAAAGCTTCTTACACAAATGTGCAGAACTTAGCTCCAGTGAAGTCAAGGATACCAGTCTGCTACATGCAATACCATCACAGGTTAGCAAATGTGTTTTCTTGACATTTTGTGTGCTTTCGGGTGAAGCTGAAGAATATTTCTTTCTGGTTGAAACGGCGTCATTGGAACATTCATAGCCTGCAACTGCTTGAAGGATCGCCTGAGGCTGAGAAGGCATTTGCAGTGCTCTTGACATCTAGCGCAGGATCTCTCTCTGAAATCTCTAAACTGGACCCAGGATGTTATTGATACCTATGTCAGAAAAGATATATGGCCTGCTTCACTATTAGTGCATTTAATTTCTTCCTGATAACCTGCTCAGCTCTTCCAAAGAAGAACTTGTCCATCACTTCTCTTAAGCTCACATACACCGTTTGGCCAGAAGCAGCCAAAACCACGAGTCTGAAGGGCACGGCAGTTTCTTCCCCAGTGCCCAGAGGTGGGATATAGAAGACCACCACAGCCAGGAGGTGTGGACCAGGTGCAGGGAGGTACCCACCAGGACCACAAGGCCCAGCTTTGCAGTATGTCCCTATCTGGGTGACCTGTGTCAACAGTCAGTGGAGACGAGAATGGGCCATTTCTTCAGATAATCAGGAATCAGTCTGTCTAGAAACCATGACTGAAGCCATCAGGAGAAGCAGCAGGATAACTGCCGCTTGCAGACTGAAGGGGAAGGCAGCTGCTGCCGCCCTGTGACGAGCAGGGAAGCGCTCCAGGGTCTGCAACAGGATTTTCCCCAGCTACACTTAACAGCACTAACTGGGCTTAAATGGAAAACCCGCAGAGCTGCTGAGGCATAGGCATGGGGGGAATTTTCCACCCCCTCTTGTCCTCTGGTTGCAGTTAACTCTGTGACACATCAACCATGCTGGGCTAGGAGAAGTGGGAGACTGTAGTTCAAGAACATCACCACAGGAACTTGCAAATCTCTTCACGTAAAATCTGAATGACTTTATCATTGGAATATACTTGACTGAAAATCAAGATAAAATAGTTTATCTTGGTGGTATGACTCATGAAAGAATGGTTAGGTGTAAAAGGAACATTATCAAATGACACAAGATGAGTGTGCCCCACGCAGTAAAACCAATACAAAGCAAAGTGTCAGCCTAATACTTTGTGTCAGATCTGATGAGAATTCAGATATCTGGCTTATTTCTCCTTAAGGACTGGAAATTTTGATTAATACACATGCAAACTGAAGAACATAAGATGGTTCAGTGATGAGGATGAAATTGCTGTTCCCGAGCCTGGCATCTCAGACGACAATACTGGATTAGCCAGTGTTGGGTCTCTTGGGTAAGACACTTCCCAGGGCAGCACGCAGTGATACAGCTCACTGGGAGCAGGCTCTCGGACTCCTGTCCAACACGCGTAAACCACAGGAACGTATGTATGCCCTGCTGAAAGGATGTTCCCGTTTTGAATTATTATCACAGTCAGAGTTTTACTGATGATTCCTTTTTAAAAATGCAAATCAAGAAAACAGTTAAAACAGAATGAAAGAACGGGCCACAGTCAACCACAAAAACTTTCCATAAGGCTCAGCATGTGGGAAACAGATAAGTAAATGCTGCGAAAGAGGAACAATATTTAAGTATTAACACAAATGTTTGTTTTGGGAAGGTTTATCTGGCATCTCTACCGGTTTTCCTCCAAGCTCTAATACAAAAATAACTATGTCTAACTGTGACTGGGAGAGATGGCAGCAGCTCAGCATTGCTCCCTTTTTTCTATGTACTCAGGAAAAACCCCTGACATTTTACAGCATCAGACAAACTAATTTTCAGGTGATTTCAGATCAGGGTGAAGTCAGTGATGCATATGCAAGTTCAGAAAGTTCAGTCAATGGTATTCTTTCCATCAGCCTGTGAAATAAGGGAATAAGCAAGCAACACAAAGTAGGTATTATCCTTTAGCTCATATAAATGATGCCTGCAACAGTTGCACGTTGACTATGAAGAAGCCCATAGATGGAGGTATGCATCTACCACGAGCCTGCACATGCTGTGGTGGAGCTGAGAGTTGGCCAAAACTGCATCTCATGCGCAGGAGCTGCCTTTGAGCTTCTCCATCTTCACCCTCACTCCAAGCAGGAGAAAGTTGAAAGACCTAAAAATGCTTTGTGTGTTATCTTCACTGATTCTAACAGAAGAAGAGAAAGGCAGAATCACGATGGGAACTTGGGCGAACTCAAGTCTGTTCAACAAGAAAAGCCAGAGAGGCCACGCACAGTAATGCTGAGAAAAAGGAAATGGTACTTCATTTTAGCCAAAGTCATAAATCTTACCAGAGAGCCTCTAACGGCAAAATGTCAAGCAGGGGAATTTTTATACACAGAAAATTAGTTGAGCTGATATCGGGTTTACTGTGCTGTGCAGCGCCTTTTCAACCTGTGAGGCTCTGGCTGCCTTGCTGTCCCTGGCTTCACCGGGAGGCATGTGGCTGAAACTGCCAGAAAAACTTACTAAAAAAAGGTGGAGATGGGTATTTCTGCTCCACAGAAACCAATCTGAGATGAACCTAGACAGATTTTTTTGATGGGGAAAATGCGCCACCTTTATCAAATCACCCTCCCTCTGCTACAGGGAAGATGGACCAACAGGACACCTCCCACCATTAGCACCCTTGTCTCCTGGAGTACAGACACCACACACAGATCCTGCAGAGCAGGCAGTTCAGTCAGGGAAAAAGGCTGACCCTCCAAAGCAGAGAAAGAAAGTGTGGTCGAGGAAATTCATCAGCCAGAAGCAGCTGCGGAGCTGCTTCACAAGGACTAAAGTCAACCGGGTGTTCCGACCACCTGCGCTGGGAACAAGGCAGCCCATCCACCAGAGCTCATTCCTCGACATCTTGCTCTGTTTTAGAGCACAGCCAGCGACTTCCACTAGCTACAGAGGTCAGCAAAGACTGTACAGCATCTAATAATCAGACCGCAGCTCCAGTCACAGGAAAGCCGCTTTTCGGTTTCTAGATGAGAGGGTATCCAGGGCACATGTGCCGCAGCACACTGGGCACATTAGGTGCCAGTGAGCACCCCCAACACTTCTGATGCTACCTTAGAAGGGACCGATTTGGTCTAGAAGAGGAGGTTAGGAAGCCTTCATTCCCAAAAGATGCCTGAGTTAGAGAATGACCCAGACAGGACAGCAGCTTGCTGCTCTACCACCAGCCGAGAGATGCCTCAGTGAGGAAGGAGAACCCACCCTATTCGCACTGGGGGGATTTACAGTCCCTACAGACTTTCTTGGTGCTCCTAACTACTTTCTGCCCACCTTCTATTCTCTTTTTCATCCCCAACCCAGTGCAAAAGGGCAGATATACTGCATTGCTCAGCTGCACTCTTCTGCTGCTCCAAAAGAGCTGGAGGCAGGTTAAGGTTATGGGGCAGATGAGCTCCACCACCCCCTCAAGCTTCATCTGCACAGGGTTAAGTAGCAGCTCCCTCGTCCAAGGCTCAGTTATCTTACTACCATATGTTAAACTGAATGACCAATCTGTACTTACTGCACCAAACTACAATTATGGGAGTTTTTTTTCAATCATTCAGCGTAATGGCATGCAGCTGTCACAGAAATCTTTGAACACATCACTGGCTCTCTTTGAGCTGATTAACCAGATAAGGAACTGTAGCCAAAAGACATGAAAGGATGGGTCCAAATTTCAAGCTCTCAGCTGAGCGAAGAATTTAATTCAAAGGACTGTACAAAATGGGGTGTGTGTGCTTCACAACACAAATGAAGGTTTTGTTTACTACTGATATAAACAGGTGAAAAACCTTCTGTTGCTCAGTTTAAAAATCAAGGCACACCAGCCTCAAAGTGGTGCTGATGAGTATTACAGCTGCCACACCAATCTGTGTGGATGCCAGTATTTGTACCGTTTTTCCTTCTGAATTGGAACTGAGGGAGAGCCTGCCAATTAACTTCACTCTGAAGAAACCCTGTGATACTGAAGAGCTCCAAACCACAACCCCTTTGCCTGAACTGCTTCTGTTCAGTGCATTTCATTGGATAGCATAGTGTTTGGGTTTTTTTAATTCAAGACAGCTCTGTGTATTTGCTTTTATTTCCAGCATAATGTTTACTATTCCAATCAGAACATTCTGTAATCTTGTCCAAATGTTTTACTATTAATTGCTGCACCCCACACCCCACCCTTAATAATTACACTCAGGAGAGGTAAACATTTCAACACAACTTACTTTAGTTAAAGCCATGAATATGCATTATTTATTTATTTAGGTAAACAGTAATTAAGAAAAATCGCCCAAACTGTCTAATCTTTCAAACAAGCACTACTTCACCACACTTGCCAAGGGAATTGTAAAGTCCCTTAAACACATATATTACTTTGCACACCTCCACGGACATTTACATTTGTGGGCCTCAGACCATGTAGCAGCTGCCAGGAAAGCAGTCCCTACGTTGTCCAAGGCCATGCAATGAGCCTAAAGCATAGACTCACTTTCAAGGATGAGCAGCAGTTACCCAGACTCCAAGAGAGAAGAAAGTAGCAACACCTTGGGTGCAGGATGAGGACCAGAATGCCACTGTCACACAATATGCTGATTTTTGAGGTTTGCTTTCAACAAGACCACCTCTATTTGCATCAAAACACTCATGACCCTCCCTATGCTCTTATTCCACAGTCTATGGGGCTATGTCCTTACAAACCAAGGGGCTGTCCACCACCACAGCCTCCCCATGCTACGCTGGGGAGCAGCCAGCCCCAAACTACTGAGTGTTTGGTGCCGGAACAGTCATATAGCCCCATGTACTGTATAAATATCAAACCTATGCACTGGGTAATAAGCAGCTGAGTGCCGCCACTCAATTCCCCTGGACTTCCTCCTCTGTATTATCGACCTCAAATATTACAGCATCGCATCCTGCCTAATACTTCCACCAGCTTCTACCACACGCCGTGACAGAATCAGGCAGTGCCACAGACAATGAAGCTACCTACAGGTAACTCATTTTTTAAACCAAAAAATTAAGACACGTCAAGACAGTCCTGACATGGTTGATCATCCAACCTAAGGATCACACTGGCACTGCAAGAGAGGAATCAAAATGTCTTCCAAAGACAAAGGGATTTTCGGAGATCTAGAATTGTTAAGTAAATAGATAAAACTGCGGTCTGGCTTTGTTTCAGTTTTCAGAGCTAATTTCCGGCCACCGTTCAAAGAAATGCTTTGCATTTCCATTTCTGACTCACCCATTTAAACAAGCATGCTCGCTGGAATTACTAAGCACGGGATCTGATGAAAACATTTCGCTCTCTGAATCAAAGTGCTTTCCAATTTTGTTGATGTGAATTTATCTACCAATTTAACGTGGTGACTGACAAGACAGGTTGTGTGCGGGTACAGCCCCGGCGCGCGATGCGAGGGGTCAGAGGACTCTCCCACCTGGTGTCCCACCGAGGTACATGGATGTCTCTCAAATTCCGGACAGCTTCTCAGAACATGCTGAAACCGGCCTCTCGCATCCCGATCACAGAATGATGCACGCTCCCAGAGACACGTTTAAACGTCAGGTATGAATGAAAAGCATTCCTGAAAAGAATGTTATGAAACCGAAAATCGGAGATCGCTGCAGCGCTGTGCCTAAGTTGAGTCATCAGTTCCCTTTACAGCCTAATAATTGACACTGCCTTGATCAGAATGACTGATCCGAATGTTGCTTTGTGTTTGTGGTTTTTTTGTTGGCCTTTTTTTTTTCTTGTTGTTCTTTAAAAAAATAGATTTCTTATGTAAACAAGCCGCCTGTCATCTCGCGGGAGTGTTTGTATTTGCCAGATCACGGGAAACATCTGTCAAAACCAGATTTTGCTCTCCTCAGACAACTCGGTACAGTCTGAATCAGATTGTACTACAAAGAAACTAAAACCAGGTCTTGTTACGGAAGAAATACACTGCCAACTCTCAGTGGAAGCACTGATTTTATTGCATTTTCTTGGGTTTAAATGCTGTGAAGATTATTAGAAGAGTTCCCTCCTTCCTCTGAGGGATCTCTCCCTCAGAGGAAATCCTGGGAATTTAAAAGCTGCTTTTCTCCCCTCTTCCTGCGCTTTTCCAAAATGAAGTACCCTCTAGGAAGAGACAGACAAGAGAAGAAACAGGGTTCAGTGAAACCTAAGAGCATGCCGATTTCCCACCTTTCAACACTGGTACCCGGATAACGGTGTGATTCCCCTCCTGATGCTTTCAACAGACAAACGCTCCCACAGGTCTGCATTCTTCAGGTCACACCTCCCCAGAACGACTCATTAAGTATTTTCACATCTTCTAAACAGGGAAAGTTCAAATGAGGCTGCAATGGCCTCTAGGGGTGTTTTCTGAAGAAAAGGTGACACAAAACAGGGTGGTTGCTACTACCAGAATAAGAGTGATGCTAGACAGACGTACTGCGGGTCTTCTTCCAGGGAACCTGCCCTGGAATAGCAACATCATTAGGAGAGGGGAAAAAAAAAATAAATCAAAGGGAGATACAGGTTAAGAGTTGGACAGAAAGAAGATCAGGCTATGCCATTAGTATGAAAATGGAGAGGAGATGACTAGGGCAACCAGCACCAGGCTCAGTGGGTTCCACCCAGGGCTGGAACTGTTAAATGGACCCATACAATTACAGATTAAGGGGTCAGTATTTGAAACATTTAACAGTGAATGCATGGTCGTATTAGAAGTATATCCCTGGATGGGTGAGAAATGACCCACCTGGATGGGTGGGTCATGTCTACATCAGCTTTTTTCTGTAGACCAAAATTGCCAGTACTGTGGAGCTGATGTTATGCCCAAGTTTTGGTTCTGCCTGGCGGTAACGAAAGCCTGACACTATAGACTGAGTGCCCAGGAGCAGCTGGAGTACATCCACAGTGCTGCTGGAGGTACAACTCACAGCTTATACCAGTAAATCATGGATTATATAGCATGCTATCAATGCTTAAAAACAAGGCATGAAGATAAGAGAACCTCACTATACTTTGGAGAAGATGAAGAAGGACTCATCTAAACACTGAATACTGACAGCAGTACAATGGTAGAGTTTAAAACAAGAGGACAGACAAAATCCAATGTGGCGGAGGAGAAGAAATGATAAAACAAGTGGCATAGAGAAGAAAATTATCACTGCTGAAGATTACATTAGATTTTATTTCCCTGAGGTAGACAGTTGGACATGAAACTAATATTTACAAGTATTTGCAAGATATTGTACTTTGTCTCCTTCAAATGGGGCAGAAGTGGATTTAAAGTCTTGCTTTTCAGTGACAGAAGCCTTCATGCAAGCAATTTACACAGCTCTTTCGAAATCAAACAACTGCAGACCTGCACTTACAAAACAAACCTATGACAACACTAAACAAGATGTAATCTCAACTGTGACTTAGAAATTAAGTACAAAAGCATACAGCATGGAATCCAATTAGTATCATCAACTCTGCAACATTTGGAGGGGTTCTCATATTTTTCTGAACACCACTTTCACCTGCTTCAGCTATTTTAGGGAGTCATGGACAGCCACACTGCCAAAGTGTGAGGAGAAAGACTATTTTGGCCAGATTTGAGAAGAGACTGCACCTAGTTAGCACTGGTTTTATCTGCCTGACCTACAGTAACACATACGTTCAACTGTGACTTTCATAAACTCTTTGAAGTTTTATTATTCCAAGGTACAAGGCTGGCAACACCAAGACAGAGGAAGCAGAGAAAAATTGAATGGGAATTAAAAGCACTTTGCACTCTCAAGCAGCAAGCAAAAGAATCATATTTGGCTTCATGAGAGCATTGCCAATACCAACAAACCATTTGCTGTCTGGAGCTGCATACCAGCAGGTCATGTACAAAATGTACATTAGTGTTTTAAGTGCCACTTGTATTTGCTTTTTACTTTATTTTGCACAAACTCTTGAATGCCATGATGAAAAAAGGTATCGGAAACAAAGCAAAACAGGGTTCATCACATCATAAAGAAAGTTAACTAAACCAGCAAAGACTGTATTTTAACTGTCTATCTAGTTCTCTGTAACAGGTCAACTCAAACAGAAAACTTAGGCACTACATGAATTTCTTCTTCAGTTTCATGCCACATGAAAACAGAAGTTTAATATCAGTATTGTCACCATCCCAGTTAACTATCATCCAAACCAGTAGTAAAAACCAGCATACACTAGGCCAGAATCAAAGCCAACAATAACCAGAAAAATACCCTATTTTCTTAGCAAGCTCCCTCCTCTGCTCTTAAACTGTGGCTATGCCAGCTTCAGGGATGTCTGGCATGATCCACACTCACTGCTTGGTCCTGTAAGAAACAGGTTCTCTGCACCCAGTAATTAGCTTAATTTTGCCATATGAAGGAGCCTCTCTTTCCAATTCTCATGGCCTTTAGGGTTTTTTTGCATTGTCTTGCTTTTAACCCATACCACAACACCTACCTGTTCTGCCTTGATTTTGTTTTTTTATTATTCTCTGTAGTGCTGGCATTTGTTTAAAATGATGTAAAAAATAGGCAGTTACATCAAGAATGATTAGCACAGCACATGTCGTACCAAGAACGATATGTATTTTACTGCCTATGAAGTTAGTGTACCAAAACCAGCCAAAGCTGTTAGTTTGATCTGAAAGCGTATTTTTCCTTTCCTGCTTGCAACAGGATAATTACTAATTGGAAGAAATAACCGAGAAAATAATCATGGTGGTAGGTGCGCAATCCTAATGACATAAGCTCACACTTGGATCAAGGGTTGTGGTTTGGGATTTATCTCCGTGAAGAAAGAATAACAAGGTGTGTGCCTCAGTGTGTGACAAGGACACTCACCACACTGCCTTGTTCAGCATCATCCCAACTTACTTATTACCTGTGCAGTGTTCTCATTGCACTGAAAAAGTCTACGCTATTTCCTGAAGCTCTGCAAGCAAAAAATGAAATCTGATGCTTTCCTATTTGTTAAAGTGGCTGACGAAAAACTCATTAAGGAATACTTGGGCAAAAAAGGCTCTCCAAAATCATACCACACAGTAATAAAAGCCAATCCGTAATGGCCAGCAAATGTTTCTATGTAGAAACTGGTTTAATACAGCTTCCGATTTGGTAAATAGTAAGAGGAAATTATGAATAAATATTTGTTTTCCCATATTTATTTCTACAGTGGGTGAGGCAAGACAAAAGGATGTTTAGGCACTGAACTGATTTCAGGTTTTGTTCTCTGCACACAATTCGGCCTGTGATGTTAAAGGGCTTTCAACCTCATATACCCTGTGGATCCTATTATTATCACCATCATAATGGAACCAGACACAGCCCGCTTCCTGTTCCCCCAGCCCGACAGCAGCAGAACATGCTGAAATGAGAGTCGCTCATGTAAAACTGACTGAAGAAGGCTACCCATCATTTCAGCTGCTTGGCTTCACCGCCCTGTGCCAGACAGTGCCACCTCAGGCTGCTCCTGCCAATGTACAGAGCAAGCAGCAGTGTAACCATAAGTATCAGGAGACATCCAACTCAGCTTGTCCACAGGAAAGGTGGAAAACAGTCCCCGGGTGTTTCTACGATTCCTGTTGCTCTCAGCACAATTAGATTTTATTGAACTATAATCCTAGGTAAATATATTGAATCTTACAGCTAAACTGCATTAAACAGCCTTCCTGATTTGCAGGAGGAAAATCACTTCTTCAGTATAAAACTAAATTAGCTCAATAACTCGTTACATGTAGCTTAGCACAGGGTTGAAACAGCAACTGAGTGGTTGCTGTATTTTCAGTTACCAGTCCTTTAGAAATGTAAGCAGACTGAATTCCCAGTTTTACCAGCTGGGAGAAAGGATAATCACTGCAGGCAGAGAGGGAACATCCAGTGTCAGCAGCACCATGTTTCAAACCATCCTGTGGCAGTGGACTCTGAGCTAACCAGCCTTGGAAGGGAAGAGACATTGCTTTTCCTGCAATTAAAAGTTGTCATACTTAGAGGTTTGGGCTAGATGCAACAGTCAACCTAGAGCTTCACTGTGTCTCTCCAAGTGAGAAACAGGCTGGAGAAGAGCATTACTAATGTCTGGAGAAGAAAAAGAGCATACAGGGCTCCACACTCTCTTCCCAGAGAAAAAACATTTCCTGTAAGGGGTGATAAAAATCTAACTCCCAACCCACAGGAGATAAAAGGACACATCAAAAGGCATGTCACCTGCCATTTCTGATTGCTTACTCAGAATGTGCATCAGCACTGGGTGAGATTCATGTAAAAATCACTTAAATGAGTATCTGCATATCAGTGGCTGAGTGGAAGAGCAGAGGAGCTGAAGGCCACCCCCAGCAAGTGCAGCAACACTGTGCCAGTGCACACCTTGACAAGAGGCTGGAAGGTGGTGGCCCACTCCCTAGTACCACCTTCCTCAACTGCTAGTGCCATCTCTGGTAACCCTCTGGCCAGCCCAAGCATTTTTTGGTTCATTTCTTACACACAACTTTATGTAAATGTCAAGAGATTTCCACGTAACTCAGGAGATGACAGAAGCTGCATTTCTGATCCCACTGGGTTTGTGTGGGTCGTGTGTGTTGAGCAGACAGGAATGACTCAAAGTCATAAGTAGACAGACTGAGAGCAAGGCGAGAGACAGGGAATACTCCAAATGCCTGCTGCTGCACCGGGGCAGCCAAACTCCAGGAGAAATAGGCCTGAAAGACTTGGAAAGAAAAAACTCAACCCTTCAGATCTGGAAATCATTTCCTCTACTCTTGAACACTGAAACGCAAGCAGCATGGGTGATTATCCCCTGTGAGGAAATGCATCCCTCTCACTGTAGTCCCTGGGGTGGCTCTCCCTGTCACAACATCAACGTCTTTCAGCAGCATCAGTAGGCTTCAACTTCACAATGGATCAGAGGAGGATCATCTCCGCTGTACAAATGAGGAAGTTGGTCATGGGGCAGATGAAGGAGGTTGCCCAAAAACACACAGGAAACCTGTGACTGAGGTGGGGAACTGAACCCAGACCATGAGTTCCAGTTGGATGCCCAGTCCAAGCTGGGTAGCTCACAGATCACCTCTTCTACTGGGCTTTGAAATTTAAGTTTGGTGGGTTTTTTAATGAATGTGGGTTGTTTCTTTTAATTTGTCTAGCCACTACGTTTCATTTCACTCACACTTCTGCTTTGTGGAAGCTTTTTATTCTGCTTCTTTTTTGTTTTGGTTTAGAAAAACAACACTACTGAACATTAAACAGAACTTAACCTTCACGATTTGGTCTTCTCACCACCAACACTAGCCTCTCTCTAGCTCTCAGTGTTAAGTGTCCTTTGTTTGTGCACCCTGCGCTCACAACTGTGAATTCATCAAAGCACAGCAGCAATATTTAGTAGGAGACGTCTTATTCACAGCTTCAAAGAATTACAGCAACTGCTTATGCAAACATCAGCGTTGTGAGGCAGCAGAGCAGATCGGGTGGGAAAACCAGAGAAAGAAGATGCACAAAAAAAGGTAAATTCTGAAGTAAATGGTCTGACACTGCTATGCATCACATCAAAATGAGCAATCGGCTGAAGAACAGCCACCAACCAGTAAGCCACGACATCAGACAGCCCAGAATGTTTTACCGGCTCAGCTAATGAATCACTGGGCAAACCTTAGCAATGCGCTCACAGCCAGGGTAGTCTTCACAGCAGGTGAGAACGTTGTCTCTTTCATTATCATAATGATCTGTGGCTTAATTGACATTTGAAAACATCTTATGATCTTCCAGTGACAGGCGTATAATATGTATTTCTAAGGCAAAATTCTGTGGCATTATATTATTTGCAAGGAGGTGCAACAAGTCAAACTATTACTTCATAAAATATTTCACACTGGCTGAATCCCTTACAGAAGAACTCAAGACCTCAAGAGGGAAAAAACAGCTAATTTCCACCTGTGTAATAACTAATGCTGTGAGAAAGAAAACACTGCAAACCACAAGCTATCAAAAGTGCCTGATATGCTATTTTCAGTTTATCTGGATGCAGCTCAAACTATCCACAGCTAACCACGCTACATCAGAGGATTGTCATCATTCCACTTCCACCACAGGCTTTCAGTAACTTGTGCCCACTGTGCATCCAAGGCTGTCAAGCCTTGCAAAAAACCATGAGACTTTTACTTAAAGCAGCTGAGCAGCTGCAAAAACAACCCTCTGAAAATATTGCTGGTCCCACCCGGCAGCTGGAAATGCAGTTATTGATTGAAAAATTCGATGTTTGATATTACTTAATAGCTGGGGAAAAAACTATTTGTGAATCATAACTAACATTTATTTAACTACTTAAAAGCACGCATCTACTGTTTCAGACTTCACAGAGAGCCAATGTGCAGCCTTCTGGCACCACTGAACAGACTAATACAGTTAAACTGGAAAGATATGAGGCACAAAGCCATGCCAGAATAGTGAATCCTTCGAGGATCTAGTATAACAGAAATTATCCCAGCAGCATGTGCCCCACAACACCAGGTCCAAACTCGCTCTACCACATAAGTAGCAACTACCTTAGGGTAAATTAAGTCAATGCACAGGTCCTGGAGCCAAAGTGCTTCAAACACCATGACATAAACTGGATTAAAATCTAGCACTAATAGCAATAAGGTAAATAGTGCCCCTTAAAACTGCTGCAAGGCTTACGGGCAACTCCACAGTGATGCCAGACCAGGACAGCCAACGGTGAGGCACCATGCGAGAAAGGACCGGAAGCACTCGTCACCCCTGCAGGAGCCAAGCTTCTGCCTCCTGCACTGAAAGTGTGACCAGCAGGACTAGGGATGTGATCACTGCCATGTACTTTGCACTGGTGAGGTCGCACCTAGAATACTGTGTTCAGTTCTGAGCCCCTCACAGCAAGACAGACATCGTGGTGCTGGAGCATGTTGAGAGAAGAGCAATGAAGGCGGTAAAGGGTCTGGGGCGCAAGTCTGATGAGGAACAGCTGAGGGAACTGGTGATGGGATTAGCATATATATATATATATGTATTTTTTCCAGCTAGTTTATGTACAGCAAATGTAACCCATAGGAAATATTTTGCAAGGTGCCAAGGAGTGTGAGCAGCTTGTATAATATGCTTAACTGAGTGATTTGAGCCGTAAGTCACTAACCCTCCCACCCTTGCTCTCTGAAGAGACCATACTATCAGTGGCCGCTTCAAGCGAAATGCTCTTAAGTCGTAAATACTTCTCACATCATACTTCTTATAGCCTACATCATCAGCAAAAGAAAACTGATGGCAATATAGAAAGAAATAAAAGATTGAAAAAATCAGGTCACAGACATCCTCAAATGGATTATGCTTTCCAAAGAAACTGTACAGATGACATGATCAGGTTTTTTTGGTGTACATCTCAAAGTTTCCAGGATGATGTTACTCATTTTAAGCTCAAACATGGTCTTACACGCCATACTCAATGCAATTGGCTTGTAACCTGAAATGCGGTCTTTTTCATCAACCCCCAGTCATCATGGAGACAGATGCAGCTGACCAAAGTCACTGCCATTTACAGCCTAGTGAACTTTCCTAGCTTATACCCACAGCTTGACCAACGAGACAAACCAGTGCTTTTTTTTGGCTCAGTTAGGGCACCTATTCATGGACTATTTCAAACTGAGTTAGAGAGATCACAGTTTATGAAAATCTCCACAAAGTACTGACCCTAGCGGGGCTATAGCAGCATAGCTAAAACACTGAAGTGCAAAAATGCAGGCTGGGATGAACGCTCAAAAACCATGTATGGCACAGAGTGAATGACAAAACAGATCAATACGTATTTTGACAATTTTTGTTCTAGGCTTACATGTAGCCACCTGTTCTCAGAAGTGTTCAGGTACTGTGCTGCGAAGTTTCAGAGCAAGTCAGCAAAAGCCTTTAAACTGCTTTAGCTCTATGCTATGGGAATGCTCATGTTCCCACATGCATTGCTACTGTCTACTAGATGTTAAACTATGAAATTATAAAGAACAACCAAAATGTCTAAAGAACACCCCAAAACTGAAGAAACCATTTGATGCTGCTGTTGCAAAAATACTTACTTACAACACAGTCCTGGAAGTGATTTCCAAGCAAGCCAGCTGCTGCTCTAGACAGTTTACTGGATGGTGTGGCTCAGATCTTTCATACAAGCAGCACCTACAGTTATATCTAGAAAAGGCAATAAAATCAAAATTCTTGATGAGCAAACATGCAAATAAAGTCATCTTTCTTTTTAAAATCATAACCAGCTTAAAACTGGCTTTAGCTAGACTTGATACCAGTTCTCATGCCAAGCTTCACATGCACTGCCCACTTACAGGAACAAGGTCCAAGGCGCAGTCAAAGCCTACCCAGGGTGATGAAGTTGAGAGTGACTGTGCTTGGGTAAAAAGCCCCATGCTGAGCATATCAAAGCAGCAAACAAATGCACACAGCTGTTTTTCTCATCTAGTTCTACTTTAAAACACTTGCAGGAAACGCAAGACGAAATATTGGTGTTGGTGCCAAAAAATGTAGGTGATTTCAGCAAGGCCAGGAATTCCAGGCACCAACTTCTTTTTTCTCCCTTTTGAGTGGGTGTTCGCTTGTAAGTTGTAGACATGTTAGCAACTGAACAACTGAGTGAATTAATGTTCAACTTAACAGTCATTGTTAGGTTGGGAGGTTATTACTGCTTGTTCTGCTAAAGTGACAGGTTAAAATAGGTTTGTATCTGAAAAGTTGTTTTCTACAATGCATATTCTCTGGCTTTTTGTACCAAATAATTTCCTCCCATCACGTCAACTCCCATTGTATGAACTGCCACTGCCAGTCCTACCACAGCAGCTGGGATGGGCAAGGAGAAACAGTCAGGGGACAAGGGAGGAACCAAGAGCACTCAGCCCCCATCATTTCTCTTTGGGCTGCCATCTTATATTTTTCCCCAGACATTTTATGTCATTTACGCAAGACTTCTGAACAAAGGAGCATGCTCACATTTGCCAGACATGTTCTGCTTTTAAAGCAAACAAGCAAGCAAAGGCAAAACCCAGGAGTAAAGACAGGGCTCTACTTCACCTAGCTACGAGCCTCAGAAACCTGTTTGCTATCAGGCACTACTTGGTGCATGGGATGGAAGGCTGCGGTTTCCCAACTTTGCAGGTGATTATATTATTAATGGAAACCCCACATTTTCAAGGTTGAGCTGACTGGTATGGAGGTGGAAAAAAATACCACATGTTGAGCTTTTGCAGACTCAGATCCATTCTGTGCTAGTAAATGAGCTTTTATCCTTCCCTCCTTCGCTTTGTTTTTTTCTTTCAGGGTAGCTCACAAGCTGCTACAACTCACACTGTACTAAGAGCTGTTCACACCGCACAAAGTGTTTACCACTCACAACTGATGCTAAAAATTAATTTACAGCACCGCTACACCAGGCTTTGACAAATTGTCATGTGTTGACACAGTCATAAGTTGTTGGTTTAAAAAAGTAACACTTCCCTCTTCTGCCACCTCATGTTTGAGACCAGGGATGGGCACATTATGCAAAGTTTGAAGGTTTGTAAGCTTCACAAATGTTTGGGCTTCACAAAACACGCTTGGTTGTGAAAGTTTTTTCTCTTACAGTTAGGCGTGTGTTTATTGCCAAAAAAACTCTAGTAAGGGAAAAAAAATTCCTTTCCCATCTACCAAGATCTGTGTGTTGTGCAAAACTAGGAGAAGAGGCTGTAAAATAAATAACCTTGCATGATACTTGCCCTAGATAAGATCAGGCCCTGTATCAACTACTTAGAGCTGCAGACACCAGCCTCCTACTGTAGCAAGGAAGGGGAAAAAATACAGCTGCAAGTAAGTTTTAATTGTTCTCAGCTGTCACACAATGTTATCTTAAGCAAGCGCATTTATTTCTCGATTCTTCTATATAGCTCTGTATGGGAGGGGTGGGAGAAGCTGCAGCATTCATCAGACAAGGTCCAAATTGATTTCTATGCACTCCAGATTATACGTGCTAGTCAGCGCTCGTGCCCATGAGTGGCAGCTCTTAAATTTTAACTCCTCCTCTTCTTCCTCAGGTCAGGACAATCTGTCTAGTTTAAGCCTGCAATCAGTAATGGGCACACAGGCGTTGTCAACTGAAATGAGCAGTGTTTCAGTGGTGATGCTAACTTCAAATGTTAGCCCTATCCTAGCCCAAATCAAGGTAAAGAAACGAAGCCAAGGACAGAGAGAACCAAGCCATCGGGAGATAACCAAGGCATCCATTTGAGTGAGGTGTCAACACCTTCAAGTTATCTTTGTTTTTCTTGTCTTCTAAGGTTTAAATTCCTCTGTACTTCCACAGAGACACCCATGTAAGCCATGCACTGCCACCCAGCAACCAAACCAAGTGGTCAGTATTTCCAGTGCTGTTGATCATCAACACAGGAAGACTGCCAGTGCAAGAGAGAAAGGGGGTCAGGCCAAGCCTGACTCCAAGCAGAAATTGAAACGCTAGCAATAGTCCTGGGCAGCAAAGCACAGTACTGCAAAATGAGTATCTCAGAGCCTGCCAAATAGGCTTCATGAGCAGCTCTTAAAAGTCACTACCTCATGTTGTGCACCAGTGATCTTCACCTCAGTGCTCCAGTACCTCTCCCTAAGCTCTACCACCTCTCAGTGCACACACCCATGCAAGAGTGCAGAGGAAATTCATTTAGGAAATTAACTTGTCAGTACAAGGCATTGATTTTCTTTTTCTCCCCCTTTTACACTTGTACATAGAATCATAGAATAGTTAGGGTTGGAAAGGACCTCAAGATCATCTAGTTCCAACCCCCCTGCCATGGGCAGGGACACCTAACACTAAACCATGCCATCCAAGGCTCTGTCCAACCTGGCTTTGAACAACGCCATGGATGGAGAATTCATAGCTTCCCTGGGCAACACATTCCAGGGCCTCACCACCCTTACAGGAAAGAGCTCCTTGTTTATATCCAAACTTCCCCTGTTTAAGTTTGAACCCATTACCCTTTGTCCTCTCACTACAGTCCCTAATGAAGAGTCCCTCCTCAGCATCCCTATAGGCCCCCTTCAGATACTGGAAGGCTGCTATGAGGTCTCCACACAGCCTTCTCTTCTCCAGGCTGAACAGCCCCACCTTTCTCAGCCTATCTTCATACAGGAGGTGCTCCAGTCCCCTCATCATCCTCGTGGCCCTCCTTTGCACTTGTTCCAACACTTCCATGTCCTTTTCATGTTGAGGACACCAGAACTGCACACAATACTCCAAGTGAGGTCTCACAAGAACAGAGTAGAGGGGCAGGAGCACCTCCCTCGACCTGCTGGTCACACTCCTTTTGATGCAGCCCAGGATACGGTTGGCTTCTGGGCTGTGAGCACACACTGCTGGCTCATGTTCAGTTTCCCATCAACCAACACCCCCAAGTCCTTCTCTGCAGGGCTGCTCTGAATCTCTTCTCTGCCCAACCTGTAGCTGTGCCTGGATTGCCCTGACCAATCTACCCACCCTATGCCTGCACTGATGCAAGAGTGCTCCATGTAATTTCTCTACAAAATTCAAATGAAACAGAGCTCTCGCAGAACATGAAATTTTATACAGACTCTTCACTTACTTGCACCTCTCACAACCTGTACAGAATTTCTTTATGATCTGAGATGTTACTGTGACAAATGACATGCATTACTCTCTGACAGATCTAATGGAAGCAGAGGACATTTACATCATTACAGTCTGGACAGACATTACCTTGTGCTGCTGACTGGAATGATATCATCCATGCTTACTTAGCTTAGATTGCTGTACAGTTAGAAAATCACTCCAGTAGCAACTCCCACCTCCCTCCCCCAAAGTAACAAAAAATGTGTAAATATTTTCAGTGCACCACATGAAATGCATTATTTCACTGGATTCAGTCCAAGAGTTGATAAGGTTGAAAGAAAGACTGTTCAACTATTAAGTCAAAAACTTCAGCTGCTTAATTACCAAGACGGTAACACTAAATTTCTTCCGCCTTAGAGGAAAACTAATAAAATCTTCAGTTTTACCATAAGTGATTGCAACTGTCCAAATGCATTTTTATTTCTTTGCTCTATAGAAGGAAACACAACACACTTAATCTTCCTGAATTCTTATTTTGCGATGGAAAAATCCCAAGACATCCTCACTAACCCAGTGAAGAAGAACACTAGGAAAAAAGCAGGACTTGGGGTTTCCTGGTGTGCGGTTTTTGTGTTTGCTTGTTTGGTGTTTTTTTGGTGGAAAAAGTACCTCTTCACTTGTGTATAAGTTTTTTCCTAATGGATCCAACTTATGAGTGTGAAGAAACCACCCACAAGCAGAAGGGCCTTTCTTGCCAAGTTCCTTAATGTGAGCTTGTGCTTGCTGCAATAAAGGTAGGATAGGCACAAAGCAGGAAGGTTCAACAGTGGGGAACTGCAGACCAAGGATCTCTTGCATCAACACCTCTCTGCTTTGCCATCAGGTTTCATCACGGGGAGGACGGCAGAGTCTTGGCTGATCCCACAGCTGCATTCCCTCCTGCTGCTATTTGCAGGGCATTAGAAGAAAGCTATAAGGATGACATTTGCCCAAGCAAGCCCTCACCAAGATTTCAGGAACAAACAGGAATATATGAAGCTGTCCTGCTCTCTTGACGATGCACACATACAAACAAAAGGCTAAATCTATATCATAAATATATATACTGAATACACACTGGGTAGTCACTGCCTGCATGGAGTGCAGACTGTGTGAAACAAACTCCCTGGGCTAGAAATTAAAGAAAAAAGGAAGGTTGCAGTTTTTTCATTCCTTGGGCACCACTCTTCCAACCAGCAAGGACAGGAAGCTAACCAGCTAACCAAAATGCTTGAGCTGCTGGAGTTTATGAGCAGCTTGTCTCCTCTCCCAAGGCAAGTGGCACCAGTGACTAACTACACCGTGGGCAATTTTCCTGTCTCTTCTCTACACCCATCTTCATGTCGCTGCAAAGGTCACCATGTCTTATCTGTTACACAGAGATCTGCCACCCACCAGCAAACAGGGAAGCAGCTTATCTGGACAGTCTGGCAGGACCTCCTGCGAGCGTTTGGGGGTGGGGGGAAACCTTGCAGCTTTTCGCTTCTTTTTGGTGGTGGTGGGGAGCGTGCTTCAAAAATGGTTCTGGTTCTTAAACCTTCAGATGGGGTGAAATGTTCAAATTGCCTTGAACCAAAGGGATCTTGCACAGCAAGCTTTGCTCAGCAAAGCCCAGGTCCTAAAAGAAGTCATTCCATCCCTGACTCTCCATCCCTGGTGCAGGGGAGGGAGTGATGGGAAGTGATACCTCTGCAAGCTTGAAATCCTGAGGAAAGGCATCAGATCTTTGTTCATGCCTCTCGGGAGCACACCCTGTGCTTCCAGCCCTTTCAAGCAGAAGCAGCTTGAAGGCCCTGTGAAGAGTTTAATCACTTGAAAGCCATCATCTGTGTTCTCCCTCTGTTACTGCACCAACAAGAAGCACAAGGACCCTTCAGGAGGCAGACTGGGAACTGCATGCCCTCCCCAACCCAACAATGCTCACACACGCGGGCATCCTTTGCTTTGCCATTTTTTCTAAGTGTATACACTAATTTTATTTTTTCTTACTTTCTTAGCATTACACCCACTGCACGGTGCATAACAATCAATGCCAGCATTACTTATAACGTTAGCACAGAAGCATGTAATTCACTGAAACAGGACTTTCTTCTTCCCCAACTTCTCATAGCCAGTTTTGTTAAATAAATCAGAATCCTTGCTTGACTTGTGTCTACTCAGATCAAACTTTTATCAAGGACAGAAGCATTCTGTTTCTAACAAATGTATTCCCATTTCCCAAGTAAATTCTCTAATTCGGATGGAGAGAATCAGCATCCAACTTTGTAGTGCAATGCTCCAAGCAAATGAACTTCAAAATTCAGTTAAATGGCAACACAGAGCTGAAGGGCTCTAAAGCTTTGTCTACCACATGGCAAAAATGACTCTTTGAACATACTCCCCATGTCCTCCGAGGCAATTTTTTTTATGGGTTGTTCAGGGCACCACCACCCCCTTTATCAGCTCTTTGTTACTTCCCCAAAATTACAAAAGCAACCCAGTTTCAGGAGTTGCCGGGCCACAGTGAGGATGTGTTCAAAGCACTGTCTGTTCAGTAACAGGGACGCCAAAACTGGCAATAAAAGCACTGAAGAGGCATGTGGGAATATGCAAAAATTTCATTCAGCGCAAAGCAAGACCAGGACACAAGGATTCTAAATTAATCCAGTTCCTGTCTTCCCAGTGATTTCCTTCGCCATTGGAAAGACTTTGGTTTGGATTTTAGTCAAGTCTGGTTTACAGTGCTCAACTTTGGCTGTCAAAAAAAAACCCAACCCTGCTGGAACGCCTTACTCATTATGCAGCCTTGCAGAAATTATTAGCTATGTTACAAGGCATTTCCCTTTGGGGACCAGAAAGGGTGAAGAAAGGGGATGGAGAGTGACAGTCTGTGGTTTCTAATGCAGCAGCAAGAAAATAAATAAGTAAAAGGAATACAGGATATAACGTGTTTACATTTGTCAAAACAAGTTTCCTGGCGACACGGAGGGTTCATACTGCTGAGCTGTCACTTCTGCTTGAAACTGCTGCCTCATGCTATCGGGAGGTCAGTCACTGACCTACTTTCTGATAGAACTGAATTAATTTGCTACTTCTGTACACAAACGGGTTTTTATTTTTTTTACAGGAATACTCAACAAACCCATAAAAAGCTGCCTTTTATCCAGCTTGGAGCTTCAACTGATGCTGTGCAAGGCTATTACATACCCTGGCACGGGGCCCAGTGTGCTTGGTCTGCTTATTCTTTTGGAAAAATCTGTACAGACTATTTTTAATGAGTCGATGCTGCAAATAACATCTTTTCTTTCTGAACTCCTACATTACACTAATACCAGTGATATAACCCACTACAGACAGTAAAGTAACAGAGGTCAGCACTTGAACATGTTGTGCTTTGTCTAGGCTGCTCCTGAAATAGATGCTTACTACAACAGGATCAGCTCCCCAAAGAGACAGTTGAACAGCACAATATATTTATCGTATTAAAACACATGGTTATTAATAGAAGACAAGGTGAGTAGGTGAAACTTTTTAACTAAACACCTATTGATGTGATTGCTCCCTGCACAGGGCCAGTTAACGAACATCCGTGCTCATCAGAAAATGGTGGCATGGTAGAAGCACTACCTAAAACTAATGCAGCATTAAACTCCGAAAGTGGCAGAAGTAGTAACAAAAGAGGTGCTACCTACTTGCTCTCTTTGCTTAAATGGCTACATGCACATAGCTCTAGCATCACTACACATATCCTTCCATTAAAATAAAACCATGGTTCAGGGTTTCACAGATCTTCCAAATCCCTGGACATCAAAATATCAGAAATCAGCTCTTAAAATCATCCTTAGCAATGCCATAATTGCAAGCTTCACTGCTTGGGTGGACTCACCTCTCCAGGTCTCTCATGGGTAGCAGCACTCCTGTTCGGAAAGAGGAAAGCAGCGTATCGACCCGTGAAAGCAGGTCCATTCTGCAACAAAGCTCTGGACTAGCATTTGCAAGATGAGAACCCATAAACTAACACTTGCATCAGACCTCTTCAGCAACTTGGTCCCATGCATTCATCTCACCCTTCATCTGCAAAGTGAAGGGAAGGATCTTCTCCAAGTGCTTGGTTTGCTTAGTATCAAATCACTGTGGGGGAGACTTGACTTTCCTTTGCATTTCCCCAGGGTCCTATCTAACAATAGTGGAGATAGTACTAACTACCGTAATACAAGACAACTGTTGGTATCACAACAGATTTATGATCACTTGAGTTCCTGGACTTGATGAGGCTTATGTTGCCAAAGATAACTATGCCAAACCTAGCACTTCGAACTGCAAGTGTATTTTTGTCAACCTTGTTAGCTTTCATCTGTGAATATTTACATGCCCTGAATCTGAAGTTCAAATAAATCCAATAATTCACTCAAACCCACCAGGATTTGAAAACATTAGGGAAGTGTCAAGATGTCATTGAGCTTGTTCTACAGAAAAGAGTGCTTTATAGTTTCAGAAAGAAATAGACAAGGGAGCTATTTAAACGAGATGGTGGCATATTGAAACATGGATAGATAGGTAATTAATAGCTACCTTCTCTAAGTGAAAACTTTTCTGAGTGAAAAATCAGTTTATATGAAAAACTAGAAGTCAATTGCTGCCATTTTTGGGTGGATAAGAACTGTCATGCATGTTAGCATCTTCATTACCATGAAGGATTTTACTCCTTTAAGCAGCTCACAAAGACCTTCTTCACTTAAAACAGCATGTGGGAAGCAAGGAACTAACAGAAGGAGACACCAAAGAAATGTTAATGCTTGTAACTAGAATTCTAATGAAAAATGTTATCAGGAATCCATAAAAACAGGAAAGAACTTCTGCCACGAGGAGTCAAAGTTAAGACAATGGGCTCATTTTAGTCTGTTAGGATCAGGAGTAATTGCACAGGTGTGCAACATGCTGTCATTAGGATAAACTGGCCAAATAATCTTCTTATGTTGGTAGCACACAACATTTTCCAAATAGAAAGGACCAATATTTTATCAGTAGATCACCTAGTTCAGAACCCTCTCAACCCTGTCATGTGGGTTTCTTTATCAAATTTCTATAGAGCTTCAAGTGGAACATACAGCACCTTGAAGTAAATGAAACAGGAGACAGGAAAAATAGTCATGATCCAAGAAATAGGAAGTATAAACCCATTAATTAAGCATTTAATTCTTTTTATCTTTCCCTCATGTCTGTCTTCACAGTTTAAAGTCTCTCTCGGCAATCAACCAATTTTGGGATTCACTGCTGTCATGCCAGTTGTGGCAGTACTTCAGCTAAAAAGGCAATGTCAAACATAATGAAGTTTTCTTTCAGCTTGTACCCACACTGGTGCAGTGCACGGCACACATGCTGCCTGGTGAAGGAAGGTGCAGGATAGAGCTTTACCTGCCCTAGCTCCCAAGGACTGCAGAGCAGTCCTAAGTGGCAAATACGCAGCTGAATTACAGTGGTGATTGAGACTACATGTCATAGGAACAATCTCACACCCTCCTAGACATGTACAAAGAGCACCCAATGGGCTTTGAAATATATTTGAGATTTTTCAGTTGTTTTCTTGTGTTTTCTTTCCAACTTAGTGGTGGACTTGGCAGTGCTAAGTCAACAGTTGAACCCGGTGATCTTAAAGGTCCTTTCCAACCTAAACAATTCTACGATTCTTTTCCAACCTGCATGTCTCAGACTCAGGCATACTATATAAACACAGAAGAATTTCCAGGCACTTCACTGTTACAGCTCAGTCTCTCCCTTGAATCCATGGACACCACTCCCTGTCCTTCACCCAAGGATGCTGCGCACAGAGCATGGGAAAGGACAAGGCAGAGGGATTCACCATTGAGAAGGAGAAACGATGTTTCTCTAATTGGTATTTCTGTTTCTAACAGTTTGTTTTCACACTAGTCCTACTGGAATTGGTGCTGGCAGAGACCAAATAGCAGGCCAGGGCTTATAAAGCTTTGCAACATATAACAATGGTTACTGACACAATGACCTGTGCATCTGCATCTGCTGACTCAAGAGAAGAAGGCAGTACTGAAAGTCCTGACTGTAAACTGCATTTACAATGCACACTTGGCTGCCTCACCTGAATTATCCCTGCTTTATCTATCCCTACTAAGCTCTGGCCTGGCAGCTGACACTCCTGAGCAGCTGGTGGCAGTGGCCATCTGAAACCAGTACATAAAGCTGCTGGCTCCCGGGCCAGGGGCTATCACCGTGCATTCCTCCAGCACGCAGCACAGCAGGGCCCCGACCTACTCAGCCTCCAGGCATCACTGCAACATAAATGAGGATAACCCAAATGCCAAAGAAGGGCAAATATTCAGGCCTGGAACAACAGCATGCTCTACAGCGAATGCCTTGCAGCCCAGAGCTTGAAATAGAAATTTATGTGACAAAATCATCACGACGTGAAAGCCTGCATCAAAAAAACCCAGCAAGCTGCACTGTTTGGCATCTCAGTTTCCAACCCTTATGAAGTCCAAATAGCTCAAATACAAATCTGCAATATTGCTCTTTGAGTAAAAGCTATTTTAAACCAATTTTGGCAGCCACTAAAAGTCGTAACCAGGATGCCAGCTGTATGGTTTCTTGCCTCTTTCTGCGGGCTCTGACTGGCCAGCAGCAAGCGGACACCCGCCTGCTCTGCTAGGGAAGCTCTGATGCCTCTGCCTGGGTTCCTGCAGCAAGGAGAGCCTGCCTCTGCCGCTCCACGAACAGATGAAGAATATCACCAATAAAAACTAGAATTTCCAAAGTTTCAAACTTCCTTTTCCATAAATCAAGCCTTAGACAGAGAATAACTGATAACGAGCTGTTTTATAGGCACTCACTTGGGATGCCCCACATAACTCATCCGCTTTGCCACTTAACACTTCCGAACTCACAGCTTTTACAACCATGCATGACCAAATCACTTTTTTTTGCTTTATGCATAAAAGTGCCTAGTGTATTTCTTCATTTTTCAGCAAAAATGAACATCTCCACACAAATATGTGGACTGTAATATCACTTCACAAATGCCTGAACACCTAACATTTGCTGATCCAGGTCACTTCTATGGTCCTCTTTACCTCTGCCACCAGCCTTCTCTGAAACATTTGAATGTGTTTCAGCTTTCCAAACAACAGTCAACCCAGAACTGCAGCTGAAGCCCAACCTGCCATTTAGTAGAACCTCTTTTCCCTGGGTCCCCAGGCTGCACAAAGCTCCTGTCCCTGTTTCCTACCTGGAAATGCACAATGGGAGGGTAGGATTAAGCCTTATGACCACATAGAGCAGGCTGAGATACACTAAACTGAACATAAAAAAATGAAAATAAAAATAAAAATAAAAATAAAGATAAAAATAAAGGAAAGGTCCACAATAAGTAAATTCCATTTTTCCAATGCACACTGCAGGAACATACATATCCACAGACAGGATTAGTGCACTACTGCACCTGTATTGGATGGAGGATGGGGGAGAGGTCAAGCCAGGAAATTTGGGAAGCAAAAGCAGGCATATCTGACATGGAAATGGCACTGCAGAAAAAGGGAATGCGCTTGTACAACCACGGCAAGGCCTGCAGGGACAGGAACGTGCAGGGGATGCGGTGGGGGTGGGAAGGGATGCTGTTCAAATGGCATTGCTGGCAGAGCGTGCATGAGGTCAGTCAAAGGAGGTCATGTCATTCCTGCAGAAAACCCTGCTGCAATTATCCTACTGGGCAAGAACACTCATCCTCACACAAAGAGTGCAAGGCACAGGCTTGGTCAATCTAAGTGACCCAGGGCTCAGGCTATGGAAAAATAAATCCCAGGAAGCAAGGCCGTTCCTGACAAACTGGACACGGATAGACTGCAGCTGCTGAAACACATAACCAGAGTGACATAATATTAGAACATAATTTTATGCTTACTAAGACAACAACAAAACGAAGCCTGAAGCTGTATTTTGGGCACGCTAGCTCAAACTATCTTTAGACAGGAAAAGTGTGTGTGTACAGATGTTCCAGCAGGCATGGAGAGCAGAGAGCTGGAAAAAGCGCTCACTCACTTCCGAGCCTCATAAAAAAACGCCTGCTGTAAATAACGGCAGGAATAAATACACCAGGCAACGCTGAAACTACAGGGAAAAAAAGCAGGCAAGAAGCCAGCAGCTGGTCAGGGACTGGTGAGGTTTAGTGGCTGCACAGCTCCCACAGCTTCTCTTCTCCCAGTGGATGTTTTCAGGTGCTACTCCCTACTGCAATTCCACCCCCCCCACGGTTTACTCCTCCTGCCAGCTCTTTCGTGGTGCTTTCTAACTATCTCACTTTCACAGATGCTCTCTTGGAAGCATGACTGAAGCTATAAATTCATGTCTATACATCTGTAATAAAAATAGTTTTTCTAAAAGCTATTCTTCTTCCCTATCGATGGTGACACAAATGATAGAGTCCCTGGCCATTCGAGGGTCTCGCTGCAGCTTTAAACACCAACAAAGACAGATTGCAATGCTCTCTCTCACAAGAAAAACAGCAATAATGGATCTTTATATATATATAAGTACAAGAAATGGCCTCGAAGCTCTTGTTCTGTTGAACAACTATTATTTTTTAAAATAAAACATAATTATCACCTTGCTCCAGAAAAAACCTTGGAGTCCATCAGTGCTAGGACTGATCTAATTTACCACCATCAACTTGCAACAGTAGAAGGATGAGGGCAGCAACCACACAGAGTACAATTTAGACCTCCCTAGAAAAAAACCCTATATAAATAGGACATAGAAGATTGGGATGCTTCCTTATAAGGTTGTGACTGAGCCCTGCTTTTACCCAAAAAACCCTAACATGGTGTGGCAAAGAGCAGAGTTAAACCTCAGGTACAGAAGGCCTTGCACCTGGGGGGCTTTCTGCTACAGGGAGGATACCTCTGCTGCAGGCCACAGACTCTGGATCCAGCCACAGCAAGGACAGGTTCCTGCATGCGTAGTGCACACATCTGGATGCATTCTTCCTTGCCCCCCCATGGACGTTAAGGTAATCCTTTGTGTCACGACCCAAGCAAGCAACGTTTGCAAGGTCTCTAGAGGTCATCCAAGCATACTAACAGTACAAAAGCCTATGGCAAAGCAAAACCTCCAATGCTTGTGCTTTGGGCAAGATGCAGAAGAGACTGCTCCTGCAAGCAGTGCGTGTACAAGACAACTGTGAACTGCATGGAGGTTGCACATCCTTTGGGCTCAACTTGATTTGCCTTTATGGCAAATAAATTAGCCATGGGCAATCACTGGGTTAATACTGGCATGGCAAATTCCAGGCACAAAGACATGGGAGAAAGAGCACAGCCTTGAGTGATGGAGACAGGCCACCAGCCTGCTGGTGGCAGGGTGACAGGGAAACCAGATAAAGGAAAACAAATATGTGCCATGAGGAGCATGGAGACATAGCAAAAGGACTTGTAGGGGAAAAAAAAAGCCAAAGGACGGACGCTTGGCAGACAGAGACAGTGCTTGCAGAGGAAACTTTACATGGTATACTTGAAACAAGTGCAGGGAAGCAGGAACAGAGTTTAGCACTGGACCTGTAAGCGACTGGTCCACCCTGGCGAGTGCCTCCGCTTTCAGGAGAGCCCAGGAGCTCTCCTAAGCTCTACATTCACCCAGCACAACAAAACTCTGCTTGCAATGGGTGTGTGGTGCCGCTGCTACTACAGCATGACAGCAGCTTCCCAACGTGTAAGAGGATGACTCTAAATCTAGTGCTGCAATGGTATTTGCCATGACTTTTGGTTTTCATATTTAGCAAAGCCACTACTGTTTTTATTGAAATTCACACACACAGTGCTTGGGAGGTGGGGGGGAGAGGAGGGAGAAAGAATAGAAACTGAATTGAAAGTTCAGCTTCTTTCGGCTGAATTTGTTAGTAGGTTCATCATCATTTTTTGACAGAATAATCTTTCCACGGTGAATTATTTCCACTGGCGAAAAAAAAAGGAGACCAACAAATTGCTGGATAAAATTTATGCCTTAAATAATAAAGCAATTAATGGCATTTTAGCAGGAACACATTCTTCTCTCCAGAAATAAAATCCCAATTTCATCTCCTCTAAATTGCTTGGTCAGCTTCAAATGAGTGCAAAATAAATCGCCCTCCCATACTGCTTCTGTTATCTATGATAAAGGGAAGAGACAGAATGTAATCCTGTGTTCTGTATTCACTGACACATCATTTTCATGCTACACTACACTGTAATTTCTTTCTAATGGGATAAAGCTCTTGCAGTCTTGCTGCATTGTTCTGCCACACACATATCCCCAACTGGTACCAAGATTGTGGGACTGGCAGGCGCAACGCCAAGGGACCACGCTTGGTGGAATTAGGATGTCTGCTGCACATTTCAGCAGTGCTACAGCTGTGAAAATAAACAGCTAGACTGTGTAATTAAGGTATGCTTTTATTCCTTCCCACCCACCGCCTCCTGGAAGCAAGGCAGTCAACGAGTATGTCACTTTTCAGTAATTCTTGTAATTGCCAACTAAACTTTTAGTTTGTCGTCTAATCTGTTTGAGACAATCCAAAAAGACACGCAGAGCCAGAAGAGATTAAAGGACGTGGAAGCCAACTGAAACTGAAAAGTCCTTGCAGTCTTAACGATAACAGGGATACCGCTTCATATGAAGCAAAATAACTTTACAGTTCTTTCAGCTGTCCAGATCAAGACAAATACAAGAAATAAGCCAAGCCCATGCATGAATATCAAGGTGGGGCTCTGAAGTATAATACATGTAGTATTTTTGTTTACAAACATAATTTTCGTAAGATTTCAGAGGAGAAGATGAAGATGATGATGAAGATAAACCCTTAGCATAATGTTTATAAAAGCTTTCTCAAAATTAAAAAAGCCTGGATGTTAGGCCAAACTGAGGATCCAGTTATTCTTGATGCAAAGGAAAGCTACCTATGATGTCCCTGCTCACTGCAGGGGGGCTGGACTATATGACTTTTGAAGGTCCCATCCTTTTATGATTCTATGTTCCTGCAGAAATTGATATATGTTTAAGAAACATCCATGTTTATTTGTAAAACATTTTTCTCTGTTAAAATGTGCAAGACTCCCAAGGAATACTTTTATCTGCTGTCAGTTAATAAACGATATTATCAAGCACCAGAACTTAAAGAGACAAGCATCTCAGTACCACCGTGCCTTTGACACACACCTCTCCACTTCAGCTGATTGCTATACTCACATACAGAACACACCTTATGTATAAAGTAAATAACTAATTAGCTGGCTACTAATTGTCTAGCTATTTCTATAACCCCATGACTTCAGCATTTTACAACAGAATTAATCTCATCTAATTCGGGCACAAGGTAGAAACTTGCAGCTGAGAGTCATCTCTCCAGATTTCCTTTACCATTGATGCAAAATGACAGTCCCTTCCCGAGCACATGTCACACCGCTTCAGGTACCCATCTTTGAGGAGGCGAACACACCCCTTCGCTGCCTACATCAGGGACTCAGAGCTCTGCTGTGGCCATCTGCACTGGCACAAATCGCTGCTCTATGGGGGCTGGAAGCAGGAGAGCTGGGTCTGCTCACCTGGGCTAAGGTTCATCTGTAGAGCATTTCAGCAACTTTGCCATCTCCAGCTGAACTGGGGTCCTCAGGGCACCTGGGTAGGATGGCAACAGCAAGAACAAGTCTGCAGAGAAAGGGGCATAAGAAATCTAATGCCAGACACTGGCAGTGGGATTGCAGCTGCTTTATACTGCTTCTCACTGCAGATTATGAATCTGCCCTATTAGCTCTGGTTTACCAACAGTTCACGCTTCAACAATTTCACAAAATATCCCAAAGGCTAACTCCTGCTGAACTCCATCTCTGCTGCCACGATCAATTTGTATTACAACTTTGTATCCGCAACCACTTATGTGAAGGGCCCAAATGACTTGATCCAGCCTAGCTAGGCAGGCAATGCTGCTAGCATCCGTGGTGGGTCATGGGGAAAGAGAACCAGTGTCAAGAAGGCTGGCTACCAGTTTAACAGGGTTTCCAGCTGAGATCCCGCAAGCAAAGCTCCCTTCAGAAACCACCGAGCAGTCTCACCATATGCTCCTGTGGCTTTGCGGAGCACTGGCCAGGGAAGCCCTCGGGCATCCAGAGCTTCCCCCCAGAAAGTCCCCAGTTCTCACAACTGGCCTCTGCCACATCCGAACCTACCCATGGGGTTCGGTGCCAACCTGTATTCTGATGTCTGCTGATGTCCAAACTGCAAATACAGCAGGTCCTGTGTTCATTTAGGCTCTTCTCATCCAAAATCCCCTCTGAAATGCAATCCAGATGAGCTCCTTGGTGTGGACAGCACATGCAGTGGCTGCCCTCACTGGCTGCAGCCCTATTTAGCAGACTGTTTTCAAAAGGGAGCAGAATCATTTTAGACAGACTGCCTTTCACTATAGTTGGAAAGGGGCTCCCTGACCATGCTCTCATGCTCAGATCCTGGTTTCTGAGCATCTCAAGGGCAGTGCAACTCACACCACCAACACCCCAGGAAAATGCTGTGCCTTTACTTAGCTGCTTGTGATGCTTGTAAGTTTTCAAAGGGAAAATGCATGACTTAGCTCTCAGCTGGCAAAGGGATGACTATGCTTTGCCATCCAGGGGCTCTAGACACAAAGGAATGTGTCACATGAAGCATGTCAGTGCACCTACTGCCACAGCTCATGCTGCTTCAGGGGGCTCCACAGCACAGAAGAGGGCAGGCAGCAAGCAAACCCTTGGAAGCGACGCTCAGCCACAGGCATTACCAGGAGCCGCAGCTACCTACAAGGCTATCGAGAAAGACTAACGGAGGAAGAACCAAAACGGCTAAACCTGGCTAGTTGGGAAGGTCATGACAAACAGTAATAAATGCCATGAGCCATATGCATGTAAAACAGCAAGGCTAATCTGGAAGGCAGATGTTGAGATTCTCACTGGGAAGAACTCCATGTCAGAAAGCTTGGGTTTGGGTGCTGGAACCACCTCCCTGGGCACAGGTCTGGGATGTTCTTGCCTCAACCTTTCAAAGCTAGGCTGGATGAGAAATAATAGGAGGTTGGCAGGAAGAGTGCAAGCAGATGATCAAATAAGCCTTTTCTGCCTTAAATTTCTAACTCTCTGACAGATCAGCATCTCACCCAACAGGCTGATGACACTGCTACCAGGAATAAAAATGATGGCTGTTTGTACCAAAGTGTAGATGTCAAAAGAGGAACAGCAGAGGTGAGGTAGCACAACCAGCCTAGCAAGAAGCATGCAAACTACTTCAACCCTGATGCATATGAAGGTGCAAAGCTGCAGTGACTATGGCAGGGAGAACAAACGGGGTCTGATAACTTTTCTATGAAAGCAGGGTTTGCATAAAGGAACCAGAGTTACAACAAACAACTGAAGTGCTATTTGTAGAAGTGAATAAAGGATAAAAAAAGAGCATGGGATGTTACTTTTGTCCCCATGTTCTACAAAGTGGTCTAAAACTCGTTAACTTAAACATTTTTTTATTGTAGTGACTGCCATAATCCAAACCACCACCTGAAAAAAATGCAAAGGTCTATTAAGTCAAACATGCAAGCGCTCATAAATGAGGAAGGTAAGGGCAAGTCTTCACCTCTGAAGACGACCTGTAGCTACAGTTACATCATTTTAGGTTACTTTTAAATGCAGCTACAAGCAAATTCCTTACTTCCAGTGCACTGTGCGAAACAACGTGCTTTTATCCTATTTCTACAGCAACTTGCTTCACCTACTAGCCCCTATGGACAGCTGGGAAACCAGAAAAAGTAGTGTCCACTGTTCCTAATTAAAATCCCATAGTCTTGTGGTCAGAGAGCTCTAGAGAACTGGTGGGGTCACGCTATTTGCTTGAGGTCAGACAGAAAAAGCAAGCCAGAGCAGAGATGACGATCTCTTGGCTCGTGTGTGCAATACACTACTCTGCAGCTGGGGCCAGAAAAGCAGTCACTGGGAAGCTTTGGTTCCAGTAACCTAACCTGAAATAGTCTAAATTTGCAAAGCGCCCCCCTCAAGTGAACCAAGAGTAACTTCTTCCCCCAAAGCCCTTTTGCACCCACAGATGTTGCTTGGAAACCAATGCAGCTCGGCCGTCTGTGCCGATCTTTAGCTGCTCTCTAGAGTTTTTGAGTATCACTGAGTGCCAGTAAGCGTTCACACTCCAAGCAGTATCTGCTCTGACCATTTGTGTGTTCCTCCAGCTGCTCAAAAGCCCATCTGCTCGGACAGGCTTGCTGGCTTCACTTTCAGCACATGACCAAAGTGTTTCTGTCACTTACCCTGGAGAACTTGGGGGACACACTGGTGACAAAGTGAGAGATCTTTGCATTTGTGACAAATTCTCTCCATCTGTTACCTAGTATTTTCCCCAGGTATTTACTTCTGGAGGCATGAGGCATCTGTGCCTTTGGTGAGTTTCCTACACTCACATCCACATGTTAAAATGGAAATAACATCTGAGTGGAAGACTCCTAGTTTGGTCTTTACATTTGTATTTTCAATGACTAATTTTGTTTAAGTTGGTAAACGCAGCTGCTGCCTTGCCAGTTGGTGACATTTCCTTTTGGACTTCCCCACTGGTTGGTGTGTTTCTGCCAAGACATGTAAATTGACTCATTCCTTGTATTCCTTTGCCTTTTTATATAATACTTCAGTTGGGATTTGCTGGCGGTCTCCTGAGATTTGTTCTTCTAAGTAATTATTAGTCCTGCAATGCTACACAGTCTTTACTTACATGTTTTCTGAATTCTCTCTTCAGCATCCGATGCTCAGGATGCTCAATCTAACTGATGTAACACTTCACTAGCTGTACTTTTTCTTACTGTGACGTGGTCATGTCAACATCAAATCAACAGCAATCATAAAGAGAGGACAGAATGCCCACTGGTTTTGCACCAACATAATCTATTATGAACCTCCACTTGCTTTTTAACTCAGCTCTCCATTTACTTCAGTGGTTCAAGCTTGTCAAGACTTTGCAATTATCCTACGGACTTGAAAATAGTAGATTAATGGTCTGAAAAAGATAATAAAAATACCCTTACCCTCCCGAAGAAGCCCAAAGAAACAACCGCATGAGATTGGCAGGGAATCTGCCTCAAGCCAGGGAACAGGAGAAGCTATCAAAAAAACCTGGTCATTCCTTTATCTCCTACATTGAAATGGCTGAGCTAAAGCTGTAAGAGAAAAAAGAAGAATCTGTGTGTTGTTCTGGGGTTTGGGTTGGATTTATTTAGTATTTTTTTTTTCATTTTTCATGACTGTACCACTGAAAGGAACAGAACTTCTCTTCAACTGTTGTAACCACTTATATCACCTTTCTATGATACTTTAACTGGAATGCAATTTCTCCATTAGTCAGATTATTCATTTTTCCTATTCTCACGTTTCTTGATGAACTTGGCAACTGTTCCTTCAATCATTTTTCAGCAAGGCCTCTACCTGACGCTTCTCCAAATTTTAGTTTTAGTGAGCTTTTCACATCTGCATTTGTGCTGTGAGACAGCACCTCTACTTTGGCAAAGTCATAGTGCTCCTCCTGTCATCATCCTTTTCCTGTCACTAAATAGTTTTCACATGCTAATCTTGGACAGGCACACTGGTGGTGGCACACACAGACAACAGTATAGGGGACACCTTTTTTGGGAACTAGATCAGCTATCTGGTATATTTCTCTTGGGCCCCTTTACTCTTGTTCTAACACAGACTTTCCTGCTGCTTTTGCTGGATGCATCTAAACGCCCACTGTTGGCTTTGATATTTCCACCCTTGGAAAGCCAATTATTTGGGCTTGCTAAGCTGAAAAGCAGTTAACATCTTTAGCAAACTACACCTTGTTCAGTTGGTAGTAAACACAAAAGGAACACCTCTTTAATGAGTTCTCCTATGGTTGTTTTTCTTTTTTGGTCCTGTCACAAAAAAATATCGCACTTCCACTGCACATGGAGATCTGCTGAAAATGTGAACTGTGTTTGCCTCCAATACACCCAGAACACAACAATTCCACCCACTGCTCTGGGGACACCTTTACACCATGCCCATGTACCACCAAGAGCCTCGAGACCAGGCAGAGCTCTGCCAGGCCCCACGCTACTGCCTTGGAGAGAGAAGATGACACTTGGCTATCGATTCCTCCATTCTGCCACTGTCCCTAACCCCAAAAAGGAAGTCTCCCTGTTAGTAAGCAGATGTCAGGCTGAGGAATTTGGTCCAAATTTACTGATAAGCTTTTATCTCACCATAGTAGTTGTCTGTTGGTAACACTGTGTAATTGTCATTTCATGTAATGTGTTTGAAATCTAGTTCAGAGCAATCGACTGCTAATTGGTTCCCCAGTCTATGAGCTATTTTTCTGCCTTGGAAGTCATAATTAATGCTACTCCCTCTGAGTTATAATCATCTTGCTTTGTGAATATATTATAGCTTTGTTTTCATTCTTAGATTGCTCTTCATCAATTCCTGGTCACAGACATTTTGCTTACTCAAAGGATTTTACTTAATGTATTCGTCCCCCTCTTTCACCTGCACCTCCTCTGTTGCTGCAGCCTTTCCTCCAGTGTTCCAGAAACCTACTTTCAGCGTTTGGTGGTTGGTTTTTTTCCCAAGTATTTCCCTGAAGAACTTCTCAGAGGTTTGCCTGGCTCATGGTTTTCAGCAGAGCAGGTTGCATCATTATTTCACCCACCTGGCACGTGTTTTGCTGGAACAGCTACTTCGCCACCCTCCTCTAATTCACCTCTTTTCCAAGGACAGATTTTTGCCTGTAGCTGAACCCCAAACACAGTATTACTGCTTTTTATCTCAACCATGTCATTTGGCCAGTTTGGTTTGGGTCATAAGACTCTACAACCTTGTTTTGGTCATTGGGCTAGGCGGTACTCATGCACCGCCAACTGCTAAGGGAACACAGCAGTTTTCCTGTCACCTACGTTCTATTTGATAAGGGTGTTGTAAGATGAAAAGATTGCAGAGTACTCACATTTTACAGTAACAGCAGCCATTTCAATACCTGGCTTAAAAAAGAAACCACATCTTGTATCTCAGCAGCAGCTGTGTTCTGTCTCCAGAGCTGCTGTGAATTGTTCATACCATCTTCAGCATGACATTTTGCATTGCCTCCCTCCCTCGTCCCCAGCATTAATATGCTAGTAGTTATCACTACCCAAATCTTCTGCAGGTTCACATTAGGACTCCCTAAATACAGTGTAACACAGAAACTTAACACCTACCAAAGCTGGGAGAAAAAATTCAGAAAATTTTTTTTTGGCTACTGATCTAGCTCATATTCTTCTATACTTATGGTGCTACTTGGTTCAGCAGATGGAGAATGAAAAGGAAGGTCCCTTTTGCCAACAATTCATACTACCTCACGTGAGAGACGTTATCTACATTCAGGCCCCACGTGACAAAGTCAGCCTGGACCCGACAGTGGGTAAACTGCAAGGGGAGAGCAGGCTTCGCACGTGGATGGCCAAGCCACAGACCTGAAATATTAACATTCAGAAGTCAGGATTCAAGAGAGAGCCACAACAGGCCAGCAGTGCTGAAAATAACAGCAGCTCATCATTGAAAAAAAACCCAGTCCTTCAGGGAGACAGGCTCCAGAGAGGAAGGAAATTTAACCCAGAGGACGAGTACCTAGGACTAGCTAGCTTACTTACTAAGAGCAAAATTGCAGGGGGTACCTATCAATCAAGCAAGAGATGAAAACCAAACCAGCACACTATGAACTGCTCTGTAAATCTGCAGGATGGTCAACGGATTAGGTCAGTGCACTATCTGCGCTGTTGGGTGTCATCCTTGGCATGAGCCAAGTTAGTGAATGGGGTAGGAGACAGGGGAGAAGGGAGAAGCAGAAAACAGAGTTCAGGGTTAAAAGAGAGCCTTCTGGTTAAAAACTGAGACAAAAATGCTGTTATCTGAGGTACTCGAAAATCAGTGTCAGCCTTTTAATATTGCTGAATGACTGAAGACACAAACACAGAGGAAGAAACATTCAGAAGACTGTAAAAACCAAAGATGGCAATGATACTCACAGATAACCAGCTCTCAAGGAGTAAAAATATAGAGCAAGCAAGTTAACCAATGTATAGCTTGCCTTAAAAAAGACAAACCACCCACATCACCCCTTCTTGTTAACACACTGTAACACACAAACAGCCGTGTAAAAGCTAAAGCAAACAAGAAGGACCTGGGTTGTGTTAAAAACCTTCTTGTATAACCCCAGCAACTCCTTTGTGCCTCAGCTTACACACGTGTAAAAGCTGTGTACACTAGAACAGGTGTCTGTAAGATGGGTTTAATTAAAATTCGGTGGTTAAAGTACCGTTCAGTGTAAAATTCTGAGGAAAGTTAAGTAATTTTGCCACTTGTGGTTATCTGATACATAATTTCTCCTTAGAAAACACAGCTTTTTCCAAAGTACAAAGAGCATAAGAAGCGTCCTGTGTTTCTGACACTGGAAGACTCTTGAATCCACTTGTTCAAATCCAGACTTTAAAATGCCTAAAGCAACACTCCTGGACTTTTCTGAAACGCAGGCATCACACTGACAAGCTACTCTCTGCCGAGAAAGAGCAATCAGCAAGTGGATACAGGATACAGCCGGTACCTGTCTGTGCTAACTCCCCACCAAGTCTCAAGGAGAGAACTTCCAATGTACTTTTTTCCTATGGAAGAGAAGGTTCTGAGTGAATACAGGTGTAACAAGAATCTGTGGCTATTAGGTCTCCAACAAAGAAAAGAGGAAGTTGAAGGAAGACTTAAATTACCTGTTGCCCCAGGTAATTACAGGACTTTTGCTTTGATTATGAATTCTAATTCTGTGCTACTTTTCTTGGCCTTATAATGGCTAGACAGCAAATCGGTGCGTGACTGCGCTGCAGTTTCACTTCTGCCTCTTGACAATTAGCCCTCTTTGATAGAGCACATTTTATTACTATCTGTACTTCCAGATAAGTCAGGCTGCCACTGCAGTGCTCCACCAAGAGCAGGTCTGCTGTCAGCTTTTGATTTTACTGCTTGTGGAAAAAGCAGACATGGAAAGGTAAGAACTGAAGCATCACCCCAAACAGGAATGGGACCCAATCCCTGTTCCCAAAAGCAAGCAACTGAGAATCTTTGGAAGCCTGGAAAGGACACAGGGCCATCTCCTCCTTAGTTTAACTCCTCTGGTTCTGCAACTCCATTTTAGCACCTGTTGAGCAGACAGAAGAAGAAACACTTGGGGAATGAATGCCAAGGGAAGACTTCCTTGCGGAGTATTTTTGTATCAGTCTTCATTAGCAGGTGAGTGACAGCCATACATGCCGACGTGGGTGAGCACATTGGGGTTTCATGGAAAACAGAGCACCAGCGTTCATTCCCAGGAGGCTCAGTCTCACTTACGTGGCACCCACAATCACACTACAATCACAACTGCACCAGCTACAGTCTTTTTAGAGCCTCTTCTCTCAGGATGCTGGTTAAAAAGATTCTAAATCCTAATCCCATCTCCCATTATCACAAGTCTTCTGACAACGGACTCAAACTCCTTTATAGTAATGGAAAGCTTTACCACTAATATCACCTGCCAAGAAGGTACTCGTTTTTGCATGTTTTAAAATGTATCAGCCTACTACCCTGTTTATTCATTCCTTACCAACTTCATAAAACCACCAGCACTGAAGACCACCAGCGATACAGAAGCTTTTGATGTCTGCAGCTTGCTTACAGGACCCAAATCTAAGAGACAGCATCACTGCATCGAGAAATGTCACATCGAGGTTTCCAGTAGTTTCAACATTTCCCATTTCATTAAATGGAAAAGGGAGTGGAGAATGGAGGAAACCGTATTTCTGCTCCACTTACTTGACAAATGCAAGAAACCGCTAGAGAAGAGCTCATCTGACACAACCTCTCTGAATCTTGCTGAAACACACAGACAAAGCAAGATCAACTCAGGCAACTAGAATTTGCTTTCATGGTTTAGGCAAACAGTTTAAAAAACAAAAGTTTCTGGATTTCTTGGCTGAATGCTTCCAAATAATAACTACCCACATGCAAGTATACTCGCCAGTAAATAGCAGGTTTCAGAATTCAGCTCGTACCTATCTACTTCAGCCTTTCAACAGATTAAGTCCATATGACAACTTAACTACAAGACTCAGCCTGGAAGCACTTCCCTCCCCCCTCCACCCAAATCACAGTCAGAAATGCTCTGAAGGAGATTAGTGAGACGGTTTTGCAAAGCACAAAGCACTGACCTAAATGTGTTCCTGTTGAAGTACGTGGAGGTTCTAAATTCTACTGAAATAGCAATGTTTGGTCCAGCACTTCTTTGTGTTTTTCAAGGTCTGCGTAAGCTTTTAAAGCCTCTCATATCATGTAAAGCAGGTTTCACCATCACTAGAAATGTTTTCTGCTCTTAGCCTATTTTGCTGTAAACATACTGACAAATTGCACATATGCATACTCTAGAGAAATGAGAGGTTTTGTGCTTCACCTGCTAGCTCTGAAACAGCAACAGCTACAGGCGATGCTCTGGCTTGTGCCAGCACTTGGTAGCAGTGCTCTAGCATATGAGGGGGATGGCTGCTTCATCAAACAATGTGCTCCGTAAGCTTTTACACTAGGCAAGAAGATCCCATAATATAAGCCAGCCATATTTCTTATTTTCATCCATACAATGTTACTAAATCAATGGGATTTGCATGGATCAGCAAAGGACAAAATTAGCTTATTTTAGTAATGGTAAAATGACATTAAGATTATAACCCATCTCACACTCCCAAGACTAATTACTTCTCAACTCAAAGTATCAGAAGGCTCTTTCTGCCTAACAGAGTCGTGTCAAATGAAAATAAAATAGTTCTTTTTTTCCCCCTTTTTTTCTTTTCCCTCTTTTAGACATATTTTAAACCTGAAAGGACTAATCATTTCCTTTAAAGAGCAAAAAAGGAACACAGGCTACTATGCTGCCTGGCTTCAAAGACCAGACTCGGAGGCTGCTGCCACCCCACTGAACCCTGAGCTCTGACATCACAGCTGGCTGTGACGTAATTCCTTTTGGAAGATGCAACCAGTGAGGTTGCTGCTTCCCCCCCGGTTGCTCCTGAGATTCTCACCTGCCATTAACGGCGCCTGTATGGGAACATTCAGATAAAATGTCACTGAGGTTTTGAAATGATAACCAGAAAATGCTCTGTGGTATTAGTTCTGCTAAACATTATAAAAGCTTGAATTTCAGTTTTTATGAGCCTCCGCAAGGCTGAATTTTGCAGAATGACGTAAGCAGTGTCTCAAAATCATCTGAAAATGGTTTTGTTGCCCTCACGGGAAAGCTTTACATCCCCCCACATGAGATATGTATAAAATAGCTAATCTGACAGCATCTCACACATTGATTTTAAAGGAACTCAAACATAAAATGGGCTGAAGGACACCCAGGGTAATGCAGACATACACACTTTGCACATGTCAGGGACACAAACACTTGGGAATCGCATACGAAATCACCAGCCATCACAGGACCTGCAGCAGCTGCCCATCTGTACGCTGCTCTGGGTGCATGGCCACCACAATTTGACTTAGCCCAGTTCAGCCTACAGCTAAAGCGGGTTACTCCATTTGTAGCTGCAGACAAACTAAGGGGTTCTTTGCTTTTAATGCTGTGAAGAAAGGCAACAACTTGCCCACGTAGACACTTGTTCAACAGTCACCCTTTCAACTATCCAGTCTCAAGTGCCAGTCTGGGGCTGTACCCGCAGCTGTGGCAAGGCACAGGGAGGCTCAGCAGTCCCAGTATGGGTACACACATCTTAGCAATCCCATGGTGGGCAACTCCAACAGCATCCCGAGCTGAAACCCTGGCTGTCACACATCAAGACTGATGGCTTTCATAGCATTTTCCTCCTGAAGGCAGTTTATTCTGGCTGCTTTGTTTCAAGCTGCTCACATCCATTGCTCCTTGCACCTTCAGCAAATGTAGGGCTGATTTACAGCCTCTGTCCTACAGACTGCATCTCAGCAGGGCTGCACGTGCACACTACAGTTTAAAGTACTTTGGGACTGCTCAGAGTGAAATGCATAAAATGCTAATGTATTACTAGACTCCTACAATATTTTTAAATAGCAGCTCCAGTATATGGAACTATTTTACAAGCAAGTCAGTGTTCTATGACACCAAAGACTTTTATCTTTTAAAGTTTAAGTATCACAGAAAAGTGGGTGTTGATAGGATCTGCCAGCAGCACAAACAAAATGTATGAATCCAGACTAGGAATGAAATGATCTCTCCACAACAGGGAAACTAAGGCAAAACAACGGGGGGGAGCATAATATACAGTGGCTTAAAAGTATCAAGCAAGCAAGCAGAACAAAGATTTCAGAGCACATTTGGACATGCCCTTCTTCAAGGCAACATGTCAAAACCACTACTTCTCCTCCCCTTCTCCTTGACAGATGGTCTGACTGGGCCCAAAGCCACACCACCAAGCTGTGATCCTGGCAAAACCCACAAGGTAAATAAGGTTGGGCACAAAGTGCAACTGGATGGGAGGCATGTGAGTGCTGAAGGATGAGATGCTGGTGATTTAGCAAGCAGCACAAGCAGCTTTGAAACAATGCTCCGGCGCAGTGCCAGGAGAGCTCTGGAGGTAAATGCTACATAGCCAGGGCTGTATGCATCTCCAGTTAGGCCCTTGTGTGTTTAAAAGGTTAAATGCTTCAAGTTTCCTGGGCAAATCCCAATTCTGTTCATTTTTCTTCAAGCTACGAGAAAAACCCCAGCAAACCTTCGATTATCCAGTTCAGATTTAGTGAATTTTGTTTTCTTCTGTGCTTCTAGTGTGACATGAAGATGCCAGAAAGTGCTACGATTCTCATTTGCAAGACAGAATATATTCCATGAGTACCAAGCCACCTACATGCATGCTTTGTAAAAGCAGCTGATTCCCTCAGAGGTAAAAAACAGAGTCACATTATTTGGGCATTTTCTTTTGTTTTAGCATTGTATAGGAGAACCATCTGTGTGAGACTCAATCGATAATCAAAGCCAGATGACAAATGTCCCTGCTTCTGCAGGTTTAAATGCCAAATTACCGATGTCATTTGAATTCTGTTTGGTTTTTAACTTCAGATCAAAGCTAACATAGCTGGGAAGACAATGCTTCCTACCCTCCACTTTCCCTATTCCTTACTGCTCTGAAATCATCTGTCTCCAAGCCAGAAGTCTAAATGGAGTGTAGGGCGAGTTCAAAACAGAGAAGGTTGATGGAAGTCTACTGCCAATTCCGCTCTGCAGTCACAGCTTGCTCCCACAGCTCCATTAGCTGCCTGCAATCAAGGGCAGCCGACTCAGTCCTGCTTGCTGTCCAGGTTTAATAGGTTCAGCTAGTTAATGAGCAATGGCTAGATTGCATTCCAAGACTTCACATCATTCACAAAGCAATTAAGTGTACACTTCTGGGTCTCCTCCAGGAGCCCGAGAGGAGTGCCTTGTTCTATTGAGAGGATAAATGCAAGCCACAATTTTCAAAACTGAATAGTGTGACACAGTGGAAAACATGCAGAATATTCACCTTCTCTAAGTATCAAGCTGAATGCATCGTTCCTTTTCCACAAGCCTCTGAAGGGCTCCATTACCTGTACACCCCTGGATTATAGGTTGCTCTTGCCAGAGGAAACCAAGAACTGTAAGCCACTGGGAAGCATTTCAGTGAGCTGCTGACAAAGCAGGCTAGGGAGCAGTCATGTTAATGAAACAGAAGATATTTAATTTGGAAGCCACTGCAAAGGCAGGGGTACTTTTGCACGCATATTTTTTACATGTTCCCAGCACAGGACTATAAGGCACCTTGCAAACAATGAATCACTGATCCCCAGATTCACAAAGCTCACAGAGTGACTTGAGCCATTTGGCATCCCTCACAAAACCAGGACCATGTCCCTGGAGGATGAGGCTACCTCCAAGGATAGAGCTGGCAGAAAAGCAAGCATGTCTTTTTGACTGTCACATGCCCATTCACCCCCTACGCTTTTGCACTACTTTACTGCTGTTAACATATGCACTATTACTGCTCCAATGCCCCGTCCAAATGTCTGTAGCTTTTCTTGCTCTCACTTCCAGGGCAGAGATTCTACCCTTACAGGGGGGAGGTAACTTCTCTGGCGGTACAAAGGATCCTCAGCCTTAAGTGGTTGATTCACAAGGTGGACTAAAGCTGGATCCTGAACATGCTCTGAAAAGACAACTCCTTACATGTGCAAGGTGCCTTTTCCAAGCTGTGTAGCTGAACTCCAGGGAGAAAGGAGTCCTGCTGGCAAGGACTTCCCTGTCTTTTCTCTCCATGAAGGAACTGAAAAGACATGCTGCTTCTCTCTTACACAAATGTTAAGATCACAGAGCTACGGAGTAGGTGGGAGCCACGTCTAAATAACAAGGAAAGAGAGAAGATGGTCATGCATTCTTCTCTCCTCACCATACATCCTCATCACGCTCACATATGGGGTTTACAAAAGCCTGGATACTTAGTGGTTTATAACATCGTTACCAAAAAGAACAACCGAAAAATCACGATCCCTTCACAACCTATTTCTGTTAAACCAGGAATCAAATAAATCTATCTAGGACAAATAGATATTTTACATTTTTAAGAACTGGAGTACCCAATCACTAAACCCACATCAATGCAGTTTCTGAGTGAAGACACACTAAAGTATCTGTTATCTAAACTGGAGATGAGTTTAATAGTGTGGGGGGAAATACTCCTTCACTCGTTTACTGAAAACCTCATCATTAAGCTTCAAAAAAATACTTGCACGGTAACAGAGACTGATCTTTTTACTCTAAATGCAAAACCCTGATATGGAAAGGAACCACAGCTGAAGGATTATATAAGTTTTTTTTCTATTATTCTCCATTTCCTTTGCGCATGCCAGTCAAAACTATAAAATACTTGTGGGAGAAATGCAGGAGGCACGGTTTCACATTCCAGATGATCTATTTCCATGTGCTGCGTACAAGCCAGGCGACCACCCAGGAAAGTCGGGCAAACACGATTTGGCCCACCAGTGCTGCAATCACACACTAGCAGCCCTTCGCCATCAATACTTCACCCGGTATTTGCTATGAGAGGTAACCACCAAGCCTTACAAGTGGCTGAGCATGTGGCAGGACCAGCTTTACGCCCGCTCTGAAACAATACTAATGAGCAGCCCTTAATTTTCTTCTCTTGAGGAGCCAAACCAAGCTCAGATACAGTGCTAAAGCATTTTAAATTAACTATCCATAAGGCAAAAAACAAAAACCAACTGAGCTGGCAGTGTGCGCTTGCAGCCCAGAAAGCCAACCGTATTCTGGGCTGCATCAAAAGGAGTGTGACCAGCAGGTCGAGGGAGGTGATCCTGCCCCTCTAACTCTGCTCTCGTGAGACCTCACTTGGAGTATTGTGTGCAGTTCTGGTGTCCTCAACGTAAAAATGACATGGAAGTGTTGGAACAAGTGCAGAGGAGGGCCACGAGGATGATCAGGGGACTGGAGCACCTCCCGTATGAAGATAGGCTGAGAAAGTTGGGGCTGTTCAGTCTGCAGAAGAGAAGGCTGCGTGGAGACCTCATAGCAGCCTTCCAATACCTGAAGGGGGCCTATAGGGATGCTGGGGATGGACTCTTCATTAGGGACTGTAGTGAGAGGACAAGGGGTAATGGGTTCAAACTTAAACAGGGGAAGTTTAGATTGGATATGAGGAAGAAATTCTTTACTGTGAGGGTGGTGAGGCACTGGAATGGGTTGCCCAGGGAAGCTGTGAATGCTTCATCCCTGGCGGCGTTCAAGGTGTGGTTGGATGTAGCCTTGGATGGCATGGTTTAGTGGGAGGTGTCCCTGCCCATGGTAGGGGGATTGGAATTCAATGATCTTGAGGTCCTTTCCAACCCTAACTATTCTATGATTCTATTCTATGATTCTAGATAACCTCAATACAGGAGCCTGCAATATTAATAGCTCTTTACTTCTCAAACCCTTTCATCCCCTGTCCCTTTGCCCTCCATCACAACTTTCACCCCAGTTTTACTAAGCAAAGGAGATCAAAGGTGGGTCATCTGTAATCTTGGTAAAGGTATGTCCAACTATTTCCTCTCCTTAGAGCCCATGAGTATGTTATTTTCTTTTCACATACTGATCACGGAAAGTTTTGGTAACTGTTTCAGAGTCGCTAAAAAGGAATCAGCCCCTCAGAAGCCAAGGTGGTTGAGAAACTCTGCTGGCTGGAGCAACAGAAGTAGGCATGACTTGCCTTTAACAAAGTAGAAGGCATTTGTTTTCAGTTAACTGGGTAAAGGGCAGTAAAACTTGGCCAAGTATTTATTTATTGGACTGGAGTGCCAGCAGCGAGAGAGGAGGGCGAGATGTCTGTAAGGTTTTTGTAATCCCAACCTTGGCAGGGAGGTAAGTGAACTTTGCTTCCACTGTTGGAATAAGATAGCACAGAAAAGCTTCGGTATGTAATGTAGAAACATTGATTTATAAAAGGGATGTTCTTGGGGTGCATGAGGGCACACCAGAAAAATAAGGTCTTTAGAGCTTTCCCAAGATGATACCTTTTCTACATCTGCTGGCCATTATTTTCTGCCAGTTGAAGACAGCCGAGAGCATGAGGAGGCAACAAACTGCTAATGAGACTGCTGCTTCGCAGGAACAATGCTTTCATTTCAGCACTGAGGAATGCTGCCTGTACCCTGGGTGCCGCTGGAGCATACCCCTCTGATCTCTCCAGTGGGAACACCAACTATATTTAACAATAGCAACAAGTATTAACAAGGTCTTACTTAGTCTGCATCCAAACCTACGCTCCAAAGTGTTACTACTGGATGATACTTCATTACATGCTAGTATGGGGCTCCACCAGCTGAAGGTGACATGAGAGAGGTGGGCCATGAGATGCAACTCTGGATTCCTATCAGCTCTGGCAAACATGACTGATTTTCAGATCACGGGAGGGCAAAAACACATGGAGGTCTTCCACCAGGCATGGTATCACATGGGGATGCTGCAGAGGCTCGCGGGATGTGCATCAGGGAGCAAGAAACAAAAATAACGAGGGAAAACCAGATGAGCTGGCAGTGTTTAGCTGGAGCTGTCAGGCAACAGTTAATGCTGAGGAATCTTGCAATTCTGTTTATATTATTGTACCACAAGCAGGTGCTGGGAAGCCCAGGATGGGAGGGGCATGCAGACAAAAACAGAAAGAGGAACCATTTTTTTTCTGACGTGCGTGATCTATTCAGATGAATCTTTTTTTACTGACAGGCTCTCTTCCTGGAATCAGCACGGACACCCAAGCGTCACTGTCGGACCCTCCAATAAACAGACAGCGTATCTTGAAACGTTTAGGTTATGCTGCCTTTGTGGTGCAGGTGGCCCTGGTTTTGATGGGAGTTCTGGGGGAACTGAGCAATTTTTAACAGAGACAGTATTAAAACCTCCAGGCTTTTTCACATTTAGATTAGTTTTGCTGGGCTCTTTTGTTATTTTCATCCTATTATAGTTATGTGCTGTTGTGTTTGCCATCTGAAAAATAGTGACTGAAGGACGGATCTCCACTGACATCCATCATTTCTTCCCTTGGTCACTGTGCATATGATTTTTACACCAATGGATTTTGTACAGAGAAATTCTCTGACCAGCAGATTCCCCCCACTCGCTGCTGCTCCTTGCCCAATGCACCAGCCACCTCACTCCCTCCTTTCTTCTGCAGCTCTTTGTTGAGGAATGTCAGGGTCATCAGTGCCATCGGCTGACATGATTAGTGCGGCTGACACGACATCAGTGGTGTAACCACTGCTCTAAAGGAAGCAAAGCAGAGGGCAAGGGGCGGGGGGAAACCAAACCAACCCAAAACCCACACCCAAAACAAAACCTGCAGCCATTTTAGGCAGAAGGAATCAGGCTCAAATAGACATCAGCAACGTCACTCTTTCCAGTTAATGAGAAGGTCCTTGCACCGTAATAGGCGTATGCAGCATTTCAATGTGCTCCCATGCTTGTAAAAATCGGTACACTTCTGCATGCCCCAACACTTATCCTGGAGGTATGCTCCAGTTCTCAGAGATCAAAGGCATAGATTAGAGAGCGGAGGGAAACAAAATGGTTAAACAAGCCCCCCAAAACCAGCATCAGACAGGAGATAAAGCCTGACCTGTGATTCAGCAAATTTGAATGTTCAGAAGTACAACAGTCTGCGCACTACTGAAAGACAGCAGCAGTCCATTACGTGTATTGATTTGCAGCACTTTGTCAGCACTAATGATGTTACCTCATTAAAAGAGATAAATGCCCTACTGTTCTACCGAAAGCATCTGTTCCTTCCTCCTTCTCGCCTGTTCTCCAGCAGGGCCCAAAGCAGCAGCACAGTGAAATCAAATCAAAATACAACACTACACTCGCTTTGAGCCGCATGCTAAGGTTGTTTTTCTGTTATTCCTTATTATTCTCTTTCAAATGGGGTTATTCCATATTTCCTACCAGGCATCTCTTGACACCAAATGGGCACATCAAAGGAAAACAAAGCCCTGTGAACCACCACAGCCCTCCCGCCAGAAAAGGGCTTCTCAGAATATAAACTAATGTCTACCTTGGCTAATTCATTCACTGCTAGGTAAAACAATATGGGCTGCTACCTCAATCACAACAGGTGAAATAACAGCCAAGGTGGAGATAATGACTTCTGTCCGTTAACACCCCACGATGCACTGCTGCACACAACGCGCCAGTTTTGTTTCAACAGATTTCTCGTTACATGCAAAGGTAGCAGTTTACTGTAATGAATATTTTATGCATCATTCCTTTGTGTATAGGGTCTCCAAAGTACACATTATTAAAGTCTATTAAACTCCCTATTTAGCAGAATTACCAACGTGCCTTTGGGGAAATTACTACAATGAAGCCATACCGGTATTTAAATTCCAGTTGTTTAACAATCTTTTCCTAATCACCAATCCAGGTATCTACATTAAAGTGCATCAGACTTCTTCCAGCACTCTCTATGAGCTGCTTATGGAAATTCATTTTAAAAAAATGGGTATTTCAACTTAGCATGTTTTTCATAATTAAGCCTCAGACAGCTACTACTTTAAAATAATAGGAACTCCTTCCTGATCCTCTTCACCAAGCAGAGCACTTCACAGTCAATGTGGCTAGAGAAACAAATACTTCCAGCTATGCAATTTATATCAGTATTTGCAAGATACCAGCCTATTTAAAAAATATTTGGCCAACAAGGACCCACTCTTTACAAATAGCTTTGCTATTAGGAAGAACATACCTGTCTTTGCAGCCCATGGCTGCAACGATGGAGCAGCCCAAAAGCTGCTTAAGCTCAGTGTGTGCACAGTTCTCCCCTCTTGTCTAGCTACTAAACTCTCCAAGTTGGATGTAAAGCAACAACAGAGTAGCTACTGACTGCTGTTTGTGCCCCTCAGACCATTTCCCCTTTTAATATTGTATGCTGCAGATACAGCTAGCTGTAAATGCATGCCTCTAAATGTGCACGTTTTCATGGTAATGAGTCTTAAACTTGGTTCAGAATTTGTAAATGTGTGCCCATGCCTCCCGTGATAAGAACAGATATTTTTCCAGTGGGAAGAGTCTCATGTTTCTCAGGGGAAAGGAAGTACACTTCCTCATGCTAGACATCACAGGATTTGGCTTCCTGGCGTGGGGTGAAAGAGACCTAGATCCCAACCTTCCAGGTTTCCTTAATGACCTTCAGTAAATCACTGTGTTCCTACTTGCATTTATCATCAGTATGAGGGTGCCATTTTACCCTCTTTGAGATTTACCAGGAGAGGTTTAGATTGGATATTAGGAAATATTTCTTTATTGAACCAGTTCAAGCACTGGAACAGGCTGCCCAGGGAAGTGGTGGAGTTACCATCCCTGGAGGTATTTAAAAGACGTGTAGATGTGGCACTTAGGGACATTGTTTAGTGGCGGTGCACTTGGAAGTGTTAGCCTAACGTTTGGACTGGATGATCTTAAAGGTGACCCAACCTAAATGATTCTACGATTCTATAATTCTATGCCCAGAAGCACTCAGGTTCTATTACTGGGGCAGTCAGGCTCTCCAGCAAAGACAACCAAGCAAGCACCTAAACACTATATATTATAACTGCGTATAGTGGCAAATATCTGGCTGTATTTGCCACTCTATTACACCGATAGTTTTAAACTTCAACACCAGGTCAATTCTCAGCCACCTTCAATGACAAAAAAAACAACATTAATGTATCTAAAAAATGCTGACAAAAATCTTTTTAAACCAGTGGGCACAGAAAACAGGATGTAAGTAATGAAGACAAGTTGTTCAACAGGACTTCACGTAAACGAACATGCAGAATTTAGGCTATCATACAACTGCATGTTTTGATATGCCAGCATTCAAAGTTTATGCCCAAGTACCTATAAAAGGAGGACTAAAGTCATCACTGGAAACTGGTACATATAGTAAAGGTTACTCTCACAAGCATGAATCAAATACTGCCTGCTCTTTTTGGCTCTAAGGCAAAATCAGTGCCCTTTGGCAGACCTACACAATGAAGCTGTTTCCATTAAGACCAAAAGTCCTTCAGAGAACAATCCTTGAGGAAAAAAAGCACAGCAAATGGGTGGACCTATTTTAGCCACACATTACTTTCCCATAAATCAATGGACAAAAGTGCTTCCTTTCTCCAGTTACAAACCCTGAGCCAAATTACTACCTCTGTTTTACAAATGCAACCTCATTGACTTTGCTGAAGTTACACATGCACCACAGACCAGATTTTGTCCTTGCATGCAATGGGAGGCCAAATCTCCCATAAATAAGAAAGTAAACAATCTGTTCATCTTAATTGAAGTGGGATGAGGAACATCCCTTTCACCTTTAAAAAGGAGACATATGTCTAAGAGACAGAAGGGGAAACACCACTGATTTAATTTCTTCAGCTTGTCTCTTCATTAGGAAAGACCTGTGCTCTTAGAAAGGAAGTATTTTTCCAGTTTTTAAGGTTACTTTATGTGATTGCAGATCAGAAGTCCAAGAATATCAGATGTTGTTTTAGAGAAGTTTCCATCATCTACTTCACTACCTATTAAAAAAGTATCTCTTCCATCCTGTTTGACGAAGGTGGTAGATGCAGAGTGCAACTGTACTGCAAACTGAAGCCATCAGTCCATTTTTACTATCACTTGCTCCTCTGTCTCAACCTTAGTTTCACGAGCACAAGTTGAGATGGTCCTGCTCAGCTGCACAAAACCCAACCACATCTTTAGTTGAGTCAGTTGTTGGCTGGACTGACCCCATTAAGCAGCTCACAGTATGGTTTCATAAACACCAACAGTGGTGCAAGAGGGAATGGGGAATGTCCTGGCTAAGGACACTGTGGGACAAGAAAGAGAATGAACAGCCATAACGGGGACTGGTTTAGGCTGCCATGAAACCTTTAGTCCCTGACGCCTAGCAGTAGACATTGTAGAAACACAAAACACAGTGTGAGGTGCAGCATGTAACACTGGCATTGCAATATGTGCCTAACGTTCCCATCATCTTAGGTCCTCATGTTTATCTCACCATATGATAGACCTCACAAAAGCACCTGGCACTACAATGTCACTTTTTTCCCAGGGTATTGGGTGTAGACATGGTGAGGCCTTCATTTGTTGTTGTGGCAGGTGGACAAGCAGCTACCTTAGCCAAGCTGTCGCTTTGTCTCTCCTGCCACCTACTGTACCGAAAATCAAAATTATGTGTCACCAACTCTGTGCTTCTCCGCTTCTGTCTGGAAATACCAACTTTTAGTTCTTCTAGAAGTACCACTGCGTGCACGCGGGAACTCCCCGCTGTCACAACCCCTCCAGCAATGGTACCCAACATACCCTGATGAAAGCTAAATGCAGCACTTTGAGCTCTACTTAACTCACTGCTGCTTCAGGGTTAAAATTAGCATTAAACACTAAAAATTCTCCAGAGTTTAGGGCATGAACTCCTCTTCCCCTTTGCCCCACAGGAAATTAATTAAAGAAGATTTATTTTCAACAGTGAACAGGCCATGATGCCCTATAAACCTCCGACCCTTTATCTGCTGTTATTTACGATGGCAACACTCAGAAGGGGCAAAACCCAGCAGAAAAATAACTTCCCACTGGGCGTCTGACTGTCAGGCCGTGGGCAGGGGTGAAACTCTTGCAGCACTTGAGCTGCGTAACCAAATGAGTGTCACCCAAGAGTCTGCTTCAGACCGTGGTTTACCCCTGTCCTTTTAACCTCTCACTCTCAAAAGCACAGCTGAGTGAGTCTGGCTGTGCCATGCATACCCTCTTATAGTAGTGCAGTGCTACCCACCTGAGATTCTTCTCCTCATGTGGTCCTGCTGCTTCTAATGTCACCAGGTTGCAGAAGAGGCTTCACTGATGCTTGCACTGAAGTGGTGCATCCAAGGAGAAGACAAGTATTTTGTCATCACCATCTGTGTTCTGCTATCCATCCAGACACCGTTAATCACAGTGAATGCCAACAAGAAGGGCAGCAAGTCTGAGCTGGTCTGGCACAGTCCAAGCCAACTGCAGAGCCTTCAAACCCCTATTCCCGGCACTACGTGGAAGCCAATAAGCAATCAACCCAAAAATGAGACGACATATATCCCATATTAATTATTTATGCTATCCTCCCAGAAGGCATGACAACTTTATTTTTTAATATTTTATTATTAATTTCAATAAAGTATTCAAATAGAAAACAAACAAGCTGAACTTGCTACAGAAACCTCACTATTTTCTAGTAAGAAGCAAGTTGGCGGATGCTGACTTATTTTCCCATATATGGCATTCCTTCTACCTAATCAACATCTTGGGGCTCTGTGACAGCAGATATCCTTGATAAAAGGAGAATTCTGATGAAGGAGAAAGACATTCAACATTTGCATGATCAAGTAAGCTATCAAATGTATTTATTTATGCTGTGACCAGAGCCATCAAGAGGTATTAAACGTTGAATTGACCGTCAGGTAAATGCATTTTAAATCTGATTTTTGAGTGGTTGAAGTAAGGGAATTGTTGACTAGCAGGACTCTTAAGGGTCTTTACAGGCTGCAATTAGAGAAGCAGATACAGAAGATAAATAGTTCTAGGTCTGCAAAAGCAAGTCTTAAGATGAAAGGCCCACTATTACTTTCAAAAGTAGCATTGAGAATTTGATCAACTGAGAAGGAAACATTAATATAATTTCACTTGCTCACAGATCACTGAATAACAACAATAACATCTCTGAAAAATAAAGACATCTTTCCTTAAACAAATCGGACAAGACTGTAACTAAAAATATTTCTGTAACACACACAGTTCAGCATGGACGCAGGAAAACAACTGGTATGAGTAACCACAGGGTCTAATCCCACAAAACATACATCTCAAGGCCACCAAAATGCACCAAGAGCCATGATACATCCACTTAAAGCCAAATACGACCCACAAATATCTATTAAACATGAATGAATTTATCAAGGACCAACAGTATGTTCTTATTAATTGCACAAAGGCTACAAACAGGTTAAAAAAAAGATATTTTTACGGCATGTGATCAGGAGTGACTTTTACCAACACCAATTTAATTTGTAAAAGGATCAAGGCAAAAGAATTAAAGGATCACGTTTGCAGTTAGTAACGCTACAGGAACTATGAGTGAAAAGCTAATGGAGTGAACAGAGCCTTAAAATAACTTGGTATTTTTTAACACAGACTTGAAAAAAGTGCTACTGCAAGGGCACTGTCAGAGGGTGCTCACACATCCCCGCTAGAAACTCTCAGACAACTCTCAAGGATCCCTAAGGATACTCCAAGGGAATTAAAGAAGCCAACGTTGTACAAGCTGTGCTGTCTGGATTGATGTCTCACTAAACCAACAGGCAAAGTTTAATCTCCAGAAGGACTTCTACCTCTGCTGCGCTCGACCGAACGGAAGGGAAAGAGATTTAAGCTTGTTTGGTGTAAGGCCGACAGAGACCTTCTAGCAGAAATGGAAGTCATCCGATGAGCAGGTGATAAGCTGCTCCCAGAGTTTCCCTTCCTTTGAGAGGAGAGGAGCGGCTGAGAGATTTTCAGAGCAGATTCTCCAAGCAAGCTGTTAAGAGAAGCCGTTATCCATGAGGCTCGACAGGAGGAAAAAGGAAGCAGGGAAATCACAGTTAATGGGATTTGGCCACAACCAGAAAACAGCTAGGTTTCTGAATACATTACAGATAGTCCCACACTTCACCGCTGCATCAGTTCATTGCTGGATGAGAAAAATTTACAGATTTAATGCCTTATAAAGCTCTACAGAAATTCAGATGAACCTATTTAGAACAAATCTCGCCTCTCCCCTGCCACACCCTGTTGATGCACACATGAAGAAGAGGAAATTGTCACCACTACACCATAGCTTCAATGATTTTCTGTAAGGAGGAAGCTGTCAGGCTAGAGATTTATTTATTTTGGGGTTATTCCCATAAACAGATGTTTGTGACACAGTGAGGTCACCACCCTGCTCAGATATCACTGCAGAGACTTACAAAGCTTGCCCAAGTTTTCTGTGGGAGGGAATTGCTATCTGATCCTGTCAAGCAGGATAATTTGAGCTCAAATGCAGAGAGTTACCTCACTCCCAGAGCTTCTCTCCTCAGCATAACTTCAGATCGAGGAAGGTTATACAATTTGGGCACAGAATAAGGTCTTTGGAAGAAAATACAGTGCTCCCACACCTGGAGGAAAGCAAGCAAAACCCTGGCTATGGGGTGCATCGCTATGGAAAGAGCAACCTCAGCAGGAGGTCCTTAATGCCTCTCTTTGCCACCCTGATGAGGGACGCACCAAGGACCTCCTGCTCATCCTCCAACCTCAGTGGAGAGAGCTGGTTGCTTAAGGCAGCAGCGAAAGAGAAATTACCCTAGATGATGCCCTCCACCTGTGCAAACTGAAGTCAAGCACAGGACATGACACAACATGTGCAAACTCCAAACTTATCCTTCCTCAGATCCTGAAGGAGGCAGCGCCACAGTATGTGTGAGGAGGGAAAATGCCAGCAGCAGAGAAATTTCTGGTCTTATCATGAGATAGAGGAAGAGGCAGCAGGAGCAGAAGAATAGAAACGATAGGAGAAGTGAGATAAGAGAGTTATGGGGCTGATAGCATCTGACAGACAATACACTTTTAGAAGAAGGGGAGGAAGTTGAGCCGCCATGAAAGAGGGGGAAGGAAGACTAAGGTTGATTTTCCCGACAGTCAGGTCATGAACAGTTCCCGAAACCTGTCTAGTCAGTCTGGCTGACTGACATAAAGATGCAAAAAGCCACACATGCAGCATCTCTGGAGTAGGAAAAGGAGATACTGAGGAGCTGGGCACCCTGCAGGGGAATTAAAAAAACCTACAAGTCTTATAAGCGCCATAAACAGAGATGAAGCTATTGAGCTCTCAACTGATAATGAACATGAATAGTTAACAGAGGGTTATGCAGAATTGTCCACCAGACCAAAAAAATCTTTAAAACTTTGGCTCCTCACAAATGTCTGTTGGAAATTGCACAGCCACTGCTGGGAGATTAGCTTTATAAAGTGAGAATTTAACTGGAATTGCAGCTCTGGGTGACTATGGGAAATGTTGCTCACGGCAACAGAACATGTAGGATAATTAGGTATTTTGGGGAAGAAGGAAAAGAAAGTTACAGTAACTATGCAAACAGAATAAATAACAATGCTGTTCTTCTCTGGGACCCTTCCGAGGATCTCAGAGCAATCTATTGCCATCCCTCATTAAAAGCTGCTGTGTCATGGCCACAGCTTATTGCATGACCTAGGTCCCAAACCTGGCTGTACTTCTCATCCTTGTACTTTTATACCTCTGCTGATTCTCAACCAACACATCAGCCATAAGCCGAGGGCAGGCAGGGAGCTGGTTGTAGGTTTGTGCAGTGTGGGACCCCAGCTGGGACTCGGGGTGCTGCCAAGTGCTCCTTCAACATCATTAACGAGGCAGCCCAATGAAGAGACAGAGAAGACAAAAGGTTTCCACCAAGTGAGAAAACTCTTAAGTGCGAGAAATGGAGGCTCTCCCCATTCCAAACGTGCTCAGCAGCACAGCCCGGCAGGGCAAGAAGATGGGAAAAGCTAGCTGTCTTGCAGACAAAGGTGTAAGAAGAAGGAGGAGGAGAAAAAGGAGAAAATACAGTCAGGCAGAGAGAGACAGACTCCAGACAAACCCTCCCCAATGGAAAGCAACTCAGTGGACACCGCTGTGGAAGATGCTACTCAGCAGGGCAAAGGGTCAAGTTAAAATACAAACCCACATTTACATGCTCCCACGAGTTCCCTAACTGCAGCTGAGAATTTAATGAAATGCTTTGCATTGGACTTGTTTGATTGCACGTGTTTTCCACCAATTTTCAGTTCTAGTTTCCGCTCCTACTCTGATTTTTAATCACCACTGGGACAAAACACTAATATTCAGATAATGCCTTGCTGAGAAAACTGGAGTAACTGGAAGTTATGTTAACAATATTTAAATACAGTCCATGTCTATTTAAAGGCTTGAACACAACTCGTTAGAACACTGCATAAATTACCCCAACCTAATTCTCTGAGATGCATCAAGATCTGAAAAGCCCCAAGTTTGATGTTCTCTCTTACCACCCACTTACAAAAACCAAAACCAACATGCTGGGGTTAGCTTAGGTTGCAAACGGTAACCAAATCAACATTCAACTGAAAAAACGCAATCTACTCCCTGATGTAATGAAGATCATGCCATAACCAGTTCAAAACCAAAACAAGAAGAGGCTCTCCCCCGCCCCCTCTGCGCACACACATCCCCATTTTTACTGTTATCGACACCCCAACCCAGCCTGCCTGCTCGGGATCCTACATTGCTCCCTCCACCCCTCCCCACTGCCTGAAACCATCCCTGGACAGAGTGAAGCGCACTGCTGCTACCATCGCAGCTGGGCTCCCCGTCCCCATCATCCCGCTTACGCTGGCAGCCAGACAAAGCAAACTCCAGTTGCATCACAGAGCAAACTCATTTTCCAGCAACCTCCCAGCCCGGAGTTTACCGCTACTGTAACCCGGTGCTGTCAACAACACCGCCTTTGGTGTGCACCCATGCGTATGGCTTGCTTGTTGCTTGGGTTGCTGGTTTTTACTATTATTATTATTTATTTTTAGGGAGAATTTTTATTTTAAATGAGTAATCTGCTTTTGAGTGATTTCTCCTCTCTGCTGGCTCCACCCTGCACTGTAAACGAGACATTACCTTATACAAGAATGAATCTGCTGCATTCCTCTGTCTAGCTGCCTCGCAGCACATTTCCTACGCTCGCAGAAGCCCCGGCAGCGCGCGCTCTCCCACCCTCCTTCCCCCCCCTCACCTTTTCTCTTTTTTCTTTTCCTTTTTTTTTTCTCCTTTTCACTGCCTCGCTGTGTTTTTGTGTAAATGATCTCACATGACTCAACAAATCCATCTGCCTGGAGCAGGCCAAGTTTGGAGCCTTCCCAGGAGGGAGGAGAAGAATTGCTTTGTGGAAAGGACCTGGAGCTTTGCCCTTTCTCTGGCTCAAATTACCCGCCCGTCAGGCCTGACGGATTTGGCTAAAAATAAAAGGAAGCGGGCCGTGAAAAGGAGATGAATGAGCTCAGCAGTTCCTTAGATAACATGGGTCTGGTGTCGCCCAAAGATCCCAGAGCAGGAACTTCGGATGCTGAGCATGTAAGTGCAGTGTCGCAGCCGAGGTGAACTTGGCTGCTTGGGGACCAAATAAAAAAGGCACAAAAAAGGGGTAAAACCAACCCTGCCCTGTTGGAAATAAATGGATTAAAGACACACAGAACAGGAAAATTGCCTGCTGTAGGTTTTGAGCTTGTAAAAGATGAGATTTACAGCGTTTCCAGTGGGAAACGAGGCGTGGGGAGGTGTGGCAGGGGGGTGCACGTGATGTCAGCCTCCCACCCTACCCGGGGAGCCTCAGCATCCTCCCTGCAAATGCCTGCCCAGCGCCCGCAGCGGGTATTAAGCACTTAGTTTGGCAATGTAATGACACACTGAAACAATCTGTAATGCGAGGCAGTCAGCAAAGCCCTGGCTCGCAAAGCTCTTTCTCCTAACCATTAACCATATGTTTGGCTCCGTCGCCGCCCAAGCGAGCGGGTGTTCCAGCGCACCATCTGCTTTCTATCCACACAAGCAACTGCAAAGCACAGAGTATTTCCCTCTGGAGCTGTGTCTTCCTCCCCAGCTCCCCCTCCCCACCCGGCCCCCCACTCCTCTGCTCCTCGTCTTCCTCCTTCACTCCCCTTCAGCAGCAGCCTTACCTCCCCAGTGCGATGCCTGAAGGGCTGGGGGACCAGAGCCACCCCAACAAGGGTATGGCAGAACAGTAGGGAGAGCAGGGATGCTATGCTGTGCTACCGCCCATGCACACACACACACAGCAGGATCGCATCCCTCATGACCAATGCTTGGGGTACCATGTTTAAAACATAGGTGTATTCTTGGCCAGTCCAGGAGCCACTGCACTGCCCATTGCATCTCGCTCACGCACACATGTGCACAGGGAATGTTCAATTTGGATTCCATCAACTCTATGCTGACACTGCAGAGGGCCTTCAAGAATGAACCTAACAACAGGAGGAGAATTAGCAGTGTTATCTCCTGCTCCCAAGTAGGGCTAGGGCTTTCTAGGCACACTGGGGGCTGGTTCCCCAATCCCACCAAATTAAGAAGATTCTGGGGGAAAAAAAGAGAAAAAGAAAGAGGAATGGAATAAGAGAGCTCTAAAGAAAAGGAATGAAAATATTTACTTTTCCCATGATAACTCAACATGATCTATCCAAAACTATAAAAAAAGCTTTCAAGTGTAATATTTTAGAAAACCTTGTGCCATATGTTTATGATTTTATGAATTCTAACTACTATTTATGTTTTTGAAGCACTTCCATCCTTCTGTTTATTTCTGAAGTCACCTACGGGAGATCAGCAGTAATTTTTCCCTCAGGTTGGCCAATTTAAGTTTAATCATGACCTAATGCAAGTATTCAGGGATGTAAGCAATAGGATATTAAGCAAATCCCACACTTGCTCCTTTAAAATAAGTTTACACTCTGCAATGAGTCACACATACAGTGTTTATCCAAGTTACCAGTGATACAAGAAAAAAAAGCCCATTACATTTGCAAATACATACAAATCGCAGCTGTAAGCACCCAACTGCTTACACCAGGAGTCGTTTCTATGACTGGATATTGATTTTTTAATAATGTGTCATTACACCAATGTTGATACAGCAACTATCTTCCCAGAGTGTGCAATTTAATACTAAAAAGAAGCTGGCTCTAGGAAATATCAAATGGGTGTTTAAGGCACCCATTCACATGCTTTAAATGTCCTTCTTGGTCATGACAACAGCAACACAAAGCCACAACTGCATTTTTCCCACTTGGAACTAACAAAGAAAATGCAAAGGACTCGCCAGTTAAAACCAGCTCAGTCTAAGGCAACTCGCACTGCTCATCTGCTTCTCAGTAAAATACTGCAGAACCTCTCCAATCAGTGCTGGAAACCAAGAGCCTACTTCGAAAAAGATACTTGTTTTCCAAATCTCCTCATATATGTGAGAAATCAGTGCACAGAAAAAGCACACTGTAGGCCCTTATCCTGGAATCAAATACATATGGGGAAAACCCATATGCTTGTGAAAAGCCTGATGACTTCACTGGGACTGCCTAAGACGTTTGAGGATAGGATCTGACCCCAATTACAAACATGGGAGTGCAACTAGCACTGTAAACTTCCCCCACTTCATCTTCCACTCCCCCTCAGTGAGGGAAATAAAATGATTAAAAACCTAAGAGATGCATTTAAGCTAGCAACTTACATTGCCTACAAAACTGGATCTAAATATGTTGAAAGTCCATTATGTTAAGATAAGGTTGTTACAAACATATTAGTAGCATGCTTAAACATCACACAGTAGGTTATTGTGTGACTTTGTTCACACACAGAAAACAACCAGCGGTAGTCTTCTAAAGCATTAAAGGTCTAAGTCTGGGTCTTTTACCAGATAATGATCTGCTCTGATCCAGAAACCTTTTAAAAGAGGGAATTCAAGGGGAATATGCATAGCTTCAGAGCTGTGCAGTCTGAAGGGACAGCTTATCATTCAACCTTTCTCCATAGAACAGGTCATGGAGCTTCCCCACCTGCACTGATGGGGCTGTAAGAGGCTGAATTAGAGAATCTATTAGGGTAAAAAAAGTTACAAAAAAAGTAAAAATAAACAAAAACCCAAGCAACCATCTCACAGCCTCAGATTCAACAGATGGACACAAGGAAAGAAGCCACTGCAGTCCCAGCAACATTGTCCTATTCAGCATTCACCCATGCTGCAGGAGCACTCACACCCCGTAGCCTGGTCTGAATTAATATAACAGCCAGCCACTGTTTCTTGTTATACCTCTTGTCACCTTCCTCTGCTCCTCAGTCCCTGACAAAAGGCCACTGTCAGCCTGAACCCTAGCCAGTTTTTAAAGCGTAATAAAAAGCAGTGTCACATTATTACCTGAATCCACCGAGTCCTCCTGCCAACAGCGATGTTTACGCAATCACATTTTTCTGTTTTTAAAAACTTCTCTCTTGCCTCATCGCTCTGTGTGAAAAACAACACAAAAAGAAAAAATTCATTTATTGTGCACAATTATCTATTATTCATGTTACAGCAGTTGGCTTTCCCAGCGGATATTTAGGCCTTCTGTTTTCTGCTGTGTTTTATGAAGATGTTAAACAAGAAGAAAGTCCTTTCCCCAAAATTCTCACTGACCAAATAGAAGCGATAAGAGAAAAATCTGGTGGGGGCAGCCACAGTACCACAGCCCACCACTTGCAGTTCTTGCAAGTTTTCATTGCAGGACAATGCAGTTCTCCTGTGCCCAAATCCTCTGCCCTCTCCTGACTGGCAGCACTAGGACCAGCATTAAGCTGACATTCAGTGCACCAAAAGCAGAAATATGGGAGAAGAGAGAGCTACTTTAGTTTCTTTCAGTTTCAACAGCAAATACATGCCACTAATAACCACAGCAGCAATGTAAAAATACTTGCAAAATTACATCAATTACTTAATCTACAGTTTCCCTGAACTCTGCACCTACAACACTATTTCAGCAGTAACTCCACTTAAAATTCTTGACAGGGTCTGTGTTTACTCTTCATTTCACATATTAGTAGTTGAAAGTTTTAGTGTCAAATTCTCCCACCAATACACCAATAAACCAAAATGGAAATTTCCACACTTAAATAAGGAAGAAATAAAAGCCCATATAGTAAAAACCCAACTGAAGACACAACCTCTAAAAAACCCACCAGCCTCTCTGAATGGCCAGAAGACACATCATAAATAAAGAAAGAATGCCACTGGATTTTCAGTACTGGAAATGCCATCAATGTCAGTGCTTCATTGCTTTCTCTGAAAGGGAACAAAACAAACCACATAAGGAACTCAACAGTCTGTGTGTGACCTCTTGCCCACCTTCAGAAGGGCACACGAATTGAACACAGCCACGCAGCATGGGCTAGGGGATACGGCTATGACATCCTTCCTGCTATTTCAGGGCTCGGGCATTTGGCATACGCTGTCCATCATCAACATGGATGTCTGCCAAAAAGTTCTGTTGCAAGTTTTCAGTCACAGTGGTCCGACAGAGCTATTCCTGAGAAACTGGTTGGAAACACTCAACAGATTCTGGCAGCAGAGGGTTATACTTCAGACTAGCCATGTGCCTGCCAGACAAAGCAAAGAGTATGGACAAGCCCAGGGCCTTTGCTCTGACATCTGAGGTAGCCTTTTCCTCTGGCATCTGCTCCCAACCAGGCTGGGCCATTTCCCAAGCAAGGACAAGGACTGAAGCTCTCTCCTGTTCCAGGTGACCTCCTTGTCACAGCCCCAGCAGCCTGGAGCCATCTACACTCAACACAGAGCAGCCAAGAGCTGGGCTAGGGGGTAGCAGGGGAAAATACACAAGAACAAGAAATTTCACTTAATGGGGATGAAAACTGAAGGTAGGATAGGGAAAGAACAGCATGGAGAGCTGCCCAGTGGCTATGCAGCCACAGCATTGCCAATGAATCATATTCAAGCATCTACAACACTGGTGGACACTGTTCACCATTTGTTTGCTTCCTGCCTTTTTTCTTTGGTGTACAGAGAGAACATTGATGAGTTGAAGCACTGAAAAGGGGAGAAAATGTGGCGGGCAAGTGCTGCCTACAGCGGCTCCCTTTGCCCTCTCCTGCCACACTCCCCACATGGGACAGACCTGAGCTGAGCATCAGGGCTATCGGATAGAAGAGTAGGACAACTCTGACAGATGTTGACAGTGAAGACTGCAGCCACCCCTCTCAGCACCTGTGCAGATGAGCCATGCCTTGGAGAGCTGCCATGCCACTCCGATGCAGCAAAGCTCCAGTCATTCAAGCCCAGCATCCCCCAAGTGGCCATTAATGGCGAGTTCCTAACCAACCTGAAATCCCGTCTTCTCTCAAGCAAAACTAATGAACAGTCACAGAAAAGAGAACTGTATTTCCAGCACATGAAACACCACGTGGTGTGCAGACATCTCAGCAGCAAGGCTGTAAGATCCTCAAGATCCTTTGTCATCTTGTTTTAACTCTCTTCCTGTAAAGATGCGGCAATGCTTTCCAAATCATTTGTTAAACCCTCAAGCCTGACACCGATAAACTGAACAAGTTTGTGAGGAAATGACAAACTTCTTCAGTTTGTGTGTAGTGTGCCATAACTAACAGCCCAGGGCTAAACACCAAACAGTGGGGAAAAAACAAGATGCTGAATAGGGCATCTGCCCAGGGCTACAGCTCTACACTCAGTGCTAGGCAAGAGACTTCTAGGAAGAGCATGATCACATATTTAGAAATGTAATCAGAAACTGTCCATGCATTTACAAGACTTAAAATTAGGTCCACACAAATCCTTTTTATATCTCACTGAGTCACACTCTGACCTTAATTATATTGTAATGTTTGTGTATGAAAATAAAATTAACAGCAAATAGCTGAAACTGCCCTAGCTATTATGCTGCCTTAGACATAGTGCATAACAGAGCACAGGTCTATAGTCAACCAAACGCACAATGCTGAAAGACAGACCTTAAAGGTAAATAATTCAGGGCTTGAATTCTTTAAGGTAAATAATTCAGGGCTCTGATGAACTCACTGACTGTAAATAGGGAGTTCCACAGTTAGGAACCCTCTAAACTGCCCTACATCCAATCCCCAGGAGTGCAGAGCAGAAAACTGTCAGTAAAAACATGCCTCAAATATTCCTGGCTATAGCAGCAAGGACTCTAACACAAAAGGAGTCTTGGGTAGGAAAAGGCAGCTTCACAGTTTGGTTCCAGTGCTCTGTCCTGTTCCCATGAGCTACTGAAAAGGAGGTGCAATTTCAGAAACACCACTTGAGCAAGCAGTGAGATGGTCTATGAAGCAAGCTAGTCATCCCATGCTGTGTCTCAGTGGAAAAACCCTTCAAGGTTAGCCAACAGAGAAGTTTGGTCCAAAGGTGCTAAAAACACACATGGCTATGGGCGAGGCTATAACCTCTTTGCTAAATAAGGCAGCCTGTAGATGAAAAGGAAACAAAGCTCCAACTCCTCCTTTTACTTCACAATCTCTCTTCCTGATCCTCTTACAGAACTGGCTATGGTCAATTTATCATCACTTGGGAATTCCTGCGCATCTGTCAAAAGGCATTTCAGCCACACAAAATCCATCAACAAACCACAGTATCAATGCTTATTGATTCTTAAACTATCAGCAAGTCTCAGCCTTCCCAGTGTACATCCTCTAGTTTCAAGGAGTCATTCACAAGCAGCAACTACTCCTGACCAAGCAAGGAAACTGTATTAAAATGGAGATACAGTGAACTGCCAGTTATACAATGTTGTTGCTGCTAAAAAAACTCCTGAGGGTTTTCATGCTGTCTCACACACACACATACAGTAGTATGTAAAAATACCCTGGAGTTCCTGCACACCCTCATATGAGACCTACTTGAAACCAGACCGTGGAAGAAAACCCCGCCTTTCGCCACCAGTCACGTCAGCAGCAATAGCCAAGGCGCTGCAAAGCTGCTGACGAGCCTGGAAACCACACAGGAGCATGTCCACGGAGGAGCAGTTGAGAATGCAACTGCTGCTCCTGCTCCGTGCTCACTGGAGATGAGATCTCATAGCCAGCAGAGATCTGGGTCACCATCAGGAAGCTGGAGTTATCCTGACATCATCTTCTAGGTAATGCTCCCAAAGGGAAAACAAATCTGCGGCAAGGCTGCATCCTCTGAGACCCTGGGTGTAAAACAAAAGCCACCACCAGTGGTTGCTTTGGTCCCTGGCGATAACATCCTATGAAAAAAAGCCAACCAGCACGTCTTGTGTGCAAAGTATTTTGCAGGAAGAGTTTGTTGTAAATATGAGGTTCAGCTTGTGGTGCATCAAGAGCTGGCGAACACATCTCAGTCGCCAAAGTCTGCATCCTAAACACCAGGCTAAAAAGTACTTGTTTGTCTATCCTGTATTTCAAACATGAAAACCCAAACATGGGGAAGGACAAAGCAAGAAAGACAATGAAGTACGAATTTTAAACCTGTGATGTTTGTGAAAAATAAACAAGGTGCCTGTGAAAAATAAACGTGCTGAGTCTCCACATATTCAAGTAGCTGATACATATCCAGGCACAGGACTGAAAACCAAATCAGCTTTCCAAGCTCTGCTAACTGAAACTTCTACGATCTTCCTGTACACCATTTCCTTGTTTACATCTCATGGCACTAGAGTTCAACTTTTGGAGAAACACGAATGGTGAACCTCGAAAGTGAAATGTGATATTATGTACAGAATAAGAGAGCATGCTGTTTGCAAGAATCCGTAGCCACACACATCCCAATCCTGCTCCTCAGTCCAACACCCACTTCTGAAATCCTGTACCAACCAGATTAGCCGATGTGCACATGCTTGCGCTCTTGCGGAAACAATAGTCTCTTTCAGCCCGTGCAGTCTTCTGAACAACCAGGAGAAAACGTCATGGGAAAAGTTAGGAAATATCTGCAGAAAACAGTCCGCAAGATGAAAGGCAGAACAAGCCTTTTAACTTGTATGAAGTACATAACATGGAGGAGAAACGCACAGCTTTGTAACCTAGCCGCTCTGCCAAAGGGCTTTGTTTCCCCAGGATGGAAAAGGGGGTTAAAACAACTTTGGAAAATAAAACACTCGGTGGAGGAACAACTCCCTTACGAACAGAGCACCGCAGGGGAAACCCAGCTTGGGGAGCTGCGAAGCAGATTGAGGAGCTGATACCCGCTCCCCTTACACGCAGGGCTCTACTGTTGACGGCAGGAATCTTGGCAGGCAGGATGAATCCTCCTGCCCCTGGTGCACAGCACTCCTCCCTTCGCTCCCCTCCCAAACAACGCTCTGCTACTGTGGAGGGCACAGCATTACTTTTTAATTAATCTAGCACTAGGTCTGATATGCCTCAGGGTTAAGCTAAACATCTTCTGTCTTTAACCACTATGGCAGAAGTGACTAGAGAGAAACACTCTGCCATAAGGATAGGGAATTGAGTACAGAAAAGAAGCCACAATAGAGCTGCCCCTGACCTCTCAAAATTTTGCCTCCAGAGGCAAAAAAATACAAAACTGCATTTTGAATCAGCAGGGAAAAGGGGCAGGGCGACTTGCGCTCAGTAACATTATGGTTGGGTGTACCACACAGAAGACGCTCTGGAGTTGTACCTTTCACCTTCTGTTCCAAACTGCAGGTCTCCCGAAACCCTATCAGAAAAAAAATCCCCTCCCCACTCTCAGGACAGCACTAAGTACTGAGAGACACTTGTAATGAATACAGCTCTACAAATTCTTGCTGCTCCTCTCGCAAGGGGCTATAGAACTCCTGCAGGAAACAAGCAGTCTGCATCAAAGCAGATTTCCTCCGCACGCATTCACACTGCCTGTTATTTTTTCATCGTCTGGTATGCATCTTCCTACAGGATTGCTTATGGTAAGGGAAATACTGACATTAGGTCTGCAAAAAACAGTGTTCCTGTCCTGTGCGAACACCACAGAGGTTAAAAGCAGCATTCGTAGCTCAAACTCCACCTTTGCCTGGTGCCAAGCAGACCATATAACTGCTGGCATCTTACCTCTCACGGGTGCTTCTCCTCAACTCATGCTCACACTCTGCAGGATTTTACTAAGCAGTTCATCTGAACCTGATGCTAAGTACTTTTTCAAACTGCAGGAGTGAGTCAAAGTATAGTTTGATGTGTCTAATTGCACAGACACCGTATGAGAATACGAGAGCTGATCACGAAAGAATACAAGTTGCTTTTCCATTTCACAGCTCCAAGAGTCAAAAAGGGTGTGTAGAACCCTGATATATACCAGATGCTTTAAAGAAAGGTGGAAAAACTGGTGTGGACACATTTGTCCATCGTGAGAGCTTCCCAACAGCTACCAACTGGCCATGCTGTAGCAAGCAGCCTGGCTCTGCCTGTGAAAGATTACAAGCATGCTGGAGCGGGAGTATTCACAGCTTCCATGAACATGCATAATCCTGCTTTCAATCCTGCTCACTTTTCCTGAAAATAAATATAGCAAGCCCATCAATACAATGCGAGAAAGCTTCAAAACAGAACTCCTTTTGTTACATACATTCTCATATCTACTTAAGAAAAACAGATTTTATAGAAAAATAATTCGCTCCACATTCAACATAAGAAACAGAAGAGCAAAATTTTTTCACTTGTTTGTAGAGTCTTGAGTCAGTTTCCTTCAGAAATTTTTGTTTAGAATTTTTGTTCTGATTTAAAAAAAATACATTTAAAAGGCTTTCACCTCAGCTTCCAGGGGCCTCAGCTACTATCATCCCTGCTCCAGGAAAGCACTGCCTACGCCAGCCTTGAGCTCAGCACTCAAATCATTCATTCCTGCATGGGACCATGGAAATGATACTTTGCCCGTTAAGTATCCCACTGTCTTCCTTATTAGTCCAGAAGGACACAAGTGAATGAACCACACTTTTTCTTAACACTGCTTTCTGCTTTTATTGAGTACTTCAGTTACTAGCTCCATCTGCACCTCCTTGCCCTTCGAGGCATCAGTTTAGGGTTGCTGGGTCTGATTTCCGAGTACCCAGCTGTACGTCTCTTCGAGGAAAAAAGGTTGGAAGCGATTAGTCCTGTGAGAAAACATGCATTTAGTCCACAATCATGGGCTCCTGAAGCACAGCTGTTAAGCACAAATCTCAGTTTCTGAAATTTTCTTTCTGTTGCCTCATTATCTTTACTACATGCCAGCAGAAACCAGAGTCCCCGCAGGCAGAGGGAGGAAGTCTTTATGCTTCCAGCTGCATCTAATGCTAGCTAGTCATCCAGATGCAAAATGTTGTATCAACCTGATGTTTCACTTCAAAGTCTCAAAATATTTCTCTTACTGCTGGGACTAGGTGCTTGTGGTTTGAGTTACCACTGGGAAAATGGAATCTCACAGCCAGCATTTCAGATTACTTCCCAACACCGCCAAGCTGTCCTCAAAAGAAGAAAACAACCAGAAGACGTCAGACACCAAATGGCTTAAATCAGATACCTACAAAATACTCTGTAATAAACAAAGTTAAGTGCAATTAACTGAAGGCTGAAGCTCACAGCAACTCATCCTTTTAATCTCAAGCGTAAGATAGGATCCCTAAGAATTACCCCTGGCCAAGAGGTCCAGACCACTAAATTTAATCCTGCAGGTGCTGACTTCATGCCGTTGTTGTCTTCCAGCCAGACTATTCCAGTTAAGCAGCCTTTAATACTTTCAGCAGAATCCATAGACTGAAACTCCATTTTTTAAAGTACAGTCATGCACAGAGAAAAAAAACATTTCAACTTGCCAAGGAAGAACAGAAATACCAGATCAATGTGCATACAGTCTCAGAACTATAACCCTAATCCCTTACTTGCTAAGAAATCTATTTCAAAGAAATGTTTATGTTAAAATTTAAAGTTATGTTCAACATTAATCTTAGGGAATTTTACAGCAGAACGCACCAATTTTAAAAGGATTCTACAGTTTTAATGAATTCCTAGAACCCATAGACAGAAATTAAATGGGGGGGTACAGTGTTGGCTAGACATATTTCAATATTTGTTACCATAGAAACAAGCCAGCAGATTTAGGTTTTGGAGTTATCCTTGCTATAAAATATTAAACTTCTTACAGTTTTTGCATATGTATATTATGGCAAGAACACTGTCAATCCTGATAAAGCCCAAAGCATCTTAATTATTTAACAAGATTTTTTTCTTTTTTTTTTTTTTTTAACAGAGTATCTTTTATTATTTTTTTTTTCCTTCAATAGACTGTATTTTAAAATCTTTCAACACTTCCAGAATACCAAAAGAGACACTTCTGTCTGACAGAATAATATACAGGAGATGCACGGGAGATAAAGACTTATTCCTCCACAATGCTGTGAAGAAGTGATAGATAAAAGGCACATATATTCTGATAAAGATGATTCAACAGTAATGATAAAAATTATACCAATTAGCGACTGTGATAATTGTACTGGCTAAAAGTACATTAAATATCATATTTCATTTGAAAGAGCGTTCAGACTTCAAATTTGGTATTTTGTTTTCAACCCAAGCAATGGGGAAATGCTGAAGTACAGCATTTAAGTGATTGAGATAACATCTCAACACTTCAACGCTATGAAATACTCCTGGCAGATGCCAGAAAAATGAAACAAACGCACTGTCCTTTCACGCTTCAGAAGAGCATCAACAGTTGGGTTCAACCTTCACTGCAATCAGGACACAGAAGGATCAGCAATTCACACAATAAGGAAAAATGGAGGTTTACTCCTTCCAAAAGGAAGGAGAAAAAGCTCGTTTGGACAACTGGAATAGTGGAGGGAACTGACAGCTCAGCTTGCCATCCAGAAGAGTCCCGAACATCATCTATTGTTGGGATGCAAGCTCAGCCTGGAGCAGTGGGAAAGATCAACATTTGGACAAGCCCAAGTTCACCACTGCCAGGACTGGATGCGTGGAAGTGACTTTGACCCTGATTTCACAGCCAAAACTGGTTGTACGTTGTGGCCCTCACTTTTTGCTTGGATTCAAAAAAACCTGTTTACTGGAGGCTCAACATGAAGCTTCCATATGATGAAACACTGAAAAACTTAGGAGTAAAAGTCATAACCCACACAGTTGCTTCAGTACTATATTCCAGCACTGAAGTGGACCAGGAAAAACACCAACAGAAGCAAAGCAAACCAGAACAAAGAAACAGCAAGACTGAAACACCCTCTTCTTCCAAGAATTAAACAATGCTTTTTATGAAGTGTAAAGATAAGCAGTGGGACTACCATTTCCTAATGCTTCTGAGGTCAGTCCTCAAACACAGGTTCTCAAATAGCCAATTAAATGTACGCAGTTCTTACACTCACATGTATACTATCATCTCTAGAAAGGCCCAATAGATCAAGCCTCTTAAAAAAAAAAAAAAAGGAAAAATTTATTCTTGAAGGCTTGCAAGACAAACCTTTAACTAATGGAAAAATCGTCAACACTTTGAAAGAGGAAAATGGTTAAGATGGCTTAATTTTAAATGAGTAAGAATTTAAATGTCACTTCCTGCATGTGACATAGATTTGAAGAACCTTGCATTTTTGTTTTCTTTGGTGTGGTTAACGGTGGAATCTTTGTAGAATACATTTCTATGGCATTTACTGTTGCATGTTTATGCTCAGCAACTGCTTTACATAATTCTGAACACAAGAAAAGCAGAAAGTGATTTTTACTCCATGAAGAGAGAGAGATCTAAAAAGTAGCATGCTACCAGGGCTTTCAAAGAAAGAAAGGCTGGAGAAAAACTATCCCAACACTCAAGGGAAAAATGCACAGCTTCCTTTCACTGACAGCTGCAGCAAGGTACAATGAATTTATTTTATCTGAGCAGCTCTGTATGCACATTAAAGGCAGAGCAATGCTATGTACCGCAGAGAATTTATCCACATGAATTCACGAAGGGCACCACTATCAACCTGCAGTCAAGAGGTGGGAAGCTATTCAGATGTCTGAGTAAGTTTGGAATTACAGAAGATGCAGGCAGCACATGTTGTCAAAGATACGGCACTGCATACATGCATTCAAATGCAGAGCTATAAGCCCACTCAGTGCGCTCCCATGTAAACTCTTCAGGCCAGGTTTGTCCCTTAGGGAGCCGTACACCACTGGGCACAGGGCTCCAGGGTATTAATTTCCAACTGCTGCTGCAGGTGTCAACACCTCATCCTTCTTGACAACCATTTTGCAAGTTAGGGGCTGGTTTGAAGAATCACTTAAGAAACGTGATGTGGTTTTTCTGAAGTTTTACGTAGAGTCCAGGTATACAAGTAAAATAAAGAAGAGAGAAGCCCACATATGTGCTGCAGGTGTACCCTAGGACCTAAGTGCTATCATTCAACCAGACTGCTCAACTGACAGACTGCTGTGTCACAAAACATAAACGCCCCGAGAAACGCATCCACACAGCAATGGCTTTTAAATCATTTGATAAACACCTCTCCCATTTAAGTGACAGACTGTCCCGCCATTAGGGATGGCTTGGGTTGCCCTCCTGTGGTGGCCCGACAGCATGCCCCATGCCTGGGCTCTGAATGGGACACACCAGCACTGTGCGCCTATAGGAAAAGGGGGACAGCAAAACCCTTGCAGCAGCACTGCTGAACTGGAGGAAGGTGTGCTCTAGTTTTGGGTAACATGGCTCCATTTGGTCTGCTCAAAATAGATGTTTTAGAAAATAAACCAGAGAGATAAAACAGGAGATGGTGTTTCTCTGTCTTGTCACACAAGAAGAAAGGAGATTTCAACCAAATAAAACCTCACAGAATAATAAAATGGTTTGGGTTGGAAGAGACCTTAAAGATCATCTAGTTCCAACCCCCCTGACATGGGCAGCGACACCTCACACTAGACCAGGTTGCTCAAAGCCCCATCCAACCTGGCCTTGAACACTGACAGGGATGAGGCAGCCACAGCTTCTCTGGGCAACCTGTGCCAGTGCCTCATGATCCCTCACAGGAAAGAACTTAGCACATGTAAAAGAAAATACTCTATACAACATGCAATTTATCCAATAGCAATTCATTCCCTTTTATACCAGGGAGGCCAAGAATCCAGCTGGATTAATGGGGCATGAGTTTCCCATCTCCTCCAGACTTTGGAAATGAATACAAACATATCATGACCCACCACGTCTTCACTGAGTAATTAAACAGTAAAGCCACCATAAGCTGTTGGGATGTTGTATTTGCCATCTGAGGTGGGGCAGGAGTACTGCTGCCTCCTCCTGCACCTTGTGGCTGGTCAGCAAAATGAAGAAAGGGAAATGTTGTACACAGAGAGATATCTGAACTGGCACAGAAATGCATACTACTCTTCTAATATTAGAAAATTAACATGCAAGAAAGTTGATGAATGGGAAGGATTAAATATAGAACTAAAAATAAGCAAAATGATTAATTGCTAGGAAAGGGAACTGATGATTTATGGAGGAGAAAAATCAGTCAGATTTAGGACAGTAAAGGGAATCAGCAGCGGGTCAGCTGCAGGGTGGGACCATCTGGTGCGTATGAGCCATAGGCAGTACAGGGCTCATGCCCCTTGCTCCGGCTGGCCCCTCTCCTCCCAGCCTTGGCATGTGTGGAGCAGACACAGCCAAAATAGGCGGTGTTTAGAGGCTACTGGCTGAAAATAACCAACTTTAAAAACAAAAAGCTGCAATTGGTTTTAAATAATATCCCATAATCTGACACAAAAGAAACTGGTCTCTTCACTCAATTAAATGCTTCCATGTGGTCTTGCAGTGGGATGGTGGTAGCACTGTCGTGCTCACATCCTCATATTCCAGCGCTTTCTAGACATTTGTAAAAATAAATGCATAGTTGTTTAATGCTGTTTCCATTTATCCTAAGAAGGGATAAACAGTAATGGAAACAAAAGGCATTTTTAGCATATTTAGTTTAAATTTGGGGTTATAACATCTCAACAGTAACCCACGCTTTTTGTCTTATGCTTCCTTGCTTTGCAACTATTAAGATAATCAAACTCTTCTGCAGTTGGCATGCAACCGACAGGCACCCCAAAGCAGCATAAGCCCCGGCAATAATCCACATCTAAAAATCTATTATGATCAGCCACTTTGCTTGGTGTCTTCAATCCATTTGCTTTTGTGGGGAATGCTAATACAGAGGGAAAAAAACACCCAGATATGCTGTGAAACCGTAAAAGCACTTCTCATTTTAGCATAACACCTGCTTGATTTTTTTTAACTTAATGCCATTTTTAAATCACTTACCAAAACACTTTTTTTCAGTTAAAAAAGAAAAAATGATACAACTGACTACATCCTCTTTGGGTTACGCTCATGAATGAGCCACTGTCTACATTAGAAACAAGCACCTGGATGAATTCATGGGCATCCAGCAAAGCCCCTTGGTTTCCTTTCCAAACACTAACTTACAAAAGACACTGTCAAATCCCAGCCTGTGAGTGGCCTCACTGTAACATACAAAATCTTATGGGTGGAAGCGATGACGCGCAGAAGGCAGAGGGGCTGCTCACTGTGATGAAGGCCAAGGTTCCAGCTCACAGCAGCTATGCACTGGAAGGAGACCGCTCCCTCGCCCGGAGAGGTTATTAAGACACCAAAGCAAATACTTTTCATACTTTTCTGAGGGTCCATTATGAAATACTGTGCTGAACACTCATTAAGGAACAATTCTGCACTATCTTCGGGAGATCTTGTGTTTCCTCATACAAGTCTTCATGTGGGCTCATCCCCTTCACAGCCAAATACTTTCTGCACAGGGTAAACAGCAGGATGTGGATTCACAGAGCCAGTCAGGAACAAAGCTGTCTGAGACTGTGGGGAAGCATCAGCACATTTTGTTTCAAGCACAGTCATCTCACTAAACAAATCACCCAACATTTCAGCAGGGACCCTTCCCACCATCCTTCAGTTCACCTGGTCCAGCTCCCACACATCCCAGGCAGAAATTCCTATCCTTCACTACCCAGAGGAAAGGACAAGCTCGAAAGAGCTGTCACTGCATCACCAACACACGCTGGGGGGCTTTAAGCTCTGGAAGAGGGCTGAGATAAAACTCACCACCATCTACTCAGCTTCCTGTGCCTTTCATCCCCATCTCTTGCCTTCACAAGTTCTACACTGTCCTCTCTTCCTCTCAGTCCTTCAGAAGGACATTTTGGGGTTTTTTCCTTTCTGAACATGAGGATACTCAACACTGTTCCCAAAGGACTCCAGCTGCTCCTGCTCCACTGAAGGAAGATTCAGAGCCAGGGTTTAAGGAACACATTACCTTGATACATTTTTCTTGCCGAGGTCCAGTTTTACTCATTAGCCTTTTGAAGGAGCACCTTTTCAGTCATCTCCACAGAGTATGGTGAACATGCCCTTTGCCGTACACAAAGGGTAAGATCTAGAGGAATAGCACACATTAACTGCTATGACAGAATTCTTCATGAAGAGCAGTAACAGATTTTTTTAAGAACCTGATATATGTGGGAATCAACATACAAACCACAAGTTTCAAGAAATGCACCTCTCAGTTTAATGCTGCATGCTACAACAGTGTTTTCCACTCAGTAGCGCTGTACAGTCTCCCTATTAACTAAACACACTTCCATATTTGATTTAATGGGAAGCTGTTCTTCTAAACAAAATATCTGAGGCAAGAAGGTTTACTTAAGCTGCCACATATTTAAATGCAACTGAAAAGAAAAATCAGAACAGGCGTAACAGATTTCACAAAAGGGCAGCTATAACAACAGTTTAAGTTGAAGCGGCCGGTAGATGAAGCAATAGAAAATTGGAAGCAACTACCATATAATATTCAAGAAATATTAAGTCTTAAGACTCAACACAGCATTCACACAACAACACATGGTGACGAAGAGCACATACTTTGCATAATCAGCAAGAAGGTATTTCAAGCATAGCCATCAAAACAGGAGACCGGTAATGCCACACTGAGAAGAACTGGCTGCAGAAGAGCAGCGTTGGTAGCTTGGGCAGCGAGGGACTGGGTGCATGTGCCTGTGTGTCAGCCTCACCACCAGAAGAGGAGGTAACAGCTACACACAGCCCTTCAGCTCTGCTGAAGGCTGCCCAGGCAGCAAAGGCATCTGCTTGCGGCCAGCCCAATTGGTACATATGGCTTTGGCAAATACCTTCCCATGAAGAAACACCTCTTGGTAAAACCAGGAGAACCACAACCTGTGCAACCAGCAGAATCACAGCACCTGACCAGTGCCCACTCGCCACCCTGGGGAGCCAACTTCACCCGCTAGGTTTGTGTTGACTGAAGTAGGTACTACCATCAGCCTCTCTTCTGACACCTCCTGACTGGCTTCCTTCAGACTGGGACATCATGGTCCAGCTCTCCTCACTCCCAGACCACCACTGTCCTCTCAGGCTCCTAGCATGCTTAAGTACATGCTTACTCAGGCTGAACTCCAGGTCCACAAGTTTACTTTTTCCAAGGCACAGAGGAATAACCCAGACCTATGGATGGATTTTATGTGGGCTCCAGAAACCAACTTTTACTTCGACAAGTACCAGATGTGCACAGCCAGAGAAAACAGCAATTCCCTACATGCTCTATCTTTTCTTTCAGCTGATGCAGAGGAAGATAACAGCAAGTATTCTTTGGACATCATTTGATGGTCCAGAATCACAGGGCTCCTCCTCTGTCAGGGGCCAACAGCATCTGCCCTTCCTGCCCTACTTCTCACTTCAACAGTAAGCCCCTTTACTACAGAACCACCCCTGGCAGCTCCTCTCTGGACTTAATACAATTGATCACACATTCTCCCAGAGCCCCTGCAAGCTGGAGAGTCCCCGTTCATGATCCAAGGGAAAAGCAAGGAATTTGCCAGCTGCATTTGAAAGTGACAGCAAGAAGCCTGATGATAAGGAAGTGCCAGGGTTTTCTGTCTCAGCTTCAGGTAGAACTTCAAGATGACAAAGAAATCATCCACCCCATCACAGATGCAGATGCCAAGAGTCTCTTTTCCTTTGTTTTTCTCCTATGTTAAACATTTCAAGACCATGAAATGATATTTTATTTCTTTTAACTGAATTGTCATGTGTTTTGAAGTACCACGACGCTTACAGTGTGGGGCCTGGCAAACTCGGATAAAAATGGTCGATGAACTTCAAGTATTTTTGTTTTGCTGTTCTTATGTTTGATGCTTTGGAACCTGAAAATGTTGGAATGTGATTGCTATTCTTGCACGATCAGCCCTCAAATACTGAGACAATGTGAGAAACCAGTTGACTTTTAACAAATAGATGCAGAGTCCACTGGAAGGCATGGATGCATTTGGGCATCCCTTCAGTCTGCAGCTTGGGAGCTCTACAGCCCAATTTCAGACTCTGCCCTGTTGAGCACTATCCAGCCAAACTACATGAAGTTAAATCCCAGAGGATGAGGAGAAAGGAATAAGCAGGAAGGGGAACCAGCTGGAGACATTACCAGGAGTTTTAAAGCAGATGATGGGGCAGCTATTAATCTGGAGGGCAGCCTGGGGCTGCATCCTCTCACTGCAGAGGCAATGGGGACTAACACGAATGACACAGAGCTCATAAGGAAAGAAGTGGGAAGAGTTAGGCAAACATCTGTGCCTCCAATTCTGCTGCATGAAGGTAATCTGTCTTGAACCAGGTTTTGAACTTCTCTAGAAGCAGGCACTGAGAACAGTTTTCCAGGTGAACACCAAATCTGTGCTGGATCATCCAAGTGGTGATGCTTTCTTTTCCTGGCAGGCTTTCTGGGGGGAGGCCCAGGGCAGGTAGGCACAAGGCTGTGTGATGCAGCCCGAAGGCAGCATCCCCCACCCCAGGGTGTGCGCCCAGACAGGACACAGGGACATGCATGCCAAAAACAGAGCTCACCCTGCAAACCTGGCACATGCATCTCTCAGGCGCAGCTTGTTTCTCATAAGCTGATTAAAGCCAATAGGTTTGTGCTTGCATTTACTGAAACACTCTGTGTATTTTGCCTCTGCCTGTCACACTCTGCTTGCTTTGAAGAGCAGGCTGCAGGCATCTCAGAAGTGCCAGCCAGCCCCATGAAGCTTGGGTCTCCCTGTGGCCACTGGTGGCCTTCACTCCACCCCACGCAGGGGCTATCCTGACCCCATCCTCACCAGCTAATGCTCCTCACTCTCCAGGAGCACCCCAGTGCCTCCTCCCTTTCCATCTCCATCAGAGCAGACATACGTCACACCACCCAGCTTAGTGCTTCTCCTCTCCAAAGCTAGCCATAAAAAGGAACTAATCCTCTCTAAGCCCCAGGAAAGCAGGTAGCCTCCATTGTACATGCACAGAAATGGAAGAAGGGGTGAAGAAGTTCAGCCTGTTTCGTTCAGTACATCCCTGAAGATCAAGCAGAGCACTGGTAAGCACTTTAACTTAAGCTCTTAGCCAATACAGGCTAACCTACAAAATAAGCCTAACAAGCAGGTGCTGAATGTTTACGATATATTTGTTTACATGACACACAAGAAATTTACTCTGTGACTTCTCCAGGTATGTTCATTGCTCTGCACGCTCGTGTGCGCTCACTTGTGACTTCATCCTCTCTGGTTTCCAAGTTAATTTCAGCCGAAGAACTGACTGGAAGCAACAGGAGTAATCCATGCAGCCCTGGGAGCTTCCTTCAGAAATCTCTGCATGGACTACACGAGCCACACTCCCCACTCTCCCAGCCTAATTGCTATACAAGAGAAGCAGGAGGACAAACAACAGCTGGAGGATGCCATTTGCAGAAACCCTGAGGTAACCCCCTGCAAACCTCCCCAGCGCGGGAACTCGGCAGCCTGCTGCCAGTGTCACCACTGGACATCCCATGGATTACCTGCCCTCTGAGCTTCTCACAGAGGTGGTTATTATCTAAGGTCATATGCTCCAACACACGTATTCCTCGAAGTGATGGGCTCCCTGGACTCTATCCAGAGGATCAAGGAGAGCTTTGAGAGAACACTGCTGTTCGGTCAGTTGCATCCTGTTCAGACACTTAACGAGGATGTCCCTGCTCTTCTAAGAGGCTTGAGACCTCAGTGGAGTTAATCCATTAACGCAGTGGAACTCCACACCTACGTTACATGTTATGGGATAATGATCTCCAGTACCAACACTGGTAGATATTATCCAGATGGAATACGAAAGTTGCTTTAAAAAGACCTAAACCTTTTAAAACCACTTCATAGTGTTAAGATTTTAAAGTGACTGAATAAATGCTACCTGCTAACAACATTTAAAGTGGGTGGCAATCCTGGGTCTAGCAAACGCTTTGCATCAGGACAAAACTATCATAAATTGGTTGAAACCACAGCAATATGCAGTTGACACCCACGTATGTTATACCGGTGCCCAAGAACAAATGACATGTGTAGAATATATCTCAGTATGCTCCATGTATTAGCACTGTTAAGAATAATACAAGTACTTAAAATCTAAAAAAAAAAAAGGTCTAATGCAGTAGGAAAAGTATGTAAGTTTGTCTTGCACACATACATACTCTTCTGTGTTCTCTACAAAATCTCTATCATTTATTAAAACGTTCTTTGTGTAGACAGCAAAAGATCAACAAGAGATCATCAAATAAGAAAATATAAATGAAAGCATATTTGTAACTATGATGTCCTCCAGCCCTTGTTCCCTATGTTCTTACTGTAATACAAATGCTGAAAAATGAAAATAGATGTCATATTTATAAATACGATACACAGACACGCAAATACCATCTGAAACACAAAATATTAAACTGCCAGGCATAGCCTGTGAATAACAGTGATGCCTTTGGATATTCCAAGTAACTTCAGTAACAGGAAACCAACAAACAAAATCACCTTGGTCAGGAGCAGCTGTGATTAATGGCAATAAATAATAAATATTGAAAAAGTGGTACCTTATAAAAAACCTTACCTCTGTTTTTACAAAGATGAAGTGGTGCCTGGCTCCTCACCTGTAGCTCCACAATAGTTACTGTGACTAACTCAGCTGACTTCCAATATAAAGTTTGCTTTATCTCACTCTGCAGAACTGCACAGATGCTCCTCCCATAAAAATGAAATCCAGCCTGCTGTTGACACGTCACTCATAATCCCAAAAGCAAGCACTGTGGGTAGACCCTTCACAGATTAAAAGAAGTTATGCTTTCCTGCTAAAACCCAAGTATCAGTTCTGACCAAGTCCTACATAGAATCATCCACCTTGCTTGAGGAAGAAAAGTCCTCCAGGCTTCACCTAGCACTCACTCTACAGTGCTTCTAAGCAGGCCCTCACCTGCTGGTCCAGGAAACCAGCTAGGGGAAGCGTTCTCTGTTCTCATCCGTGTGCCAAGTATTTGCAGAGCATTGGCTGCTCTCAGGCATGGTGAATGGCCTCCGCAGAAGGTGTAAGTAAACCATTACCCCCCTTCATTATTTGTTTTTCTGCTGTAAAACACACTCCAGCAGGTGATGCTGCCACTAAATTTCTCAGCGCTTTAATTACCTGCAAACACATTAGCAAAATAAAGGAAGGTGAAATGGCATTTCAAATGTCAGTTTCCCCAGGACTCCTCTGTTACACAGGAAAATTTCACTAAGCAAAAAAATCCCTCTCTACATCAGTGTTTGGAACTAAACACTTGGACTACACCTTGGAAATTAATTTGGACAGGAAAGAAACAAGTCTTTCAGTTTATTAAGGGAATTGATCATTAGCTTGTACAATCCCAAATTCTCCTCTGGTTAAGCAAGGTATTCAGGACAGAAGATAGCCAAAAACCTGATACCTACTAGGACAGAAAAAAAAACAAACAAAGGCAAAAGCAGAATCTTAAGAAGACTATTAAATGCACACGAACCTCCTTTTCTCAAAGCCTAAGACTTATTTCTCCTGCATTTATCCCACACTTAAAAGATAATTTCCCTAACACCCTTAAAAAGACAGACACTAATTCCATGCATTATTAGTGATCGCAGACTAACTGCAATAGTTCCAGGCTGAACTTCATGTAGTAAACATTGCATTCCACAGCCTGATGAGCCAGCTTTCAGATAAACATGCTTGCTTAAATAGCAAGTATTAACACCCTGTGGCAATCCAAGTCCATGCACAGTGACTCAGTACAATTATTCCGAGTGTAACAATAAGTGGGCAGTCATGCGGATTTGTAACTTATTGGTTTAAGCATAAAATTAAACAAGCAAGCAAAATTAATGAAAACTGTTCAATTTTAGAGCAGACTGGGTACAAAATATGAGTAACTATTATAAACATGACATAATCTCATTTAAAAAGACTGTATAACACATCGGTTTTACAAATATTTACAGACATTAATCTTATTAAGTTGATTTCAAAAGTTTTATTCAGTAACAGGATTGATTGGATGGAGAAACGCAGGCTCAGACAAAACAAAAAACAACAAAAACCCAACAGCTGAAAGCTCTATTTTTGTCAGAATGATGGATTCTTTTCTTAAGTAACTTGTTTTGTTGTCTTTTGTTCCAAGACTATAAACATTATTAGCAGTTCTCCAACTGGCAAGAGTCTGAGATGCTTCGTCTTCACCATTCTGGATTGCTTTTTTGTTTTCTTACACAGTCCAAGAGTCAGAGAAGAGGCAATTTTGATTTTCCTTCCCTATATGATCACCCTGCTCTTGCTCACACCTGGATCTTGCCTCTGAAGCAGTGCATATACATCTGCTCCACAGGCTCACACCTGCTCTGGTAAGAGGTGGGCTGCAGATCCTGCTAAGCAAAACTATTGCAAACTACACGAGTTTACATATCTGACACAATCAACATTAACACCCAGTTCCCTGTTGTTTATTTGCTCCCCATAATCGCTGACTTCTCACAGCCAAGCTTCCATACAGCTTTCATGTTATTTCTGTTTACTCCAAGAGGTCACTTTGTATGGTGCTAGGAGAAGGGATTCTGGTTTCTTCTGTGACTTCAGGCAGTTTTTAGGAAACAAAGATTTCCTGACCCCTTTCCAACTAAAGGCAAAGGTCAGAGAATCTAACAATGAAGCACACTGTTGTAGCTCGATATTTTAGTGCTAAAAAATTTACCCACAAAAGCAGAGAGGACAATTGGTATATAAAATTCTATGCACAGTGCCCAAAATACGTCCTGTCCAAAACATGTGCTTGTAGCTGAAGCAAGGATTTGCACCCACTAAAACAATACTATTATGTATAGGTTTTCCCAAAAGACCATTTGTTACTAAGCAAAGGTCCAGTACATTAAAATTGGCACGTTTTTTTGTAAAAACACCCCAAAAAGTACAATACATGTAATAAGAATAAAACAGGGCAACCTCTTTGCTGGACTCAACTGGTAATGGTCATGTTCATGCTTTACTTCCATGTCATGACCTGCATCAACCTCTCTGCCATCCCCTTGACCTATCAAAAGCATTACACCAAACAGATGATTTTTTTTTTTACATCATTGCTAGGACAGTTATCCTCCTCTTTTCACTAACAGGGCTACATTTAACATCTGCCTCTACAGTACTCCTCATATGCAGGATCCAAAAGGATACATATTGGAACAGCTTTGCTCTAAGTTTTTCAGAGCAGTATAATACTGTCCGGAGGCACCAAGACCTCACTACATATTTATGAGCAGCCAATTTTCAAACAATACCCTTCCCAGGCAAAGAAAATAATCACCAAAAAAACCACACTGAATACTGTTTCAATACATGGGGCAGGTCTGAGCTTACAAGCATGGTCTTAGCTACCCCATGCACAGCATGACAGCTTTTATGCTAATGTCCACCCTATCTCCTCTTCTCCATTTGGCCCTAAATCTGCACTGGTCAATGTGGTATACCTGTGACCCTGTAAATCAATGGGAGGCCCCTTGTCTATTTCACTGGATACAGCCTAGCAGCCTGCCAGATGCAATACACCGCATTTACTTATCCTGATTTTCATTTCTGTAGAAGCTAAGTGTTCCCTGCACAGTTGTATTTTTTGTTTACACACTTTTTTATAAGACTTCCAAAAGTATCATTCAGAGGAAATACGGGAAATGTTTAATAGTAACCGTATGATAGTAGTTCATACCGTACACAAGAAAATGCCTTCTAAGATCACACTCATGGTCCATCCCACCATCAGCTTCAGGCAGCAGAGCTACAGAAGCTTTAGGGCAAGGTGCAAGAAAACTAGCGCTCGTCAATCACAGGAAAACCCACCCTATTCTGTCTCTTCTGCTCCCCTGACCTGCTGAAAACCAAGCTCTTTGAAGCTCTTTGAAACCAAGCTTATGCCCCAAAGGCTGCCAGCTAATAACTCTCTCCAATAGCTTCTATCCTGGAAGGCCTCACTCCTTTAGGCTACTCACTGGGATGCATGAAAGGCTTATGCAAATCTCTAAGGCTTCTTCCACATAAATGAAGCTGAGTCACTTTCTCCGCCCCAGACATTTAGGCACGTTCCATTCTGCATGCTCTGCGATGAGCATGCAACCACTCACGCAAGCTCACTATGTCCTGTGCTCACCACAGCAGTTCCCAAACTAGTCAAGCATGGGGTAGAATAAAGACATATGCAGAATGGAAATCCAGCTGCTTTTCCTGAATGGCTTCAGAGAAATTAAACCCCTCCATCTACTTGCTGACGTCCTCCATTTAAGACAATTAGTTAAAAGACACATGGCTGTAGAAAACAGGTGTGTTGTAGTCACGGGTTAGAGAAAGGCAAAAAATATTTACTACAGACTGCCTGCATATGAGGAAAACAGACTGATAGAGTCTGAACTTGTTCGTGCACCAACAGCCAAGAAAGAAGATTAGGAATGAATGGGGAAAATTTTACGACTGCCTCTTCAACCAGGCAGAAGCAAGAAGGGCCTCTAGCAGGCTGATCAGATGACTTCTCTTTTGACTACTCTCCAAGCAACGAGAGAGGCAGGAAAGGAAGCACAAGCTCTACTGCCAGAAGAGCAAAGCCATGCTTTCCTCATACTCCAGTCCGCAGAGAGCTGCCACCTGACCTGCAGCACACCATTATTTTCAGAAGTCCTCCTTCTCCCTGCTCTTGCCCTAGAGGGAGATTGGCTCATGCTCCAGCCCTCTGTCTCCATGTTCCTTGTGCAGCCCCTCCACACCTCAGTCAAAGCAGCACAGGAAATAAGAAGGACACCTATATAGTAGTTGTAAAGCACCTAGGACTCCTTCAGTGGGACCTGGCAACTGGGAGTCCCTTCTGGGGCCACTGCAGAGTGGTGGCGAAGTTCCCTGAACCACCAAAGGGCCTGCCAAACTCAGCCTCCACTCCAGCACGGCATTCCTCTGCCCAAGGGAAATCACTTCCTCTACACTGATTCACTGATTTACAGCTTACAGGTTAAATACTCCCCCCCAACTCCTTGGTGAGCATGCACACATTCACAAGCACATGGTCTGCAGCTGCAGGGAAGAACCCCAGGGGAGGCAGAGCTATTGATGTGCCATCCATGGCCTGCCACCAGTTGAGAAAGCTCCCATCTGAAAGGATAAATTGCTTATCTTCAGTGTCAGATGTTCTTCACACTGTCTTAGATGATCAGTCGCATGTCTAAGCCAATCCCCTCCCTCTCCATAAAAATCACACAGATCCATACAGGAAAAAACCCCGACTGTAACAGACTGTGCTGCTTGGTTCACATACCACTTTCACCCTTTGCTCCCTTTCTCATGTAAGTGCCAGGAACCATGTGCTGTTACCTTGGGTTTCTCTTCTCTTGAGGACAGAGAAAGGCAGATGAAGAGTTGCTCTTCCTATAGCCTCTGTTTCAGTTTGGGACAGGTCTACACTGCTGTCACAGAGCCATAGTAGGTAGGACCACCAGAGCACTGGGCATGCCTAGGCTGCAAACCAGACTTACTGAACAGGGAGTACTGCGGACAGACTCCTGCAGTACCCAAATCAACTCGTCCTAAGTTAACGCTGGCAATTTCAGTGTAACGCTGCTCCCCATCTTCACTGAATCCTGTTTTCAAGGTGAGGGTGGTGGCTTTATGTTGTAGGGATTGTTTTGTGCCAAAGCAGAGAACAAAAGAAGTGATGGTAGGAATGGGATAGACATGCTCAACCTACTTGACTGGTGGAGTTCAAGGACAGTACACTGGCCCACATCCTCACAGCCAAGAGGAGACCTGCTGGTTGAGCACAGATTCTTTCATTTCTGGAGACTACTGAGAAAATATGAAATAAAAAGGTAGGTCACTGAGACTACTAAATGCCACAAGGCACGAGAACCATACGCAGAAAGGCTCATTAATCACACAATACCCTCATCCCTCCCTCCTGTGCCTTGCACTGGGGATCCAAGATAAACACTGGAGTTTTAATCTCTTTTCAAGAAATTACACTAAACTACATGAATTCTCCATTTCTCCATGCGTGAGTTTCTAGGCAGTAAGACTTCAGTATAATTCTATTCCATGCCAGGTAATCATTTTTAATCGTTTTAAAATGGACCTCCTTGACATCTGATGGTGGGAGGTCTGAGATACTCCACATGACCAAATAAGTCTACTTCTCTGAAGACGCTGCAGTATTCCCCCCCACTTATATGGTAAGGGCTGCTTCTTTTTGTTGTTGTGTGCTTTTAATGCATTTCCCCTTCTCCAGAAAACATTGCCAGGGTTTTGTGGCACCATGAGAGTAAGCCGTGCATGGCATCTTGCTTGAAGTGACAACTAAAGTTCTCTCCTACAGAGAACTGAGGAGACTCCACAGCCAGGGTCATCCCAGCGAAGACCAGCACCACACTTCCAGTGGAAAGCAGGGGCCAGGAGCTCAGGACTGATATCAGGATTTTCAGTCTTGCTACCCAATAATAACTATTATGCTAGCACAATACATATCTGCAGGTCTGAGATGTAAAAATAAGGTCCCTACAATTAAATACTAACGTGAGCTACGGTGAACAATCTGAAAAGGAGGACCCAGCTACATCAGATTTTTGGACAACTGCTCAAAGTGGGAAGTTCCTTACGTAAAGCCTAATTTTAAGGTAATAAAACCAGTTTTCTCTCTTCCTTTTGCCCTTGATGGAGACCCCACACCTAGAAGACCACTGTCCCCAGGAAGCAAACAGCATTGTTGCAGACTAAGAGGAGAAAACAACACTGAAGGGTGCAGACCCCACTGTGTGTACCTGCAGCAACGCTAACTCAACACTTCTTCATCATTCCCTATATTCTTGGTCCATTCCTCCTCTGCCACAACTCACTGACCCCTTAACTTTTCCCACTTTAAATTTCTGCAGCCTTGCTTATCAGCAACACAGTAAAATGCCTGAGTTTGGAACATCTTTTTAAAAAGCATTTTTTTCTTTTTTCCCTAACCAGAAGGTTTCATTGACAGAGGTTTTATTAGAATCACAGAATCATTTAGGTTGAAAAAGACCTTTAAGATCAAGTCCAGCCATAAACCTAGCACTGACAAGTAAACTGCTAAACTATGTCCACAAGTGCCGCATCTACGTGTCTTTTAAATACCTTCAGGGATGGTGACTCCACTGCTTCCCTGGGCAGCCTGTGCTTGATAATCACAGAATCATAGAATAGTTAGGGTTGGAAAGGACCTTAAGGTCATCAAGTTCCAACTCCCCTGCCATGGGCAGGTACGCCTCACACTAAACCATGTCACCCAAACCTCTGTCCAACCTGGCTGTGAACACCGCCAGGGATGGAGCATTCGCAACTTCCCTGGGCAACCCATTCCAGGGCCTCACCACCCACACAGTAAAGAATTTCTTCCTCAGATCCAATCTAAACTTCCCCTCTTTAAGTTTGAACCCATTACCCTTTGTCCTCTCACTACAGTCCCTAATGAACAGTCCCTCCCCAGCATCTCTATAGGCCCCCTTCAGATACTGGAAAGTTGCTATGAGGTCTCCATGCAGACTTCTCTTCTGCAGGCTGAACAGCCCCAATTTTCTCAGCCTATCTTCATACGAGAGGTGCCTCAGTCCCCTGATTATCCTCGTGGCCCTCCTCTGGACTTGTGCCAACAGTTCCATGTCCTTTTTATGTTAAGGACACCAGAACTGCACACAATACTCCAAGTGAGGTCTCACGAGAGCAGAGTGGAGGGGCAGGATCACCTCCTTCAACCTGCCGGTCACGCTCCTTTTGATGCAGCCCAGGATACGGTTGGCTTCTGGGCTGTGACCTCACACTGAAGCCGGCTCATGTTCATTTTCTCATTAACCAACACCTCCAAGTCCTTCTCCGCAGGGCTGCTCTGAATAAACCGGGAAGGAGGGAAGAAAGCACTGAAGTGGCTGGAGGATGGAGGCAGAGACATTCCCCCTTCCTGGCCTCCAAACCTCAGGCTGCTCTCCTGCCTCAGCCATCATAACTCCCCATATTCTGTGGCAGCTTTTGGCACAAAAGGACTCCATTTATGGAGCCCCTGTATTACACAGCTGCAGGTACTGTACATCCACTAACACTACCATGCTAACCAAGAGCTGGGGGGCTAGCATAGCATCTTTGGGGCTGACGCTGAATCCTTTCAATGAAGACATTTTTCCTAATATCCAGTCTAAACCTTCCCTGGCACAACTTGAGGCTGTTTTCTCTGGTCCCATCAGCTGTTGTTTTGGAGAAGAGACTGACCTCACCTCATGACAACCTCCTTTCAGGTAGTTGTAGAGGGCGACTAGAGCTCCCCTCAGTCTCCTTTTCTCCAGGCTGATCAACCCCAGTTCCCTCAGCCATTCCTCATCAGACTTGTGCTCCCGACCCTTCATCCTTGTTGCCCTTCTCTGCACCTGCTCCAGGCAACTCAGTATCTCCCTTGTAGTGAGGGGCTCTGAACTGAACACAGTATTCGATATGCAACCTCACCAGTGCCGAGTACAGGGGACTGATCACATCCATAGTCCAACTATTAATAGCTATTCTGGTGGAAGTGGATGGATAGTAAATGGCTGCAGAGAGGAGAGGGTGAAACAGGAACCTTGAGATGAAAAACTTCAGTCCACTGGAGAACCCCCATATGAACCCTCACTTTCAGCTTAAGTTACCAGCTAGAGATGACTGGAGAGACAAGCGATTTTGTCTAAGCCCAGCACAAATAGAGCTGCCTTACCTACTACTTTACAGCAGCAGGTATAATGGTGACACACAAGGCATGTTAATCTGCCACCAGAAAAGGTGTGTGATGCTCTTAAGTCTGGCTGCTGCCCATAAGAAGTGCCATTTGATCAAAGGGACATGGGGAAAAGAGATAGAAGGGCCTTTCTTTCTTTCCCTGCTGGAAATATACTGAATAACCACCTCATGAAGGGTACTGCAGAAACTCTGCATGCTCACTGCTGATGCCTGCATTGCCAACACTTCTGACTCCTGGTGCCCTGTCCACGAGTATTTCAGACAGGGCAAAGGAGATACCCTTATTTTAGTGACTAGCTTAGTTATTGATACAAGCACGCTGTCTGTTCATCACAAACCTCCTTTGTATCTGCCGACTACAGCTGGGAGTGGAGGGAGTAAGGGGAGGAAGATACTCTGCATTTATGTTTCCATTAATTCATCAAGAGAAATAGATCACACGTTCATTTATTCTGCGTTCCAGGACACTTCTCCTAGACACTATATATAGTTTCTCAGATACCAGTGTCTCCCTCACCTACATATTCACACTAATCCATATAAAAGTATGAGTCATTACACAAAGTTCCATCCAGAAGAGTAAGCCATTCATCCTTCGTGGGAGGAGGAGGAGAGGGGAAATTAAGAGCTGTTTCCAATTTAATTGGCAGACTTTACATTTTTGTTCTGCTTCCACTGGAAAGTGTGGTGCTAATTTTTCTGCCACAGCTTGCAACCACAGCGAGATCTCGATCTGCTTCATTTATGTCTGCCAGCAGGACCTCTGAGAAAATAAAACAGATCAGAATTGTAGTTGCCATGTGCCTCTGGTCAGCATGCAAGTTCTGCGTGCTGAACTAAATGCTTGTGTTGTTTGGGGGACTCAAATGTTTTAAACCTCCCTACATTTTCGTCAAATAGATGGTAAACTGGCATAGTTCAAATGGTACACCGTAACTCTCACACCAACTGCTCAAGCCTTGGTGTTGTAGCTTGAGAGCACGATACCTTCTGAACTCATTTTAGAAAAGGGTGAGGAGCAAGATGGATTCGCTCACGATGCGCTGCAGCATACCCTCTCCTCTTGCTTTCATACAGTAAAGCGCATATGCCCCACCCTGTCTTTTTACTGTATCTTCTAGTCAAAAATATGGTTTCCTGTATGCAAGCAACTCTTTTTTGGGTAATTTTGAACTCAGGCTGCATAGAAAGTGTCAACTTGGAATAGGTATGTGCTTTAACTCCTACATCACCTCCTCCAACACAGGAGTTTTAATTAAGTGTTGCCCTTTCCAAAGTGACAGAGGACGGCTTGGACTGTCTGCTCATTTTTTACTCTTCGTGTAACTTCTGATTTTTTCCTCAGCTGCTTCTTGGCTTTGCACCACCTTCTCTCTCATTTTCTCATCCAGTGATTCCAGCCTGGCAGCTGCATGCAATATTTATGACTATTTCAACTCAACCTCCCTCATCTTGTTCGTTTTTGCAGACACCCCCTAAATCAGGGTGGCCAGTCCTTGCCTCCCAAGCAATTCAGGGCTCATTGCCACAGACTGTATCACCCAAGAGGTGCAAGGGCTCTGCTGGTGACGGAATGGCTGTGACCCTGCCAGGGTTGAGATGGGTAAAATCCACAGGAGCTGCTGAGCTCCAGGACCACCAGCAAGGCAGGTCCAAGGAAGCACTGAGCAGCAAATCCACTGCAGAAAGACTGGCACCTTCTAAATGAGCTGCTCCCAGAGCTCCTATAGCATTCAAGGAGTGATGCCCGGGATCTACACAAGAATCCTGGCAAGCAGGCTGCAGGGTTACAGAGACCAGCCACCTCAAGTCCAAAGCAAATAATACACAAGAAACAACAGCCAGGAAGTCTTTTCACAGGAGATGAACTTGAGCCAAAGTGCTATGAGACTTTAGGCACCTTTTCCCAAATTAAATCAGTTTAATTCTGTATGACTTTGCTAATGATTCACAGATCTCGATACATCTTCGTAGGGCTTTAATTTCCCTGCAGCTGTTCCTTTTCAAAATGTGTATCAATCCTTAACACTTTCATAACGGTTGCCTATCAACACTTTCCAAATTGTCAAACACACAGTCTACAACTCCTGTGGGTCCTTTAGTTGCAGTCTCAATTAACAAGAAGATACAAAGCGGCACAAACATCAGAAAGACTGTTCTACACCTCTGCTTGATATCCAGTAGCTGCAGTGACAGCTCAACTTGCTCAAGCTCCCCTAGAGCAGGGCATTTGGAACTCCTATCAACCATAAGCCAATGCCAGATACTCCAGGTAGGAGAAAACACCCTCTTCTTCAGAAAGGAGTAGGTAAACTCTGTCCTGCTCCGTAGTGGAAAATAACATAAACTGAAAAAAGGGTAATCAGTAAGCACTAAAGCTGCACAAACTGCTAAAAAAGAAGGGCATTTACATCAATCAGATGTGCTTATAAGTAGAGGTCCACCCCCTCCATTCCCATCTCCTCCCCAAGACAGCATGTGCAATTTTAACTTCACCATTAGCAAGACGGCAGCGTAGCTCGCTAGGCTATAGCATTTCATCTGTAACTTAAGGGAATATGAGCGTGCGTGCAATAATACATTCAACAAATATCCGAGGCATTAAGCAGCACCTGAACAGTTAAGGAAAATTACGGGCCCTCAAGTGAAGATTTCCAAATTACAAGGAAACAAATCTGTACTTGCAAATGTTAACTCCAAGCTTCTTGGGGTATGGCTGCAGAAGAAAAGCATCTTGTCTAAAGAGAGTTCTCCTTGCAAATTCCAGGTATCTAAGCCTTCTTTTATTTAGTTCTAAGGCTCACCAACAGTTTGCATTAGATATTTAAACCTTAAAGGCTATGAAACTACTTAATCTCAAAAAATAGTTTTTTAAAGGCAAAAAGTGCATACTTGCAGCTGATGAGCAGCAATCGGGGAAACCTTTTTCTTTTAAAATACAGTTACTCTTTTTGCCTTCTGAAAGTTGTGGAAACTTGTAAAGGTAGAAAAGGCTAAAAAAAAATAAAAGAAAAAAAGGAAAAAAGAAGAAATGCATCACCGCATAATTTTAAACACTTTGAATACCTAAAAAGGGCATATTAAACCACAACCTTAGTCATAAACCTACAGCAGCAAATCAGTAAGGGCAGAGACGCAGCACTGCAGGCGCGACCTGCAGCCGCCAGGCTGTCGGCGAGGCAGCGGGTTGGAGTGCACGACAACACACACCAAAGGAAGTGGGTGTTGTACCTCGCCCGGAGCATCTCCTTCTCCACCCCACACCCTCCCCTGACCACCTGTAGCAGCCCCAGAGGAAGCAGGCATGCTCCCACATACTTTCCAGCGACACTGCACCAGCCGCAATGTACGCACGCAAGCCATCGGCACACATGTGAAAGTGTATACATGGAGTACCAGCATCAGGTCTTTCTGCAATGATTAACCTACTCTGCAGGCATTCAGGCTTCCCCTTCTCTTTTTCTAATTTAAAGGAAAAAAAAAAAACAACCCACAGAAAAGTAATTCAAGGGACAAGAAGGACCCCTCCATCCCATTCATGCTGTTTCCCTTTCTCCCCCCACATACACACCTACCCACACCTACACAGCGCTGGAAAAAGGCTGTAAGCAGCGTTTCATCACTAGTGTGCCCTGGGTATTGGGAGCTGTGGTTTTGAGATTAAACACCCAGCAAAGAAATTTCACCCTTTTGACCAGAATTTTCCATAAGTGATTGAGCACAGGTTAGGAAAATAAATTAAAAAAAGAAAGAAATGTCTTAGATTTCCTCTCATGGTCAGATGGTTGAGATCAGTTCTCTGTGACAAGCTAAAATTAGGGCAAAAAGGGCACATACCAAGTGCCCAAGAGAAGGTGCCTGGCTATGGGGACCATGCTGCTGGGGACACTGGGAGCTGGTGCCCGGGCAGCAGGACCTGGCTTGGGGGCTCTCCTTGCAGGCACCAGAAGGGCACTCTGTCTCCTCCTGCTTCAAATACTTCGCTATCAGTATCTTTTCATCTGCTGTCAGCCTTAAAATAAATAAAAATAAATGCAATCCCCCCAAAACCAAACCAGCTGCCACAGAAAAACAAGTTTTATTCCTGTAAACTCCAAATGACAAAGCAGCAGGAGGGAACAAGTGGGGCTTGGCAAAGGAAGAGGTGTGGGGTCTCTGCTGTTAAGAAAGCAGCTTGCTTTCCAAAGGTCATCTGGAAACTCCTGGGCTACTTCGCATATTCTGCAGCAACAATTTCTCCCTCCTTGAGGCGTTTCAGCCTCACCAATGAGCCGGGGGAGGTGCCCATGGGTGGGGAAGGAGTTAAAAACAAACACTGAAAAGCTCTATGTAAACTGTTTCACCCCCGTGATCATTTCAGCTCGTGGTTTCTGTAACCGACTGAGTAGTGCACCTGCAGAGCAAGCCATGTCAGGAGATACCTCCCTATAAATACCCAGGAGAACCCTCACCCGGCTGTGCCTCCTTGGGCACCTCTCTGCGCAGGAGGATGACACTGGCATTCCCCTTCATGGGAATGTCCTAAACTCTACAGGCAGGAAACAAATTGAAGCTGGTGGGACAGAGGGTAAGAAAAGAAAAATTCCTCAGATATAAATACTCTGACTGCAATTTCAGCTTTGCAACAGTCAACACCGCCCTTGTCTGAATTTCAGCAAGGTCTCAGGTACCTGTTCATCTCTCCTTCAGCCCACAGGCTCTTAACCAGACAAATAAAGTGGCTGCGCCAGATGTTAGACCAAGTGCAGCCATAAATCCTGCAGCCTCCTCTGCCCTGTTCAGATGACCTGAAACCTGAAGTGCCAATCCAGCAGTGAGGTGATGCCCCGCACACTGCACATCCCCGTGAATGGTAGGTGCCCACCTCCAGCATGCAAGGTCTGTCAGCCTCACTGGAGGACAGACATCCTATGGGATTTGGGAGAGTGGAGTGGGGTTTGGCAGCCTCTGGCTTTGCCGACCAGCACCCAGTAGCAGCTCCCTCTCCACTGAGCACAGAAAACCCAAAGGCACAGCCACCTGGCACCACCAACCACATGGGGCTGCAGCGGGCAGCTGAATAGCCTCCCCTGGTTCAAGGCCTCATAGGGAGGTAAAAGTTTTGATTTTGGAAAACAAAGGAATAACATCATAATATGCTAATCTTGCAGCGAGAGTTTCTGAGGGTATTCTGGTATGGCTTTGAGGTCCCTCCATACACAATCCTACATAGTTCAATTTTTTTGTTTGTAATCACATACAGGAGCAGCACTTGTATGGGCTGGCTCCTGGACACCTTTTAACCAAAAGCAGGTGAAAGCTCAGCTCACACTTGAGCCAACTGAGAAGCAGATATACCCAAGAAATTTTCAGATTCCAGCCCAGTGTTATTGCTGAGAAGCAAAGCTCAACAGCTGCAACTAAGGCTAAATCAGAAACATGCAATTTTTGAAACAGCTGAAATCAGTCTAAAGAGGCAAGTGCATTAATTAACACTGCTGATGTTGGAAAATGTGCAGGTAATCACAATGAGCAAGTCTCAAAGGTTGGTGTTCAAATAAGCATCCCCAGTATGGCTGTTTGTCCAAAGCTTAACCAAACTATTCAAACTCGCTGGTTTGCAAAGTCAGACTACAAGGAAAAACCTTTCAGAAGACGTAATTTTTGACACTAGAATATGGCTCCTAGGACACAGACTGGAATTAGATTCTAGGAATGGGGAAACAGATCTTCCCCTACATTTTCCTCAAGACCAAATCATATTTTTTATTCTGACAACAGCAGAGCACAACAGACTTCTGCTATGACCCCGTTACAGGGCAGCAGGAGGTGACCATGGGCTGCCTGCAGACTGTATAGCCAAAGGCTATTCTTTCCTATCCACTGGCTTTTGTATTGCTTGTTTACAGAACTGTGGCACTGAGGACACTCTAAAACCATCTGCACCACAGGATAATCACACACAGGGACAATGACTTCACTGCAAGAGACGGACTGAAGTGGTAAGAGAGGGCGGGTACCTGTGGAAGAAGGAAAGCATCAGGCCAAGCAGAAACCCCTTTAGGTACCCATGTTTACCACCTCACCCTACCCCCCAGGCACACACACCCTCCCCACAGCACTCAAGTCTTTCCTGCACTTTGAATTCCTTTGCTGCTGAGAACGGCAGTAAGCCCTTTCATGTTATGTTAGAGCAGACTGTAAAGACTTTGGTCCTGTAAAGTTCTCCCCTGACATTACTGACCTCCTCACTCTCTATGCTACTCCAGTTTCCATAAGAAAGAAAAAAGTACTTAAAAAATTCTGAAGCAATTCAAACAAGTACTGTGTTCATCTTCAGAAATGACTGGCATCACTTTGAGATCAAAATATCTATCCGATTGCTATAGGAAGGCTTTATAGCTTCAAATTCTATACAGGTAACACTTCAACAGCACAATCATTTATTTCAGTCCAACAAAAAGAATTGTGAAAAGCACCAGAAATATTTGCAGCAGGCCACTAATGTCAATTCCAGCTTTCCCTGCAAGCTATTTTCAGTACGTTAGTCTTGACAGCATCACAATTTGTAGAGGTAGGGAACACTATAAATTAACAAAGTCATGGCAGCCTAGGGAGGAAGGGAGAGAGGGAAATAAGGAGGCAATATTTATCTGTTGGAAGTAGGAGCTGAGAAGAAAAACAAGCATTACCCTGATTGAGTAATACATGGGTTGGTGTGTAACAACTTGCGCATTACACTTCCAGCCTTGTGTTTTGCTTTAATAACTGGGGCTAGACAAAGCAGCTGGACTGTAGCTGTACCATGATGCATGCCAGACCTTACTTGCTTTGATCTTATGGAATGGTAAAAATTTTGAAGAGAAAGTTTGGAGATTACTTGAATGATGCTCGCAGCTTTTTAAGCTTGGAATTTGGTGGTTACTGCATTAAGTATTACTCACTTTCTGAACAAAGTGGAAAGTTAACACAAATTGGCAGATGACTAACTGTCCAAGAAACAGATCACTGAATGAATCACTGACTCTACTTTTAGTCTAATAATAAGGCAAATGAAGAGGAACAAGAAGGTGGAAAAGATCAACAAAAAATTTCCTTGCGGAGTGCTTACATTTGCACTGCCCGTGAACTTCCAGCTATAACAAACTACGCAATGATTTTACAATTTGCCATGAGTTTTACACTGGGCTTAGCTCACTGACATGCCTCACCATTACTTCACTCCATCAATTAATTTGGATTTCTGTAAAAAGAATTCTGCACCACAGATCCCCTCAGTACACATTCAATAATAGCGACAGGAATAAATTAAGGGATTGGAAATGTAGTTAAATCACTGAGTAGAGTCCGAAGCATTTGGCAGGTTACAGGTTCAGCACACAGAAGTACCTCAGGCACAGCAGATACCTAAGTTGACGTGAAGCAGAATTTAGGTTTCTCAGCTTGAGAGCAGGACCCAATCAAAAACCTGCAGACATCCTGTTTTGAGCTAGTCAAATTCTGGCCAAAAGTTTGCCCAATATATATGGCCAGCACTCAGCTTTGCATAAAATCACCAGCCATGCTACTCAGGAACACAGGAGAATGGTGGCAGCACTATCCCTCCTTCCAAACAACAGCCAACTGGCTCCACCAGCCACAAAGGGTGAAGCTATGCATGACTGCTCAAAGTGATGTGTGTTTTACCCTTTGCAAAGGCTCTGTGTCCTCAGTGCTCCGCCATCTACCCTGCCTTAGCTCTGCTACTCTTCAGACCTCTGGTCTTACTCATCAGATTGTCTATAAAATTAACCAGGGCTAAGAAAACGGTAGACTGACGTGTGATAGGTTGGAAAGCTGAATCAGCTCGGAAAAGTCCAACAGCGCACAACCAAGCAGGACCTCCTGCGTTCACCCAGCAGCACAGGGCATTACCAGCCCCTCTCGTTACAACAGGTTAAGACTCCATCCTTCACCTAAGCAAATGCAAGCTGCTCTGAAATGCACTGAACCCATTACTCAACATCTCTAAGTACACATGCTTGCCATCATCCCCAGAGTGATAAAAGATTGGAAGGAAAACCTGAGGGTCTAGGATCACAGTCGCCTGGTTCAAAAAACTTTCCGCAATCAGTTCATCTCAGCTATAACTTAGGTTTAAAAATCTAAATTCACAAGAGCTCATCACAGCTGGGAGACAGGTGACACACTAAGTCACATTAGGCCAGGAGCAACCAGAATTAATTCGGAATAACACGGTTATTTGAATGTTTGCGAAAGACAGTACTTTTGCATTTTGCTAATGTAGAAGACTTGCTTGACTGAGCTCTGTTTTCCTCTAATGTTTCTTTCAGTTGTCTGTTGCAAACCCAAGCCGAAATTAAAGGGCCTGAACCTCTCATTCCCTGGCAGCAATCTCTTATGGCCAAGCTGCAGGTTAGGCTGGGCACAGGTTGATTTGGTTTTTAGTAGCAGCACCCCACAAAACCAAAACAAGAGTGACCTTCAGGAGATGGAGAATGATGCTGTGATGGTCATTTGCCCCTTAGGGGCCAGATGTCACATGGCCAGCTCTAGGTCTTTACACAAATTTTGGTTTAATTTAATTCGTTACCCATGTTCTTGCCAGACTCTGCAGTAAACTCAACCAGCAGAAAACTAACCCTACGCATGCAATGAATAGTCTGCTGCCAATTTAGCTCTCAGGACTGGCCTGCTGTGAGATGACAGAGGTGCCATGGCAAGTACAAGGCAAGGAGAGGAGATGATGCAGGGCTGAATCACAAGCTCAAAATTCAGTAGCAAGTGTCTATTGCCCTTCACAGGTATGACTTGGATAACAAGTCCCATTTCCAAGTCAGCAGACCTCACAACATGGATGAGATTTAGACGCATTATTAATTCATCATGACCCAACCTCAGAACACTTCTAATGGCAATTACCTTCTGAAGACAAGCTGAACTCAGAGCACTGAACCTGTGTCCTCTTGAACTCTGTATAACCACCGACACCTTATTTTGCAGTCCATGCTGATTATTGTTTGTGAGCTTCAGTAAGAACTGTCCATAAATGAATCCCTTAAGTTGGAAATTGGCCTTTTACTGCTACACAGATCTGAAAATAGTAAAATCTTTCTTATTGTTGCCATGTAACAAACAACTGGATTTTCACATGTTTCAAAGTTAGATCTCCACAGGCTTCTACGCCTCTATTTTTAGTGCGCCTCTCCCAGTAAGAAGCTACAAGACAAAGATTCTCCATCACAGTCTGGTTATACAAGAAACTAACACCACATCCACAGTATTTCAGCACAGTCCAAATTAACTACATAAATATATTCAAATATTTAGTGGTAAAAGATGCCCACTGACACAGAGGGAGCTGGGATATCTCTGGATTTACTGAGGATCTGCCCCAGAACAGATTTGTAAAAAGCACACTCTGCTTTTAAAATAGAATAATAAGCAAAGAACTATCACATCCTCATAAGGAATAGCTTACTAGTATAAATATTGCAACAACAGAGAAAGTAAACAAAGAGGTTTCATAAATGTTGGAATTTTCAGTCTTAACAGGGAAGAAAAGACTAGCTCTGCCTCATTTATAGTCTTTAAATCTTTTAACACAGGCACCTTGAAAGCAGGCAGCAACACTATATATTAATGAAGCAGATCAGGAGACACTGATGGGACTACTATTAAAAGTGGAATACCTCACACAAAAGAATTAAAATTTGATATACTCCTACTTGATAAAGAAGGCATGCTCTGCTTATATGAAAAAGAAGTAACTTCACATTCTACAAGTTACGGTTTCAAAAAAGCATGGTATGTGCTAGGGGTTGCTTCATTGCACTGAACACAGGGCAATGAACACAGAGTCTACATTCAGCCGCATACGTAAACAGCTAAAAGGATGACAGCGTAATTGAAATCTATTACTTAAAAAAAAAAAAAAAAAAGAGAGAGAAAGAGAAGAATTTAACAGATCACTTTCTGATTTGTCCTTTTGTCAGTATCACTTTCAGTACTGGAAGACGTGCATTTCCTTCTAGGTACTGACAGACACATCCTGCAGTTGTCATTTATTCTTCAACTCCTATTTTGTGTTTACTTTCCTTTCCAGATCCTGTGACCCCAACTCACACAGCAGTACAGGTCACTCAGCATCTTACTGTCCTCTCTTTAACAAAGTGGAAGAACAGCAGCTCGGCAAGATGAGGTAGTGCGCCAAGTCTTCCCCCACTCAACATAAATAGATTATACTTTCCAGATGCACATCTTACACATTGAAACTGAACATCAGCAATACTCATTGCAGTGAAACACCAAACACTGAGGAGACAGCAGAGGGGAAGATTTTAGCGCCGCCAGCAGTGGCACAATTAGGGCTTTTTGGAGGGTATGAGATCTTTCACTGTTGCACAGCAAATCACCAAATCATCCATAAATTTTGCTGTGTGCTTTTTTTTTTTTTTTTAAATAAAAAGCTCAAAGTAATATTTTCCAACCTTTCACTAAGAGTAGGGGCCAAACCCACATGTTTTAAAAGTCTTCCACAGTTTTATTATTAGAAGTAGAAAACCTACTGATACTGATGAGTCATTTGTATTGGCGGAAACCAAGAACACCCATTTTCTTCATGTGTTACAAACATCTCAATGTGGTTTTCTATTCATTACTGGTCGAAGCAGTTGACTAAAACCAAAACAAGCGACAAGAACTCACCTTACTGTCATTAAAGCTGGATTTATACCAGCTGATTTTGTTTATCATGCTTTTAGAGATTGCGAAATGGAGCGAAAAATAAGCAAAAAGAAGAAAAATATGCAAAAGGTGACTTTGAATCTAAACTCTGTGACAGTAAATCCAGAACTGCAGATGGATAGTTCACTGCTTCTGCAAAGGCTTTTGTGATCAACTAAGAAGAAAACAAACAAACCACAAGAAGATCAGTTTAGAATCATCAGTCAGCAGAATCTGTTGTTTTAGGATCCTTATGAGTAATCAGAAGAGAATCTGTAAATAAAGAAGTAGTTGTACAACAGTGCAAGTTTTAATCTTCATGCAAATGAAGACATCCTTTCACGCTAATGGCCAGCAATATTGCCACACAGGAGACAAAAAACAGACCAAAGAAACTGCAAAATTCTGAGAATTAAAGATAGCTAAAACTAGGTTGTTAATCGGAATTCCTTGCTAGCTTTAAGGACTTCTGCCATAAAAAGGGGCGGAGGGTAGAAGACTGTACAGCTAGTGATCGTCAAGGGAAGATACAATTCATATGCTGGACATGGCATATCCAAATTGGGAACAGTGCTCAGGGGAATTGCTTTTTGTAACATCTCATTCACAAAAAAAGAAAGCAAGAAACAAACTAAACCCTAGAGGTTTATTCCTGCTGAATAGCCATAGCATCTAGATGTACTTCAAGCACAACCTCTGCAGCGGCGCAATGAATTTTTACTTTGCGCTCTGCACCTAGCAGAACAGCAGCCTGGCAAAATGACAGTGTATTTTGATACTACTGGGGAAGAAAACCACAGCAAAGCAGTGACCGGAGAACCGAAAATAACCTTTGAACAACAGCTCAGCACTGATGGTCTCTCTGCCTGCGCCTCCTATTGTGGATAGTTTACAGTGAGGGTAGCTCCAAGCTGCACCAGACGCGTGAGTCAGCAAGAGCAGCTTGTAGGAAACTGCTGACATGTTCAATTGCTCTCACATACACTGAACACACCTACCCACTAAATAAAAAACAGGCTGCATGCAAATCGGGGTAAAGGAACACCTCCACACCTACAGTTCCTGTTTTCCTAGTTCAGGTTTGGGTTTTAAAGTGATCACCAATAATGAAAAGAGAAAACCTCAGTGGATGTCAGCTACAATAGTACCTATGATTAAGTCTCAGGGGTCATTTTGTTTATTTGAACAGATGTAACTGCTTTTCCCCTTTTCAAAAAACAAAATTGCTGCTCTACAGCCCAGAAGCCCTGCATGGTGACGAGCAATAAACAGTTCCTGTTTTTCTTAGTGGGGAGACTCCTTTTGAACCTATGCACCAAACCCCATTACCCATCACAGCCCAGCTGAGTGCTTTCAAAGCCTGGGAAGAAAAAAGAAAAAAGAAGCAAGCTCCCAGCTTCCATTTAAACTCCTACTAGAAGTAAACTGGAAATTCCCAGGGTTTTCATTCCTAACAGCTTTTCAAGCATCTGTTCAGTTGATACAAAAGCAGAGAAAGTTGTATGCAAATTATAAGTCTCTGGAATAAATATGGGAGGATCCAACCCTTTCAGGTCACATTTCACATTAAAAAGAAGAAGAAAATGGCATACCTCAGGTCCCAGTGCCTCTTGACCATCACCACCACCTCCTCCTGGTTCTCCTCTTTGAGACACTCAATCTAAAGTGTCCCAGTGTGCTTTGAGGGCAGGTCTGCAACATTAGGTGTAATCAGCCAAGGGGGAGCAAAGGCAGAGTAAATCAGGAAGGGGTGAGGGATTATACATGAAGGGGCTGCACACGTGGCAGCCCCCTCGGCCACCCAGGAGCTGCGTTTCAGCCCCTGCCACATTAGGAGCCTTTGGAAGCAACCTGTTTCACACCAAAAAGGGACACATCTATCAATCCGCTGAGATGCCAGTGCAGCACAGCTGGTGTTCTTCAGGTTGTTGCTGTGTCTCTTTCTGCATAAAGATCAATACCATCAAGCAGAGGAGTTTTCCAGCCTGATTTTTGACAGATCAAAGTTACTGCCATACACGTAAACTTTCAGCATAAAGGTTCTTCCAAACATACTCCCCAGTCCCTTTTTATTTACCTGTTCTGAACATATGGTTGATCTTCAATCAACACCACTAGCTCTAGTAACTCAGGGGCCTCAAGTCCACCACAGCCAGGGAGGGACTTGTATACATTCTACTCTGCCTGCCTGCTCTAAACTTGTAATTCAGTCAAAGAGTAACAAAGTAACTATCGCTCTTTTCAACCCACTACAAAGATGCTCCTGACTAACTGAAAACCAAAATGAACACATTGCAACTCAGCTGGCTACATTCATGCATTTTACATCTTCTTGATACAAGCGCCAAATGGATGTGTAATATTCAGGCAACTGACAAGGTTAATATCTTTTGACTGAACTTAAAGAAAGGATGACCATTTACTGCAAAAAGCTGAATAAGCAGTTTGAGCACTATTCTGGAAGACAGCAGGGAGTTACTGGGGGTAGAAAACTACTGCCCACTCAGCTGCTACAGCAAAATCATCTAAGCAACTACTCAAATACCAGTAAAGAACTGAAATACCAGACTCTCTTCCATGCTCTCTTCAAATGCCTGTAGTCAGGAGAAACACTGGAAGCAGCAAGACTAACTCTGATTTTATGAAAGCTGTAAGTTTAAATCCAATTTTTCTTCCACACATTAATGGAATGATTGGTATAGTTCCTCTAAGAGTTTAACTCAGAAACCACTAATATACGACCATCATACCCAAAATGAGCTGAGCTGAAAATTCAGACCCAGAGGTGAGACAGAAGCATGCATGCCTGCAAATGTAAGTCAGAATCTGCTGAACAGTTACAGGTATGTTCATGCAACTTGTAAACTACGAAGCCATTCAGAGAGCATTCCTTTGATTAAAAAGGCATGCACGTTTTGATTTGAATATATCAACCGTGTTCATACCACCTAAATTAAAATCACAAAAGACTGTTCACATCACACAGAAAATGCTATTCAATTTACACCAACAGTTTATTACATAAAAACGTCATTACTACTAGAATGATTACTTTGCATATATTAATGTTACACGTCTCATCTTTCTGCTTAGTGCCATAAATGTCTTTTAGCTACACTCTAAGAGATCTCCTCTTTATTTGTATGTTAAGTCCTACCCAAAAAGAATGTCACAGGCACACAATAAGAAAACATTTTTATTATTATTTTTGGATTTAATGAAAAAAATAAAAAATGCAATTGATTTTTTTTTAATGGCTGGTGGTATTTTTAAAGAAAAAATTGAGGAAAATGACTAATCAGCAATCATACCGCAGCCTATTAAGAAAAAAATAGCTATTGCACATTAGAACAGAAAATCAAGCAATGAAACTTTCAAAATAAGGAAGGGCAAGCAACTTCTGTTACATATTCCACGCTACACATCATGTAAGGAGGGTTTAAGTCTCCGCTCTCTTTGTTGTTAATTATGCACATGCAGAAAGAGATACACGAGATTGCTGTACAGTATGGAGATTTTATTAAACTCATTCATTTCAATAAGCCTCTGAGGGCTTCTACAATGTCAAAGATTTACCAGTCTCCTCATATTAGAGGCATCACATTTATAACACTGCCTGTTTATTGGGATTTGGACCGCTGTTCTCAGCTGGCAACTCGATTGCCATCTCTTAACTTTCCTTCACGCTCAGCACAGAAGAGCAAACAGCTGATGTTTTCTTGCTGCAAAATGAATAACAGAAATCAAAGAAGGAAGGAGAGGAAGACGTCCCACCTGCATCACCAGCGCATCCTGCCAGCGTGCACGACATTAATACCAACAGATATTCCAGATGTGCCTCCAGGTCAGAAAAGGACTAGAAATACCTGTCCTAGCACTGTTTCCCTGTGTAGGACACCTGGATATAAACAATTGCTGATGATTAACCACTTGGGATCCATCAGCACGTGCATCAATTGTGTATGTGCTGTGTGCAGCTTTCCCACCCAATCTTTGCAACTGTAAAAGTTTTCAGAAATTTTAGTTGTTTAACCTGCAAATTACACAGAAGAGTTGCCCAACAATGCACACTTGGCTTCTGCAGAGTACTTCTGTAAAAGATCTCTTCAATATCCTGACAATCTCCAAAATCATTAGGGACCTTTCTTGGCTTGTGCTTGACAGCACAGTGCACCGGCGTACCTCTGTTTGAACGGCTCATCCAGTGTTCAGAGAGCAAACTAGCAGGAAAACTAGACCTATGTTCCCGCTTTTCCAATCCTCTACTTTTCCAATTAGGCATGGCTTCCCTCCACTCCTTGCTGAGACCTTCAGAACAGACTTTGAAGCTGGAGGGCCAAATGCAAGAAACGATGCTGAAAGCACAGGTTCGACACACCACAGAGAAGTACGATGCCAATCCATTCTGCTGCACAAATGCCCAGATCCCAGTGACGGGGGGCGGGCGGGCAGATAAAAAAGGTAACACAGGCTTTTGAAAGAATGCGCCCACATCTGAAGTGGAATCTTATTTCTACCTGACAGATGTAAAGGCACCTAGACCGCTGGTGTAAGGCTGATGCAAGGCTGTTGCTAACAACAGCCCCATAGACAACAGCTTAACACACAACCTTATCGCTTTATTCCATTCATCTCCTCAAATACAATTATCTCAAATTTCAGTATTTACCTACCTGAAGAAGTCAATTTACCTAAGCACCACCACCCTCTTCAAACTGCAGAACATTCCACCATCTACAGCACAATCTCAGACAATTCCCTGGCTAAAAAACACCGACTTGTCTCTAGCTCGAGCCCCAGAATACCGAATTAAAATATGCGCAAGTTTAGCGACAGTTCCAAAGTCTTTAAAAATGGGCTTTCATCGCGAAAACACAGACACAGCTTCAACTAGAGCAAACAGCAACACTGTAATTTCCCACTCTTTCTCCAACAGCCTAAAGAATATTTCTAATAAAAGGACATCTCTGCCTTGCGTTTGTTAAAAGAATGAAACCCGGGATTTACTCCGAAGCTGCCGGGGCTCCGGCGAGCAGGGCACAACGATCTCACGGTAACCGAAACGTTTTAAACAGGACACCCCGCCGCATTACAAAAATAGCCCGCTCCACAAAAGGAGAGGCACGATTTCACACTTAGCGTCTTTCATGACAACCAGCGCCTTCGCGGCGCGCTGCCTTGCCTACACGCTACGCTTTAATGATCCAAGAAACTGTTATCAGAGTTCGCATCTCTCTCCAAACCCATAAAATCCGGGCTGGGGGGGACAAAGCGGGTGGGGGGCACACACACAACACGGTGTGCGCCCGGGTGGCGCGGCGCGGCGCGGCACGGTGCGGTGCCCGCCTGTCCCGAGCCGCTGCAGGTGGCGGAGGGGCCGGAGGAAGGCGGCAGCGGTAGCGGACGGCCCTTTAGCGGAGGGGCTGCTCCGGGGCCCCCGGCCCGCCCGGCGGCGCGGAGCATACGCGGACACGCGCGCCGGGGCGCCTGCGGTGCACTCGCCGTTACGCAACGCGTGCGTTTCCCACTTGCAGGGATAAGCAGCGAGCGCTCCTCCAGCAGAGCCCGCGGCTGTCCTGGGGCTGGGTGCAGCCCCCCGCCTAACAGCTGCTCGGGGAGGAGGAAAGCCACGCTGCCCCCCCCCACTCCCGGCCAGCCTCCCCCAAAACTTCGCCCCCCCCCCTTCCCCTCCGCCTTCCCCCTTCCCCAGCGGGGCTGCCGAGCCGCGGAACAGGCGCACTCACCTCGCCTCCGCGTAACTTTCAGGGGTCGCCCCTCTCGCTGCAGCCTCGGGAAGGGGAAAGGGGGGGGGGGGGATCGTGAGGCGGGGTTGAGCGAGCCCGGGTTGTGGGGGTAAAAGGCTGTTACGGCTGAGGAGGTCTGGGGAGGGGGGTTTGCTCTTGTTGTTGCTGCTGCTGTTGTTTCGGAAATTCTTATTAGTATTTTTCTGCGGTCAGAAACCTGCACCCTCCCCCCCCCCAAATGAAAGAGAAAAAAATCCCGACCCAGACGCTCATCACATGGCGATTGCTTTGAACCAGCTGCTTCCAAAGCCAAAGTCTTGCGGAGAAAAATAAAGGGGGAAGGGAGGGAAGGAGAGGGCTGGCAGGGGGGCAGGAGGAGGAGAGAAAGCCGCAGCAGAGGGAAGGAAGGTGGGAGGGAGGGAGTCGGGGGAGGGGGGGGGGAGCGGCACCGCGGCGGTTGTGTCGCGGCCGGAGCGGCACCGGGGCCGGCGGCGGCGGCAGCCCGGCGGAGGAGGAGGGGAGTGGAGGCGGCACTGGCGCTGCTGCCGCGGCCGCAGCTGCCCGGCTCTGCCGCCCGCCGCCGCCCCTCAATCGCTACATTGTTGACATTCGCAGGCTGACATCATCCTCCCCGCCCCGCCGCCTGCTCCATTCACAACAGCGCTACGCCAACGGCGCAGCACCCGCTCCCTCAGCGGACCCGGACGCTACGCACAGAAAGCGGCGTACGGCCGCTCCGCCAATAGCGGCGCCGCTCGCGTTCCGCCCGCCCCGCCCCTCCGGCCGAGGCCGGGGCGGGGGGGAACGCAGGGGAGGGGGAGGCGCATGCGCGGGGCGGGCTCTCTGCCTCCTGCTCTCCCGGTGGGGGGGGGGGGTGCGGTAGTGTGAGCTGGGTATGTGTGTTTGTGCGTGGCGCCGGACCTCGCGCTGGGGCTCCCGCCGGCGGCCGCGGGGCGCCCTGGGAGCCGTAGTTCTGCCGCTAAGGGCCGCTGAGGCGGGGACATGGCGGTGGGGGTGGCCCGAGGAGGCCCTGTGGCGCGGCCCGGACCGCCGCGCTGGCCACGGCGGTGGGGTGGCGGGGTAGCGTGTGGTGGCGTGCACCTCCCCGGGGGGAGGCCGGGACCCGCCACCCCGGCCAGGCTTGGCCGTGAACAAGAGGGTGAAGGGCATGGTGAAAAATGCGCACCCGCTCACACCTCGCTGTCGGCACAGCCTGAATGTTGATGGTCGTGGTGGTATTTTATGCGCCCCGCCCCAAAGGGAAACCTCATCCTACTTATAATGCCGACCGCAAGCGTCCAGCAGTCATGAGTCAGCCCTGACGAATGGCACGGGAATAGATAAGTGCTCCCGAGCCTGAAAACAAAAACAAAGCCCCATCAAGCATTCCCAGCGCCAAAGGGTGGGCCATGCTTTGCACCATCCCAAAAAGTGTAAGGTGCTCATTTTCCAGCCCTTTCCCACCCAGAGGCCTGGCTCCCGAGTGCCTTTTGCCAAGTAGAAAGCTGTGATTCCAGAAAATCATCCTAATGCTATCAGAGCTTCTGAGCGAGACCCAAATGCCATGAGACATGAAATGCAACGGGGGAAGTAGCACATGAATAAACTGCGTTCTACAAGCTGGAGTTGCTCAAGTTGGGGTAGAACAGAAAAACATAAAGATGCGGGGTGGCTGAGAAAAAGGAAATTTAGAAAATAAATGCATCACAATAGGGGTTGTGAGTGAGATTATCTCTGGAGACATCTAATTAAAGGGTGTTGGATAACTAAGGGGGTTACATTTTCCTGGGTCAGTGGTCTTGAAAAAAGAATTGCAGTTGCAGTCAATGTCAATAGAGAATGATGGTGACCTACTGCTAACAAGTGCGCATTCAGTCATTGGCATGTGCATGTTTGTTATTTTTTATTTGTTTATGTCAGTCTTTGTTGTACATTTTCATACTGTTTCCCCCTTTCACTGCAGACAGGTGATATATACTATTTTCCGTATCTTTTAGAGGGGAGCAATTTCTATGAAGTTATTTCACTGATGTCTTCCCCTGAAATTGCAGCAGCTCCATCAGGCTAACTGCGTTTTCAAAGCCTACTAAACTACAGAAAACTGTGCAAATCCTGTGTGTCAACACAAAATCAACTCTCTGTGTGTAGCAACTAATTTATTGTCACTTTTTTTGGAAGCCCTGGCTTGCATTTTGCACAGTTGTCTTCTTGTGCAAAGCGAAAAGCTCGTTAGTTCAGTAGCATTTACCCCTTTTGCTTTTCCTAGCTACACATGGCTGCAGAACAGCACCGCACTGGAGAATTTGACACATAAACTTCACTTTCCCTCGCCAAGCAATGTTCATATAAAGCCTTGCTTACCAGTGCCATTTAGGTTCTGGCTCTGCAGACATATATGGTGCTAAGCATGTGAAAAGCCCCACAGTGTGTAAGGGGACTTGTCGTGTTTGAATGCTAGCAGACTGAGTCTCCTCATTGCCTTGTTTTTCTTAGAGACACAAAAATAATTTTGTATTGGCGTGAGAGATAAAAATACTATATTGAGAAGGACAGAGAGATAAAAATAAGCCTTGCCGCATTTATAATGCTTTAGTTAGCACGCTACATGCCCATTATGCCGCGGCATTCGAAGTGCACATATTCTGTTATTTACAACACAGTGTGGGAGATACCGCTCCAGGTAGTCAAAGCCAGACAAATAGAAAATTCAACAAAGCACTCTGGATACGCCTCTGCCCATAGCACACGTTTCTGAAGGCACAATAATTGCCATTTATCTCACTGGCCGACATTTTAAAATGAATGTTACTATTTGGCTTAAAGGAAGTGTAAAGTAAAAACATCCATTTCAGATATTATTATTATTCTCTTTACTCTGTGATAAAATTCACAGTGACTTTAGTGTGAACCAGATCCTGCTTGTGCTGGACTGAGATTGGCACAGATGGAAAGAAGCTAAAGCCAAGCAGGGACTGGGCACACAGGCTTTGTGATAACTCACCCAACACCTCTGTGCAGCTTCTGGTACCCAGATACTATCAGTAATTTTCTGACCAGCTCATAATGGAAGACAGGATCCTAATTCTTCTTTTCAATTCAGATTATGATTTTGTTATGGTCTCTATCTCTCTATATAATACTGGAAAACTGGGGAAAAACTGACAAGAGTTGATTTTCAAAGAATATTACACTAACAGAATGAAACCTACTCCTTAAAAATGCTATTTTTATATCATGTGTCTTACATTTTAACTCATTGGCTTCCCAATTCATTCTCAAACTGCCTATATTCCAGCAACAAATCCAGGCTGATCCTGTTTCTATTGCAATCAACTATCTCCACACCTCAAATTTCGTGTAAAAGTAACTATTTCTGGACTGTTTTTCTGAAAGTACAGCCAAACTTCGTCAAGCAACGACAACATAATACGGTAAAAAATGTGAATAGGTATGATTTAGAAGTTATCCCATGAATACTTCAGGGATAACTTGCTGTGAATGCTACAATACTAGCCTTGAGGAAAGCCAAGACTTGCACATTCAACAGCTGGTTTGAGCTCGACTCTGTGGGCAGATTTCCTGGCTACACGTTACCTTTACTAATGTCTTAATTAGGCGGTTTCTCTGCACTGCTGTGACTTCATTGCTTTTGAGAGGACTGCCTGGTTGAGCTTATGGCACTTGACCTACTTTTTAGTGTTTTCTTTATGGGTAACACAAAACTGTCCAGAGTACCTGCATTATGAATATCTATTTCAATCATATTTCATATGTAAATTTTAAAGATTTTAAATGGAATCCAATATTGTAAAACATGTCCCAACATCCCTTTCTGAGACCTCATTTGCATATCAATCTCGTTACTTGAATAGTCTTAATAGTGCCACTTGTTGGAGAGCTCTGTGTATTGCAAGGTATTTCAGTCACGTAGTTATAAAAACAAATTGCTTTTTCCTGAGGATAGGTAATTCCTAATTTAAAGTGCGAAGGGAAGAGATGAAAGCACTACACAGAACAACTTTTGTTGCCGTCTCAGCTTCAACCACTCTGACTCGGAAGACTATGAATAAGTGACATGTTAGCGGATCTTATGCAACTTGATTTTTATATTGGTAATGGAAAAGTGAAAAAGGAAAAATAAGGACAAATCTTGCAGGTTTTAATTGAGGCAATTGTCATTTCCTTCTGAAGTACATTTTACCCTGCAACATTTGGGTGAAAAAGATCAGATTCCCTGGATAAGCAGCCCCAGTCCTGTGCACAGACCTACGTCATTTTCAATAATTATGCACATATTCTCCTGGGTTGTGCAGGTAGAATTAATGAAATTGCATCATTTTCTTTGCAGTGATTAAGAAATTCACGGTTGATTACTGATTATACCGCAGGCACCGTGTGTCTTTTTGCAACCAGATTCTGACACACCCCAGGTACATTGCGTTTCCAGGAGCACTGACAGTATGAACAGCATGCCCTGAGTCAGTGGCTGTGATGGCTGCGAAGAAGACATTGTCATGGTGTGTGGTATCAAAGATCCACAATGTAATGTCTCCGCAGCATGGCTTGACATCACATCAAAAGCTCCACAAAGGAACATTTGCCACGCACAGAGCATCAGATCTCCAGCATGGTATTTTGAGGAGCTGTTAAGATGTAATATATGAAATACATTGAAATATTAACAAAGTGTTGTTTCAGAGACTAGAATTATAGTGTCAGGAGGCGAGGCAGGAAAAAATGGCAGGCGCTGACCTTTAAAAAAATAGATGCAGATAACATAATAGAAAAGGAGTTTAAAGAGCTGTTGACTTTGTGTGGCAAGAAGTCAAGGGTCAGGAATCATCAAGGTTTATGTCTTACGTCCAAAACATGCTTTGTGGTCACTAAGTCAAAAGGTAGGGTCTTCCTCAGTGTTCATATTCTGCAAAAAAAAAGAGAAGTAAACTGCTCAGATCACCTGCTTGCTGAGGTTGCCAGACTTCAGTTTGACATAGTAATATGGGAAAAGTAATTGCAACACCTGTGCTAGACAGATAGGATGAATGACCTCAAGATTATTCTTTTCATTGGTTCTAAAGGAGGTCAGAATTTGTCAGCCCTAAAGCGAACACAATCCTATCATCCTTCTGGTCTCCTGAAGTTCAGTGCCTTGAGAGGCAGTCCAAATATAGCCCACAGTGAGTCCTGGAGATAGCCAGCAAGGACAAGGCTTTGTCCTTGCCCATTTTGTCTCTAAATCAGTGCCACCTTCTGAGATCTTCATCATCTCTGTTACTGCTTTCATTATTTTATTTTTTTTACTTAGTACATATATTATTTGCAATTTCTGAATAACATTTTGGAATTTGTATTTGGAATTCTATTTTAAAATACAATGTAAAACTATGCTATGCTTTTAGTGTTTTAAAGGTCAAATCTTGCAAATTCCCTGATTCTGCAGGTCAGGATGATCCCAGAGCCTGCTTGCAAAAGCAAGGACATCCATAACGACATATTTAAACCTCACTTCATATTCCTTTATCACTAAGAATCAGGCATATCAGCTCCAAAAGTTGTTTGAGGGCAATTGTGGACAAAGCTCAACCTTGTTTTAGCTCAGCTTGCTCAAAAGCCTTATAATCTTTTTTTTTTTTTCCTTTTTTTTTCTTTTTTTTTTTTTTTTCCCAACAACCCTCTGTCTTTACAACTAGCCAGAAAAGTGAAAATATCTGCAGCAAAATATGGAACTGCGGACAAAGCATCTGTGTTGGCAACATTGTCCTTTTGCAAACCAAGGGATGCACAAGAAGGGTGAAATAAAGCTCCTTTCCCTTGAGCACTGCTGAGGGAGGTACTGGAGGATAAGGAGGGCACGTGGAGGTTAACCCAGATGTGTTGGAGAGGTGTTTGTGCTCTAGAGACTAAATATCAGACAGGAGACATTCAAGAGGACAGAGATATTTCTGAGTAGTCCAGATCTCCCCTGTGACATGTCTCAGGACACCAGTGATCTGGCAAGGTTTAATTCAAAGTCATGATTTTGGAAAGGAACAGAAGATGGGTAAGAAAAAAAAAAACAGCAACACTATTCCATGGGGAGAATTTACTATTCCTAAGGACTCCTTGATTCCACTTAGTCTTTAACATCAATGAAAGCTTATGTACATGCACCAGTGGCTGTCTAGACCCAAACCCACTAATTAAGAGTAAAAGCCTTGAGGTAATTGTTACTCATAAACAAAGATAGTGAGTTGGTAGCAGCTCAAGACTTTCTAGCACCCATGATTCTGCTTTCAATGGATAACTGTAACTGGAACTTTGTGCAAATACATTTCTTACCCTCCAGGCAGGACTGCGCAGCCACAGCAGAGGACATTTTGCTGTTGATGCAAGGAGGCTGCAAGGAGTTTCTTGAGAACTAGCAGTACTAGTGGGATATCTGACTGGATGCCCAGCTTCCTCTGGGCCTCTGGCAACACCTACCTTGCTTCATGTAGCTAAAACTTGACTGGAGTATAAGAAGGCTTGTGGAGGTTGAGGATGTTGCCTAGCTGAACGGAAGCTGGAGAAGGACAGTCAGGAGAGCAGGTGAGGAACATGGAAAGTGCAGGTGTACTGGCACTTGGGAAGCACACAGTAACTGTTCCAATGCAGTAGCTTCCACTGCCTCTGATGGCGTTGGAGCACATGTTAGAATATTTTGGACTTCTTATTCCAGGCTAAATCCCTGACACTGTGAAGTCCTGAGGGCAGGTTGGAGTGCTTCATTTACTATGCTGAAGGCTTTGGCTTTTGCTGGGGCAGTTTGTTTTGCTTTTAGCTCTAATGCTAACCAAAAAACTTGGGACCGCAACAAATTTCTGGGTTTCCACCCATATAACTAACAACTGCTTGATTTATTTAGTTCTCATATCCATTGCTTTTACTTTTTTTCAAAGAGGCTGCAGGATGTTCTTGCACTTTAAGCAAGGACTGAGGCAGGAAATATATTTCTGTAAGGGTGAAGATGCCGCTTTCCGTGCAGAGGGATTTATAAGCTGCATTCATATGGTTTTTGATTAATAGATAGTGTTGCTGAAGTGTTAGCACTTAAGGCAGAGGTCAAGCCTCTGTTATTTTTCTTTCTTAAAGGTGAAAGCAGAGTGCATTGGCTTGCAGCGTGTGTGTGATTATTTTTTTTTTTGTGTGTGTAGCTACAGCAAATAATTGTGACCCCTGATTACTGGAGTGATTTAAAACTGCTCTTTGCTATGTTAACTTGAAGTTGTGAACTACAAAGGTCTGCTGTGAATAGCATATGAATAGAAAAGGGACTCTGTTGGAACTCGCTATTATGTTTGAAGTTGGTAGAAACTAGAGATTGAAAAGACCCACTAGTTCACTGAATTGATTCATTGCACATGCAAGACAGAAACTCCTTGCGCAGCCATATCCTCCCTGTGTTTCTTATGAAAAAGAAAACATGTTGAGATGTTTCTGGAGAAAATGCTTTGACACAATACAGTCCATTAGGATGTCTACATTTTGACCTGGTTTGCCATCTAGGTAGTTTTTGCATCATATTTGCAGTGGCAGTTGCAGAATGGCTAAATAATTAAAGCTTCATGTAGAACAAAGATGATTTATTATGTATTTCCCTTTTTTACAGTGAAAGGAAATGCAATTCCGTAGCTGTTGCAATTCTCTTTTTCTCAGAAGAATTGTCAGTTTAGTCTAAATGTAAATGTTGTGAACACATAGGTGAGACACAAGGTTGATAATATTTTTTAATTATTTTTAAATATAAGCCCAACAAAACATTTTGAAACAACTGGCAATCTGCGATGTCTGAAATTCAGCAACAATATGAGTAAAAGCTTGAAAGCGGCTGGTAAAGAAGCAAAATTGGTAACATTTGGTGATTCTCCCAAGCAAACGGAAAAAATAAGCAAATGCTGTAATGAGTGACGAGCGAATTCCATTAAAAGAAGTGTCAGTCACCTAATAATTGAAGTTAATTCAATTTATTTAATTTAACTAGACACGTCGGCCAAGAAACCTTTTCCTTTTCCTTTCTTTTCCTTTTTTTTTTTTTTAATGGACTTTCATGTGAAGTTGATAGAGTTCCTCAAAGGAATAGACTTGCTAGCTGCAATTTATGTGTGGTACAGCCTACTTTTGTCTTTAGCTTATGAAATTTGGTCTAGTTTGTCGTGACTACTTTCTTTGTTAAAAGGTAAAATGCACATTGGGCAAATGTTCTATGGCAATTTGCATAAAAAGTGATGACAAAGAGCAATTAATTCCTCATTATTATGCAGTGAAATGCTACTTTGCTCCTAAGTGACTGGAGAGGAGGGGTTTTTCTCTGTGTGTAAATCTGTTGCGGCATTGTTCTAAAAATAGTACTTAAGAGCCCTCTGCACTCTTTGTAAATCAGGGTCTTTGACACTCCATTCGATTCTCCACAGAGAGATTGTTCTCACACATGCTGAACACTACAAGTATCACCCCAAATGTTCATCACGATAATAAGCATCAGAATTTTGTTAGATAAAGCAAGATAGAGGCATTTAATATTTTGTCAAATTAGATCTCTATCGTTTTTATCTGGAAATCAGTATTCAAAGTACACTCAGATCACACACAAATAGATACATATTCCTACCACACACAGCTAGTCTGTACAGAACAAAGAGTCAAGATATCGTTTTCTATGAAGGCTTGATTCTGAGTACAGATTTTATTACCAGCTCACCACAGGATAATGAAATTCCTTCAGGGCAAAGATGAGGTACATCAAAGAGGCAGCATGGAAAGGCAGACTTTGTTAGTGCATGCTCTGTCACCTGCATTACTGGTCCTTGCCTGCCTTTAATTTGTAAGGAAATGCTAGTAATTCAAACCTTTTTATTGGACCAACTTATGTTTTTATATATATATATATATTCATAAGTGTATGTGTATATACACACGCATACAGAAATATGTAAATACAAAACCTTCTGTAAGTTGGGTGACTTCTTTGCAGCTGAAACGGAATGAAGAAAATAATTTCCTCCTGGCAAAAATGACCCATGCAGATCCTAAAAATATCTTTGCTTTTAGTAAATAAATGCTGTCTGTAACATGTAGATAAATAACCCTTCACGCAACTTTGCCTTTTTACTTCTGTAGCAATTCAGACTGATTTTAGTGCTTGTGGAAATGAGAGGCCAATATTTGGTAAGACCAGGAGCTGCTGAAGACACATATCACTAAAGCTTTCCCACAAAGCTTTGCCAATATGGGAACAAAAGGATTGCCCTACAGAAACACATCACAGGTCTATCTAGCCCAGCTCCCAGCCTCTGGCAGTGGCCAGTAACTGATGCTTCAGAGCAAATGAAAACCACAGCAAGCACCTAGCTAATTATGAGATGCTATGCGTAGAGGAAAAAAAGGTTGATCCTGACTCACAAGAGAGCAGTTTATGCCCTGAAGCGTGAGGTTTGATTTCCCCTGTATCCGTTTGCTTAACTCACACAGTTGCAAATAGTATTTATGCTTAAAAGAGTTTCTAATCCTCTCTTGGATCCTAATCAACAATCTGCCTCAAATAACCTGGGTTACCAGGAAGTTCTTGGGGCTGAGCACACACTGTGTGGAAGCTTTGTGCTTTGCTAGTTTAGGGAAAGCTTTCCAGCTTTGGCCTAACACCCACTGCCCTGAGGAGCAGACCTAATTGTCTAGATGAAAAATACTCAAGCTACCACTCCCTTCCCCTTGAGTCCTCCCTAACTGAAGCAGTTAATTCTTTCCCTGCCCCCATCTGCAAAACTATTACTTCGTGTAGCTTTATTTTGCTGGCACAGGGCAGTGGCTCCTGCTTTCTGCTCTGCTAAGAGGTTGGGGCAGGTTTTTCGCTGCTACTCACCCCGGTATGTTAGAGGTCTGCCTGCAGGCAGGGAATGCTGTCTGGCCATGCTGCCTCCCACAGTTGCAAAGGAGAGGGCAGTGACAGGCAGAGGAACGAGGCAGAGGAGAGGCTCGTGGAAAGCAGCAGTGGTGCCAGCTTCTTTCCTCTCTTCCAGCATTTGCTCATGAAGTAGCAGGAGCTCCTCTTGGGCTACTCTGTGAAAACATGGAATGCCTGTGAGGCTCCCTCGCTTTCCCCACTTACTCCAGCTTGCTCTCCCAGGCAAGAACGCAAGCAACATTTTCAAACCATCCTTTGATGACCTTGAATAACATTGATCATCACTGTGGAGTGATCCTGGCTCCGTTACAGCAGAATGATAATCCTCTCTGCACTCTCCTCATTGAGTTTAGGTTTCTTCTGTGTACATCACAGAACAGTTATTAAAATCCAACTCATGGATCTTAACAGTAATACCAGAAGGTAAAGGAGATCCAAAAAAGGCATAACTACTGCCCATAGGGCCTAACTGCTTAAGCCTAAAGGTGTGACCGTGAGAGAGGTGCCTCCTAAACAAAGAGGTGCCCAAACTATGTAGGGTTTTCATCTCAAAGCTTTGCCTTCATGACCTGAGGCTGTCATTGCTGCGCAGGCACAGACAAGCCTCAGTTTTGATGGTGGCAAGCAGATTGGTGCCTAAAGGTGTGCTTCTGAGACAGCTCCAAACAGCCCTCATGGGCACTGCTGCCATCCCACTCTTCCCTCTGGCTGTGTTTTCCCATCTCTACCCTACCTCTTGCCCCTTCGGCAGGCACTAGTGTTTGTCTGACATTGCAGCAAGCGCATTCAGGAGCTGAAGTGGCTGCGTGCTTCTTTGTAGGAGTAGTTTTCTGCCTGCTCAACTTCCTGAACCAGCTGACCAGAAGATCAGAGGAGATCGCAACTGGTGCAAAGGGAGGATGGGAATGAGAGGCTGGGGACAGGGCAGAGCACCCCACACTTGTGGACTTGTAGCCTTAAGAGTTTGGCAGTGAGGCATCTCTGCCCCAGCCTGGCACCCCACAAGAAGGTGCTGTGCCTGCTTGATGCTCCCCAATGTGGAGGCTCACCACTACATTTTAGTGGGGGTCAGTGCTGTAAAACCAGTGAAGAGCTGCAGGTCCGTGGGGTGGAGAAGGGAGGAGCTGGGGGGGACAGAAGGGTTGGCCAGCAGACACAGGCTGTGAAGAAAAAGTAATGAGTTTGGTGGCTATTCACAGGCTGAGAGCTGGAAAGCTCTCTAGCCCCATGAGCCCCTTTCATGCGAGGCAGAGGCACTGGGCAAGTTGGGAGCACAGCAGGGGCTGGAAGCAAGCAGCTTGTAGTGGGTATGGGCATAAGCATGTTTTGCTGGATAAGGCCCATTTCTCTTCATGCTTTCTCCGTACGTAATGTCACCCATGCCTCTGTTTCTATCAGCTTTCCCAGGGTCTCTTCATCTGTCACTCCAGCTATGGCAAACAACAAACAAAACCCAAATCAGAGCCTTTGTTTAGCAATGTTCTCTACACAGGAGATACTGCCTGCTAAATACAGAGGTCTGAAACTGTCTGAGGTGTGTTGGTCTGTTTATCTAGCATGGCTCATGCTATTTTATTTACTTAAGTGTCATTGCCTGCGTCCTAGGAGAGGTGGGAGGGATGCCTTCTGCAAGCTATACTGAATTTTCCTGAAACCACCAAGCAAAGAGAATGCCATTTCACATCATGAAACTGTTATTTTGCCTACACATATGTTACGTTGTAGTCTCCAGACTACATTTTACATGTCTAGGGTGTATAAGTGTGATCTACTGATATTGCTCGCCATTTTCCATAATTTATGCTGCCCTTCAGTCTTAGCAGTGTGCATAAACTCCAACGACACATTGTCACTCCTCTCTAAATCATGGTGAAAAATCATCCAAGGAACAGAATCAGACCCGGGGCATTCTGTGTTTCACTTGCTGCACTTTCCAGACCAGGCTATGAGGTGGCAGGATGACACAGCAGAAGAAAAATTGCAGCCAGCAAGGTGTGAAATAAATTCCCTGATAGAAAGAAATTGGAACGGATAATGTATTAGCATGAACCTTACAGTGGCTGTTCAGCCTAGCAGTGTCGTCCTGGGGGTGGCAGAGTTAAGGAGAATCCCAGCTTTCCTGAAGGTAAGTGTTCCCTCTTTTCTTCAGGCAGCCTCTTCATAAAACCTCCCAATGAGCAAATAGATTTAGTGGAAATAGGAAGACATGAGGGTTAACCTTCAAATCACCAGGGGTTTAGCATTTACCGTTGTAACTCAGGGCTGTACCAAGATTATTTGTTTCCTATTGCTTAATCCATTTATAACACAGCGTACTAATTCACAGTTTGTCGTGTGACCCATCGCTCTGCTATGAGGAGCTTTGTCAAAAGCTTTTTGAAAGCCTGCTGACACTTCCTACTTCCTTAATTCACTGGGACTTTTGAGGAGGTTTGAGAGGACAGAGCTGTAGCTGTTCTGATCCTGCATGCACAAATTAAGCTCATCCATGTTGGCATCCTTGGCCCTGGGGTCAGCATTACCTGTGTTCATTTTCTGACTCATATTTTGGAACAGGGAAATTCTTTAGTCTTAGGAAACACCCTTGTTTTCAGTTGTATTGCAGGCTCTTTCCAGTCACTCTGCTCTGAAGTTCAGCTTCTGAACACTCTGGATTCTTTTAACTTCAGATTGGGTTTTCTCAGCTTGCTTCGGTACCTGATCTTCAGAAATGTTTATAGTATCACACTCCTAATTTCAATAGATTTCAAAATGTTCCACTCTAATGAAAACGAATACAAGTAATAACTTCAGCTTCTTGAAAATGTCTTAATCTTGTTTAGTTGAGTCCTTAATTCCTTAATGACCTGGAGGGCCTAGAGAGACACATATGCAGCTTTATTTATGTTTAGACTCTGAATGATTATGTATTGTTTACCTTAATATCTTTGGTTATTTGCTCCCTCTCTTCCCTCTGAATTACTATCTATTTATGGTTTATTTGTGACTTGTGCTGAGCTGGTTTGGGCAGAATTTCTAACACATAGAATCATAGAATCATAGAATAGTTAGGGTTGGAAAGGACCTCAAGATCATCGAGTTCCAACCCCCCCACCATGGGCAGGGACATCTCCCACTAAACCATGCCATCCAAGGCTATGTCCAACCCCACCCTGAACGCCGCCAGGGATGAAGCATCCACAACCTCCCTGGGCAACCCATTCCAGGGCCTCACCACCCTCACAGTAAAGAATTTCTTCCTCATATCCAATCTAAACTTCCCCTGTTTAAGTTTAAACCCATTACCCCTTGTCCTCTCACCACAGTCCCTAATGAAGAGTCCCTCCCTAGCATCGCTATAGGCCCCCTTCAGGTATTGGAAGGCTGCTATGAGGTCTCCACGCAGCCTTCTCTTCTCCAGGCTGAACAGCCCCAATTTTCTCAGCCTATCTTCATACGAGAGGTGCTCCAGTCCCCTCATCATCCTCATGGCCCTCCTCTGCACCTGTTCCAACAGTTCCATGTCCTTTCCATGTTGAGGACACCAGAACTGCACACAATACTCCAAGTGAGGTCTCTGTGTGAACTCCTGATGTTGTCCTGGAGGCTACATCTCTGAAGTTCACAGCACCACGCTCTTCTTCCACTATAGCAACTCCTGTCTTGAAAGAGCCTTTAAGGCTCTGGAATTTTGTAAAAAGGTTTTGCTTGCCTTGATTCAATATGATAACACAGTGCAATGTGATAATTCCCTGAGGCATTTGATTTTTTTAAATATTGATATCATTGACAGTTATATTGGTCAGGAGAGCAACTTAAGGTTGTCAGATTCTTTCCTCCTCTCAGCTGTTCATAAACTGCCCCATTTTAACCACCGCAGATTGTTCCTTCTAAGCTCCGTGTCAAACCCATCTATTAAAAATGTGGGGTTTTAAGAAAAAAAGTGGGGATTTTTGAGAGACAGATGGGCTGGGAGGTGAAGGAGGAGGTGGGAGTGGGGCTGAATGAGAAGCTGATGGGAGATACTGAGACTGCCTGACTTGAGGACCATATCTGAATCAAAGTACCTGCACCCACCAGCATCTCTCAGCTGCCCATGTGGGTCACTTACAGTGTGCCCTCTTGGAGCCTGAGATTTGTACAAACGAGACGCAGGACAAGATTGCAAACTTAACTTGTATGTCTGATGTGATCCAGCATTGTGCCAAACCTGTAAAGGTGCACAGCTAGTTCATCACCTTACCCAAACAATTCCAAGCAGTTTTCATTGTAAGTCATCACTGAGAAGGTCTCAAGAGAAAAAAAACTCTTGACTAAGTTATCTTTGCCTTCTTTCTGTGGCTTTGGTACAAAACGGATTAATTAAAAAGTAGAGAAAATTAATCTCTTCTTTTCTTTCATCATGAAAGCCACATGTACTGTGTAAAGCAGAGAGAGAAAAGAAGTGCTGTAAGTAATGGATTAGTTTACGTACTCCATGGGAAAAAATCAGCCAGCTCATTTCAAAGCAAAGTATGCCTACAGTACTTTAAAGGGAAGAAGGAGGAAATAATAATAATTATATCTGAATTGGCTTAGGGCTAAATTCTGTAGATGAATATGGGTGTGACTGGGCAATGTGTTGTCTTGATGTTAACCTGAAGGTAAAATGAACCTATCAAACACAGATTCAGTTGCAAAAATTGTTATATGTGTGACTGTATACCCATGCAAGGATATCTGATCTTTTTATTTTCTTTGCTGAGTATGCAAATCAGCTTACTCCTTATTAGCCAGTGTAGGACCATATTCATATGGAAAAGCATGGTAATTTCAGTATTTCAGTTTTAGAGATCCAAAATGGCCAGTGTAAATGTTAGTGGAGAAAAGAAACAAAATAAATGAATGAATTGGGTATTTGTGGGTTTGGCTCTTAGAGAAAAGGAAAAGTGATGTCTTAGATAAAAGGATCAAGGAAGGGAAAGGCCAGTAAGCTTAACTTTGTCTATGGAGTTAGTGATATCTTTACGGCAGACAGGATTATGTTATTGATCAAGGCTAATAGCCATTGTCGTAATGTAATATGAGTAATAAATAAGTAATATTTTAAAGAGAGTTTATAATTGGAAAACTTTGATAACTGGAGCATTATTAACAAATTGAGGAAGGACTAAAGCATGAACAGAGTCCAGTCCTGCTGGTGGAAAAGAGAGGTCTGCTGCAGCTCTTGACTGCAGCAGCCCTGGGGTTACTGGGAAGCAATGTTTTTTTCCAGCATCCAGAAATGTATGAGTTAAAAATTCTTTCTCAGCTGACAAGGGCTCAGCTAAACAGATCAAAAGGAGAAGGAAAACCAAAACACAAGCTCAGAAGTTGCCTTTGCCTTGTACCAGGAGTCAGAAAGTGTCAAAAGATGTGTCATATCTTAAAAGGCTAAATGAAATGTTATAGTTCCTCAGTACGTGAAGAAAGAAAAGCTTTATCAAAATAGTTCCTTTGTCGCATCCTATAAAAATATTATAAGGACAGTGTATATAAAAGAGTAAGAAAAACAGAGGTTACTGGAAATTCCTGTGAAGGCGAGTTTCTCTGTTTTATAGCATAATGATAGAAAGCCACCACTCCCAATACTAATAGGAGTTCAATTATCCAGGATTTTTTTTTTTTTTTTTTACAGTTTCTAGACTTTTCTCCTAAAACCCCATGCCAGTACTTGAAAACACACCGTTATGGGTGTTACCAGAGTAGTTGGATAATTCATCTGTCTTTCCTAACTCCGATTAACAAACAAGAATATTCATATTTGAAGTCAAGGGACAAAGTTTTCTCTGATGGATTTTGACAGAGTGTCCATGAGTAGTGATGTATCAGCAGCTGCTCTTCCAGTGGCACCACCCAAAGCGCCCTCACCTCCCACGGGATGCAGCTGTGGCTGAAGACCTGTGTGGATGCTTATCCACACTGGGTCTGTCACTGCTGATTCTGGACTGGTTTTCTGTCAAGCCAGACCTTGAAAAAGGTTGGCTCTGGCATGAGAATCCTTCTGCCAGCAGCAAAAATATGAAGTTTCATTAGTTCCAGCAGTTCATCTTTTGGTCCTACTCACTGAGCTGGTCCTGCCAGGTGCCAGGTCTGGAGGGAAGTGGTTGATGGAGTTTGCCTGTACAACACTTCTGTAAATCCTGGAAATTTTCTTACTCCACTCCTTGACACACTGGAAGTACGCGAGTAGGGCTGAGAGAGCTGAGGAAACTACCTTCAGTGCTTCTTTGGAGGGCAAGCACTGATACTTTTTCTACTGAGGCACAAGTTCATGTGTGGGCTGGAACATCAACACACACAGTCACCCTCAATTGATTTGAAACTTAGTGAAACTTTGAATGTGTGGCAAAAAAGGTAAGTAGGAACCATTTAATCCTAAATATCCCAGATGAGTCTAAAGCTTACTTCAAGAGGGTTTTGGATGCTACTGTTGAGGCCAGATTTGCTGAAGAACGGTGGTATTCTCCCTGAAAGTTGTAGTGAGATGAAAACTGATGGAGTGTGGTTGTGTTTCTGAGCCTATTCAGAGCTGCAGTAATACTGGTGAGGAGAATGGCCATCACCTTTGTGCATGGTGCAGCAGTTTCTCCCCCACCAGCAGCCTTTGCAGACATGGTGCACAATCAGGGCTGGGTGAATGATGAGACTTACTTAGGGTGTTTTTTAGAAAAACTCCAAGATTGCTACTAGAAGGACATACAGAATTTGTAAGTTGCAGCAGCCCAATTTTAGATTGAATGCAAATACAGTAAGGATTTTGGGGAGTTAGGACACGGACGTCCTCAAGAATCCAAGTTCAGATACAGAACAGACTCCTTACTTGACCTATTGACCAGGTTGAAAATATCTCAGTTCAGGAAGAAACTCTGCCTTCAAATTGTTTGTGGCTTTTTGCACCACTTACTCACTGATACCAGGGCAAATTGGTCATATGTCACTTCTGAAATGGGAATGAAATGTACCAGCCATGCGCCAGAGAAATGACTTTGCAGTCCACTGGAGACCCTGTCCCATTGACCTATCTAGAAGTTATGTATCTGTAACTGGGACTGTTGCTGACCCCAGGTACCCTGATGGACACCATCCATTTACTGCATTGGCTGCTGTGCTTTGTTAGTTTTTGCAGTGAGACTAGAAAACAGGACAGGCCACTATAAAGCCTTATCCAAAACACTGTGCTTCTCTTCTTTGTCTAAGTGCTGCAAGCTCTTCTTTTTTCCGGACAAGGAAACACTGCTACAGCGCATAAGTGAAACCAGGTATTTCTGCTATTTTTATGCTACAAATATGTACCCTGAGAATAATTGCTGCATGTCCTTCTCTGAGCTGAAAAACGAGTAAAAGCAAACCTTAACCATGGTGCTGATAAATAACTATCTGTGATTTCTGTTAACAAAGCTTTTTTTTCCTTTTCATGCACAGTGGAGAAGCAGCAGACTGGGGGTGTTGTTAGCAATATATTGTCTTCTCACTATTGTTGGAGTGGCATATCATCACCTCATTTTATTCCTTCCATCTGTTTCATGCCAGGTTTGCTATAATGGTACTTTGAGAACACTGCATTCTTTTGTTTCCAGTGATATCAGAAATAAAGATAAAATGTTTTTGAAGGCACCATAAGGATGGAGAGTTTGATGGGATTATGGGTAAAAGCAAGGAAGCCATGAAGAGAGACACAGGCTGCTACATGATACAGAATCCATGGAAGAAATGAGTTAAGAGGTTATTAAACAGAGAAGGAGAAGAAAGATGTTCTTGTGAGGAAGGCACTGGACTGATACTAAAGAGGTCTGGTCCTTGTTTCTGGATGCATTATTGGATTCCTTTGCGACCTGTGACAAGTCACTTAATCTCTCATTGCCTCAGCTCTTCGTCAGTAAAACGGAAGTAAATAAAACTCCTTTACCTCACTGATCTACTTCAGAGATAAATGCATTCAAAAGTTATGAAACGCTCAGCTGTTACAGTGATGAGCACAGGGGAGAATTAGTAAATCAATGAATTCTAACTCTCTGCTTGTGACGAGTTTAGCAAGTCCTTTCTCTGGCTAGTGAATCTGATATGAAGAAAAACACTGACTTTCTCCTAGTCAGCGAAACATCAGTGACCAGTGTTTTGTGTGAAGTCATAAGAAGTTCTGAGAAAATTGTAATGATGTCAGAAAAAAACACGATTAAATAACCCCCCTTTTTAATTCTTGCATCAAGGAAGAAAAGACCCAAGAGAGGGAATGATAGATATCCCCTAACTGCATAACATGAGCATTTGAATAGAGGAAGTGTGCAACTTCTCTATTACTGGGAAACTTTTAAATATTAAAACATACATAAGCTTGACTTTTCACTGCTGAGTACCTTGCACAGTCAGTTACATCCACGAATAGTTAGAATCAAATGCTTCATATATAGCTGGTTGTATTTATATTCCCCTTGCACCTGTATAAATGACCACACAAGGCTCTAGGCATGGAGAATCCATTTCCCATAGATTTCCAGCATATTATCACAACCTGAGGATGTTGCTTTATTCTTCAGTACCATGTTTGTCACCAAAGCTACAGAGGTATGAGGTAAATGCTATCAGTGAATCGCACCCAGAATGCTTCCTAATCCTAGATAACTACTAGGTGATGCTGTATGTGTTTGGAACTGATAAGAAAATCTTTTAAATTTCCTATTATCTTTGATTAGGTATGGGTTTTATTTTTGATTTAGTGTTAGGCACCTACTGTGAGGAACAAAGGAGGTGTCACATATAATGGACAGATAATTGTTTTCAAAAGTGAGATCCCTAAGAGAATAAAAAGCAGGTTGTTGAATTTCTTCTCATTTTATTGATTATCCTTTCACTACGATTACCCATCTGTGGAAACATATGCTTTCAAAGGAGATAATCTTATCTGTGAGATGACTAACATGCATCTAAATTTTCCATTGTTATGTGCCAGTGACATGTCTTTGAACCAGACCCTTCTCCTGAATGTGTCAAACACCAATGACACTGACTGGCTTTTAGGATGAGGACAAGCAGTTTTCTTTGAATCACTGTGTTCTTCCTTCATGGCTCACGTGTTTGAAATTTATTTGTAGGCAGATGCTGACAATTTCCTGAAGAAACTTCATGGTTCATTACCTCCCTTTATGATAGCAGCAAAATAAATTGCTGTAAAGTCAGTTAATGTGATATAAAATGTTCAAATTTGCAATAATAATAATAACAAAATCTCAATTCTGCTTTATAAACTCTTCCAAAATACTTTCCAAATCCCCTCCCCTCTTGCATCTGTACGCAGATAGTGGGTATTACTTTGTGCTAAGTAGAACAAAGGTTGCCTCTGCAAAGCAAATGCCTCTGGTTTATGATGTAGTCTAAAGAGATTCTTCAGGAAAAACAATGTGCATAATTCAGGACAAGTGGATGAGAAACAAGGAGTTGGGCTTGTTCTTCGGCTATGTGTTGCTTGCTAGGTCCCTAACAGGAGCTGGAATTGCAGCATAAAATGGAATATTGGTTAAATACATGCTCACATTTTTCCTAGGTAGGAATGGATGTATATCATATAGTAAGCATATAGATACTGTATATATTCCAGTGATCATAAAATTAATACAGCAGGGGGTACAGTAAGCAAGAAAGAACAAACCATCAGGCTTTTCCAAATTCCAGTGTCTTTGCCATACTTGATAGTAATACTGTGTGGAAGTAGCTGTGCTGCTTTATGTTCTCTGAGTGACCTGGTGACCAGGTTTCAAAAGAGGCTTTATCTGAGCTGACTCTCATGTTCAGGGGGAGATAGTAACAAGAGTGCTTTGGGGCTCACTCCTGCCATTCAGGAGGGGGATTTTCTCCACTGCTAAGCTTGGATTCTGGTCTGTGTTGGCACAACCCTTGTGTATTATCACAGCTCATAGATCTCAAAAGGGCAAAATGCAAGAAGGTGAAAAAAAAAAAAGAAGCTGCAAGGGGAGGAAGGGGAGCGTTAACTAAAATGAGTTATCTCGATCAGCACAGGAGATGCTGCACAAATAAAAGGGTGAAGGTGGTATAGCCAAATGTGACCTGACCCAAGACGGGAAAATGCTTTTGACAAATCAGTGCTAAAGAGCTTGAATGGGGGTCAAACAGATGATATCCCTCTATTTGAATGATAAAGAGACAGATTCTGTAAGTAACAGTAGCTGCGCCCAGAGCAAGCCGGGGCTGTGAGCTCCGTGATGTACGTTTGTGTCAATAAAGCATGCAGGTAGCAAATCATAATCTCATAGCAAGCAAATCATTCCAAAGAGGAGATTTGCATCTTAAAAGCACGCCCTAAGCCAGAAGATAAGTCTTCCAAAGCCTGTATTTACCACATGTAGCACATGTTTAATTCGGGGTGACGTGATTTCACTCACAGTTGAAGCTAATAGCCTCAGCTCAAGCTCCAGGGGTGCGCAGAGAGGAACAGTGTTTCAAAGTGTGTGCCACTGGACAGACTAACCAGATGGAAGAAAGAAATAGGGTTTCTGGGGATGTGCTGAAAAAAGGGCTTGTATCTTGTTTCTTATTTTCCCATTAAGCCTGATTGGTAAGTAAAGGAATAGAATTGAAATGCAGACCTGTAAGTTCATTGCTGAGATGAAAGAAAACACTCAGCATGAAGGCATGAAGGCACAAAGGCACAAGAAAGAAAGACGGGGAAGTAAAAGAGGAGGCAAAAGGCAAAACTTCAGTAGAAAAATCCAAAGCACCGGAATGGCTGATTTCAGCTTCAGAGAGTCGCCCTGAGCATACATTAAACTAGGATCAGCTGCTCTATGTACCATCAAATATTTCATATTAATAATTAACAAGTCACTGGCTGTCAGAGCAAGATTCAAATGGATGGAAGGGGAGTTTGGGTCACCTTCCCTAGAACGGAGAGTCTTAATGAAGGGATAGCTTTACTGCACTGTTGAGGAATGATGATATACTAGGCAGAAGGATTAAGGGATATACATCCTGAAGGCTCCCTCCATGCTCACTCCCCCATAAGAGAATATTTCATTTCCTCTTTTTATTCTTCTCCTTGATACACTACCAATGTGTACACATGAAGGTCTTGGTCTTGCCTGCCAATGTGTGATGTACCCCAATGTACATGCTTGTACAAATTAGCTTGCATACATGCAAACTTAACAGCAAAGGTGCTGTGTATCAGGGACATGACTGCATTCAATGAGTGCTATAAATCAGAGTGCTTGGTGTGTCTTTGTTGGACACATTCTCATTTATCAAGGTGATTTTTAAACACTTGCTTAATTCCATGCATGAGAAATGGGAATTCACTGAAATCTCTTGCAATGCCTTGTTCTGGCTTTAGATTTTCTCCCCAACACTCCTGTTCACCTTCAAACCTACTTGAACATGAACATAAATGATAGACTACAAGGGACTGGGTTTATTACCTTCCCATCAATCACTGGTGGGTTTTGCCGCTCATGCCATCACATGAACAGCTTGAAATGGCATAGTCAAACCCCAAGTTTTCTTTGTTACTCCCATGAAGTGGAGAATGAGTTCAAAGAGACACCAGAAGGCCTTCACAGCCTTGGCTGCAGGAACACTGGTGACCACAACTAAAGAGAATAGCCCTGCGGGAAGCAGCAGGCAGGATTTAGGAGAGAAACTGAGGAAACAACAGTCTCTTCAAGACCAGCTGGAAAATGCTTATGGAGTCAGCTGCCATTTGTACTTCTGGTCTGGGATGAAAATAAGCATAAAGCTGTGCAGAATTACCTTTTTTCTAGTCCTACAGAAGGACAGACAGACACACTGACAAACTCTGAAAGCCCAGAAGAAAAAGTGGCACATTTCAAAGAGCTAATTACAATTTCTTTCCCTTGGGGATTAATCCACTGACTGTAATTAAGCTCCCTCTATTTTTGAGATCTTGGCAAGATCTAAGAAATATGCGAGTGAGCAAGAGAGTGCCCTTGCTAGCCAAGCAGATTTTTTCACTAAGCTCTATCAGCCCTAATTAATAGACCTTTGTGTAAGACCAACGAGAAAACAGATTTCCAATAGAGCTGAATCAAATGGCCTTGGCTACCTCTGCACACACATTTTGTTAAGAGCCAGGCCACAGCCAGGATTTACACATTCAGAAGATGAAAAGGAGTCGCAGGGGGGAAGCAGGATGAACAAGCTCCCCCCGCCCCATCTCCTTCTTCTCCTTTGCTGCTGCTTTGTTCTGTTTGTAATCTTACCAGATGGCTAAGGCAGCCTAGAGAAGAGATTGCCTGAAACAGGCAGGTGATGAGGCCAGCAGCAGGGACTCCAGCAGTGATTGGAGAAACTGATACAGCTCTCTAACCTTTGCTGCTAACAAAGTGCTTTGTTATTCTTCTTTTGCTCATGGCTACACTGCATTTCGTGCCTTTCTGAGGGCCAGGAAGGATGCTAAAAGCCAGATCCTCAGCTGGCACAAGTGAGGATAGCATCACTAACATCTCTGGTGCATGGCTGATCTGTGCTAACCGCAGCTTTAGCCCTTAATTGATGCACAACCCAGCTCTGCTCGTCTGCTTATGGCTTCTCCTGTGAGTATGCTGGCATACCACTCTTGGAGCAGGGAAGACCTAGCCCTTTCCCACAGCTTTACCTGGCAGACAGCATGTTTTGCTTTCCACCTACACCAGGGTAATGCTACGGGCAAACAGTGGTGCAACAGAGACTAAACTGGGTCACGGGGAGCATTCAGAGACTCCCAGAAATCTCTAGAGATGATGTTGACTGTGCCAACACCACCCTCAAGAGCAGACTTGACTATTTTCTGTACTGCAAGTCTGTAAGTGCAGCCCCTGCCTGGGTTCAAGGTGTGCTCTCTGCAGCAGCTGTGGGGACCACACTTGCCTGAGCTTGCTCCGTGGGCTAGGATGCTCCCAGGTGCATTCAGACAGGCCAAGGGCAAGCTATTTGCGAGGTAGCTGTATGGACTGAAAGTGGGTGGGATGTGGGGCAAAATATGCTCACAGCCACTCTGGGGTTGGTTTTCAAAGCCACCAGGTCTCTTCATGTTCAGTGATCCTTTGTAATACAGATCAAAACCATGGCACTGCCAGGAAAGGTTGAAGCAGCTCATTCTCCATTTCCATTGCAGCTCCCAGCAATTCAGTGTGAAGGATTAGCCTTTAGGACAAACTATTGGGTATTTAATTGCATGCAGTATATATTCTGAGCTTAGTCTCATAAACATTAATAGTGAAAATCATTTTGACTTGAATGGGAGCAGAATTGGGTCCTATTACTGCACTGTAAGAGCAGAACAAGGCTCACAGCGGTTTACAGTTCCTGTACAGTCAAAGACCCAACTCTGTCAGTTCTTTGGTTTGTGGATTGTAGCAACATAAATTAGTGTACGTTTGAAGTTCTAGTATTCATCCACAATGAGCTAAACAACAACAGAAAGTTTGTCTTTGTACTTGAAAAATAAACTGAAAGCCACAGAATAAAAGCTGAAATACCATATAAATAAGGTGGGAATATCTTTCATGGATGAGCTATATGCAGTAGAAATATATTTTGTCTGATTTTTTTATTTCTGGAGAATTAAACATTGAATGAAAAAATAAAGGCAAAATTGTTTACTATTTCTCTTCTTAATCCTTATTATAATTATTGTTTAATCCTTTCAAAAACTTTTCTTTTTAATAGGGCCTTGATAGTATCAATTTCTCACTCCATATTGTCAAACACTGCTGAGACTTTTCGTATATCTTTTGGAAGTGGAAGCACTTCTAGAAAAGTAGAAGTGTTTATTTGAGCTGGTAACTCTTGAAAAAGATAAAGTTTGAACACAGACATCTCACATAGGAGGTTTTTGTCTGGGAGTTTGAGAGCTTTCTTCTACAAATGCAGTGATTGGGATGGGAAGAGATTTACCAGTTCTTTTGACCTCTACCACACATCATATTTGCTTCTTACCAATGATCTACTTGTAATGGAAGCTACGAGACCTTCTACAGAGGAGAGTTAAAGGTCTTAAGACAAAGCTGATTTTCTTCCAAAAGGTCAAAAATAAGAAAGCTTTTCTGAAAAGTTTCCTTGATCTGGCTAGTACTATAGCAAAACTTTCAAGCTTTGGCATTGGAGTTAACTTGCCCACAGAACACGAGAAACAAAGAAAAAGGCAATTTGTCATGACCAGAAGCAGAAGAACTGGAATGTTATCATCACATGTGGAGATATCAAATCACCACCAGATGCTGAATCAGACACCTGAATGAAGAACTTGCAAGGATCAGCTAGAACTGACACACAAGTGGTGGTGTAGGAAACTGAGAAATGCTGTTCTTCTCTATCCAGCCAAACCTCAGGAAAGCCCATGAAGGCCTCCCAGCTGGTCCCAGTCAAGACAGACTATGCAGACAGTTGTCCCTGCAATGCCAGTCCAGAAGGGCTGGCACTGCACATGGCTCATGGATGCACAGGTGGATCCCACAGCAGTTTTCTGCTTTCCAGAAGTGAAGGGCATCGTCACAATAATAAAGGACACTCATGTGGGGCATCCCAGATGGGTATGTTTGGTGGAGATATAGACAGGTGACATGAGTTTCACCTAAGGCACTGTCTATTAAAAACATTGCTACTTTTTAGGCCGTTACAGATCTTGACCAGGCTCTCTGAAAGGTCATAGACTACACTTTCAAGTGGTGAATTAAAGAGATGGTGGTGTTGGCGAGCATTTATTAAAGTGCATCTAATCTTATGTGCTCTTAATCTTTCTATATAATGTGCAGTCGAACTGCATTATCCCGCGCACCTTTCTCTCGGGACGCACTGGCTAGACTCCTCTGGCCAGTAGCAACATTTCCTGAGTTTCCAGAAATGACGAATGATTTCTTAATGCAGAAGTGCCATGGCTTTACTGCAGTCAGAAAAGCAGATTAAATTAGTATTGACCTCCATGCTGCAGTAGCCAGGCGGGTATCAGTAGAACATATGACAACTGCGCATACTGGTTCTTATTCCGCTTGAGGAAGATGAGATCATCACTGACCTAAAAATTGGCAGCTGCCTCTGCACCAGTGAGAGCAGCCTGGTTTCACTGACCTTGTAAGAAAGTACTAACATCTATCACGTATATTTGGAACTTCAAAAGGAACAGTTTTGCAAAAACTCAGACCTTTTGCTGACATAACAGATTTGCACTGTGGGAATCATTACGTCAAACTGAGGATTACTTCATGCTATCCTACTGGCGTCCCTCAGCCCTGGTTCTGCAGTCACACAGGGAAGTTGTGCTGCCAGAAAGATTTCCAGGCTGAAAGGGTGGACGGACAGTGAAGCTAACGACTGTAAATAATGCACAGTCATGTGGAGAGCTAAAGGAATCACTCACATAGCTTGGGATTAAATGGGTAAAGGCAAGAAGAAGGTATTTTTGTCATTTTAGGAACAAAAAATTTGTAGGTTAGGTAAGGGTCCACTGCTGCTTGGAAGTGGAGTATGAGTAAATTAGATCTTGAAAAGGCAGCCACTTTCAAAATGATTTTTGTGCTATAGGTGGGGTGGAGCAGGAGGATATGACCAGCTCATGCAAAGTTATAGCCAGAAGTTGAAACTCTTATGTACAGAAAAAAAGTGCATAAAGCAGTATCTGCTAAAGATCAAAATTTTCAAGCCAGCCTGTTCAGATTATGCACAGCCAAGAGGCTGAAAGGAGTGAGCCAGGGTGCTCAGAGCTTGAAAAAACTCAAATGCTTAGGCAAGGATTGAGCAGTGTCATTCAGGGAAATATAAGACCCTGATGAAGATCTTGGTCAAAATAGTAGAACAGTGGTATCAGGACTCTACGAACAATTCTAGTTACATCTGAAATTCCAGCAGTTGTCAGTCAGTATGGTTTCAGTGATGGTATATCTCATCCTACAAGCCTGTTGCCCTTTTTTGAGAGGATTACTGTCCCGCAGATTTGCCTTGGTACATGCACTTCTACTTCTCAAAGCCATTTGGCTTAATGCTGCATTATCTTTTGATTGAAAAACTTGCACAGAATGAGGAGCACTTCCTTGGAAAGTAGTACTGAACAGAAGGACACAGGGGTCATTGCAAATAATTACCCAACCACAAGCACTTAACGCAATGCCGTGGGAAAAAATTGGCCAATGCAACCCATAGATGTATATTAAAGGAATATGAAGTAAAAGGAGGGAAGTGATTTTGAATTAATGACTGCTATTACGATACTTTGTCCACTTCTCATTTTCATGCTTCAAGAAAGATGTGAAATACTGCACAGAATTGAAAGCACAGCTACAAAAATGACCCGAGAGCTGGAAGTCAAGCCCTAAAAATAAGGCTTATGCAGGCTGAGAGGTGACTTGATCTGTGTTTATAGATATTTTTACAGAGAAACGACATCTAGGACAATGTTTTAATGCCATGTGTAAAAACGTAACAAGATCTAACATCTGTAAGCTGAAGTTAAATTAATTCAATCTTGAAATAAAACCAGCTTCCTATCAGTGGTGGTAAATGAATATTGAAATAGCTCACCACAGTGGTGGTGGGCTTGACATTGCTTCACGTCTTTAGGATGAGATCAGTAGTTTTCCACGCAAGCAAGCCAAGGCTCAGTTTTATGTTATAACTAAGCTGATATAGCCAATGCCTTGAAAAGACCCTGCTACCTGTGGCCCTTTGTGGTCCCACAGCTCCCTGCACTGCTACTAGGTGGGGTTTGCTGACCTGTCCCTGGAGTGACCTGGCTGGGGCAGAAAGACAGAAGGAAACTAACCCCAGAAGACAAGGTGAGATGCTGCTTGCTAGTTCAGCTCCTGAACTGGAGGACCCTGGACTCATGTGAATGTCAGAGCACTGGAGGAAAGAGGACACAAATAACTCATGGGTATGATGATGAGGTGGAAGACCATTCATTTTGGCGATGGTATGCCTTAGGTATGATGACAAGTTATGCTCAAAAGTCACGTGAGTTCACCCATGCCAGCTACTACCCTCAGAAGTAGGCTTTAACATTACAGGGAAGATTTTCAAGGCCCACAGTTCGAGGAAGGTTGAAAACAACTAGAGTAGGTGATACCGTCCTGTCCTTCCCAGTCCGACTTGGTATGCTTCTGTGGTAATGATGGGAAAACGTCAGCCAACAAAGGAATGATGCAGATGAAGGATGGAAGCAGAGGCAACAACATGTTATGTTGGTGTCACATCAAATATTGAAATGTTTAGCCCAGCTTCTGGAAATGGTACCAAATAGGATTTGTCCCAGTCTTCATTGACTGGCATGTTGTGGACAGTGCAGACTGAGCTAACTGTGTTCCTCAGGGAGGGTCCATGAACAGCTCTGCTTTCTTCTGTAATTTCTGTGTTTTGATAGTGTTTATATTCCATATGTAATAAAAAAATACTCTAAATTAAAGTAACTGCTAAAACAGTTCATTACGCAAATGACCTGTATTTTTGCAGACAGCGTTCTCCAGTCCTGAGATGGCCAGATTATTAATACCAAGTTTTTAAAGAAGAAAATAGAATATTAAAAGCTCAGATTAACATGTACAAGCCATGTGGTATCATTATTTAAAAAGCACTAAGACAGGTGTTAAAATCAAGAATAACAATCTTTTTGCTCAGTCACTAAGTTGAGGATCAAGCATGTCTTTGGACAATTCACATAAAACACTTTTTCTTCCCCTGTTCAAGGAGCATGTGTGTGTTTTGAGTGTAGGTCAAGAGTCGAGGTCATACATCTGTTATGTAGTCATATAGATTCAGAGGTCAGAGAGGACCTAATGGTCCTAGTAGACATACAGGCTATCAGAAATAGCCACAGCTGGATCTGCCCTGCTTGTCAGCAGTACTTATATATACATAAACATAGAAAGACACCTTGCTCTGAGACATTTTTCTTCTGGGATTGTAAATTTATATTAAAGTACTTTCATTATAGTCTGTTTTTCTTGGCTTGAAAATGCCAGAGTATAATTTAATCCTCCCCTCTCGCTGCCTCTGTTTTCTGTTCCTCCCCTGAAGAGAAAGAGCTTGCCAGAGAAGTAGCGGCCAGAAGATGCCCCAAGGAAAGCATGGTCCCCATAAATAGGAAATGAAACAGAAAGCTGCAATCATGAAAGAAGGGGCTAGGAAAGATTTTAATAACATTCTTCAAAAGGTGTCTTGTGACCACTCACCACAATTTAATCCTCGAGCGTTTAAGTGCTCCTGAAACATTACATCTTCTAAAGGGAGGAAAAGCCCCCTTTATTCTCTAGTGTTTCTAAGCCCGGTGACTTTTTAGCAGTACATTTTCTCATAAAGCTCATATATGAGAAACGGAAAACAGTCCACACCCTTTGCAAAAGGTTTGCACCAACACCATTCCATGCAGTTTGCACCACCACAATCCCATGCTGTTTACAGCTGTTGTTTGTGTTCCTTTCCTAAAGTCAGTCAGAGCAGCCCTTGGGCACTGACTCCTCTTGTCCAAAGGGCTGACTGGGATACTGGTACAAGGCAAGTGTTGCAGATTTAGCTGGTTTACAGTTTGCTGGTAAAGCTGCATAGCCACATTATGCCTCTGGATATGACCAGACTTGCTGAGTAAGGGCTTATTGTCTGAAAAATTAACTTCTAACCCTGAGCTTGCTGCTCTTCCAAGGGCACACATGCTGGATTTGAGGTGAGGGTAGCCAGTGGGGTACGGTGCGTTTCCCAGCCCTGAGGTGGCCTGGGATCTGCAGCCGGAATTGTCCTGGGAGCTGGACTCTGGACTCCTCTGGACTCCCAGCCCTGCAGTGCTGGGCACTTCAGGAAAGCAAAGTCCTGCAGGAAAGGCACACTTTAAAACATCCGAGTGAAGAAAGGCACTGCAGTGCAGGAAGCAAGCATGTACTGGTCAAGGAATTAGATTACTCAAGGTGGTGACTCACCCAGTAACTATTCCGTGTTTGTGGTTAAAAGAGAAACCTTTGCCAGAGAATGACTAAAATCCATTGGCACAGGCTCTAAAGGAATCATGACTGGGCCTAAATGACTGTGTACGCAAGTGAGTTATTTTTCCGCCCCTTTCCACTGAAGCAAGGCGGAGGATAAAAAAAACACACCGTCCCTGTTTACGTAGGTTATTACAGCACTGGAGTTGCCTCAGGGGGCCTTTCCAGCAGCCGCTGTCGCTGGGGCCAGGCTCAGGCTTACATTTCCCTGTTCAGGCTGGGCTGTGATTTTTGTGTTCATTTTAAAGGCTTGAGTTGGCAGTGTACAGCTAGCTCCGGGGCAGTCATTCTTGCTTCGTTGAATGGTATATAAGAGGAGAAAGAACAAATTCCAGGATATCACAGTTTTGCCACAGAAATGAAAAACAGAATGACCGGCTTTTGCAGGCTGCACGGTGGTAATCTGGGACTAATCTCAGCTCAATCGCTGCAAGCTGCCGAGTCTGGCCATGGCTTGCTGCTCAGCGTCTGGCAGGATCAAACCAAAGTCATCTCAAGTTAACTCGGAGAAAGTGCCACCAATGCATGCAGAAGGCGAGAAGGACATGACGTGATCGAGAGATAATTGAGATGCTCATTTTTCTTCTCTCTGATATCCAAAATTACTTTAATGTTTCCATTTTCTTTGTTTAATGCTGAGATACCCAATGCCCTGATTTTTTACCCTCCTTACAGCCTAGCAAACCATATTTACTGTCTTTGTCAAAGGTCAGTGAAATATTTCAGTGGCACAGGCTGTCAGCAAACATGCTTAGAAGAACTTGAGAGTATTTGGTTGCTTTTGTCAGTTTCTTGTGGCTGTAAGGGAACTATGTCATCAGGGAATAGCCTGGCATGCACAGATGTGTATTTCCCACCAGTGAAGGTTAAAGCACAGCCGTGGCATCATTCAGAAAAGCCTTCCCACACCTGCTTTTCATTTCCTTTTGCTATTTCTGGTAATGAAAATTGGAAGTGTTGCTGTAGATTTGGGGTGTAGAAGGCCTTCTACACATTTTCTTTTTTTCTTCAAGGCAAGCCTGGGATTAAATGAATGTTTAAGACTCAAAAAGATGAAATCAGAGAATTTCTGGAAGAGGAGAAGAACAGGGAAAAAAGCTTGCTCTTGGTTTTTATTTTTTACTACTGATCCAGCTGGGAAGCTCAAGTTGCCTTTCGTCCTTTTCAAACCTCAGCTGGTCTTGCACCAGAAAATCCACTGTTTGCTGGAGCTGCCCCTTTCTAGGGTTTAACATGGAAACAACAGAACTGCAGTCTGTTTTACAACAAGCCATTGAGCTTCCTGTAGAAACAAATTCCTTTCCAGCACTTTCTTCCCCTGCTTGCCAGTCAGCCTTTTGTTCTCTGTCTTTTCAAAGCTTGGCTGTGCTGCCTGAAGGAAAGGGGCTAGCCTAGCCAAATGCACTTTTTCTCTGCTCCTCCCCACCCCGGCTGCTACTGAGACAGCCCCCAGTATCCTCTGGCAGCAAACAGGGTGCTCTAAATCCTATGGGAGATCCTCGTTCATGTCTCCCAATGCCCCATCCTCGCTTGGCTTCAGCAGACCTCTGGGTGTGTTCTATTTTTCTGGGTGGGATTTCTCAACCGCTGGGGAAGAGCAGCACCAAGTTCCCACCAGCCCCGGCAAAAGTAGCTGCTGCCTTAATGGCTCTGTAAGCAGGGCGGATGAAGCCCTCAGAGCACCAGTGTGTGTGAATTTGTATCTATCTCCCGAGCACTTGGGGTATTTCCCCAGAACACACAAAGCCCATTTGGAGAGACCACTTGCTGGGCAAGTTTTGGAAGCCAGCTCCGGGTGAGAATCCTGAATGGAGCAGAGGACTTCGCTGTGTAAATGAGGCTTTGCCCAGTCTGCTCTTGTTGCTCATGGCCACCCACTGCCACAGGGCTGGTTGCTTGCCCCCCACTCACCTTGCCAACTTCCCAAGAACCCACTGGTAGGCTTTTCATCCTCTGTGTGCAGCCTGTGGGTGAAAATGGATTTCTGCCTTGGGGCTGCGTTTTCTCCTGATCTGAACCACTAAGTCATGCAGCCCTGAGCCAGGAGCAGATTTAGCCTCGGGTGCACTGGAGCCCTCAGGCATGTTTGCAGATCTCATCCTGTGACTCCAATCTTCTCTTTTCCTGACAGTGGTATTGCTCCTCCAGGGGTTTCGGTCAAATGATGGTGATGTGATGGCTGTGTCCACAGGTGCCATTTTGAATACATGTAAACATGCAGGTTTGAGTGTTTCACTTTGAGATATGGATAAGATGATCTCCAGAGGCCCCTGCCTTCCTCAGCACCTCTGTGTTATTTGGGGTGTGGAATTTTATATAGGGAGTGACAATCCTGCCCTGCCTGCTCCCTCCACTTTTAAATCCCTTTTGGAGCCTCTCCATGCTTTTGCACTCCATCAAGGTTATTAGCAGACACTTAGGAAGAGAGAGTGTAGTTTGGCCCACTCACTCTGAAAGCATCTCGTTTAAATGGGAACTTTATAGGCAGGTCTCAAACCCCGCAGGTCAGTTTAGTGTTTTCCAGAAACTGCGCATTCCCTTTTAGCATTCATAAAGCAGGCTGACTCCATCACTTTATCTCACGGCTTTGAAGGAGAATCTCTTCTTGCCAATATACTTATTTTAACATGTAGGACAGAATCCCAATTGCTGTATGAAAAGAATGAAACCAAAGAAGACTGCTCTTGAAAAAATGAGCAGGATCTGGTCCTGAGTTAAATGCAGCGCTGCGCTTAGCTCCAGGGAAAGCAGGAAGGATACAGAAAAGTGATCTCCACTGAGGCATTCCTTTACTACAGGTTTTGTATCTCATCTTTATTCTCTGCCAGGGTTTCTCCACCTTCTTTAAACCACAGTGGATCACCTGTGCCCCTTTGAAAGAAGCATTCAATTGTTAATCGGTATGTGTCATGCATAAAGAAAAGTAATAGCTGAAGCTTTTGATTTTGGCAGGATCAAATCATCCCAATTTACCCGTGGTCTCTTTTTGTTTCTTTCTTTTTTTTTTTTGGTAATATATGCTGAAAGTGCTCTAACATCCCTCATCACCGTAAGGATTCAGGCTTTAAACAACAACCCCATCCTTTCTGCCTTTGGCACTATTTTCTGATTAACCATCTGCTGTCATCAAATTCCTGGTGAAGAAACGTGTGCTCCGCAGAGCTGAGTGAGTGGCATTTGGCAATACCAAAGTGCAGAAATACCCAAAGCAGTATCCATACAAAGGCCAGAGCCTCAGGCAGCGCATCTATTGCAGATAAGGCAGAGAGCTAATGAAGACACCAGGAATCCTGGGTGCTGTGAAGGGCTCCAGTGATAGCTGTCACCACTGTCCACCTTGATTGTGCTTCTTAGACACAACGTTTTTCTCATGGGGTGTCCCATGTTACTACTCTTGCTTTGGTTCAAACCTCCTTGGGTATTACTGGGATATTACATCAGCTTCTGTGTCTGGCCTTTCAAATAGATAACACTTGCAGGAAATAATAATATGTGAGTATAAATGATGTGCTATCTGCCCTAAATTTTTAGGAAGAAAGATTACTGAACAATCAAGAACAGCACTTGGTTAAGAACGCTCATTTGTGCCAAGGAAGAAGCAAAAGTGCCATATTTGAAAGAGAGCTGACCTCCTATAGCGGAGTGTTGCTGCTCCATTGCTTCAGGTGCTTGTTGGTCTTCATTTGCCACTCTTAACTCATTACTTTTTATGAGGAAATAACTGCCATTTGACCTACTTTAGGCAGAATAATAATGACAACAGCGCATCTGGTGGACCATAATAACACATTATATAAAGACCTTTTCTGTATCAAGAGAGACCCTAGCAAAGAACATAGACTCTCATTTTTCTAATTATGTATCACGTGCTCAAATTCCAATAGTGGATCTGTGGATGAGAGATATGGATGTTTCACTTGGGCACCCATAAATAAGGAGGCGTGGAGTATTGTGTGCAATTCTGGTGTCCTCAACATAAAAAGGACATGGAACTGTTGGAACAAGTCCAAAGGAGGGCCATGAGAATAATCAGGGGACTGGAGCACCTCCCATACGAAGATAGATAGGCTGAGAAAGTTGGGGCTGTTCAGCTTGGAGAAAAGAAGGCTGCGTGGAGATCTCATAGCAGCCTTCCAATATCTGAAGGGGGCCTATAGGGATGCTGGGGATGGACTCTTCATGAGGGACTGTAGTGAGAGGACAAGGGGTAATGGGTTCAAACTTAAACAGGGGAAGTTTAGATTGGATATGAGGAAGAAATTCTGAACTGTAGGGGTGGTGAGGCACTGGAATGGGTTGCCCAGGGAAGTTGTGAATGTTCCATCCCTGGCGGTGTTCAAGGCTGGGTTGGACAGAGCCTTGGATGACATGGTTTAGTGTGAGGTGTCCCTGCCCATGGTGGGGGGGTTGTAACTTGATGATCTTAAGGTCCTTTCCAACCCTAACTATTCTATGATTCTGCGATTCTATGACACTGGTCTGTCCCCCTCTGGCAAGGTGCAGAGAACACCAAAGCCTCCTGACTGTGGGTGGGCAATGACTATTTTTAGTCTCAAATGTATGGCAAGAATATGGCCCACACCAGGCAGGTCTCTGTTTCATGGATTCCCTCTGCGGACAGTTGTCTCTCCTACTGCAGAATTACATAGGGTTCATGGCAGCCTGTTTAAACACCCACATTTCAAGACCAAAGACTCTAAGGCACTTTCTGCATGAGACTTACTCAAGATTCAGCTGGCTTTGGACTGAACTGTGGCAGCAGTGTAATGATGTGCAGAAAAATGATGTAACAAACTGGGACACTTTCCTCACACCTGAAATTACGAGTAGAACTCTAGGAAAAAGAATATCACCCTGTCCTTGGAAATCTGGCTCAGGTGCAGTATTTAACTCCCCTACTGAAAGTGTATCTGATTGTCCTTTTTTTTCAGTTTCTGGATAGCTCTTAACAAGTTGTGTGTTGCACTTGGATCTGTACCTAATTGACAGACATCTTCTCCCCAAACCAAGAAAACATGAAGCAAATCAAATCAACAGTGCAACCCCTATAGTTGTAGAACAACAAAAATTCTCCATGAAGCTGTTAGCTGCAGAAAGAGCCCCAGAATACAGGATGGGATGAACAAACACATGGTGAAAACTTAACACACTCCCTGAAGCTACAGAAACAGGCTCACAAATGTTGAACAATCCTCCAGTGTTCCCAGTGATCCTCTTTGGGACCAGCGCTTGATTTTGCAAGCTGGTTAAAAAACCACGTTTCAAGGCACAGCTGGGTGACAGTAGAGAAGCCAAGCAACAGAGACAGCTCCTACGTTACTATACACAATAGTTATTGCCATTAGGGGATAAAGGGATGCAGCAATTGCCCTTAATTTGGAAACAAATAGGAGAGTGATGACTAGCAGCTGGGGGAGTCTGCATGCACATGCACTAACAATCTATAGCATGGGAGCAAGAGGATGTGTTTTCAAGATGACATGGAAAGAACCCACTTTGAAGTTCCCAGGCTGAGTAAAATCAATATCTGAATGCTTCAGTGACACATGTTTGATGTTGTCTACATGTAGAAACCCAATAGAGGCCACTTATTATTGAATAGTACTAGACTGAGCAAAGTAGGTCGTATTACAGCTTTGTTTGGGAAGCAGCACTGTACCTGCCAGAACAGCATCCTTAATGCATCGTATCTGGCTCTGGAGAATAGGTAGGATACGCACTGCAACCACCTGCAAGAATGAATGCACAAACAGATCTCATCTGTGATTGTTTTCGGAAATAATCATTGGTCAGATTGCCAGATTCTGTCAAGTGGCTACTTGAACCAATCTCACATGCCAGGCATTTGCAAAGCCTATTTATAGACTGACTGTGACTGCAGTGGTGCTGAAGGTCTGTCAGCATTTCCATTACAGGCTCCTATAACTTGGCACTACGATACCCACTCCAGGCTAGAGCCTGACATGAAGGGTGGGATCTTGTCTTAAAACAAACAGTACTTCTCCTTACCTTTGGGTTTCTTTCCTGAAATTCATTAAAATTTGTTGGTATCCGTTAGACTTTTGCATTCCTGTTGCTTTAAACAGAAAACCCCCCAAAAGTATAAATCTTGCTGGTTTTTTTTTTTTTGTTTTGTTTTGTTTTTTTTAGCAGTTTTTTTCCATGGCTACAGATCAAGCTGTATTTTCCTATAGGGAGCACAGAGATGTCTAGAGAATTGGAAATGGCAAGTGGCTGCCCCTGTGCGTTATTAACGCTGTCACTGGCTGATGGTTGTATATGTTCCTGGGGAATGCATGTGACACTCTCCTCTAGCTATGTGTAGGACTGTCAGGTGCTCCTCATAAGACATGGAGAGCTACTCCGCTGCTGTGCTTGACACCCTCTAACACCATCACATGTTTCAGGGCACAGCTGTTCAAGCACATGTGGATCTGCCCATGGTCGCAGCTGGGCACAGCCCCTGTCTGTGTGGACACTTCTTTTTTGGGGGTCAAGGAAAGAGTTTGCTATCGCTTGGGTCTCACTGCCTCCCTTCAATGCTCCATGCCGTCTGTGGGCACTGCAGGAGACATTTTGCCAGTGTGCCTTTCCCTGCTCACCACCTCTCTCTTGTCATCTGGCCCAAGAAGGATTGCAGTGCTTGGCAGCCGCAGCTCCTTCCCTGCTTTCATACAGAGTCTGGACGCACATTGATTTTTCTGCTTTTCTCAGACTGCACTCATCCGTCATTTTATATTGCTGGAGATACCATTAACAATAAAATAAAGGATGAAAGGTACAGAACCCATTATAGTGCTTACATCATGTGTATGGGAGAGCGAGTGAAACAATTAAAAGCACATCAGCTTATAAACATGCTGATACAGATATTAGTGCAGTGAATAACATTCAGAGCATAATACCAGGGGATAGAGATGAAATCTCCCCTTCCCTTTCTCCTTCCCTTCCTGGGAAGCAGAGGGACGGATCTGATATTTTATAACCCCACTGAATACATGCAGCCATAGATTTTGTACATGAGCAAGAAGAAAAGAAGATGAAATAGTAAAATCAAGGGACATTACAGAACAACCAGCCAGCAGTTGGGTTCTATGTGAATGAATTTCAGACTCACCATGGTAAAACTAGAGTGACGGGAAGGTTAAATGTAAAAGGAAGAAGTAGCAATGCCCACCTGGAACTAGTTTATAGTAAGCTGAGAAAAGCTTGAGCAAAGAAAAGAGCAAGTTTGATTATTCCCATTCATGGAATGATTTATCCAAATTCCTTCTCAGAGCTTGATACCCTGTGAGGATGATATAAATAAGAATAAAATCTATATAAATATTAGATGACAAACAGGCACTCACCCACTTTCCTGAACACTCCAGCATCATTTTCAAGGGAAAACATCTGCTATGTTTGTTTTGCAGTCTTTGTTTTTATTATCTGCCTTTTTTTCTCAGTGACTTTGGGTGACATGCCTGGCATCTGAAGCCCCAGGGTAAGTTTACTCCAGTCAGCAGGAGTGAGCACACCTTGATGGTGGTGTCAGATCTCCCACTTGCTTCAAAGGGTTGTGTGTTTGGTGCCTCTGTGCCTTAGTGGTCCCCACTGCAGGTAGACTTCTGGCACTTCCAGATAGGTTTTGTGAATGGTCTCTTTGATGAGGTCAGTGGTGAAAAAGCATGTCTTTCCTTTATTTTTATAAGAATGTATATGCGTATTTCCTATATTTTTATAGGAATGTTTTTTACTGTATGCCACTGTGCAAAAGAGAGCTCCTACTGTGATAATGTTCTGGATGATGATGTACCGCATTGAGGAGGGTGAGTCAAGCACGACAAGGGTGCGGAGGCGACACGGTTGGGCCAGCTGACAGCACCACGTGCTAGGTGAACCAGTCTGCTGCTGCTGATACCCCCTTGCCTCTGCATGATTTCTCTGCCCTGGGGCGTGCTCTCCTTGATCAGCGTGTACATGATCCTTGGTCCTGTTGGTCACTGTTGCTACATGCTTGTGGCTAAGAGCTCGAAAGAGCCCATGAGTGAGCTGAACTCAGTAAAGCATAACCCAATGGTGTCCACAAAGTGCTTTCTGGGGCAGCCACCCTCCTACTTTCTAGAAAATGGTACATATTAATATGGATTATTACTCTGCAGAAGGATGGTTGCTAGTAGTTAGGGAGTTTGTCCACACCCACATCTCCATGAGTTTAATTGTTTCAGTACAAATCACCCTGGTCTGATTTAGGATGTGGTTATATTCACTTACTTTTCTCTATATGTAGAAGCTGAAGTCCTATAAAGGATACCTGTGCACAAAAATCCCCAGGTTCAGTGAGCAGATGTATTCACACTGATCAAAACCTGCTTAATATCTCACCTATAAGCTAAATGAAAACAACAGTGTGTTTACATCAGGCTTAGTAACTCCCCCTGGAGTAAAGCTGTGGTGCTCTGATGCATGAGTTCAGTCATGTTTGTGCTTGACAAGGATACAGATGACAGAAGTTGAAGATGAAATAAAAGAGAACAAAAAATGCTCTCGAAGTTATTAGTTTGGTAATAGGGAATCACTGTGGGATAAATCAAGCCAAACCAAACCAAAACAAAACCAGAGGAAATGGAAATAAATGATCTTCTCATTATGACCTGTGTAGTGTTTTAATCTTGCTTTGAACAACAAGCACTGCAGTCCTTCAGCCTCTGATTCAACACAAGGTTTAGAGTGGAGGTAGAAAAGACAAGGTGGATCCTGCAAGCCTGGGCACATTTTGAGAAGAGGCATGGTGTCAGGACATTTCCACAGCTCTGGGGCAGATGGCAGGGTTTCAGCACACAGCCCTTGTCTCCCTTGGTGAGCAGGAGGCAAGGGTGCACAGGGAGGGAGAAGCACAGCTCCGGTACACACGTACTTGGGTTCCTGTCGTGGGATCAGGAAGGAAATGCTGACTAACAGAAGAGCTCTCAACTGGGTTGTTTTTTTTTGTCACCGATCACCTAGCATTAAGCAACAATGATTTTGCATGGACTGACTCATTTCAAATATCCCAAGTACGGAAAAAAACCTGAAAGATCACAAATCTGTCACAAAGCTCATTTTGATTCAGATATTTGCCTACCCGAATATCTAACTAGATGACACCAGAACAGCTGCGTACCCTTTCTGGATGCCTCAGTTTTTGCTCTCAGGGAAACTGCCAAATGCAGTTATAATTTCCCCTTCTTGTGTGAAACAGCAGTGCCCAAACTGTTTAGGTCTGTAGGCCATGTGGCTTTTCGTAGTGTCGGGCAAAGCAGTCCTGTGTGATGTGGAGTACAGCCCTGGCAAGCTCCTGCAGGTGCTGAGCACGCTCTGAACATCCCACTCAGCCTGTGTGTCCCAGGGAAAGGGGCTTCAGGAGCCAGCAGCGCTTGCCCAGAGCAGGTCATACAGCTAGACCTGAATCAGCTGCTTTCCCAGGCAGGCAATTAGGTGATGGCATGAATCAGATAATTTGGGCTGGCAAGAACCTTCTCTGTCTCCTTGGGGTGCTGAAACCCCTTCCTTCTCCCGCGCTATGCAGTGGTACCGCGCAGCCATGCCAGGGCTGTGCACCCATGGGAAAGGGGGAGGTCAGCAGCTGGCTGCTGTAGTCGCAGGTGGATTTGGCCCACTTCTTTGGAGATCTGGGAAAGAGGGTGATTAGGCTGTGGGATGCATGATGAGGTTGTGGCCAGTCGTCGGGGCACTGCTGATAAATGGGCTGTGCAGTGAGCAACCCTGCAGCTCCTGTTAACGTGGAGCTGGTTCTCAGAGGGGATTTCTGTGTTGCTTAACTCCCAAGGGCTGAAAAACCTTGTTTAACTGAAAAGATCCTTTATTTATGTTGTTTTGTTCTTCAGAACAAATAAGATTGTTGGAAATAGAAAAACTGCCAAAGAGAAAATCTTGTGAGTGGAAAAAGACAGAATAAGAAACAATGCGAAGAAAAGTGTGAGAATAAACCAAAGCCACTCGGCTCTCTGCTTTGCCACAACTATTTCCTGACCTGTTTATTGCAGTTTGTGCCTATTAATGGGCTGACTCGAACTCTCAGATGTGTGAGCTCCTACCCCAATAGTTATGTTGTGGTAAAAACAAAGCGCGAACAACAACCCCAAACCCTCCACAACCAGTTCTTGGCATTGAAAGCGTTAGCAAGCACTAATGTAGTAATTAAATGTACCCAATGCTTTCTGACTTCACAGATGACAGTCTGTGGTTTGCCTGCCCACCCAAAATGTGTGGGAGGGCAAACCCAAGTCTTAGAGCACCAGAGTGTCTCATCACTTTCCTTATCAAGATTTTCACAGTCACTGGGAAAGGGCTGCACCCATCAGCAGGAGACATTCCAGTGCAGGAGATGAGATGACTTTCCTACAATTCAAGTTGCACAGGATTCCTGCATAATCACATTCCATATCTCATCTCTTTCGCCTGTGCACCTTTTTCCTCCTGTGAATTCTTGAATCGCTTCTTCATCTGAATATAAAGGGAACTCACAGGAGAAAGCAGGAGTTTAAAGCAAAAAGACTACAGCTCCACAGACACCTTAGAGTCATGACCAAGGTTGTTCTACGGTGACCCTGAGCACCTGCACTGTCAGGAAACCTTTGACAAAGTCCCTGATAAAAAGTTAATAAAACAAATAGTCACAGGATGAGGGGAGTGGTATTTGATGGCAGAGAGCCTAGGGCAGGAGCAGGCTGGCAATTCTCTGTGTAGCTAAGTGCTAACAAGGAGAAGCTCCAAGCACATTATCTAGAGCAAGTGTTTGAAATGTGTCAGTCTGGAAAGCAGAGGAAACCACTACTGCCACAACGATGTACACAACCCATCACTGGTTCATGACTCAAGAGAGGGCAGTGAAGAGCAGCAAAGAGCCTGAGGAGGTAGAGCGAGATGACAGGAGAGAAACTGCTGTTGACAGCAGTGGCGTAACACTTTTAGAGGCTTGGATCTGCTGGGGTGCTTGGCTGCCAGCTGTATGGAGAGGTGAACTTTCCTTCTCCTGCTTGCTGCTGCTAACCTGGACTCTCGCCCCCTTTCTGACATGCACTGTGTTGCTTGTGAGGCCAACTGTGAAGCTGAGCCATCTACTTTTGCTCCTGATGTCCATTTTGTTCCTATTTTATGAGCTGCTTCAGCTCAGTAAGAGTTCCAAGAAGCATTTGTGCTATAGGATGGGAATCAGTGCAACTGCCTAACTGGGGGGATGAAGCAGGGCATCACCTCTGGGCATCAGTGACCCTGTCTGACTGCAGCTTGGTCATGGTGCCCCACCAGAGCTCAACCACCTCTGTGGCCCATCACCAGTGAATGGCTGGGCTGGGTGTTCAGGTTGGCGAGTGCTGCACAGCTCTAGCCCAAACTGGGATTTTCCAGAGAACCAAAAGGATTTGTGAGTATCTGTGTAAACAGCAACATCCAGACACCACACAATGTATTATAGCTATTAGAAAACAAGCAAGATACTTCAGACAACACAAGTGACAGGATACCATTTACATCCACAAAGGCTTTGCAAGCTAATCTGTCATGTATGGTATATTCACTTTAGTGGCAGGCCAGTCTTTCTAGAGAGAACCCGGGAGCCTGGTGATAGAACAACTGAAGCTATGGGAGACTTCTTGATGGAAAGTTGACAAAAAGGGGCTTGCTGAGTTAGATAGGAGGTGAACAAAAGGGGATACAGAGGACCATCCTATGGCACACAAACAATGCATATAGCACTGCCTGAGCTAAAAATGAAGTGAAACTGAAAGGTAACCTTTTCCAGTAAATGGTAAATACTTTTCCAACAGTCTGTTAAGTTCATTGCTACAAGATAGGAAAAAGGTAGAGGGACTAGTAGGCATTTAGCCACTCACATCAATAAAAGGATGTGTATTGTTATTCTGTGTAGGATAACTGGAAAATCTAAGGAGGTAAATACATTGCAGATGATAAGCCACTTTCTTTTCCTGGTGCAGGCAAATTGCAGACTGTTTTGGAGATCATACTACTGCACAAGTACTTAATAAGATCCTGGCACCTTTCTCAGAAACATCTAGAATTGGCCAGTCTCAGACAGGACACAGAATGCTATAACCTTCTATGGAAATCCTCCTATTCATAATACAATAAAGAAATCCCATGTGAACACAAGTGCAGCAGGTCTCGGGAGCTCATTTTTCTGACACAAAGAACCAGGAATGTTTGAAGGAATGGGTAATGGTGTGACCCCATATGCTCATCTCTGCCTCCAAAACCAGCAATTATGAGGTCAGTGACAGCCTCTAAACAGCCATATAAAGGCATTTAGGACAGAGTGCAAGACACATCCCCTCTTCTTCTTAGCTGTAACTCAAGAAATGTTCGCAAATTGTGTAATCCAGAATTATAGCAAATCCTCTCAACAAATGATGCTGCAGGCCTGTGCGATGTGAGGGTCTTCTGGCGTGTATGGCCATAGAGGCCAAGGGAAGAGCAGCGCCCACCCTTGAACAGCATGAGCCAGGAAAATGAAATTAAGAAGCCTGTTTCAGGTTAGATTAACACCTCCTAATGACTTTTTGATCTGCCATTCTGTATGAATTTATAGAAAAAGACTGAATTGTTTTGGATCCATAAATAATCATAAACAAATGTTGGACCAGATAATCTTGCTTTTCCACACAGAGCAGGGTTTTGCAAACCTTTCAGAAACATCACGTCTTGTTGCATTGGGTACAGAAATTAAAATTGCCTTAAGGCAGCTTTAACTTGTGTGACCGACACTTACAAAGTGAATCACAGTAGGTTTTACTGACCTTGGCAAAATCAGAGGTCATATTTTCACAGATATAAGCCCTTTTAGACATATTCCCCTGACATATTTGCTGCAAAAAGGTTTCTTTCTGTACCTCTACAGAACGTAATGCATGTCCTCACCTTCATTCTTCTCTCTTCAAAGTGTTACTGAGGCTATCGAGAAGGAAATTAAGTTCCTTTTAGAACATTTCAGTGCAATTATTCAGGGCAGGATTCTCTGCCATGCTCTTGGGTATTTTTATATTTATGAGTTCTCTTTAGGGCTTTAATGGGGCAGCAGCCACAATAAGATGGACAAAATAGGACTCTTAAAAAGAGACACTGGGTACATTGGGGGCTGATTCTCATTCTTATTAACCTTATAATTGTTAATCCTCTGAGCGGTGGCAGTGATTGCAATGTGACTTGCATTTGAGTGAGGTACAACGTAGGTTGAATCCAGTTTCCAGGGCCTGACTCCTCCTTATTCCACTAGAAGTGCTGAGACCAAATCAGTCACTTCCTGAAGAGCAGCTGATGTACAAGAGAGGTTACTGGATCAGCATATCTTCATTTTCTCTGTAAAGAAAGCATCACTGCTAACATTTCAGGTAAAATAAGGAAGAAGACAAAAATGGAAAAATAATAAGGTCCGGAGGGTTTGTAAAAGCCTAATACCAAGTATTCTGCTTCTTTTGATGTATTCTGTGAGTTGCCCATTTTTCTTTGGTGTAAAAGAGCACGCAATGCCAAGGTAGGATAGAGTAGTAGCGTAATTGTGTGTGGTCTCTCATAAATTTATGGTAAATCTGAAGCAGCTGATGGAGATTAGGTTTCAGTGAAAAACACTGAGGTATGTCACATTTAGAACAGCCTGAGGTCGGTTCCTGTGGCTCAAATGATGCAGTTTAAGAGGACTTTGATTGCTCAGACCAAAGCTTTAGCTAGCTCAGTACCCCATCTCTAACAGTGACAGACGGTGAATAGGAAAATGGTTTGGGGGTGACAGTGATGCAGGTATATTCCCAGCTTCTAAAATTCTCTATGACCTAGAAGCTCCCTGAGCTGGAGGTGGCATCTTTGTGCACAGTAGCTCAGATGGTCCTTTCCTATGACTTTGTCCAATTGTTTTTTAGAATCCATGCAAGCTGTTGGCATTTGCATCATCCCATAGCATTTACTTCCTCAGTATAAGCTTTGCATTGTGAAAAAGTGCCACCTTTGTTCTGACACTGCCACATGGTAGGTTCAAAATTTGGTGCTGTGTACTCCTTGTTGTATCGGAAGAGTGACTAATCATTCCCTATCCAGCTCTTCCATGCCATTCAAGGTTTCCTAAGAGCCTGTCAGCTCCCTGCTCCCTAGGTTGTTTGTTTGCTTCCAGAATCTTTTTCTTTTTTTTCCACAATCATGTGTGTTGTGTGTCTGTTCTTTTTGTAACTGTATTGTATTTTTTAAGATGTATGGAGAGACTGGAACTCCACTGAGGGTTCAAGACACAGGAATAACAAGGACTCTTGGTCTCTGTTCCTTTCCTAACAGTTCACGAAATGCTATTTGCTCTTTTGGTGCTGCTAAACCCCGAGCTAGTATGTTCGCAGAAAAGGCTGAATCATAGGATCGCAGAATACACATTAATGTAACAGCCGTTGTAATGCAGGATTACATTGGGGGGGGGGAGGGGGGCGGAGGAGCAACAGTTAACTCAGACCACACTGCTGTATCTCTGAATTTAGGGTTGCTTTTCCCTGTGTGCATAGATGTTGTGTTCAGACGCCGAACTTCATCTGACTTTGTCTTATTGCCCTGTTGCTTTGCATTGTAGCATTGAATTATGATTCTGCACAGTCATCACTCATTCTTACAGCTTCAGTGCCTTAGTATGATCAATAAACCTCATCGGCTTACTCTCCATTGCCTTTTCTAGGTGGTTAGTAAATGTGCTTAATGTCACAGAAGCAGAATGGTTCTCCACAGGAACTTAAGGTTTATTCCTCCCCTTTGTTTCCTTTAATCCATGAGAGAACATTCCCCCTAGTTTAGCATCTTTAAGAGCCCTTGGTAAAGGATATTGTGAAACCTTGCTGAAAATCCACTGCTACTTTATCAGCCAAGTGAACTACAGCTACGTGCTCGTTACCACCTTTAAAAAACTCTGGTGAATTGTGAGATGTGGCTTCCTTGCACAACAGCCATTATGGCTCTTCTCCATTATATCATATTTTCCCATGTGTCCACTTGTTCTATGCCTTTTTAAAGTTTCTGTTGATTTGTCCAGTGCAGCTGGTGGTGTTACTGATAGGGCAGCTCCCTGTTTGCCCTGTCTTTACCTCATGAAGCCACATGCCAACCACTGAGTCTGAAACATCAGGAAGAGAAGCCTAAAAGATAGAGTCTTTCTGATATGTCCATGGGATGCAAAGATTGCTAAACAGACATTTTCAGGCCTCCTTCCTGGAACTGCCATCTGCTAGCAGATATGTGAGCATCAGTTGCTATGGTAGCACACAAAATACTATGTCCAAACCCTGGAAACACAGAGTATAGGTCTAGAGCTGGGCTGTGGACCAAAAATCTCTGCAAGGTCTGGAGGATGAGAGTTTTATCCACTTCCCGTCCTATGCAAAGAAATCTTTGTACTGTTGTATAGTCTCAGTTGTATACTGAACCCATGTCTCATGGCTGACACGGGTTCAGTTGCAGATATTGTCATCCTGGTTGGGAATAACAATATGTAGAGCTCCTTGTAAAACAAGCCTTACTTTTGTTTTGCAAATCTCCCAGTGGAGAGGCCTATACGGAGCAGCAATGGGCTGCAGTGAGACATTTTGGTGACTGTTTCCCAGAAACTTATGCAACATCCATTGTGCTTGTGCAGCCTGTTGCAAAAAATGGATGCCATCCCCAGAATGAGGGCTGAATATTGATTTAGCAAATGGGGAGAAAAAAGGAATTAAATAAAAGGCCATTGTAGCCAGTACTGCAGATAAATAGCTGGGAGGTTAATTTATGTTATTTATGGAAATCTGGAGTACTGGGAATGCTCTAATGCTTATAACAGCTAGACCATTAGTGCTGTTCAAGTTCTTATATGCATGCATCACCATGTTATCTAAATGTTGCTAAGCCCTCTTTAAAAGCAGTCAGGCAAGGCTTTAAACCAACTAGAAAGGGGACTATGAAAAAAAGTATCATTTTCTGTAGCTATTTATAAACCTAAAGGATTTGTGTAATACAAGTGCACGTAAGAAACGCTTTTAGTTACCAAACAGTAGAGAAAAGCTGCAATGAAAGAAGACAAAAATTCTCCCTCACCCAAAAGAACAACAGTTCAGGGTGATTTTTGGAAAACATTATATATAGTTCTTTCCTTCTTTTGCTGCTGGAAGAAGGTTGTATATATGACTAATGGAATCTCTCTGAACTAAAGAAAACACTTCAGACCAATTTATTTTCAACATGAATTTACCTTGTACAAAACACACACTCCTCACTCATTTGACTATGCAAGTAACATAAATTAAGAAAAGAAAAAAAAGCAAATGGAATATGCGTCTCAGCTCTTAAGAGGATGAAAACTGGAGAACTTCTAGGGGGGCACTGTGATTTGCTCTCAAGCCTTCTCTTTTAACCGCTTGTGGAAAAGGTGTGACAAGGAGATCCAATGGTGAAATGGCTGTGCTACATCAGCTAAAAATACTCCCTGGTCAAAGCAAAGAGCGGATGGGAATTTGCCAGAGGTGGAGAGGGAGGCGAGCCTGCAACATGTATAAACAAATGCCCCAGCGACAACTGGAATGTATACAAAGCCGTTGTCAGAGATTTCCTACACCTTCAGGGGCTCATTCTTCTGCTGAGATGCACAAACATAGATGCTTTTCTGACAGGGTATCTCAAAGAGTGTAAAAGCAAAAACCACTGCTAAATATAGATGGCTGTCACATGCTGCCTTTAGTCACATTTCAATTCATTGTAAACTGCAGCATGCCTCGCACCATGGTGCTTTTAGCCTTGGTGATGTGTTTGAGGCAGTTTTTGTTTGTGCATATCCCTTTCCCCCCTCTAATTTGGAAGTGCAAATGTAGATGCGCAGTCAATAAACAGGCAGATTTGATGGTCCTCTTGAGCTTTAAAATGCACAGGCATGCCTGAAACAACATGGAAAGTGCTGGTGAAGGGGGAGTGAGTGGATGAGTCATTTTTAAAGCAAAGCAGGCAAACTGGGGGAAAAAAAAAAGAAAAGAGAAAGATCTGTGTCTTGACTCAGTGCCCAAACTCTTATGCTGCTGCTTCACTGCAGTCTCTGAAGTTCAGCTTATTTTTCCTCTCATTTGTTCGCTTATTTTTACGTCTTACATAATGGAGCTTTGATTCACAGAAATCTATTTATATAGTCTAGGATTTGGGCCAAACTCTGAAGTCCTAACTCTGCCTTTCCTTAGGCAAAATGGCCATTGTGGTTAACAATATGAATGAGGTTTGCTAGGGTTGTGCGTTCAGGGCTGGATTCCTGGGGAGGCACAGTTGATCACCTAAGGATTTCTTATATTCCTGCTAGAGTAGTGATTTAGTTTAAGGAACTCGAGGCTGTATTACAGCTGGAGGACAAATTGCCCAAGACTGACAAAATATTTCAGCTTTCACTGGTGAGGCAAATACGAGCCTGTACTCCCTCCACATGTCCAAAGGCCACCAGTCAGCACTCTGGGTCCCAGCCTTCTGCCTTAATCCTCTCCCGCCATGTCAGTCTTGCAACAGGACAAATGTGGAAGCTACCTGCAAGCTGCTTGCTTGGGAAATCCTTAACATGAGGATGGGGATGTACTTCCTTCACTGTGGCTACAGCAAGGGATGTTTGCTGTGAAGGAGGAATGCCCATGAGGCACCACCAGCATCACCACAACTGCAGTATGCCTTTTTGAGGGCTGCAGCTGGCTTGTATCATTGAGGGCAGGTTCACAACTGAATGGGATCTTGGAAGTGGGGAGGAGGAACCAGCTTCTCCTGGGGCTGCTTTGCTTGGGGCGCTTGGAACAGAGCAGAGGACCACATATACTGGGTCTGCCTGAGGAGCTGGCAGAACCAGCTGACCTTTTATCTGACAAGCTGGCAGCACGGAGACGGCTGCCAGAGAGAGAGCTCCCCGCTGACATCAGAGTTATTCTTGGGGCTGGATGGAAAACAGCAAGAGATAATGCTCTTTGCTGTAATGATGAGGCTGATTTCAAATGCTTCACGTGAAAATAGCAACCCAAACCCACCTAAGTAGGTCAGAGGAGTAGAACTGAAAGATGTTGCTTCTCTGTGGCACCATGACCAGGGGCTGGAGTGTCTTCTCTCTAATAGAGTGTGAACCCCTCAGAAAGCAGCTCTGGGGGCCAGACATGCCCAGGAATATTCTTAGCAGCCTGCTAATACCTCAGCTCACCATCCAGCATTTCTTCCAGTGCAAATGCTCTTATAATCCTTTTTGATTTTATTATTCTGCTTGTGAGAATGCAGCATCTTTGATACTGCTATGTCTTCGTCATAATTAATGACACCGTATTCATACTTCTAGTCAGACTAAAAGACATCACTGTAGTGATTCAGGGGGATCAGGGAAAATGTTTTCAGTTTATGCTAGAAAACATGCACATGCACGTATTTATATACAGTGCTCACTCTCTCTCTGAATATATGTCTTTTGACTAGTTTGTCACAGTTCAGAATACAAAAGCCATAGATAAAGTACTCCAGTTTTTGGCAATAGCAGAGTAATGAAATAGCCAAACAAGGATTCCTTAGCCCTTCACTCCCTCAGCTATTATTCTTTGAATGTTGGAGATAAATGTCATTTGTAAATCCCACTCACTGCTAACATTAGTACTATGCATATGTACTTCCTTTGACAAGTAACCCTACCAGTGAAATCTGTAAGGCAGCAAACTTTGAACAGCTTTCTTTTAAGCATGGATAATTAGTAATTGGGGGCATCTGTCTCTGCTGAACACCCACACTTACTCTTCTTTAAGGTGTTCCAGGTTGGTGACTTGCAGTCAAAGAACCTTGAAGCATTTGACATCCTTTCTCCTAATTATGAACTCTGTTATCAACTTTCTCTGCTGGAGTGGCTTTTCCTTTCTCTCTCTTTCATTTTGCAGTGCAAACTCTGCCTATGGGGCTTGGGCTCTGCTCCTTTTCACTGATAGTCCAGCAAACCAAGCTGATCCACAGGGTCCAGAACAACCCTGAAAGACTTGAGCCCATTGGCTCAGCCACTGCTTGGCCTCCTGCCATCTCTCTGTGAGCATCACGAAGTGGAGAGCAGAGCAGCTCTTGTACGCTGTTGTTCCATGCCAGGAAATCTGAGGCCCTCCCACGTGTGGGAGAAATCATTCTTTTTTCACAAGAAAGATGTCGTTTCTCAGGAGCCTGTTTCCTCCAGGTTGAAATTTTGTCTTGTTATATTGCCACAGAAGGCACCATGAGGGGTACAGCCCATGAGAAATAAACCATCCAGACCAGTGAGCAGAGATACCCTTTCCTTCAGCCCAGGGAAGAGTGCATTTTCTCCCTCAGCTTCTCTCCCAGGCTTTACCATAACAAGAAGCAGGGTGAAAATATTGAAGATCCCTCAAACCAATGTCGCTTGGCTCGTGTTCTGCTGGAGTGAAAGGCCTTCAGAAGACACTCCAGATCTAAGTCTGTTAAGGTCTCCTGAACTGCCTTCTGGAATTGCCTTTCTTCTTCTACTGACTCCAGGCAGGCCCTTGGAAAACTGTCCTCTGAAGTCAGCCTAGAGTGGGGGAGAAAACTGGCATTTGTGAATACCTCTGTTGCCTGACCTCCCTTCCCATCTCATCCAGATATCTTGAAACCCTGAAGCCATTGATCGTGATGAAAAGATGGAACAGAAATCCTAAAACGTACAAAGCATCTTTGCTTACATTAAACCACTTTGTGAAATTATTTTTCCAAGTATAATGATGCCAATGCTACACCAGAGAATTTAGGAAATACATATGTTTCCAGGCTGAGATTTTTGTAAGTCAACCTTAATACCCTAGCAAATACTACCACAGTTACCAAGCTATAAACTTCTAAATCCAGAAGTCAATGACATTGTCACTAATAGACATTTAATGGTAACAACACTAGCAGGTGATGCAGCAATAATGAAAATAATGGCCCCTTGCAAACAGAGGATGGGTAATGTCTTTCCGTGATAGCCCCGCACCACGCTGAGCACACAGCGCAATCACGGCATCTGCACTTTCCAGTGGTTTTATGAAGAGCAGACTGCAATTCACTGATTACATTACATTTTGATTTCTGTACTGAAGTCACAAGGGATTCAGGTATGTCTAAGCTGGGGTAACCCAGGAGAAAATTAGGTTTCCTTAAGTTTATTTGCATCCCTTTCACTGTAATGATTTTTCTTCTTAACAAGCGTCAACCTATTCAAGAATGAGGAGTGCATGTAGCAGCTCAACATCATAGAGCATTGCATCAGCCAGGCAGTTCTTCTACCCTGCCCTGGCCAGTGAACTCCTTGCAGCCCTGACAACTCCTGCCATGGGGCACATGGGGTACTGTGGTGGCCTGAAAGGGACTCTCATGCCATGAGGACCTGTGTGCCCTGAGTTGTCCTTTTCCCAGCTCTTTCTAAGACTACTATTGCAAATTATGCACCACTGGAACAATCCAAAATTACTTCAGTGATCCTGGAGATGGATGGAAGGAGTCTCCAACAACATGAATTTTTCAGTTAGTCAGGAGAAGAAAGCAGGAAAGCTGCAATTGGCTCACCTGTGCTGCCATGGTCCATGGGTGTGAGAGCACACCTGGCAGGATAATCCATGGGTTGTGTCTGCCCACGCCAAATGGTGATCCAAATGTATTTTCAACATATATTCACGAGGTGTATATAATTTCTTAAAAACCAAAACAAACCAAGACAATGGCACTTCAGTGTTTGAGTAAAATTGTTTCCTGACCTGTAAATTGCCAGTCATCAAACATGAAACATAAAACATTAAACTTAAAACATGCTTGTCAGATGGGCAAAGCAATGCTTGCAAAACAGTTGTGCTGCACAAAGCAGGTGGTGGTTTTTAGTAGTGATAGAGGGCTGCAAAAATCCCTGCTTCCTTCAGACTCGGTGGTACCCAAGAGCAAACATCTGCAGTGGCTGCCTCCTTCACCCCAAAGCATGACAGCAGTTCCAGGCAATTTTACTTTTGCTATTAGCAAATCTGGTTGGTCTTAAGGGTTCCTACAAATGGCTGCTTATGTGAGAGTTCTTAGTGTGAGCAGAAGCTTGTGAAAAAAGTAGCACACTTGAACTGGAGATATTTTTGTGAAGCTGTGACTGAAGTTTTCTTTATATGCTTTCCTCTTCATTTTCCACTGCTGTTACATTTTTCTTTTACCCTGTAGTAATCTCTGCAAGCTCATCTGTGGTCCTAGTATCTTCTTTTCTTAACAACGAGGAGTAAGTTGGTGCTTCTAGGAGGAGAGAAAGTGTTAAGTAGTATTTGGGGTAGGTAGAGAAATCCCTGTTGTGTATTTAACCTACATTTGTTTCAATTTACAGGAGTGTTCAGGTCTAAGTTTGCTGTTAAAGATGAAAACAAAATGACTCAAGTAATTCAATAGGATTTAGCTGATTACTGAAAAGGCTGTAGTGATAAAATTTGTAGTGTCTTTTCACAGAGGTCACAAAGCCTTGAAACAGAGAGGAGATTACTGGACAAGTTATATTTCCTTGGAGCTGATAGCCTTACCTTTCCCCAGTTAGCAGCTTATTTTAATTGCAAAGGAAAATGTTCTTTGTTCCAAGATCAGCATTTGACTGACAAATTCAACACCATGCAGGCAATATTAGTCCCTGGCAGCCCTATGCAGGTTGATGAGAGAAGCAAGTTCTGCAAAACAGGAAAACAAAGGCAAGTGGCAAGCCACACAATGCATTTTTTGTCCTCATGTATGTGAAGTTCATTGTCAGAAGCCATCTTTTCCTCCAACTGTGAGAGAAGGCTGTGATCGTGGAAATTTCCAGCAATGGTTTTGAAGTAACAGGGGTTCTAGCACATCTAGGCAAAAGTACTGGATGTTCAAAGAGACAAAAGGAAAGGCCCTCTAAAGCCCAAGAAACTGAAGTAAGGAAGGATATACACATGGTTTCTTTTTATAAAGCTGGCTACTGAGCAGCTATGCTTCCCTTGTAACTGCTAACACTTTAACCTCCACTGTCAGACCTGCTGCATATTAAACCCAGTATTTGGTATTGCATCTTATAACAAGGAACTGGTTAAATGCAGGGCAATCTTTTAAAATTCTCCTAAAGGATTTTGCCTAGAAATTGTCTGCTTGGGATTGTTTTTGCATGCTATGGTCCTGTCTGTGCTTTCGATTTGAGTCTGTAGTTTTACATCTAGACCATAAGTACAGAACATCTGTGAGGCTGCGTATAAATAGTTACATAAATAGCTGACAGTGGACAAAAGCAATTGCTTCGGTGAATCAGGTAATCACTGGGCAAGTTACCCAAAAGAAAAGCTGACTCTTCTTTCCCAGGAAAGCCATAACAGTCCCTCTGGCATAAGGATTTTCAGATGTTAGTGGAAGGAAGCACTTTTTTTTTTCTGATGACCCAAGTAATTGGTATTTTCTCTTTAAAGAAGCATGCCAAGTTTACGCCTTGCAGATTTCTTGTTCATACTACATCTACATTTGACATTTCCTGGCTGTCTGCATGGCTTCTTAGCATCCAGAATGTTAACGTTTTATTGCAGCAGGAGCTTTGCTGCAATGGTTGTTTCCTTAGCCCATTGCTTGGACTACTCCATCATTGCTTTTTCTTTGCTAGCTCCTTTCTCTCTGTGGTGATCACATCCCTGTGCTGGGTCTTGTCTCTCTGTGATATCAGGCAGAAATAATTTCTTTTCATTTGCAAGTCCAGTAGTGCCTATCCCCACCCTGCCCAAAAACCTTCGTTCAGTGTCAGGAGGCCACAAGCAAGCACCTCTGCTATTTTCTCCTCGGGCTTGGGAGGAACTCCTTGTTAAAAATGTGCAACACTCTCTCCCTTTCTTCCAGCCTCTGTTTTTCGAAAGCCTCTCCTTTGAACACTGCAGATCAAAATCTTGTCAGTACCTTTTGGACCCTGTTTAGCAAGATGACTAAAATTGTCCTATGCTCTCTTGTGTCTCTGTCTCTGGGTCTAGTTTTTCATGTTTGTGTTGTAAGCAAGGACTCAAGGACTCTGCACTGAATAGTACAGTGGGGATCCCAAGTCTGTGACAAGCACCGGTGACTCATTGTGTGAGAGCGTGCTTGGGCAGAGGGCGAGGAAGGGAGGGGAAGGTACGCAGAGATTTTAAGAAGTTCCTTTCCCTCCCTTCAAACACTCTCTTTGATACACCTCAGCACTGTTCCTCCAGAGGAGTGCTGTGTAAACCTTTCAGACTTTTACTTCAGCCTCCAGCTCCGGCCTGGCTTTCTCCAGGAATGCAGGGAACTACACAGGATGCTTTCAGATATTGCATTACAGTCTGAAACCAAGGCAGTGCTTTTGAGTGGAAAACCCAAGTCAGCCTCAAAGAATTGGGAATTTGGTTGGTAGCCAACTCCTTCTGCGTAGCTCTGCTTTTCACATCACCCTGCCCTCCCTTTTCCTCTAGGCTTAGTCCTGCAGAGACTTAGGTTCTTGCTTTCTCCAAGAGTTTTACTATTCTGAACAGTGCAGCAAGTTATGGTTAGGTGCATCCTTCCTCTGCGACTATTTCTAAGAGGAGAAGCAACACATGCAGGAGAGAAAAGAGTGTTGTGAAGGACAGTTTATAAATGACTTCAGTGGTGCAGAGTGATGTGTCATTCTGGCAGAAAGCCCATTAAAGAGGAAGCGCTGCTCTTGAATGCATTCAGCTGGGGTTTCTGAAAACTCCTTTATACCCACTCATTATCCATTTCACATTCTGGAAGTGGATGGTTATGTTTGCCTATGTGACGCAGATCTTAATAGTTTTCTCCAGTACTACATCATTTAGCTCTCAGCTAATACAAAACCAAGCTAGTAATTAACATTAAATGCTGAGAAATGGATCTGATGTGATGAACATTCAGCACATAATGAAAAAGCCATGGTTTCTTACTTGAAAGCCATCATGGTCTTACAACATAACCAGTTGTTACAGATGCCCAAACAGAGCTGAGATTAACAATAGGATCTGGTTACATTTGCAAACCCAATTGTTGCTAGTCTGGTAGAAGTTGCACTCTCAGGCTCCACTTCGACGGATAACAGCTCTGGCATCTATTGTCATTTCATAATAGTGTAACGCTATTTATGCCACAGAGATCCCAGATGAGCCATGAATTACACGCAGATCAGGCATACCATGGAAAACGCAGCTGTGTCAGGGGACTAGGCTTGCAGGCGACTGCTCTGCAAGGCCAACTCATACAATGTGGAGTGGGACAACATGGGTTAGCGTTAATAATTATTAATAAAGTGATTTGTTTGGCCATTAATGGTTCTGCAGAACTGGAACCTGAGTGTGCCAGACAACGCAAACCTAGCAACTGGTTCTGCTGGACAAACAGACAGGCAGAACTAAGCCTTGGCAGGCGCTATGCTGGAAACCTTGCCCTTGATGTCACTAAGAAGAGGGGTGTCAAAAGGAGGTAAATATGTTGCAGCTCTTCTGGCTCCTGGCGCTGCCCAGGAACTGGTGGTGGTAGTGACTATGAGGGCTCCTGCAGGACCAAAGCCTCCTTGGGGTTGAGGATGAGGGGGACCAGATGTCCTGGGTTAAGCCCTAAATACAAAGGCGTGTTCGCAGCATCCCATTTTTTCAGAATGAGCTGAGGAACGGAGAGGCCCCACTTCCTTGTCCCACGCAACATTGCTGCAGGGCCCTAGCCTCTCCATGCTGGGGTGTCCAGGCCCCTTAAAAGCCACCCAAGGAAGAACTGTGATAGAGAACTGCAGGGAGAGGTTGTCCCCTCCTATGGGAGAGTGATCTTCCGCTCTCTGTAGAGCCTTCACCTTCCCTGATTTAGCTGCTGCTGCTGCATTTCTCTGACAGGGAGGAGAAATTCAGTGGGTGGTGGTGATGCCAGAGAGCCATGGGGAGGAGAGGACCTGATCCTGAGCCCATGGGGTGCCCCACTGCTTTGTATCCCTTCAAGCTGGCTCAGTGCTTGTGGCACAAAAAGCAGTGTTTAAGAGAAAAGAAGAGTAGGGTGGCCCCAGTTGCCAAAATGCCTTCATCTAGCTCTGGACCCAAGCAGAAATAGGATATAATGTGCAGGCATGGAAAATACTGTGATGACAGCAAGTACGAAACTAATTGCATGCTTCTTGTATGATTCGTGTTTCGGTTTTGAGGACATTCTTTTCTAGGGTCATATGCCCAGTAGGGAATGCACAGTCCAAGTGGAAAGAAAAGGCAAGTGAGATGAGGGGAGAAAGAATGAGAATAGGGAAGAAATGGGTGAGAAGAAAAGCAGAGAGTGAATCCAAGATGAAGAGATCATGAGCCATTTACATAGATTAGCAACAAAGAGCTGACCAAACCAGGCCAAAGAAAAGCCACCCTCTACTGTGGAAAATTTCGAGCACACCGTATCAGACTTTAGCCTCACCCTGACCAAAACGTTCCACATCCATATCAGACAGATAACACTAAAAGTTCCTATAAATTTCACACACAGTAGCAGCTTGGAAAATACAGTGAATCCTAAGAGTATAAAAATTGATCGAGCACTGACAGACAGTCACTTGGTATACCTTGGAAAAATTAAGTATTCATAAAATCATAGAATAGTCAGGGTTGGAAAGGACCTTAACATCATCTAGTTCCAACCCTCCTGCCATGGGCAGGGACACCTCACACTGAACCATGCCACCCAAGGCTCTGTCCAACCCGGCCTTGAACACCGCCAGCAATGGAGAATTCACAGCTTCCCTGGGCAACCCATTCCAGTGCCTCACCACCCTCACAGTAAAGAATTTCTTCCTCATATCCAACCTAAACTTCCCCTCTTTAAGTTTGAACCCATTACCCCTTGTCCTCTCACCACAGTCCCTAATGAAGTATTGCATTAGTTCTACTGAAACTGGAACTAAAATCAAAAGGCTAGATCACAAAACTTGCCTCCCTGGTGAGTGTGCAGCGATTCCTTGCAAATGGTCACTAACTTGCGGCTTACTTTATTTTCCCCTTTTCTGATAGAAATACATTTTTTAAACTGCAGTAACCTGAGCTAAGCAGAAACTTTTCTACCAGATACAGGATGTTGAACACCAGACGTGCTACTTCATGGCCATTTCTCTTGGGCTTATGCCTTTGCTTTGTGTATTTTTAAGACTTTGTGCTGTTTAGAGTAGCCTGTGGTTGAAACGGCAGGCATTTATAATATATCCACAGTCCCCTCCTCGACTAATTTGATCCCCAAAGACACAGAAACAGGTTCTCTAGGCGGAATTCTTCAGTCCGTCCTTCTTTTCTCTGTGCTTTTATTTTTCAGTTTTTAGTATAAAAATGTCACAGTCATGATCTGTCTTGTTTGTTTGCTGGTAATTTAATTTCACAGCTTTGTTCAGTTCCCCTTGAGCTATTTAATCCAAAATGCACAAAGGAAAACTAAAAATATTTGAGTCTAGTGGGGTAGGGTCCGCTTTGGGCCTGCAGTATGAGTGGGGGAAAAGATAATCTCTGGCAGTGTGTCTTCATGCACATTCTGCAATGGCGTATTAATTTTTAATCTATTAATTTTCTAAATTATTCATGTCAGAGAAATAGAATAAAGAGAGGAAAAGCAATAGCAGTCAGTACCTAAACCCATAATTCCTGTGCAGCTAATGGCCTCTTTCCTCTCTTGGTATGTGTTAATTCTCCTTCTCTCCACCCTGGCACTCTTGTGGCACAACTGCGAATGGGCTTATGTTATCCGTCAGCAGCAGAAGTGCCCATGCCTGATGCTCTTGAGGCTGAGCTTTGCAGTCATCCCAGTGCTGGTGTCAATGCCACCTTCAGGAACACCCATCCCACTCTTTTCCCCTCTTTGCACGACTCTTTCCCTTCAGCTGTGCTGACAGAGCTGCTTGTGGGTCCATGCTGTAAATTAGATCAGGCATCAATTCTGTTTGAAAGAAAGAAACAAATGAGTGTTTCGGGGGTTCCTAGGCCTAGAAGCGGGCACAGCCCACAAAGATTTGTGTTGATACAGATGAGGAGAGGGTTTGCTGTGGTGTGAGGGTGGGGAATAAATAGGGTAGGGCTGCCTTGCCAGTACTGCTGAAGCCTCTGCATTGCTACACCATAGCCCAAGTCCATTCCTGCACGAGAGGTATAAAGCACCCAGACTCAGGGGTGAAACAGGCTTCAAGATGTGCAGCTTCCCCAAATATTTCTCCAGCAGCTGGCTCACAGCTCAGATGCCTCCACAGCATAAATGGTTGTGGTGCTCATGTGCTGACTCATTACAGGTACATATGAGCAAAGAGTGGACTGAGGATTTTGAGTATCAGCTCAGGAAAACAGCCAAAATTCAGCTAAAAGTACTCTTAGAAGGGATGCAGTGCATGGACAGAGCTATGGTTTGGTGAATCAGATCAGGTTTTATTTTGACAACACCTTAATGGTGTCAGTAGTGCATGTGTTTGCAGATAACACTGTGCAGAACTGGCCTCTGGCTTCTTCAGCTCTTCTCTCTGTCAAGTGAGAGTTACTGTTACCTCAGGAGGCTATACAGATCAAAAGCAGCTAGTTAAATATGCCTACAGATTTTCAGACCTGTATCTCTGTGTATTCGGGCGACACAGCACAACTGATGCCGATCTCAACTGCGCCTTTTCTGCATTACCGTCAAACAAACAATGAAAGAGAGTGAGCAGCATTCTCTAAGGTATTGCTGTCTGTGTGCTGTCTCCCCGCTTCATTTCTTCAGGTCGGTAAGACTGTAAGAGGAATCCTTTGCAGGCACTTTTTTTTTAAATTAAAGATGCTACAAGACTATTATGTCACAAGGCATCATGAAAAATACCCTTTCAGGAGACCAGATTGATGCTTCCACCCTGTAAGTGCACAGTGCAATGGCTACACATATTGCTAATGTTTGTATAGGCACTGCATGAGGTCCTTGAGGGCAGGCAGGGAGGCACTGCTTTGTTCTTCCACCTGTGCTGACTGAAAGGGCTATTGGTACGCTGATAAATCCTGCCACAGAGTTTTGTTATATTTGGAAGGAAAATAATATGATGTGTTACAAAGCTTGGTAGGTCATAAGAAAATAAAAAATTTGCTTTGCTTTGTTTTAAATACGTGTTGCTTTGTGTGTAGGCATCTGCATAATGGGAAACAGCAGCGATGAGCAGATTGATAGCTGTGTTTAAAGACCTAAATTCCAATGCCTTACTCAGTGCTTGTTTCCTAACCCATCTTCAGCATGGTCTTCAGGTAAAACACTATCTAGCAAGCAATGCCCCTGTTGGAAAAATATCCACTTTTGTTCATTGCTCAGCTGCCCACCTGTCAAACCAGTGTGCATTTCAGCTTGCATCATTAGGGGTGAAAACTGTAAGAAACCTGGCTTTATGTTGCCCTCCACAGCATCTGCTCTTGGAAAGATGGATGGTGCTCTTCAATGCCCTCTCTGGAGGTTACTCGGAGTCCTCCTGTGCACAGCCATAAAGGTGTGAGAAAACTGTGTGACAGGATTGACCATATCCTCATGTACTTTCCTGCAGTTTGCCTTCACAGAACCACCGAGACACGGACAGATGCATCCTGGCTGGATATGGCCTGGCTGGAGTCCTGTGTCCTCGTTTACATACTGATTGATTAAGTGTAGGATTGTTGTTTTGGAAAAGCCACCTGCAACAGCTACCACTGCAAAGAGGTTGCGGCTGATGGCAGCAGGGGTTATAGGTAAATTCATGCCACAGAAAAAGGGAAGAACTGAGGAAAGCCTCCAGGCTATGGGTGGGAATAGCCCAGGAATGAAGTAAGGATGTGGAAAGGCAGTTCCACCACAGATGCGAGATGCTCCACATGACACCTACCACTGACACTGCAGATAGCCCTGGGAGAGGTGAGTGGCTGAGGTGACAGATCTGTGGGGTTGTAGGTCTTCTTCTGACACAACTACATCAGCAGCCCAGCAGAGATCTCCCACAGCTGGAGCCAAGTCTCCTTCTTGGCTTGATGGTCTGCTTGTCGGGATTAACATGGCTTCTGACTGTCTTACAAAGCTCAGGTAGACTGAACAGAGTAAAAGACATCCTGGAGGTTGCTGAGAAGATGAGGAACAAGTTTCATTTGGAGGAGATCTCCTGTAAGTCAAATGCTTAAGAAATGGGCTGCATCTGGACTGTTAATGTGCTGAGGAAGACCCTGAGGAGTAGCAACCTAAGGAATCCTGAGGACGCTTGGCAGAAAGAACTTGACTGCCAGACCTTAGCTCTGCACTACCTTGTACAAAACCATGAATGCATAGCCATAGTCGCCCCCCACACCTCCTCAGTCCATCAGAGAGGGGTTATACAGGCTGGTTTCACTACTGTGAGCCTGTGGCCTCTGTCAATGGTAGCCCTATCTTTGGGACACTGGCCTCAGAACTGGGCAAGTGAGGTGGCAGTGGTGAGCCAAGTTGGTAAAGCAAACCATGAAAAGAACAGGACCCAAGGGAAGACCATCAGGCTATTTTCTGGATTTCCAGCCCCTTTGATTTTGTTTTGGTAAACTGTCCTGTCTCTATTCTTTTACAGAGGATGGTAACAGATCTACTTTACCAAGAAGATGGATGAATAGTCCGTAATCTGGATTTGAGATTTGACACGGTAAATAAGGCAGGGCTAGTGACTCTGAGTTTCTATTTATAGCACTTCTGCAGACTCCAAGTAAGTGCTAAAAAGGCAGACTATGCTTTTTACTTATTTTTAAGGTTTTGGACACATTACAGTTTCATGCTTTCTGTTTTTCTGCAGTAATTTATTCCAGCCATAAACCAGTGACGGTCTGAGCATGTTTAATCTGAGGGAATTCCAAACGGCTGTCGTAATAGAGAGTGACCAGTTTTTCAGTGTGTGGTCTGTGGTTAATCTGAGCTGGCCCAAATAAAAAAGTGATATGAAAATACCTCTATAACTGTGGATTCCCCAGTGAGGAAGTCTGGAATTTTTGTAAAAGTTTTATTTTATTTTTAGTCCTTAATGGCACAAAGCTATTAAATGTGGACCGGTTTTCATGTTTACCCCTTGCCAGTACCCTCTCTGCAGGAAACCGCTACAATTTTCTTGCATTTGAAGACAAAAGTTTTCTGCATTTGACAATTGCAAAATATTTTTGCACTCTGCAACTTCTGCTTGTTATTTTGATTTGGGCCCCTTGGCAAACTTTTAGTTCACACACTGTCTTCCATTTCATCTGTACAAAAAAAAAGTGAGGTTCATGATGGGTGATGGGTACCCTGAATTTAACAGGTCTGAGCTTGGTGGAAGCAGACTATAGAGATTTTCAGAGCTCCTAGTACAGGAGAAAACAGTCTACCTGTGGCCCTGTGTGTTTGATCACTTGGGTGGTGTAATTAACCCCTTTTCTAGAACATCTGCCATGATCAGCAGGAAGCTGAGGGCTGCAGGGGTTTCAACACCTCACGTATCTACAATTCCAGGGGCTGGGATCAAAGGGTGTAAGACATTCAAGCATGCCAGTCTGAGAGTGACACTTTGAGGCAGGTTGTTCGGTCAACCATACCCCTGGTCTGATGGCAGCTGGGATGCTCTAAGGACTTGCACCATGGTTGTGGCCTTTAGGAGGAATCTCACCAAACTGTGTGGGCATTGCCCCAATCTCCTGGGGCCTCTGCTGTGAGCATAATGGAAGATAACAGTGCTTCCCTACCTAACAGAGACATCGCATTTGTGTTTGTAAGGTTTTTACAATGGCAGATAAGTAATTATCTAAATAAGGGAAACTAAGTACCTAACATAAGTAGATGAATCTTCTCATTTTGCTTTGCCTCATCTCTGGCTGGACTAACTCCAATCAGCAATCATAATTCCACCTCTCCTTAAAAAATCAATACTCCACTACATCATTGTCTTTTTCAAGTTGAAACACGAACAATTTACTGCCCAATGACATCTACCTTAAATCCAGGCAATATTTTACCCTGAACACTGGTGAATTTTAGGGCCCAATATTCGATGATATTGAGAATAACATAAATGAGTTATGCGAGGTATTTTGGTTTACAGGTTCTGAAAAACACCAGTAAACTCAAAATAAATATTCTGTCAAATGCAGCACAGAGTGTATACCGATACGGCATAAACACACCATCCTGGAAATATGACATTACAATTTACAAGTCTAGCATAAGGTCTCTTCTCATAACTGGTCAGCCTGCACCATATGGGAGTCACCTGCCTATATCTTAATTACATCTTACAGTCTGGCACCAGAGCCACCCTCACCATGCGTCAGTAAGCGGCCCATTTTCTAGTGCTGTCAGACCTTATCTATAGAAAAAAGAGGAAGCAGTGGAAATTAACTGTAATGTTCTGCCAGAAAGGCCAGAAAACAGTGGTGGGGACTTGTGGGATTATTGCTGGCAGGTTTTCATTGCTCAGGGTAGATGTACCTAGGTGTGCTCCCATGGTATCATGAGATGTGGAAGGGTGGGAGACCAGGGCATCAGTGCAAGTGCCAGAAATGCATTGGACTTTCAAGCTTGAGTTGGGTCGTCATCTGCCCCTGTGTGGCCACCACAGATGTTTAATGCAATCTAGGACTGCTGCAACTAAAGTTTTAAACTAGCAGCACTGATCACTGCCAGCATTGGTCTGGTGGCCCACTTAGAGGCTGAATGAAGCGTCCTTCCTGTAAGCTATGTGACATGTTAGGGCGGTGACTTGTTTGCACCTTTATCCATATCTTTATGCAAAGATGACAAGTTTATTGAATCAAATCGTGAAGCTTTTGTTCAGAGTGGTGGTGTTTTTACTTGAGGTGAGCTTTGCCAGAATAATTCCCAAATGAAAAGGAAGCAGGCCTTCAGGTATTGGTGGGGTGTTCTGACATTTAAAGTTGAAGCCTAAGTTGAAGTACATTTACTAAGGGACTTCAACTGAAAGAAACTTCTTGTTACAAGTACAGCAATTTGGGATTCAAAAGTAGTTGCAGAATTGTTGCCACATGTGCTGAATCTTATCCCATGCAGGACTCCTTCAAATTGACTTTGACTAGTGGAGTGGGTGAGATTAATAATGATTCGAATAATTCATATCACTGAAATATTTTTGGGAGGGGTTTGTACTTCCTACAGATGTCTCAGTTGGACTTTCAGTCACAATGTCTAGCAATTTTGAATGTATGGTTACAAATGCTTAAATGTATAACAACTACGTCATGCTTTTTTATGCTATTCACCTATTACTAGACATCCAGAAAAATAAAAGCTGACCAGGGCATAAGGCCTCCTTTCATAAGATCTCCTGTGCAAATATGAAAACAAAGGCATAATGAGGGTACTATTATTTTCTCTTCACATCACCTACATGTGCCACAGAGACGGAATGGAGAAAATGTTACCAAATAAGGAGAAAAGGAAAGCTTTTAAGTGGGTCCTGAGTGGCTTTCTTTTCCAAGTGGAGATTATTTGTCATGGCATTAATACAGAAGAAGAGAGCAAAGGTGGGTTCTTAGGCAGCCCTGCCTCTAGGCACATGTCAAATTAACACTGCCATATTACAGCTTTGTGGCTGCTTCTACAGTGGCAGGGGTGGAATATAGGGCACCCGCAAAGACTTTGCCTCTAGAGGTGAGTGGAAAGCCTGAGCCAACTGCTGGTGCCATGCAAAACCCACTGATAACCCACTTGGTAGCATCATGTCAGTGCTCCTGTCCTCCCGCTCATAGAAAGTGGCACTGCCTGCATCCTTGTATGTATGCTGTGTTCACTTAAAATCATAGAATACCAGATTGGAAGGGACCTCAAGGATCATCTGGTACAACCTTTCTAGGCAAAGCACGACCTAAATGTCCCAGCACCCTGTCCAGCTGAGTCTTAAAAGTGTCCAGTGTGGGAGAATCCCCTACTTCCCTGGGGAGATTATTCCAATGTCTGATTGTTTCCATTGTGAAAAAATTTCCTCCCACGTCCACCTGGAATCTCCCCATGAGTAACTTGTGCCCATCCAGGTCTTTGAAAGAGAGATGGGCTTTTTTTCTCTTACAGGGGAGTAGTGTCTTGTCATGTTATGCCATGGTTCTCATGTTATGTCTTGGAGTTTACCTCCTACTGCTGCTGGTGACAGTGGTATCACTGAATCTGGAGTCAAAAAAGGTGAAAGTGAGATGTGGACTGCATAAATGATGTTTCAGAAACCAGGAGAGACCTAAATGTATGAAGCCTCCTACGTCCCTGTGATAGAGCCCTTCTCCCTTGCTGTTCTCCCAGTGTCTTGGAGGGGAGGGGGACCTTGTGAGACCCCGTGAAAGAGCTGACTGAAAATGAGCAGACATCATTAAAATGATCCAATGGACCTCAGTAAAAATGTACTTAGCAGTCCTGGCTGAGAGAGACATTTTTTCACACTTTAATGGCCACACAGCTCCCTAAGTGGAAGAAGGAATGTCATTTACTTCACAAAAGGCATAAAAAAGTCTATGAGATCATTTATAACATTACTCACAACCATTATCTATCCCAAATCATTCTTATGCCTTGTCTGCGATACTGGCTGCCTTGCAGTGCTCAGAGTCTCTCTTAACATAAAACCCTTTCTTATTCATTAATGGCATACCAACTGAAATATTTAAAGCATTTGCAGACAAATGTAGCTAATTGTATCCTAGATGCAGGAAGGCCCAGGGGAACGCTAACTGCTGCCACAGTTACATTTACCTGCCCTGGGGGAGGCTGTTGTTTCAGTAAAAACCCTGTCAAATACAGGTTGGTTAATAAGAAAATGCTTTTCCACAAATAGAGCATATTTAGGCTCACATCCTGCGCTGACGCACTCGTCTGAGTGATAATAGCTTCCTGACCTCTCCCACATTCCACTGGCCTACTGCATCCTGGTGAAAGAGCTTCATCAGCTGAATGGCTGGCAGCGCTCAATCCGCCCTGCAACAACCACTGAGGTACCCTTCACCAGAGTACCTCAGTGGTTGAAGAAAGCCAGGGGTACATGGACTAAGGTGTCCTACAAGAGGATTCCTCATTCAGATCTGGTCCTGGGTGCATGATTAAATTCAGGTGCAGCGAAAAACACCTAAAAACTTGTTCAGGAAGCTCAGGCAATGAAAGAAGACTAGATCTTTGTCACCCTTGAGACATACAGTTTCTTGCTTGATTTGTACTCAAGTCCTGTTTCCCATCCGCATACGAGACCAGCCTCAACCCTGATGTATGTGGCAATGGTTTCTCATGCATGTCTCTAGCAGATACGTCCAGGCTCCAGCCCACCACTATGGCTGATGTAGTGAACATCTTGAATAGTTTGTCTCATGTGCACAGTTTTTAGCAGCTGGACTAGCCATTACAGAATAATGCCCAGTTCACTATGTGCAGGGCTGCTAAGGATTGTTCACGATCTCCTGAATATTTCTTTTCTCACTCACTGCCTTTATTTGTCTGGGAATCCTACCCTGTACTTTCAAAAACGTTCATTTTGACTCTGAGTTCATGCTGCAGAGCAGGATTAATGTATTACAGGGCTCTTGGGGAGTATCTGGGGCTTCCCACCAAGTCATCATCATATTTTCTTCAAGGATCTGGCACAGCTGCTTTCTCTGACTGGCCCTGTCAAGTGGGTGTTATTTACCATTGCCAGGAGCATGAGAAATGGTGACGCGCCTATGTGAATTAGGGCATCCTAAAAGAAAAACACTCTGTGGTGTGTCCCAATCCTGGAGAAATTACAGCTATCACTCAGGTTCTCTGCAAACAACCCATGAACACAGCACATTCTAAATGACCACCACATTAGTAAGACTTTTTTTGAATAGCAGACAACTGTGGAAATGTTTGGCAAAAAAACATGTGGGAGATAACAAAGCAATTGCAAGCTTTGGCTGCCACAAAGCAGAGTGTTTGAAAATCCTGCCCAGAAAGTCCTGAAGTGAAAACGTTACATGTCGTGCCCCAGATTGTTTGTATGTATGAGACATTGACACTTTTGTTGGTAATGACTATTGCTTTTCCCATGCTACTGGCAGTGCCCTAAACTGATACAAGGGCAAAAATATATTGTCTTGGCCAGCTCTTACAACTGTGGAAAAAGCATGCCCTATTCTCCAGAATAAAAGTGGTTGAAGGATCTACTCTAAGAATCATGACTCCAGCTATTTAGTGGCAGCCATCTCAAGTCATGGCAATGCAGCCTCAATAAAAAAGATATATAAATTGAGAGGTGGGTGGTGAGCAGCTGAGAACACCATGAATGAGCATGGGTTACTCCTAAACCTGGGTTAAGGCTCACAGCCAAAGAATAAAAGAGCTGGTGAGGGAGGAACATGTTGTTCTCATTATCTGCCAGTGGTTGCACATTTGCACTAGAAGTCAACAAAAGGTCATTTTTTTTTGTACAATTATACATTGTGTAATAAGATAAGGATGAAACTAATCCACATTTATCTAGAATTTCTCAGAATGGCTGTAGTCCCTGTAGACATAGCTGACTTTATAAAATGTGAAAGTCTGAGTCACACCAGCAGATTGCATATGGCAGGGAAACTAATCTGATGTAATAGAAATGTTTACAAGCCCAGTAACCCTTCTCCCTCCACCCTTCTCTGCTTTAAAAAGCCACGTAAGGCCATGGATCAAAGCAATGCAGCGGCAGCATGCTGAACACTGAAACAATAACAGCCCTGACTTCCTCAGGCGTCATTAGTATGAGTTACCAGAGGATTTTTGCATTCACTGAAGAAGGAGGTAATATAATCATTTGCATCAAAGACTGGAAGTGGAGCTATAATACCACCAACTCTTATCACTAAAATACTGCTAAACATGATTAAACACGGTTCACTGGAAATATCAGAAGCTGACTACCCAGTGGGATCAAAAAAGCAGCAAACAGTTCAGAAATGTGTACTCAGTTAATGCTTACCAGATGCAATCAATTTAGAGTAATAGTCAGCTCCAGTCCTTAATTTGTATCTTTATGAATTGAGTACAGATACACTCCTGTCTGATAGATTTCCTGCCTCTATTTTTTCCTTTCTTTTCCAAGCAACACAGCACCTTTGCTTCCTTGAACTCTTCATCACTCCCTGAGAAGGCGGGAAGTTTCTTTCACATTTCAAATTTGATATTGCTCTCTGGGCAGATCTCAGGCTTGGTAAGGGTAAATATGATGACAACACATTTAGAGGTTTGTAAGATATGTGACTTCACTGCTCGTGACACTGAAAATAAATAAGAAGTGCAAAGTCAAAAGGGCCCATGCTGAACAGATTAAATGCTGCCTGTAAATGAGAATTTGCCACCCTGGGGATGTAACTTGCAAGGTCCCATGGGTTTCTTTTCTGGTCCTGGTGGAAGATCTGTAGATAACAAAAAAACTGGGAAGAAGTGTTAGGGATAGGTCAGCCAGAAAAATTGGTCTGGATTACTTATTAAAGAAAGTCAGTCAAACAGTATACATTTTGACAGCCAGATGAAAGACCATGAAGCTAGGGATAAGTATAGGCAGCTTACCTACAGGAATAGGGGCTTTATTCTAGAAAGTGGTGGTTTAGCAAAGGATTTAGGTGAAAGGCTGGTAACCAAGACTACATGGGAGCTCTCAGGATAATTCATAGCATAAAGGCCAATTTAAATCTCAAAGAAGAGCAGCAATATATTTAGCTGCCCTACTAACATGCTGGAGAAAGCTCAACAAAAGCAACAAGAGTGATCAGAGGTCTAGTAAATGTGAACTCAGGAGTAAAAGTGAAAGATGAGATTGAGTCTAGCCTGGAAAAGTGAAGACAAGACATCCTTCAAGTACATAAAAGGTAGCTGCAAAAGAGACTGTGATAAACTGTTGTCCATATCTGCTTGCAGTAGCACAAGTAACAAGCTTAACTTGCAGCAGAAAAGATTTGTGTTAGCCATCAGAAACATTTTCTAATGATAAGGACCACTGAGCACCAGAACGTAATGCAGATTACCATAGGATTAAATGCTCATCAGGTTGGTGATTTCCAAGCTTCACTTTGCACCAGACCTTAACTGAGAAAACTGGCAGGGTTCTGCCTCCCATTGTTATATGGCAAAATTGTTTTGTTTTAAAAAAAAGAACCCTGAATACTGGAAATAATGGTGGTGATGATGACTACTCACACAAAAGAGATCGTGCAGGGAATGCACCAGTTCTGTTAAAAACAAAGGAAAAGTCAGCTTGGGAGTTAGCCACCTTCTGTAATGGTATTTAAGAGTAAGAGGGTGCTGGAAAACTGGCTGGGATGTGACTAGGGTGTGCAGGAGCTGATACGGTGACAGAGGTTGGGAGGCTATACAAGAAGACTCATTGCAGAAAACTGTGATGAATCAGTCTTCAAGCAAGCAGGAAATAAGTGGGTTTTGGGGTGAGTTCAGATGAAGGGGAACTAAGGACTTTTGTGGGGTGATCATGGGGTTATTGGCATGACACAGAGCTGGGAGCAGAGAGGGTTGATTCAAGGGACATGAGATGATAGTTAAGCAGAGGACACAGCTGGGGGCATTTGTGGTTGGGTTGCAGCTGCTTTTCCTGCTTCCATTCCTCCTCAGCTGTGGTGACCCCACAGCGCACACCTCACTGGCGGGACTCCCAACAGAAGTGGCTGTGCACCTCTGAGGGAGGCTCAGACCCAGTCTGGGGGTCAAGCAGACTTTGTTATGATTGCAAACATCTACTGTGAGCAGCCTTTGTCAGATACATTGCTCTTGAAGAGCAAAAAGTGATGCAGAGCTGCTGACAAAGGTAAGGGGGCATCTTTCTCTTTTCCGTGCTTCTTATCCTTTTTAAATTGTACCTGTCTGAAGCCTAAGGAAATGTACACTGGTGTAAATGTGTGTGTGAAAATGGGGAGGTCCTGCTCTGCTGGCAGATGGTGCCCTCAGTTACCCCTTTCCCGAGAGCCCGAGGGCATGTCCTCATGTTATGTCACTCCTACCACCATGACCAAACTGCCTTATTCCTCATGTCTGGGAAATAGAGTCACGATCTCAAATGCTGTCACATCAGCTGAGTAGAGAAATGCTAGGCCTCCCACTATGTACGTGTGGGTAGCACCTTTTCTTTTATTAGCTCAGAATACTTTCTAATAGCAGTTAACCTTTGTGACATCCTTGAGGGACTGGTCTGCTATGATTAATCTCTATCTTACCCACAGGAAAATCAGTACCAAAGCAAGAAAAACCTAGCTCAACATCATCCTCTAATTCATTACTTGAGCCTGGAAAAGAATATGCTATTTCTTGCTTCCCCCCACAGTGAGCTGCTCTAGTGATTAAAACACACTGCTAGATATAGAGAAGAAGCCAATCTGCAAATGCAATTCCTTAACAGTATCTGTACATTAAAGAAGGCTTTACTGCTATTGTAAGCCTTGCCTGGACAGATCTCTACATCATCTCAGTTCCTGGCCAGTGAAGACTTGAAATGTGTCTGGCTGAAGTCACAAGGGTCCAGTGCTGCCCCAGTTGTGTATATACTGTAATTCCTGTTGGAGGGAGTCCCAGCCCATGCTCAGCACCCTGAGATTAAGAAATGTTCAGAGCTGTAAAAATACAAATCACAAAACAAGCTCGGTGAAGTTTGAAGAGCAGATTTGAACACCCCAATGTGGACGGTAAACCACAACAACAGTAACAGGAAAAGCAGCACCACAAACGAAAACCCAGTACTCCATTTGAAACGGAATTAATTAAATAAACTAGAAGAAATTGCTCAGCAATGAAAAACTTCAGCACACCACCCTGACCACATAAGATACATGAGAACAAACAGACTTGTGGGCACACCTCAAGCAATGTTAAAACTGCAGCCTTCTCCAAAACAGTCTCCGCACGAGCAAGGTGATCTCACTGTCTGGTAGAAATAACACTCATCGGCCAACTGTAATCAATCAATTTCACAGGAGTGCTTGCTATATATAAAAAATGAGGTTGTTAAAATGTACAGGAGGTTTGTGCCAGACCACTGTCTTCTGACCTCAATGAACAAACAAACTGAAACTATTTCTCACGGGAACCAGCTTTAGGTTACAAATCAGGTAGTAATTTGGGAACTTCAGCAAAGGACAAATCAAAGCACAGCAAAAACTCCAGATAGCATCTGTGATGATGCTTCGGATTTGGTGGCAAAACTCCACTTGGGGTCATCTTTTGCAGCAGGGTCCAAGAAAAGAATTTTATTCTCACTGGTGCCCTGGCAAAGCAACTTTGAAAGGTGGGCGATCCATGTTGGAGAGGCAGTTCATGAAGGGGACAATGGTCTACTTGTTGCAGCAAGTGGCAGGCAACCAAGAGCCCCTTTTTGGTGCTTGGGATCAGTTGACTGAGCAGGGGAAACACCTAGCTTCTCTGATCATGAACAAGACTGTACATACATAACATATATACACACAAGTGTTGTATCAGCAAATGGTAAATTGCAACATTTCTTACTCACCATGTAAGAACTAATTTTCCATGATTTGTATCAAGCAGTTGATGCATGGAAGTGGAAAGTCAATTAAAAGTACACAGATCAGATCTTTTAACATCATTTGCTATTAATAAAAAAAAGCCCCCAGCTGCTTCAAATATGCTCAGTGTTTTGTGGGGAAGGTTGAATAGACAAGGCATCAAAACAAGTTTTGTACTTACATCTAACGGATGTATTAAATAAGGGAAGTAGTAACTGTAGTTAACAATGGACAGGCTGTTTCTGGTTACTGTGAACTAAATACTCAAAGGCATAAGTTCTTAACGATACAGATGAGCACTTTGTGATGCTTCCCAAAGCATCTCACTGGAAATCAGTGACAGCTGTGTGAAGTGAGAACGCTACCTGCTTGAGCTGCAGTTAGGAAAATCTCACCCACATCCTTCATGTTTCTAAAAGGAGTGTGCCTTAACATTGCCCACCTGTTTCTAGTCATAGGCTGGAAGAGGAAATGAGCTTTGCTGCTTCTCCCACTCTCTGCCGATCTCTTAACTGTGAATGAACAAGCACAAATGAAGAAAGTGCCCTTTTCACACCAATTAGCTAAACTGAAACCAAAAGTCACTACATGAAACACTTTTCTGCATAACAGAAACCAAAAGTCTTTGCAATAAAAAAGGGCAAATACTGAGCAGAAAAAATACCGATAAAGCAATACATGATGTTGTAAACCAATCTGAAGTGTTAAGATGGTTTCCTCTTTTTTCCTGTGACTTTGCAGTTTGACTTGAAAGTAACTGTTATTAAACTGGCAAATCAACGGCAGCAATTGCTGGAGCTGAAGAGAAAGGTTTGTCTGAAGTCTCCTACTTCTCTGTGTGACTCCTTCTGCTGGGCAGTGTGCACATTCTGTACCCAAGAGCGAGGCCCAATGGCACTAGGCCTTCTCCCTGTGTAAAAGATGTGGTGAAGCGTTTAGATGGAAAGGATAGAGAGGACCAGGAATGGCAAAAACTAAGGGTCTGTGAGGTGCTGGAGGCTGGCTGCGTTGTCCAAGGCCACACAGAAATTTGGGGCAGGCAGGTGAACCAGCCGCTCCAGCCTGCGGGAGGTGTGTGCTGATTTCAGTGCCTCTGCCCCAAGAAGCTGCCAAGGAAATGATATGAGGATTATCAGCAACCACCAAAGAGTCCCTTCACAGTGACATCATCATTCATCAACTCCCGAGAGAGTGTGTCCACGAGTGACTTGGTAGAGAAAAAATGATCTTCTGTGCTAAATGACATCCTGCAAAATATTTTGCACAGAGCAGAGGTATCAATATCTAGCAAAAAGTGGAGCAACTGGAAGACACCTTGTAATAGACACCATCAGGATACCTTTGATACATAGCCAAAGCCACTCTTCTAAAATTGTTGACTAATTCAGCCCAACCCAGGCATACACAAGCTGCTGGACTGCATTGGCATGTGCAAGATTGATGCTTAACATGGTAGACAACTTAGTCTTCATGGTTGAAGTCACTTGGCAGAAATGCTGTAAATTACTCTGTCTCATGGCAGCTGATTAGGGAGGAGTTTCTATTTTGACAGCAGCTGTGCTACCAAGATGGGACACTATGAATCTTGATGCAAGCATGCACTACAGGTAAATAGCCCTGAGGGAGTTCTGCCATGTTCAGAATGTTTGTTAGCATAACTGCTCCTGGGCAGTTATTATCATTGGGTGAAGAAAATGAGGAGGAGAGTTACCTGCCTTTGCTATGGCCTCAGAGGTAGGTAGCACTCCAACCAAATTCCTGCACCTTGCTTGCTGAGGTCCCCTGGGTCTCTTTGTGTCGCCTTCATACATATTCCACAGTGCCAAGGCTGGGGACTGGACAGATCCTATAGGTGAACTTTGCAAAAGAGGGAGCATCAGAGGTTGTTTGATCTCTAGTGGTTTGGGAAGGGGAATCAGGGAACACAAACAAAACACTATATACTTTCCCTAGAAGGATAGGGCAGTGCCTGCGAATGGAAAATGGTAGGTTTACTTTTGCAGCATGCATAAATCTGTACTCCCTTTCCTATTCCCCACACCCTGCTGGGAGCTTCTGCTGAGTTGTAGCTCCCTTGACATGGCCCTCAGAGCAGTGTGTGGCTTTCAGCCACAGTGTTTCTAGCTCTCTTCGGGATACAAACTTTGGGCTTCATTCAAGAAAGCACTTAGGCATGTGTAATTCCTTGAATTTCAATGTGACTCTTCATGAGTGTAGAGTTAGCACATATTTAATTGCCTTCCTGAATATGGGCCAAAATAGAGAGTATCCCAGGGGTGTATGGGAAAGAAACTTAGTTTTCATTGCTTCAATAGAGATAGCTGCTCCACTTAGAAGCATTTGCAAATGGTTTGGGAAGGTTTGGGACTCCTTGCTAGCACATCTCTAGAGGGCAAATCAGGCAACCAACCCTAGCAAATGAGATGAGGATCACCTGTGCCTGCACCGGCCCAAGAGGAAGGGCTCACATGAGATTTGGTACTTTTTCTCATTTTTTCGTGTCTGCCCAACAAATGCTCTGCTCCAATGTTTTCCCCATCCATTTGTGAATTTATCAGTTTTTATTAATGTCTTTTGGGAAAGAGCTCTGGATTTAGGATATTCAATTGTGCAGGTAAAAACAGAAGAGAAAACTTCTTAAGTGTCTCATTTTCAAAGACTCTGGTTTCCATTTTTAAAATAACTGGAAGGTGATGAGGAGAAAATCATGCTTTTCACGTTAACTCTGACATGGTAGCGAACTGGAGATACAACACCAGCAATGATGGTGTATTTTCTTAATGCTCAATTTGCCACCTAGCTTCCACAGATCTCCACTGTATTCAACTGAAATTGTTACTGAGTGTGAAAAACCATGAAAATCTTTAGTATTTACCATCAGTTCTTAACCAAATACCCTCTTCACTTTTCAAAAGCAGCAATAAAACTTGATATGGTGTTGTTAGTGAGTAGCAGCAGTTTCCATTTCATTTTTCAATTGTAAATAGTGAACATCTGAAACTGTCCTGGAATTTTGAAAATGAAGCATTTTGCCCAAGACCTACATTCATTCACATATAGGTAATTACAGTACATACCTCCACATCCCTGATGAGAATCATCTCGCCTTAAAATAGATGTCTTTTAGACATTCATGAGATGGCTAATTGAGGCTGAGAGCCCAGTTCATTTGAAGTTAAGACCCCAAGTTTGCAACAAAAAGCTACTTTCCCCACAGTCACTTTTGTTGGTAGCTTGGCCTACAACAGTCATGACCCATATATGCATGTGCCAAGTGGGCTGAGCCATGCTGAAGATCAGCATGCTGACTGCTGCTGCAGGCTCACAGGGTTTTGGGTTGAGTCATGTGTGGGTGGGAATAAGGCTTTCTCCTTCACAAGTAGTGTTGTTTTCACTGGCTGCCTGGGCAAGATGGGGGGGGGGAAGGAGGTTAATCAAAAGCCAGCTTGTGGCAGCATCAGTGCAGCTGCTCATCACACCGGGATTAAGAGCGAGTGTCTGTCCTCTGCCCTGGGTGAGAGGCTGCTGAAGCCTGGAGAGGGCATATGGATGGTGCTCTGGCAGCATGAGTCCCTGGGGTGCAGGATAGCCCCGTTCTTGTGAAGAGAGTCACAAGCTCAGTCCTGGGATGGGGCTGTTCCTCTCCTACAGCACTGCAGAGTGCTGGGGACACTGGGAACAGCTGGAGGTGATGAGGGCTTGATGCAGTGCCTGCCTGCTGCCTCATCCCATGTCTCCTCCTGCCCTGTCTGCAGCTGAGCTGCCTTTCATGGCATAAAGACTCCTTCACCTAAAGGATCCTGGGCCAGTTTAAAGTTTACAACGGGCAGAGCTGCTTTGAGCCATAGAGTGAAAGCAGATTAAGCCATAGTCCTTCCCTTCCATGCAGGAAATGGGGTCAGTGTGCGCAGGAGTGCACAGTGTGGCTGGTGATGTTATGCGGCAAAGTACATTGCTGATATTGCAATGCACTTCTCCGCCTGAGAAGACACATGAATATCTCCCTGACAGAGGTAAGAGAAGTGCTTTTGAAAGACATAGGAGAAAACTCAAAAGATAATTTCTGCTTTAGCTGTTCCTGAGGAGGATGGCCCAGGAAAGGCAAAACACAAAGGCATACTCATATTTACACACAAGTATGTACGTTGTCTGTGAGGATGTTGATTTTGCACAGGTACAGGCAATACAAAGTTTGCCCAGGAAACATGCAGTTCTAAAGCAAGGCTGGCCTGTACAAAGTAAGCACGCTCTAACTGAAGGGACTATTTTCAAATTAGCAAACCTTGACAGTTCACTTTGGGATTTAGAAAAAAAATAAATACCTTATTTCTAAATACAAAGCCATGCTTACAGTGGCATCTAGTGGCTCTTGTGTTTATGGACCTCTCCTCCCCAGCACGGCTGTGAGAATAGGACCGGAAAGATTTGCAACAACATTTGTTCATCTTTTTGTCCAAGACTGACTTTCCAGTAGCACTTTTCTTGTGCAGACTTCCCCCCACCACTTAGAGTATTGTCTAATGGATCAGTGCAAAGACTAACACTGAAGTCAGGGGAGTCCCAGCTTTTAGGGTGAGTGTTGGGTTGGAGTACCTTAAAAAAATAGGTGAAGTTCTGGACTCAGATCTTCATTTTATTTCACAATTATAGAAAATGAATGTGAAAAGGCAAAAAATTAGGGTGTCTCAGATTGAAAAAAGCTGCTCAGATCCAAGTATCCATTTCCCGTGAACTGTTACTGTTTCAGCAAATAGGAAATGCACACCTACAGGTCTATCAAAGGGCAAAGGAGACGGGCTCTGGCTGTGCCAGAGTCAGGGCTGAGAGATGGGCCATGCCTTCTCCTGCCAGTGAATTCCCTAAGGGGGGACACTGACAGCCAGGTTGCTGATAAAATGACCCAGTAAGCACTCTTCCTCTCAAGAGGCTGATCTGGCAGAAGAGTTCTTTCCCACAAGGCAGCAAGAAGAGAGGGAAGTCAGTGCTGATGGCAGCTGTGAGGATGTGCTAGGGAAAGTGTGACCTCCTGCTCCTTTCCTTCACCTGCAGCCACCTGACATGGAAAGGGAACACTGCTATTGCTCCTCTTAGTTGTCTGCCAGCCTTGCCTCAGTGCCTGCTTCCCCTTCATCTTCTCGGGGTTCTCCAGCAACCCCAGCTTTCCCTGCTCCCACCACCCCAGCTCTCCTCAGACTTATGGCCTGTCAATGCTCACACACTGCTTTCTCCCTGTGATATGCTCAAGCCCAGTTACTCACTGCTCATTGCTTCCAGCATCTCTTTGCTCCCCTCCTGATCTGCTCCCCAGTGGCATCTCTCGCTCTCCCATGCTGTGGACATCACTTATATAAATATTAGTATCACACTGAGTTTTTCTAATGAAGAGCCCTCTGTTTCATCTATCTATTTGCTAGCTGGTCCCTCCACTTTCATTGAATCCTACACCAGGAATTTCAGATCCTTTTAGAATCAGGGTCATAGAAAGACTGGGGTTGGAAAGGACCTTAAGATCATCAAGATCCAACTGCACTGTGGACACCTCACACTAGTCTAAGTTGCTCAAGGCCTGGCCTTAAGCAACCTGGTCTGGTGGCCTTATCACTTGCTTTGGCCCATGCCTAACTCTTCCTCTATCATATTCCCTGCTGCCCCTTTCTGCAGAGCCCAGCAGGTTTTGCTAAGAAAAACAGTGAGCTCTGCTGTGACCTATCTTCCTTTTTGACTCACTCTTTCTTTTAGTCACAAGCACAGCTTTGACCAACAACATTATTCTGGGGCTTATGTCCTTTCCTTCTGTCAAGTTCAGACACAGCAGCCACGCTTCTGCTAACAAAACTCAGCAGGACAAGGGCAAGGGCCTGAACAGTGGCATATTGTTGTCCATACAGTTAATTAGCAAGGTCCTGGCACACTAGCATTCTGTTGACCATGCTAAGGCATAGTCCAGGGCTACTCCTAATAGGCTACAGCAGCTGGACAGGGTTACCTGTGTGGTGTGAGCACGTGTGTGTCAGACCTAAAAAGAAGTCTCAGAACCATTTTATTTACTAAGGTAGCTGCAATCAGCATGATCAAAACTGCTACGACAAATGACTCATGGGCCAGAAGACTACAGCATCCTCACTGAATAGCACTCTGGTCCTTTCCTCTCAGCAAGCAAGGGCTGTGCTCACATGGCTGTGCACCTCCCATGAGATCTGCCCTTCCTCACCATGCCTATTGGGAAGACCTAACAGATTTGGGGAAGCATTGACATGAACTCATAGCAGAAAGACACACCAAGGAGCTTCAGACCCTTCAGGCTTTCTTCAGAGATCGCTAAGCCCCAGGTAACCGTGAGGTGAGAGGAGTGACTAGGAGAGGAGGATCACCTCATATCTGCTCTGCATCTGACGTGGTTCCCTAAGCGTACCCCACTGGCTGCTCTCAGAGATGGGCTGGATGGGCCCTCGGCAGCTGTTCCTCTTTGCTGGCCCTGTACATATGCAAGAACAAAAGCACTTTCAAGGGCCAGACCTATATGGGTGGTGTTTTCTGCAGTGGGAGGACAGCTAGATTTACATACTGAACTGCTGTGTTAAAACAAGTCAGGCAACAACACAAGGGAAGACCTAGAGTACTCACCCACTACAGAAACCCAAGGGAGTTTTTTCTTATGTGCATACCTTGTATTGTAATGTATGAAATATTGTAGCTAATGAGTCCTACTTACTTGAGATGTTAATATATCCACATCCTCTGACACTCTATCTTTTGACATTTTAGAGCCTCTTCTTTTCTTTTTTTTTTTTATGGAAGCTATAATTTTCTTGAGTACACTATCATGAATTCATTTAAAGGCCTAAAAGCTCAACTGTAGTCTAATTGTGACATAGATATCGATAATATGAAATCTGCTTTTGCAATGCAAATGCCTGTCTATTAGCAGAATCTTGTACATTTGATTCTGAGTTTGGAGCAGCAGCTGTTTATTCAGTTCGCAGGTTTCTTGCGGTTTGTGGTTTCTTGTGGTTTAAACATTTGCAGGGTGTAGACACTAACGAGAGCACTGAATTGTTTATGGTGATCTTTGAAGCAGCATTGCAGATTTGTCATGAATTTTTGCCAGGCCAGCAGAAACATATTAGCCTCTCCTTATGCAAAGTCCCACACGCAGAGTAACTTCTCTAATCCAGCACTTTGGGACCATGCCACCATGCAGGTCAATGGGAGTTTATGCTGCTGCCTTATGGAAGTTGATCACACCCTCTCTTCAGCTCTTTCATTTGGAGGTTTGTCTTTTCCCCAAAATAGGCCATTCAGGCACAAAGGGGAAAAAAACTCAACCCAAAACCCAAAACCAACCAAACCAAAACCTGATTTTAAAGTGCTTGCAGCAGAAGCCCATGTAAGATCATTGGACAAGGAAGCAAATTAGCTCTCATCTCAACAACTCATGAACCAGCTCTGTAAAGCCAGCTCTGCACCAGGAGTATGTGAAAAGGCCCTCCTAGTTGGGAACCCATCTCTTACAACAACAATTTCTCACTTGAAAGTGAGAGGCAGAGCTCCCCTCACCTTTTCTGTGTACTTCTGTTGGTAATTCCAAGCCAGTTCCACCACTGCCTGTTTTTCACTTCAGTAGTCAACAAAATGACTTTCTGGGAGCCTGGTCAGGTCATGCCAAGCTCCCTTGCATGAGCTATTGGGAGAATGGGCTGTTTGTCCCAGACTCAGAGAGCAAGTCTTTAGACTTGTCCTAACAACTCCTAACTTGATAAACATTGACTGCAGAGTGATCCACTAGATCGTTGTCGCTTCTTTTGGGAAGGAGAGGAAGATTGAGTTGAAATTTGTTGGGCAAACCTCTGGAGAGATATAATTGTTGAAACAATATTGTACTATGGAGGAACAAGAAAATTAATCTCATGTGCCCCTTCTACCTAATTCTTGGTGACATGCAGTCTTCCTTAGGTACATGGCAAAAGGGAGCCCTCTAGGGTAAGAGTTGTATAGGAAGAACTCAGTTTTCAAGATGTTTCACAGCTGGTTTCGGTTTGTACTGCAGCAGCTACGAAGGCTCATGAAATGCAGTGATTTATGCTGTAACCTCCAGTTCAAAGGAAACCCAAGCTGCTCACCCAAGGCCAGGACACTACCAGCAGAAAGATCTCCCTATCTATGCCCTGCTTCTCTAAGCATCCGTCAAAAACAGGCTGGAAGGGCTGGGAGTCCTTTGTAATGGCTCAGACTGGCCATTCTCATGCTCCCTAAGAGAGAGCGATAGAGGATGAGGACAGCTGGAAGGAGCAGGATGGATATGATATTTAAAAATACAAGATCTTTGTACTTATCAAGTTAAGTAGCTTGTGGCTTACGTAGAGTCTCTTCCTTGCTGTTGACTGAATGTAAGACTCAGACCTGCTCTTGTCCTGTCAGCACAGCCCCAAGGACAGGACAGTGCAGCAAGACTCTCAGTGCCTGGTGGGACGGATGTCCTTCAAACTTGATGCAGCAGCAGCCTTCCCTTTGCATCCCGCTCAGAGGCACCACAACTGCTGGGCACCATAGCCTCGTGCTGTTTCCTCAGGTAGGATTTACTGTCATGTCTATAGTGTAATGATACTCCCTCCATTATCCCTGCCGTTTCACTAAAGCACATGGCTGTACCTCAGGTAAATTACAGGCCTTCAGTAGAAATTACTGGGTGTAACTCCCTGGCCTGAGTTAAAAAGATGATAGACTAGACCTGGGGATTGCAGAACTTCTTCCTGAGCCTGAGAAACCATGAATCGCCTTGTGAAGCCTGTGGCTTTGCACAATACTGCACAGTCTTATTTTTTTTCAGTCCATTTTGTTTACCACCCCAATGGCAGTGATCTTGCTGGCTCGGGCAGCTGCATTGCTAAAGGATCATATGACTGTATATTCTCTGGTCTTTCCTTCTAACACAGAAATACCATAGACAGTAAGAAATTCTTATTGAGGAATTGCTGTCAGGGAAGCAGTGTAAAGTATTTTCATTTTAACAGGATTTCCCAATTCTTTTTTTTCAACCCTCACACCAAAGAAATGAAACAAGCAGTTTTGCCTAGGGTGCCAGCCTGTGGTGATTCCTCTGCCACATGCAGCAGCTCAGCTCTACTCTTCCACTGGGATTGAGGTTTCTGTTCAGCACCTTACTTCAGGCAATGAAATATGAGGTGAGAGAGAGCAGCTGTTTGGGTGAGAAAGGCACCACAACTCATGTACTACTGTGCTTCTTAATATTGGACTAGGACAAGGGTAATAATAGCAAAATTCATTTTTTTTCTTTCCTGATCAGATGCCATGGCAGTGTCAGAGAGAGTTATGTGAAAACTTCCCCTCAGACCTCAGTGCTGGCATGAAGTGTGCTTTAGATTTCAGGTTTTTAATTCCTCTAAAAGTTTCATTCAGTTTTGATCTGGCTTAACTGGGGGTCATCCCTATGTCAATTTGCCTCTCTGCTATCTGCTGGGGTGCCATGAGTGAGGTGAGCTAAGCTTCGTTCTCTGCTTCTTTCTCCCTGTCTCTCCTATAGTTCTTCACTCTCCCATCTGACTGAATTTCTGAGGTGCATCCTGGTAATCACACAAGCAGAGGGGCTCCAGGCATGGGAGCATGGCTCACAGGAGCAGGAAGGGCTCTTGGAGAGATCCATCTGGAAGAGAAGACAAAGGGAGCAGTCATCAGCAGGGCAAAACAATTTCAAGAGCTATCATCTGGCACAGTGCCCTTACCTTCCCCTGACGGGAACAGCCTGTCTTCATCAGAGAAGTATGAAGGCTTCATCTTGGGTCACCAAATGACATCAGTCTGCCAAAATACCTTCCAGGTTGTAGCATAAATCTGGTTATTGGGTCAAATATATTCAATACCCAGAAACTAAAACAAGAGTTTGGCTGTGACAGATGCCGATTACAAAAGGCTTCACCTGGTAAAGAACTGCTCAATTAGTCTGTGCGTTGCTCTGAAGGAACAGAGAATGGCAAAAGACCAGATTCTGGGAAACTGACTGCCACCTCTGGAGTGACAGAAACCAGTGTAAAATGCAACACACAGGCGAGTTGCACAGTGTTTCCAGCCAGTGTCCTGGTCTCTGGACCAGAGAGGGGAGGTCAGAGCATGACTGCCTTTCTTCAAAAAGGCCTTTCCATGCCAGCAAGCTCAACGTTCCCAACACTGAATACTTTCTATCCAAATACTCTGTCTTTGGGAAAAAGGTCCTTTATAAAGGATTTGGCCAAAACCCAACCTACAGCAACCAAATAAACTAGCAAGAGAAAACTCCAGGAGCTTCCTCGGGATAAGGTTTATGTTGCCTCTTGAACTTTGGAGAGGCATTTCCCATGGTAAATGTGTCTAGGTAGCATGAGGCCACTTGTAAATTAGTGTCATCCATTGTATTACAAAGAGTCAGACTCTGGTACAGATGTAGTAGCTCCAGAGCATTTATGAGACAAAGGATAACTTAACAGCTCCTAATTAGCTTCTAGAAAAGAATACATGGTGCTTACGGTACTCCAAAAAAGCAGCATGCAACCCTTCTGAAAAAGCAATGCTGCTACTCCTGGTGATGCTTTAGCCTCCTGCAGTGCCAGATGTAGCTAGTGTTTTACTATTTCTTTCTTCAAATAGCAGTGCTCAGGGGGGATAAACTTTACTTAACCTAATTAATTTTAATCACAGCTTTCAAATCTCATACTGTGCAAAGAATTACAAATTGGAACACATTAATAGAAGCCATGGTTTATGCTGCAAGCTAATAGGGAAGTGTGCATTTACATTTTCTGCATGAGTTTGCAATTACCATTAAAATAAAATTCAGTTATGTCCTTTTAAATTACTAAAATGTGAAGTGCAGATTGAGCTGGTCCCATTTGTTGTAGAAAATGACTTGAAAATGGCCTACATTTCAAAGAATTAAAAGATTCTTACTGAATAAGAGGTTTTAGAAAATTATTTCTAGTTGTCTCGAGTTAAGGTGCTTCCAGGCATTTTGGTTTAAACAATCTTTCTGTTAAAATAATGGATCACCTAATTTTTTCCTACCTGCTTCAGTACAGGTTCATGGAAGGAACAAAGAGAGCGCTCCCACAAAGCCTCACCTATGTATTCCTTTAGGAGTAAACCAGAGAAACAACATATCAAATGACCACATCCAAAACATAACTCTAAGGTATCACAGCACTGAGCGTCAAATCAGTCCAGAAAATTTCCTTCCCAATGGGGAGATTGCTCCTCATGTTATGAATAATGGGAGGCGGAGGTCAAAAATATCCTCAAAATACTAAATTGCATCAGCTCTGGGATTTTACTACAAACACAAAACTCTTCCGTATGTCTCTGAAATTGTAATTCTACTAGGACCAGGCTAAAAACTTTGCGTATGCCAAAAGATTTAAGAGCCTTTGTCCCATTTTAAAAAAGTATACTCTTTGAAGACTGATCCCTTCAGCCACTGGTGGTTACTGGGGTGCATTCCCCAGTGCCCAGCTGTGCAACTGCTGGACCACTCTTCGGTAATGCCCACTTTTGTATCTGGAAGACCAAGTGTTATATTTCAGTGGTCTGTGTCACCCCAAGTGCAGGGGCATCAGCTCCAGGGAAGAGAGTGACAACAGAAGGAGCACAAACAAGGTGCTCTTCGCCTTGCATCTATTGATGTCAAACAACCTGGTTAATTTTACAGCACTATGATACCAGATTGAAATGATTTCGCCAACTAGTGCTCATCTTCAAAAGCAACTTGATCTTATAAGAAACTAAGACTAATTGACTTCAGTGGAAACCTAGATACCAAGGTGCCAAACATCCTTTTGAGCATGCAGCTCGGATAAATAAGTCATCTGGCTCTTTTGATGAAGTGTTGTCTTTCTAGAAATGGCCTTGTTTGCAAGAAAAGTTGAATCTTTCCGAAAGGAGTGTTGAGCTCGGGAGTGTATTCTGTGCTGCAGTCTGACAGTGCCCAAAATTGGTTTTCATGTAGCGTTTAAGGCAACGCCCATGAGAATACAGCAGTGTTTGTATTTACTTCCCTGTATAAACCTCCTGTAACTTATCCTTTTTACTTTTTTAATTCAAGATCATGTAAAGTGAGAAGTGCAAGAGGAAAACCACAGTCTCATCATGATTTGTACAGACACGGAAACAGTTTACACCTTTGTATAGCAAAAAGGTCAAAACTCATGGCTTTGGGGAAAACAAGCAGATGTATCTATTATAGATGACAACCTTTAGCTAAGCTGTAAACTTCATGCTAATTAAATAATTGATAGTACATCACAGCTTCAGGAAAGCCATGTTTAACATGATAAGTTTAGATAAAATGGCTTGTGATAATGCTATGTTGCAAAACATAATATAAAGTACAAATGACATACAGACCAACAGGATGAAACATTCCAATTTTATTAAACAGATTATTATACCTAAAACAGCGCTGAACCTCTGGAAGAGGAAAATTAACCATGTTTTCACTGTGAAATGTCACTTCAAACTTGTATTTGCAACAGAAAGCTTGTTAAGGGTTTCTTCTCTTTAAAAATGCAGCTAAGATGCTCTGTAGAACGCTTATAACCACAGAATGATATAAGTAACTTTAAAGGAAATGATGAGCTGATTCTTAACTGATGCAAATCACCAGAGGTCTGTGAGAGCAAGTGGAAACCTACTCAATGGACAATTTGAATTTTAAATAAGATACAGACTGCAGATCCGCCAAAATAGTTTCCATTTACTTTCTTTACATTGCAACCAGAGAAGGAAAATCCACTTTTCCACCACGCCAGTTTCTGTAGGTGACCATGAGACTACATGCTCATCTGGCAGAAGGAAATGCAAAACCACGCCTTGCTTTCCTTTCTGTCATGCTCAGGTAAATCCCTGGTAAGTTCAGAAACGTTGCACTGCTGTAGAATAACAGAGGCAGACTGTAGTTGAACACAGAGATGCCTCATCTCCAAGTGATTTGTCTGCATCTTTTATGCCAGCTAGCAGGATGAGTGGTGCAAATACCACACTTCAGCCTTCAAAAGAGCCCTGTGCGCTGCTGAAGCAGAAGCTGGACTCCAACAAGCACTTTTGGAATCCTTTCAGTGTCAAAGCTAAGAAGCCACTATTGGTATGAGGCTTATGCCAGGGTTTACCCAATAGCAGCCACCACCCGGAGCAGGAGAGCTCTGCACTTCTCTTTGTTGTCAGCTGCACATACTGCAAGCATCCTCTGATTGCTGGAGTCATTTCAAAGGCTACTCTAGTAATTAATCTGAGTGACTCAGGGACTGTGTTGTTCTTTTTCTAATTTTTGTTTTTTCAAATGTGGAAAATCTTATATCAAAAGTACCACCCAAGGTGTTTATTAAAAGTAAATAAAGGCTAATTTCTTAACTGCTACAATCCAACTGCTTTTTTGCATCTAAGCCTGCCCAGCCATCATCAGAGTTAGCCTGGGATTTAAGCAGGCTCTTTGTAGTAGCTGCAAACCCAAGAGCACATTTTCTTTGCTCTTCAATTATTAACAATATCTAAATTCAGACACAAAACCATTTTGTACCCATTAGAGAGGCTTTGTGCATTGAACAGGTTCTGCTCGACGTTCCTTCACAACAATTCCAATTCCAGACCAGAAGGAGGATACCGTACCACTGCAATTCCCATTTCCAAGCTGTAAAGCCACTTTCAGCACCACAGATGATTACTTAGTGCATTTTAATTAGCTCAGGAATGTTCCCAGGCCACTGTGTTGAAATGAATTGCATGCATAACTGAAGACTCGCTCATTGACAATCATGTTTTTAAGTTACCAGGCCTGTCGTCTTCTCTCTGCGGAGCAGACATGCTTCTTCAAAAGCAGTGATATTCCTCTGGGGGCAAGGGGAAAAAAAAACCAAGCCATATTTTTGCATAATCACAGCTTTCAGTAGTACAAAATTCACTGCTCTGTGGGAAATGGCAAAACAAAAAGCCTCAGTAAGTACTAAGTGCTCAATGCTCTGACTTGTTAATGCCAGGGAGAAATTGCTTTCCACAGATGAGACTATAAGGCCTACTTTGCACTATTTTTCTGTTGTCATGTCTTTATTCAGGGTCTCATTGCAGCTACGGCGCATAATGTCATGGTTTGAAGGGCTCCATGAGCAATACAGCTCTAAAAAGAAGCTTTCTCCTGCTGCTCAGCCCTCCTTCAGCAGAAGTCCTCCAGGAAACCCAGGTTATACGTGACGTAATTTAACCTTTGCTGGCAGCCTCAGTATTGTTTAATTAACTGCTTCAAATTTATTGTGGTTTCTTGCAGATCCAGCGTAAATGCTGTGCCTTGGCTACCGCAAAGCTGACACTGAGAAATTCTGCAGAAAAACTGCATGTATTTATTACCACTTACATAATGAAAATATATTGCTCCTGTCTCCTAGTATGCACAATAAAAGAGGAATAACACATTTTTCTTCTTCACTTTGCTTGAATTTAGAGGCCAATTTGTATCTATCGTGTTTTTCTATATATTGGCAAATAAGATCAGTAAGCAGGAAGCTTATAACCCCTCTGTGCCCATGTTCAATCTTACAAGAGATTACAAGTAGAGGACGACTGCATAAGACCTCTGTACTTGCCTAAACTTCAGTGATGAAGAATACAGAAAAAAGAACCCTAAACTGGGCATGAGGAAGCCATTGATCACAAACATTGACTGATCGTGTCAATCTTAATTTAGGGTATTGGTGGTGCGGATCTTGGGCACACTCCACTGGACAGGCGTTTGCCTTGGCTGGCTCTCTGGCTGGGGCTGGGCAAGAGTCCCCAGAGGTGTGGCAGCACCCCAAGCAAAGCATGCATAGAGATTTCTGCAAGTCTCAAAAAGGCGATCCCCCCAGCAAGAGACAATGAGTCAGATCTTCACTAACAGCAACGGCACGCTGAGAGCAACCACAGAACATGGTGCCATCCTGGAGTGTGCTGGGTTTTGGCTGTGCCCTCCTGAATTCAGCTGTATTTTCCAGATCATTGAAAGAAACTCTGGCACTAATTTTTATTTATTTAAAGTAAAGAGGGTTTGGCCCCATTTCTCAGGCCAAACAGGCCACAGCTCTCTCAAAATGATGGGCCTCCAGGGAGCCAGGAGTAACCGAGCTAGTCAGGAGACTAGTGGAATTTATTATTATGTAGCACTTTAAAGGTTTTCTCCAGAACATGCACTTAGTTAAGTTTTGCTTGCTTGCTCACTGGTGTCACAAGAAAGTAATGCTTTTGTTATGCCTATGCAGTCACTGCTGGATTTGTGAAAGGAAGCTGATCTTGCATTTCCTGCTTTCTACATCGTAGAAAAGAAAGAATTTGAGCTTGGTGAGAAATTCTTTCTTCTGATGAGCACTGCATGTGAAGATACAGCTTCAGGCACATTCTTTCCTAACTGCGCAGCATTTTAATGTAATTAAGCACAGTCATTTGTAAAGACAATCATGAAGTGTATAGCATAAACAGACCTTTGTTAAGCTCTTTCAACGAAAAAAGATAGCATACTTTTACCGAATTTTTAACAAGTAACAATGTGTTTAGTTTAGAATGTTTTACCCTCTTCCTGAATTATAAAGTTCTTTAGAGCATTACCTGAAAGTTGTCTCTTAGATTGTTGCATTTCATTAAAAGTTATGACCCTGAGCAAGGTTAAGCAGTCAGCTAGTCTGTAGCAAGCCCCAAAGCCATGGTCTTTAATAAAAGCTTTTTATACATAGGAGACACATTATCTCACATCACGATGTAATTTCATCATCCTGTTACGCTCATCCAAAAGATGTACCCATCCATTCATTGCTATCCTACTTTCACAAGAGCTGACCTGGTTTGTAATTGGTTTGCTTCCATTTGTATCAGTTTAATCATCTTAGGTGCAAAACCCAGCGAAAAATAATAAAACAACCAAGCCAAAAATAAAATAAGAAGCATCCAATCCTTGTTAAAACTGAAAGGATAAACTGTATGGCCAAGCTAGGTCCAGGAAACCTCTCCTGAAATGTGCTGTTTAGCTGATATTTAATTGGCGACAGACTCACTGGGGCCCGCTACATAAATTACTGGATGAACAGGCAGGAAACTTGAATATTACTCCTAAATTAGGTATGGACCTTCTGGAAGGTCAGCTATGATCCTTTGGGACTCTGTTTTCCTGTAATCATGCTTTTTGGAAAGTGATTTAAAGCCTTCAGGTGAGAAATACTTGGCAAGTGTTACACATCAGTATTAAAAGTAGGCCTAATGACCACAACTTTTTCCCCTGCAGGCTTCCCATGGGACCAGGGCCACCCATGGAGACTGTTCTGCAGCATTTTGCTGGTGTTTTTACACTATGCAAACGTTGCAAGATGGGCTCCACTTGCTGGTTTATCATTATAAACCTGCGCTGAGACTTGTGCATCTAAATACTGGTGAAAATCCAGTCACTGGTAGAGATTTTCTTATTACCTGTGCTCTGCGCATTGCCAAATAAGCTTTTGACTCCTGGTTGCTGCAATGACATTTGTTACAAGATGCTGCTGCCTGTGAGATCAGACTGACTGTGCTAATGGCCCATGTCCTTGTTCTCTGCTTCCCTTGCTTCCCCCTCTTGTTTCTTCACACTCAAGTAAGGAAAGGAATTGAGGTTAATATTCCTGTCCTTGAAATGAAATCTATCCTTGCCCCACAGGGCAATTAATGAAAGTAATTTGGATACAGAGCCTTTCATCTCTAGGTCACTGGTTTATTCAGTAGGAGTCAACGACTCACACCGTTAATTTGTCTGCTGGGTGGCAAACACAAGACAAAGCGGCTGTGCTAGCCTAGATTATAGGCATTTACCCTGCAAAAACACTGCCACAAGTTGACACCACTGCTGCTCTTTGAGGCGAGGAGTTGTGGTGGCTACAAGACTTCTTGTACCACAGGTCCTCCTGCAGCCGACCTCCAGGCACACACCAAAGCTACGCATGGCCTGTGCTGCTTTTCATACTACTAATTCTAGGCATATTTAGATACACCCAGCTATTGTATGTCAAACACTAGCCTTCATTCAAATAGCAGGGGAAGTTATGCTGTGCACTCCTACTGGGAGAACTGCAGGTCAATTATATATTTGTCTATAAAATGATTTTAAAGTCTAGAACATGTTCAGCACCACAAACACAACAGATGGGTCAAATGGATGTAGATATCATCTCTGGTTTTCCTCACTGGCAGATGCTGACAAATACAGAGTTCTTGGGGTATTAACATGTGCTGAAGGCACCCGAGAGTAATTTCTCCCAGATTCACCTATGTATCCTATGGGGAAGCTAACTTGCAAGGCTGACATATGTATGCTCTGTGTCATCTATTTCAGGAGCCTGAATATTGAATTACTGTGGAAGAACACCTCTCCCTTGCCTGTAACACAAGTAGGAGAAAGCATCTTTGTGAATGCTTCTACTACCCCTCCAGTTACCTGCTCTGAGACTGAGAAAATGGTCTTTAGGGGAAGAATAACCATATACTGGGTAGACAGCACCATCCCCCTACAACCCTGACCCTTGTTACGGGGAAGGCTACGTATCTTCAAGCTCACAGGAACTTCTTCCGTTTGCAGGTAGGCTGTGGGTAGGCTTTCCAACCCTGACAAGCACACTCAGCTCATGAAAATAAAGAGAAACCTGTAGCTTTCTTTCCCATGTCTCTTCATAGCAACTCAAAAGCCATCATCAGAGTCAAGGCTTCCTTACAGTCATGTTGAAAATTTTTGAACTCTGCTGTGTCTGAAAGAAAGGGGAGGTGGCATTAGTGCATTATCATCACTCACAGAACAACGATTACGTCTGAGCAGATACCATGGGGAACATTAGTCCAAGTAAATACCAACTACTGGATCATAAAGGTTCAGGAGAGCTCAAAGTGCTTAGTGTTCATCATCTGATTCTTAAGGGATTTGTATTTATGCCACGTTAGTAAGTGAATATCATAGCCTGCAATTCATTGACATACTGTACAGCAATATTTTATGCATTGGACTGCAATAACACTGATGTTGCATTCAATTTTTTACTGGCTTCTGGAGGCAGCCACTTTTCTACCCTGGACGCTCTCAGGCTGGAGCCCAGGGCAGACAATGGAGCTGTGAGATCTGAGAAATCTCCTGTGATGATCTTGCAATAATCCTCACAACATAAAGTGCTGCTGTGGTGGTTCGAACACAGATGAATAAATGCCTTGCCTGAACGCTTCTGTATTTAGGGCATATTTTCAAGCCACCGCACGCTTGTCCATTACACAGCAGAAGGGACACTGAGGCAGAGCATAATCAGTCAGCACTTTCAAACTTCTTTTAAGCACTTTTTAAAACATTCAGCTCGGTTATCCTGCAAGCAAAAAGGGCTCCTGGAGCCTGGCAGCACTACAGATAATTTTATATTGCGGTGGACAGCTCTTTCAATAACCAACAACAAGTTCTTAAATGTTAATTTACAGATCCCCTTTTAATTGTTTATATTTTATTGGGGGGGGAATAAGTAATTCTGAGAAATGCTATATATTTTGGTGCAAGAAGAAAATTCAAGCAAAGAAACCTTAAAAGCAGCAAGTTGCTTATCACTATAAACCATTCCCAAGAAACTTGTCCATTGCTGCTGCTGTTGTGACATTAGCGAGACTTCCCTGGGAAATGTGGAAGAACGTACCCTCTTCCTGCCCCTGCACAAGCTGTCACAGATCGAGGGCTACCATCCTGGGAGCTTGATACTTGTTAAAGAGCAAAGAGCATGATAGTGTCTGTGGTTGTGACAGAGAAAGGGTCTCAGCCAGGCATAGTCTGCTGGAAGAGTAACAACCTCTCAGGCCAATTGACAGAGTTGGAAAAAGCCAATTTTTTACAACACCATCTCCCTCCTGCAGGTGCGAGGGTAACACACCATTTTCTTCCCTGCCCAGCCAGTTATAGATATCTGGATTAACATGCCAAATAGACTGCAAACTCACTTTCCACATGACAGTCTCCTTATTTTTTCTTGCAAATTTCGGAGAGCTCTGCATTCTGTTTGATTTCAGAAAGGGACTTTGTAGGTTCACTTTCTGTGAATCCAAAACTCTGCTTTCTCCCAGCCACTTCAATATGCAGACTAGAAGTAAGCATTCAAAGACACAGTGCTGCTTAAAAACCTGTAATACCAACACCTGCCATTAGTTTGTTCTCCCTACTAAAGATACTCTGAAAATGACTCACTGCACAGTTACAAAATTTTCTCCCAAATAAATCAAGTAAAGGCTAAACTTCTCTAGAATCATCTTCTCTATAATTGGATTTCATGCCTTTCCTCAGCAACTGCCTGTACATGAGCCTCAGTGGCAGAGACTAAATTTGTAGGAGCTGAATAGAACACAGACAAATGTGTGATGTGTTGTATCAGCTAGCTCCCCTTCCAGCTCTGAGACTGGGCACCAGAGAAGCAAAACACATCCCCAGAATCTGAGCTCTCAGACAATTAAAACTAAGTTAGATTCTTACTGTTCATCCCTTTTCACTTCTTTCATGATTTATCACAATAGGATTCTATTAAAAAGAAATCAAGTTCCTAGCCTGAGGTCCTGCTCCTGAAGTAGTCAGATAAAGAAGATGCTGTACGGGGAAACAAATTCACCTGCTCCTCCACCTTGCTGAAGTCACTGACTTGAAGAAAAGAAGTTGCTGCTGCTGGTAGCTCTCACATGAGTACACTGGCTCCTTCTGCTCTTGGAAATGACTAGCTCATTCATCTGTACCTGCTCAAAGCCAGCCGAGGCTGAGGTGCAGGTAACATGGTCCTAAAACCACAGAATTAAAGCAGCTGAGATTAAAAACTCAATTTGACCTATAACATATCTTGGCCACAGAATAATATGCCAAACAAAGAAGCCAGCCACATTCAGATCCCCAGCTGTGTGGTGAGGCTTTTTCTCTCAGGTCTGAGAAGTCAAACACTCAGGAAAGCAACCACGAAAGCTGCCACCACACCACTTGTTTCTCTGCTTGGTTCCTTTGGTAGTGCACTCAGAGGGCTTATCCCAATACTACAGGTGCGTCTCTCGGACAGAGAGATGTTGGGATATAGTGCACTCAATGATCAGCACCCTTGTTTTCATCTTTTTTCCAAAACAAGTAGCAAAAAATCCCTCCTCAGCCATCTCTTGGTATCTACTGTTTTTGATGAGCATAATGACCATTTCATCATGATGATCATTTGGTGACCACCTTAAACCTCACACTTTGCTACAGCTTCAGTGTGTTGCCAGCACTCAAGGACATCCTGAGCAGTGGCTGAGGTCCTCTAACAAAAGCCAGCATCAGGCCTGCTAACGCTTGGCCATGGCACTGTGCTCTGATGTAAGGAACAGCCGCACAGAACAAAATGACTCCTTGCGCTGTCTCTGCCTCCTAGATCCTACCCAAGCACTTCATTGACAGAAGCAGTTTATGCCCAGCAGACCTCAGAGGATGAGCTAAATTAGCTTCACCTCCTACTTCACAACAATTCCCAGCTATGCTCTAGACACATTGCTAATGGTGATATATTTGGACTCTGATTTCCATGCACCAGGTTTAACTTTTTGGAGACAGCTGTTTGAGGAATCCTACGGTAATGGGCACAGGCAGGCTCCTTTGGGGCCTTGGAGAACAAAGACATTCACAGGAACATTTCTGCAGTGGTGGCTTGGCAGATACAGACATCCTCGGTTGTCAAGACGCTTTATTCCCTCTCTTAGCTTCATCTCTGTAACTGAATCCGAGTAGTCTTAAACATAAATTGTATTGACATCAGCAACACTGCAACAGGAGGTTCAGCACAAACAGCTCTCCTTTTCTTAAGCAGCTTTTTGGCCACCCCTTTTCTCACATTGCAGGAGCTACCAGGACAGTCACAATGGCTTTTTGTGCATTGCCCAAAGGTGGCCCAACATGTGAAGTCCACCTTGCAACACGTAATGAAAAAGAACAGACCCAGATATTGCTCTCAGGCATATCTACTTCATCATATGAGCATCAAGACTCCTACAACCAGGAACTGTTTTTTTCTAATTTTCTGCCATAAGCCAAAATTGTGCCCCATCCCACACACTGAGCCCATAGGTTATATGAATGCAAGTTACTCCTTGGTCCTCTGCCTAAATACCACACAACAGCAGCCTACATGCAGCTGCTTCACAGCCTCTCCCATTCAATGCCAGTGGGAGGGAAAAGTATGGTTGGCAGAACAGAAAACCACGGCATTTCCACCAGCCTACACATCAGCATTAGCGGACTTGTATCTACACAGGGAGCACTCACTGCTTAAGGACAGAAAAAGGTCTGAGGGAAGCCAAAGCGCTCCAACTCCATCTGCTTCCAGGTTTCCCTTTCCCTGTGCTTTTTGCTTCATGAGACTGGATAGGCTTTAACTTGTTGGAATGATCTGTGCCTCTTTCTATCTGTAACAGGCAATAGCTCCCAAGTGTAAGAGTAGCTGGGCTGCCTTTGTCCAAGTTAGAATGGGGTATCAAAAAAGCACATGCAATTGTGTGAACACAAGCCTTTTTTATCCTTTGGAGTATTTAAAATGTTTAGGTACTTAGTGTAAAGCACACAGCTGTTAATAAAAACCTTTCATTAATGCTTGTTTAGGTTAAAACCCTAGGATTGGCAGTGGTCTTCAATTATTTTAAGATATAAACTAATTAATAATTAAAACCATAGAATCATAAAATAGAATCATTGAATAGTTAGGGTTGGAAAGGACCTTAACATCATCTAGTTCCAACCCCCCTGCCATGGGCAGGGACACCTCCCACTAAACCATGCCATCCAAGAATCTGTCCAACCCCACCCTGAATGCCGCCAGGGATGAAGCATTCACAACTTCCCTGGGCAACCCATTCCAGGGCCCCACCACCCTCACAGTAAAGTATTTCTTCCTCATATCCAATCTAAACTTCCCCTCTTTAAGTTTGAACCCATTACCCCTTGTCCCCTCACTACAGTCCCTCATGAAGAGCCCCTCCCCAGCATCCGTATAGGTCCCCTTCAGATACTGAAAGGCTGCTATGAGGTCTCCACACAGCCTTCTCTTCTCCAGGCTGAACAGCCCCAATTTTCTCAGCCTACCTTCATATGGGAGATGCTCCAGTCCCCTGATCATCCTCATGGCCCTCCTCTGCACTTGTTCTAACAGTTCCATGTCCTTTTTATGTTGAGGACACCAGAGCTGCACACAATACTCCAAGTGAGGTCTCATGAGAGCAGAGTAGAGGGGCAGGATCACCTCCCTCGATCTGCTGGTCACACTCCTTTTGATGCAGCCCAGAATACGGTTGGCTTTCTGGGCTGCAAGCTCACACTGCTGGCTCATGTTCATTTTCTCATCGACCAACACCCCCCCAAGTCCTTCTCTGCAGGGCTGCTCTGAATCTCTTCTCTGCCCAACCTGTAGCTGTGCCTGGGATTGCTCCGACCCAGGTGTAGGACCTTGCACTTGGCATGGTTAAACTTCATCAGGTTGGCATCAGCCCACCTCACAAGCGTGTCTAGGTCCCTCTGGATGGCATTCCTTCCCTCCAATGTATCAACCGAACCACACAGCTTGGTGTCATGGGCAAACTTGCTGAGAGCGCCCTCAATCCCGCTGTCCATGTCACCCACGAAGATGTTGGAGACCGGTCCCAACACCGATCCCTGGGGGACACCACTCGTTACTGGTCTCCAGCTGGACATAGAGCCATTGAGCCCTACTCTTTGCGTGCGGCCATCCAGCCAGTTCTTTATCCACCGAGTGGTCCAAAGTATTTAGTCTAAATTCAGTTTTGCCCTCTCATTAAGGGCAAATCCATGATTGACAATCAGGATACAGGTTCAAAGACAAAACACTTCCGCCAAATCCGTCCAAGTGCAGTGGGAGATACAAATCATCCCTGCAAGTAGAAAAGGGTTCTGCAGGCACAGAATATAACTGACGCACTCTCATGTACGCACACCAGTATTTACCTGTCTCTACAGAATTCAATCCTCACAGGCTTAGCGCAAAACTCACCTAGTGACATTAAAGCTAACTATTAAAGCTCATATTTTGGAAATAGAGATATCTATCAATTCCGATCTGATATATCCAGCTCTCTATACCTACGTATGTAAGCACATAACAACGTATACTTGTGTGTATACACATAACACAGACTTACTCTTGTAAGGTCCTCCTCTTCAACCAGTTCGCCACTGGACAATCTGTATTTTGAGGGTTGAGTGTGCCACACCTCTTTTTGCACTTATCCTTTCAAACTTCCCTGTTTGGAGCAGGGCACCTGAAACAGCTTAGTTGTTCAAAACAGCTCAGAACAGATTTGAAGCATGATTTTGTGGTTCTTTGCAGGCAAGGAGAAAGTTAAGGGGGGATGTCTCTGCCTGTGGTATGGCAGAGGAAACTCTCAAGCAGTAAATTCCATTACAAACAAAATAGGGAAGTTCCATGGAATGGAATTTGTTCGAACTGAACAATGAAAGATGAGCGCTTATCTTTGTGTGGAACACGCATGCGAAAGATGTGGCATTGTTAAAATATCTTGATACCCAGTTATGAGTAGGACTATTCATCCTACACCCTACTTCTGCACACAGGAAGGGAAGAGCTAATAGCAGAAGAATTTTCTTTTGGTGGTGGGAACAACTGCATGATGATTATCCCCCACCCAGTGTGGGATTCCATTGGAGATCAAGGATGCCCTGGCAAGTGCCGGGGCACTACTACATGTTTGTGGAAGTCTCTCAGCTTTTATTAATTAGATTCCTGACAATGCAGTAAAACCCTGTAGCAGAAAGCCACACTCTTCATTCCTGAATCATACAAAATCATTCACCATTTTATGTACAAGTTTTGAATTACAATCTTCAACTTTTTATCAGAAAAAAAAAAAAAAAACAAAACCAAAAGCCTAAAGAGAGCATTTTTGGCAAAACTGCACAGTGTACAGAAGCATACTTTCAATTACACAATATCTTACAGAACACATACTGTAACAAAAAGCAGAGCCTGTTACCTTTTCTGAGAAGGCAGTGCCCAGATAAAACTAGGTGTTTCACCTCCATTATTAGAGGAGCAGCTTTAACTGGACAAAAAAACCCCCAACACAACAAAAACACGAAAGAATTCCTGAACACTCCAGATAGTTTAACACAAAAATAAAAAGTACATTTGTAAACAACTTTAAAACAAGAGCCTTATGAAAATAGTAAAGATCACTGAAAGTCAAGCTGTTAAAACTCTTCTTAGCCCAAACCACTATATTCTACCCTTACAGTATTTTTTTTGTTAATGATACAGAGACTTAGCCACACAGAACACTTCATTGCAAAACTGGGGCAAATAATTTTTCAACTTTTGGTAGAATTAAGAAAGGGACAATTTGGAAGCAAAAGGTCAAACTCCAAATTCCCTTTGAAAATTTGAACAAGAGCCATATAACCCAACTACTGACTGGAGCACAGTTCAACAAGTGCATGGTAGCACAGTACTTATTTTACAGTCTGAGACCCTTTTTAACGTAAACCCTGGCAAGTCATAAGCAACTGTTAGAAAAGACTTCTGCATTATGTACCATCAAGTTAGCATTGCTTTCATTACTCTAACTTTGCCATAAAGTGATTCTTCATACACAATACTGATTTACCTGAAAAACAGTGTCTATGTTTTATGACAGAGCAAACTCTATAAAAATTGTCCTGGGAAATGATTTTGTGTATGTAATTTTCAACCATGCATGTGAAGTTGAGCATCAGTATTTATGCAGCCCTACTTCATGCTTCAGCATACGTTAAGTAAGCTGCTGATCACTGCGTGTGTCCATTTTGGTAGAAGGACAGATGTATGTGAACAGCAATGCTCTGGATAACTTGTGCTATTCCTAATACTACAGTTATTTTCTCTGCCAATTACATTTTGCTATAAATATGTGTGCCCTTAAGTTGATCCCAATATCAATTTCAACTAACTAATCAAATTATCTGCTAAGGTTTTGGGAATGATAACCCTTCCTTTATTTAAATAAAATGAGGGAAGGGTTTCTAACTCCCAAAGATTGGCCAGTGATAGATTTATTTTCAAGACAGGATGACACTATTCAGTAAACTGTTCGTCAGCTTTCTTGTTCACAGATAAGCACAATAGTATTGATGTTTTTTGTCCGGTAGGTAGGAAGGGGAAGAGAAAAATACTGTGAGATTTTTACCCTTAACATTTTCCTAAGTTCTGCTCATAGGCTTTTGTGAGTAATTATTCATTTGTAGTAGGTCCAATTTCAGATTACTTCTCTTGTATTTCAAGAGCTCAGCAGCTAAACGGCAATTTTCTGTTTTCCTTTTGCAAGAGTGTTAGTAAAACCCTGCCCACAACTGAGCACAGTGAGAGCTTATGTACGGAGTAATTTCTCATTATATTTAGAAGTGCCTCATTTTTGCACCAGTTAAAAGCTAATTCATAATCCAAATAATCAATCTGCAATGTAAACAAGTAGTTATTTTCTCCCACGTAATAATAATAGTAAATAATGACACTGATTATTACATATTCTGCTTGAATTCATTAAAAGCAATTCTTCAGTCATGAAGACAGCAGGCATTCTGCGATGGACTTCCTCTGAACTATGTTCAAATGAGTGGAATAACTGAGATTCCTGATGGAGATCTAAGCCATTTCCCTCATTCTCTTAATAGCTTCTGCTATTTGCATACTCGACTCCTCCATTTCATAATTTGATTTAAAATAAATTCATTTCCCCAAATCCTTCTCCTCCCTAATAAAACTTATTTACATTTATGGTAAATGCTTTTCAGCAAATAAGGTTTAAGAAAAAAACCCAAAACAACCAAGATCCAAGAAGTGGTATAAGGGAGCAAGTATTTAAAGTTCTGTATTAATTTGCTTTCTGAATTTTCTTCCAAAGATGCTGTAGGGACAAAAAGTTTAAAAGGTTTTAAACACACTTCCACACAATTTTGATTCTCCCCCTCTTTTATAGAAGAGAACAACTTCGCCCAGTTCCTAACTTTTGCCCAGTAACTGAACAAAACTGCATGTCATTCCCCCCAAGAAAGTAAAGGAACTACAGACTTTTACTTCAAATATTTTATGAAAGCAAGATTACAAGACATGTATTAGTCAAAATGCAGGGCTCGTCAAGCACTGAACCAAGGATGCTGGCATCAGTTTGCCTACCATTTTGTATGCGGAAAAAATACGCTATGTCTAAAGGTAAAAGGCATGACTAACGCATCAATAACTCTGGTCGGCCAGCATCACCTCTGCAGCTTGATGCATCTTTAAGTCCTGAAAATAATCGTCATATTAATAGTCTGAGATGAGACACTGGAACAAAATCATTCTTAAACAGGGAAGTTTTTGTTTTGCTCATATTGAGGTAACATCAAAAACTAAAAACAAGATCTTAAAATTTAGCAGCCACTTTAGCACTTGTTAGGCTAGCCTTCACACAAGGAGCATGCATACAGCCACTGGTCTTGCTTTAAATTGAGGGCTGTTGGTTAATTCAAGTCACTGTTCTCTCACCTTATTCAATTAACCTGTTGAACTGGATGTCCACCATAGGAAAAAGAAATTTAAATGATGGTAAGTGTAGCAGACAAATACAGATCACACCAAGAAGCTAACACTCATGAATTGTCATAATAAGGGATAATAATAACAATAAAAAAAATATCAGTCTTTTCTGTTCATATTTTTCATTTGAAAGGTCCCAGGAAATCATGATGTGCCTGGCCGTTTCTGTTGCTGATTTCTGATGACCTCTAATTGTTTTTTGCATTGCTGATAGTACGTTGAGAGACTTTTGTTTTCATCTAACAGCTTTTTATGTTCTTGTACCAGACGGGATGTATTTTGCTGGTCTTTTTCATCCTGGTCCAGTTCTGCTATTAGTTCTTGTCTAAAATGAAGTAATAAAAATGTAATTGTCATTAATTTTCTATTTGTAAGATGATTTCATGTGTTTCAAATCAGTATTTGATTATCAGTCTGAACTCAGGGCTGGTGATATTTTGTGCACAAAAATTTAAAACCTTATTCTTTACTGTAGTCTGTGGAAAAATTCTCTTCCAAATCAAATCCATATTTAAACTTTACAATAGCTGCTTGCCATAGCCTCAGTCTCTGAAATTGTCCCTTACATAATGTCTTTCAGGTGTAATTCTACAGAGCACAGTAAAACAGCTAAGGATCCACACAGAATTTCATCAATTTACTCAACTCTAAATTTGCTGAACTACATGCGTATTTAAAAATTCTAAAGGCAACTTGAAAAGACAAAATTGCAGTAATTTTGGTAACTTTTCATTGAAGTGCTGTTTTCTATCTGGACTTCAACTTCTTAAAGCAGTGGAAAAGCGGAATCAAACAAATTATTTCTGCAACTGTCATTTCACTTAATTTATGCCGTAAGTGCTCAATATGTTTTTTAGCAACAATTTGAGAGGAACAAACACACTGATAAACTTACTATAAATTATCATGTAAAACTGATGTAGCAGTTTGTTTTACTATTTGTTTATGAGGTGACAAGAAGGCAAGCTGCCAGCAACATTTTAGCAACAAAATAGTAGAGGAGAAAGTTCATGTTAATTAATTGTTGCCATATGGTCTGTAATTACAGTTAAAGAAAACTTAATCATTCTATAAAGACTGAACTAATAACCACTTCAACCAGCATTAAATTCATTAATCACAATATTGTTTTTTTGTTTTAACACCTATGGGCAATTATGTTCCAAGAAAAAAGCAGTTTGGGAGAAACACGTATGCAGACTTCCTAGGAAAAAAGATAAAGTAGGAATCTAAAGGTAAGAAGTCAACAGTTTTGAAACAGAAATACATTTTAATGTAACTTATTGACTTTTAGAGACAATGGAAATAAAATCAAAATGAAGATCTTCACGCCAGCTTCAGCATCTCCTCATGAAGTCTAAAAATTCTAACTGCACTTGAAAACTAAGGATGATAAGCTGAAAGCAAATAGATGATAGGTCAAATCTCACAGTAACTTTTTCCCCTATTCTGCATGCTATTTCTAATGTAGAAGATGTTTATATACACATTTTTCCCATTAGCTGTTCCACAAACACCAACGCAAGCTCCTCATTAACGACTGCCTGCCTGCAGTGGTTCAGACACTGGTGGGTAACAAGCTGGTTACTTGGTCTAGCATGGGAGTATATATGACCTCTCAGAGCTACACCCAAGCATCAGGAAACAGAAATGATAAGAAGCAGAACTGAAGTTCTGAAACAGCTATAACTTTGGCCTTAATCCAACATTACAGGCAGTTGCTTCACTTATAGGCAAACAAAATCTAAGAGGAAAGAGTTTATTTCTAGTGCACAAGGTACATAATGGATTTTAAGTAGTAGGTCCTACACCCCCAGTAGAAAAAAATAAGATGCGTGTTAATAATATAATTGTAAATGCGATGCTTGAAGTCAGATATAACTGAGTAAAATGAGTAACACTGACATATTACTCAAAATTCTATAATCCACTAATCAAGTGGTTATCTACAAACTAAAATTAAAATTCTTTTACAGGACAGTATTGGAAATAAAATTCCAACATTCCTTGATAGTCCAGATTCTTCATTTGAGATGACACAAATATTACTAGCATGTTAAATACACAGATGTGCCACAGACTTTGAAGTAGGATTTGTCTAGAAGATTCCTGATATTGATTAAAACTTTCAGTCACCTGCTCTAAGCATCTTACCTGTACTGAAAGCTATCTATTTCTATAAAATGTTACTTCATAAAGCCAGAAATAAGTTACAGATAACAGACTTTGTGTGAAAGAAACATACAGAAGAACGGAAAAGGTTAAACACATTTAACTTACTTCCTCTGCAACAGCAATGCAATTTCTGTCTGAACTTTCATATATTCTTGTGCCATTTTGCAGTGCTGTTCAAACACAGCCATAGATTCTTTGGAGTTCGGGCATGGTGCTAGAGGCTGAAAATAAATCAGACATGTTAAAAACTAATGAACTGACATCCTAGTATACAGTGTGTTAGAATGTCTCTGCAGTGTATTTATAACGGCTTTTCAAAACCAGTAAGCTTTTAAAAATAAGTGTTAAACCATGCCCTGGAAAATGTTACTGCAATGATGTCAAAGTTGACTTAAGCCCCAATCTACATTTATTGACCCAATAGTCTCTATATCACAAAAGTCAAAGTAATATTTAATTCCACACACAATAAATAAAGTGCATACAACAATTTAATTCGGTAACACTCAGCAAATAATGTCTTATTTTGACAGTCAAACTCAGCTTACATTTGGTTTTAGGGATCATGTTTCCCAGGGTTTGTTTTTAATAGCTTGATCAAATCTGAGTCAACCAATCTCAGATTACATAATATATTTTTTTAGCCTTGGTCAAAAGTTAGACAGACTATAAACACAGGTAAATATGTAGCACTATATTTTGCAGGCCAAAATTCACACATTAGAATAAAATAAAAGATAAAGAATCTAATAAAGCATGTATTTATTACCTGTAATTGATGATCTAATGTAAGATATGCCATTGGGATGGAGTTATCTGACCCATTGGTCTCTGTAACAATACCAAGAAAATGTTAATGTATTTTGAGAGCTAGTTCTCTTCTTACAGGACAAAACCAAGAATTCTAAGTAATTTCACAATATGCAGTCTGAATGTGGAAAGGCAAATGGTAATAGCAGCGCTCCAATCCCAAGGCAGATGAATCATTTTTTCTGATAAAGAACTTCAAAAGTATGGTCTGTCACACCAAGAAGGAATAAAGATTAATGTTATCAGCCTACACTTCTAAAAGCCATGTAACAGCATACAGATTTCTTAAATACTATTTTTATACAGTTTGCAATCATGCTATTTATAAAAAAATTGTCATTTCATTCTTGTTTATGAAAGATCAGCCAGCCAGCCCATGCATCTAATGATTTTAAAATTAGAAGCTGTGCAAATCAGTTCTGCCAAAACAAAATAAGCACAACCTCCTGCTCAGTTTTGAAACCTTCCTTACAGCATGCTCTAGGGCATCTTCTCTGCTCTGTAGAGACACTTGTCAGTAGCAAGGAACCCAGTAATCAATTTCCTGGGCCTGGCTGCTCTCCTCTTGCATTGCAATTACTCTGTATTTCTCTAGTTCTTTCATTCCAGATTAAACATGGTTCTGAATTCTTACAGATTCTATCTTTTGGTAGCCCACAATCTGGGGATCACAGGGCTACTGTTAAGCTTTAAAAGATGCAGGAGTAAACACACATGGAGAAACTACTGATTTTATAGCTGCGTTATTGCTACTAGAGGATTACATGGAGGAGGGTAGGTGGGAAAAAAAAGGGGCTGCTTACCCATACCCCAATAGCACCTGCCACAGAGTAGTCGTGGTAGAGAAACTAAGGTGTTGCCCTCAAAGACTATGCTATCTCCAAGAGCAGCTCCAAAAGGAAACGGAAATAAGAGGGTAGAAATGAAGAAAAAGTGGTTAAGTGTACGCTTGTAAGGACACTGGAAGGTGGTACCAAAAAAAAAAAAAAGAAAATAAAACGAGAGACTTCATCACCACAGTACCTTAAGTGAGAACAGTATAAAAAGTCCTTCCCTACATGAGACTATTACCATATATGGAATACTTTTACAGCAAAGGAATTACTGTAATGCTTCAAATATATCAATACATGCAAAATACTTCAAGATGACATTCCTGAGCCTTTCACCACTGCGTCACAGAACTGTAACCCTGCCTGCGATTGACCAGATTTGGCCGCATCCCGATTTTATCATTTTGCCTCATTAACTTCAAAACATACCCTCTCCTACAGAAAACTAAAATTATTTCTCTCTTTAGAAATTCAAACAATTCTTTGTTCATGGACTGCATAACCTAACAAGAAAAAAAAAAAATATGTGGCACATTCTGTATTTACCTGAGTGTAAGGTGTGTGATTTCTGTGGGTCAGAAAACGGACCTTTTAGCTCCAGTGCAGTGCTGCATATAAGGTCAAAGACTTGAGGCAAACTGTCTTTACACTTGCATAAGGTCAGCAACTTTCAGTTCCCAATGAACTATTGACTGTGTAAGAGCTTGCTGCCACATAAGGCACGTAAGTGCTCGCTGCCTGAAGGAACACAAGACCCATGCTACACAAAAGAGGGAAGAGGGTGGGCTGTAGCAGCGGACAGGAGTTTTGGGAAATTATGAATGATGAGGCATAGACTGTGATCAGGTAAAGTGACCATGGACAGAAAGAAAAAAGCACAGAAGCAAAATGCAAGAGTATGTTGCTCCCTCCCACTAAAACAGGGTGAGGAGAAAGAACACATCTTACATAATCATATTTGGTAAAATACAAGTGTGCACATATATACACACACACGTGTATATATATATGCTTGCACAAAAGTCAGCCCACATGAAAGTTTCCATTTCACAGTAGGTTACGGGAAAAGAATGGAAGAGTGATCAGCCAAAGATGATGCAGATCATAGGAAAAAGATTTCAAAATTTGAGGCAGGCACTGCGAGGTACCAGCTTGAGTTTAAGATTCAACATGTACATTCTAGTGACAAAAATGTAAGAAAAATTTGTGGGGAGCCACTGTTTTCATGCAGTACAGTATTGGTTCTTTTCATAATGGAGTGCATGATGACTTTTTAAATTAAATTGTACTACGTAAATTACATTTATTCTTAATGCAATTTCATAACAGAAGAACGGCGATGCTATGGAAATATCTACAATGCTCCTGCAGACACACTTACTTCAGTTCATTTAAAACCCAGTAAGATTGTCTGCATGTGTACATTCTGCCTAAGCAAAATTACAAGACAGATCAAAATAGAATTAACCAGCTGATACTCACCTACATAACATTTCACTCCAGAAGTCTGAGCAGTGAAAGCTTTAAGTGTGGATTCATGCTACAATTGCACAAGACTAAATACTCTAAAACCTCTTTCCTTAATTCCCCAAAACCACACTACAGTCAAAAAGCTCATGCTAAAAGACCTGCATTAAATACTACTAACACAGTATGTACAGTACTTTCAATGCAAAAAGCTTGCAATTTTATGTAACTTAATATAATTTGTATGCAAAAGTCCTTCAAGCCAGTGTGCAAAACAAAGCAGTAATGTTTTAATTAAAGCAGAACTAAAGTGGACTGCGACTTCCACTGCTTAATTTTATTAAATGTCTAGGCACACATCCCATGCTATATTCAAATAAATATTTTATATTTTTTAAAAGCAAAAAATTAACGAACGAACAAAGGAGTACCTGCATCATCGGGTGTCCATGGATTACGAGTTGGCTTTTCAGAGGTTGGTCCCGAGGTAGTGATCATTCTCACACTAGGACTAGATGATCTACTGCTGTTTCTACTCTCCTGAAGTAGTAAAATAAAATGTCAAAAGTTAACAGAAGATTTTTTAAGGCTTAAAACAAACAAACAAACAAACCAACAAACCAACCCAAAACAACAAAACATTAATAAAAGAAAACTAAATGTGAAGAAACCTGAACCTATAGTCCTACCAAATACTCCCTTCCACAAGCATTTACCCCGAAAGCTCTCCAGGTAGTCTGATAAACTTCACATGTTTTGCATGGACAATTCCATCTCCCTTTCTGCTTCATCTTTACCATAAAAAATAAATGGACATGATTTTACTATTCAGCATAATACAAAGCAGTGCTGAACAATATGTTTGAGATCTTTATATAAATGTGTGACACGATGCCTAGTCAATTTTACATTACCATTCAGTGAATTCTAGCAGCTTGATAACATTAGGAAGAAATGAAGTTTGTTTCCAGTGTTTAATCAATGAATGGAACTAAATTCAACAAAACAAATGCAGCTTAGTAACTATACTAGACTGCAGTATATGAATCTACAGTTTTCTTATGGTTCTTAAGTTAACTCAGGAGTTATGTGATTCATCTTCAGAAAACATGAAAACCAGTATTTAATCAATAAGGATCAAGAAATCAAAGCAATTAGAAAATAAGTACATTATTTATCACAAAGCAAATTAAGAACTAAAATAAAATTATGTAAGAAGTTCCTTTATAGACACAGCTTGACTCCTCCAATCCTTTCATATACCATAAGTGCAAAAACCTACCATGAAGGCTTTATTATTCTGCTGAGCTGCTTTTTCAGAATTATTAATTACAGTTTCTTGTATTTCACATACCCCCTTCACTGACATAAAAGTAACACAGTAACACCGTAAAGGACTTTAGACCACAAACCCCAGTGAGTTTTACAGAAAAAAATGAAGTAAAAAGATGCTATTAAAATAAAACTATTTTCAATATGGTATATTTATCATCAAATGATTAAAGATCCTATTTTTCAAAAGAACCACTCAAATATACGTTACCTAGAAACCATATTTCTTCATTACTCTGATTTTCAAATATCCTATTGCAATTTGACTTCTAAAAGTCAGGATTTCAGGCAACTAACAATCCAAAGAGTAACAAGATTTTACACACTGAAATATCCATTATTTCAACTGCATTATGCTTGTCCTGTAATTCTTATTAACCATTCAGTGTTTTATATCAGTAGCCAGAAAAAAGGCTATAAGTTATTGTAGAAATAATCCAATTGATGATATTATCAGGATGATGGGATCAGACATTTTCAGAAAGCTTTTGTCTTGGAGTCTTTGTTAACATCAAGCAAGCTTTAAGTTGCTTACTGTCACTGTCCTGAGATATGAAAGATAAACACACTCTGCTGATGTGACAGGTCAGAAGACAAGAGCATTTAACAGCGTGTAAGTCCTTTAAGCAAAGATTTGTTGGGTATCTACAGTTGACAGCAAAGGGCACCTGAAAAGTACTCTAGCTACAGTAACTTCTCAATGCTGTACCAGACTGTTTTGATTAAATCAACAGGAGAAAAACCCTTTTCCTTGACAACATTATTTGTACAAAACTACTAGAGAGAGATTAAAAAAAACCTGGTATCCGAAGCATATATAACAAGCATTGCAAAGTTCAAGGGAAGCTCCCCAAAGTGAGCACCTGTTAGATTACAGCGTTGAAGTGTGCGTTAAGAGAGCTGCTTTAGGCCTTCTAGACACCAGCCCCTCTGACAGGCAAACCAAAGCCTGTTCTTCAGCCATCAGCTTCTGCTACACTTTTACAGGTATCCTTTCACCCTTGCTTCCTCCAGGTGTCTCAATACACTCAGACTTGTTTTCAGGTTATTCTCAAGTAATTTTTGCCAGGCAACCAAACCCACATGACGTTAGCTTGCATCTCTCAGACTTCCAGGCTTGAAAAGCTGGCATATTCTGAAGAATAATCTTGCCCCAGTTTAATTTAAATGGGCAACCCAATTTAAAGAAACCATTGTTACTAGCCCTCCTCAGCTACAATTTATCTCACTGTGAAAGGGGAGGAAAAAAAAGTGTATCTGTGACCGGTTCTGAAAATGATGCAGACAGAATGATTCATCTGTATAATATCAGATCCCCTAAAATATCACACTTAGGCTGTATGCATGTGGGCATGTACATTCTAAGATTGCTTCTCAACTGTTCAATAAAGTATGTGCTTTTTTTAAATATATTTTTATTCCACTTCAAAGTAAACTGTAAGAGTTATGAAGGCCCAGCAACAGTTACTAAAAAAAAGCATGAAAGAGGAGATAGTTTGGTATTAACTGCAGTGCTGTGAAGGAGGATGTACCAAAACAACTAACCCAATAAAAGATTCACAGGCAAGGACATGGATACCTAACTAGACACCTCATTACAACCTGAAGTCCTTGAGTGATTTTATGTCAAATAATCTCAGTATCTGCACAAAATACCAAATACTGTAAACTCTATTCAGTGTAAATAGCAGGTTTCCTGTGTTCCTTCAAGCCCCTGAAAGTTTTTATGGCTGCAGTTCAGAGTCTGCACATCTGCTTTTGTGTTACAAAGGTGTTCAGGTAGGAGCAGCAGTGCTGGACAGGTGACACAACACGATGTTTTAAAATGCAGGTACACAGAAATAGAAATGCAGAAGAAATAATTCAGCGCAAAAAAAAATTTAGGTGGAAAAAATGAATCATCACATGGATGGAAACAAATGGAAATGTAGCATTTGACTGGACAGAGACAGTTGCATCAGTGCTGCTCAATGTCACTTGGAGTAATGTCCAGTTTAACGCCACCAAGCACTAGAGTCTGTGAAAAATCAAACTTAAATACGTTCTCAGCACCAAACTGCTCCAAAAGCTGATTCAATGACAGAAAACCTTTGGCTTCATATATTTTTCTGTCCAAACTGTTGATGTAAAAGGCTCAGTGGAATAGTAAAATCATCTGCAAAGCACTATTACTGTCTGCACTTGAGAACATGAGTAAGAGCAATGGTGGAAAAAACCTTAAGTGTCTCAACAGCATAAACCCCAGTAATAACCAGCCACAAAGCCACCGCAAAAAAATTTCTTCTAACAGTACACAGAAATAAAATACACACACTATCAGAAAACATACGAGAAGGTCAGATTAAAACAGACCAGCAGTTAAGTAGGGAGACGAGAGTCTTGGTCCACCCTTTCAGGTAAGCAATCCAAACTATGGTATATTTATCACTAGCAGTATATTGTTGGTATTATTATGACAATATGTTTTTCTCCACCTCAAAAAAAAAAAATCAAAAAAGAAATCCATTCCAAACTAGAAAAATCTTCCTGATTAAATAATAAATAAATAAATAAAAATTAGTTACAACAGACTCGTTCTCTATCAACACAGCAGCAATTTTCAGGAAAATCACATTTAATAAAAAGATTTTTGATCAGCTTTCGTGTGTCAATAAAATATTTTAAAAAAAAAAAAAAGTGGCACCACTGCAGTCCTTTAATGTTGAGCGTGATAGAGGCTTACAAGGCTCGTGTGCGGGAGTGGAGGCACGCAGTGCGGTGAAGAAGGATGTTTGCACTGAAGGGAGGGAAGGGGAAGAGGATATTCGCATTAGACAGGATAACCTATATATGGTCTGGTGTGTACGGGGAGACAGGATAAACTCACCAGAGCTACACTACTCACAATTTTTCTGCTCTGGTTAGTAGATTGCCTACATGGATGGCATTTCAAGATCTTAAATAACTTCAAGGCAATGCGGTTCAAGGCTACAGAAACCCACAAAGTGTCATCTTAAGTCTTTTGCCACAATTACATCGTGCTTGCTTTTTTCATTTTTTTTCCAATTTTTTAAAAATATACAAATCTATGTACATCAAAAGTGAGCATTATTTTCAGCAGACTTTTCTATTTCTTCTCACACTAAAAAAGGGATGAAAATACATTATTCGTTTAAACGAACATTGCAAAAATTTCTTCCCAAGAGTGTTTTTCATGCCTGCTAAAATATTAAGTTTTCTAGATTTTATCAGAACATTTCAAAACCTGAAAGATAGAAGCATATAATTGTAATTCCTATGCTTAGATTTCCAATATGTACACATCAGAAGCAAGAAAACAGGATGTGACGCTAGTACTTTTATAGACCCTCATCATAAATCAGTGAGGTAAACAAAAAACCTTTTCTGCATCCTTTTAGTCACAAGAACAATCTAGCTAGAACATCCAGACAAGCAGCAGAATAGCTTTCAAATAAAGAGTATTATAATAGTTATTAAAATATAAAGTAAATGCTGATGTTATATATTTTAAAATATTAACTATTCATTAAAATTAACAATGAAAAATTAAGAATAAAAAAGCTATAATTAAATGTATTCATACATCAATCAGTGCCATTTGGTATAACTGATGTACTGTCACATTTTTTTCCTTATGTCTTGCATAATTTTGGTGCTACAATTAACTGAATAGGGTAACTTATTTGACCAAATTTTGCAGCTGCATTTCTTTCTAACAAACCTGTATCCTCTGAAGATATTAAAATGTGTTTAGGACAAATTCCTTACTTTCTGATAGCTGTACACTGTAAATTCTAATAATAACTGGGGAATTGATGAGGTTTCTGTGGCACCACACTCCACAGAAATAAAGAAGGATCAAATGTTGACCTCCTGAAAACTACATGTATTTTACCCAAAATTATCATGTATTTTAGATTACTGCAGAAGGTTGTTTAACATGGAAACCCGATTAACCTGATGAATATTCTAAGCTCTGGTTTTCTACATCTAAATAACAGTAGGGATCTCAAAATTGCCAATTCATACTAATGACCAAATAGCCTCTGTGAATTACTGAAACAGACAACAAAGCAATTAAAAAAACCCAAACCAAACACATCTGAATGAAGCATTAGCTGTACTTTTTTCACTTAAAGTTTTCTTAGTTCAATTATTCTTAGCTTAACTTCAATTTTATGAACTGTACCACTGTGTCTGTTACCATGGCAGTTACAATACCAGATAAGAAGTTATGTTGTTATAAAATATCCTATTGAGACAGTCTTTTTTTAAACAAAACTTTGTGACAGCATCCTGTAAACTTTTCACAAGAAATGGAGAGATATACTGTAAATTACAATTCAGGGCACAGAGATTGATAATAAAAACATTTATAACAATGATGTACATGCTTTTTATTTTTACGAAAAAAGTGAGTCTCATGTATGTATAACTGCTTCAGAAAATTGTAAGTAGCAATTACAATTGTTTCCTACAGGGAGAGAGGTGAAGAGGCTTTCCTGCATAACATCTGCCCTTCACCAAATTAAGTGGTAGACAAAAACTACGTATACATAAAAAAGTAAGAGTTACACAGAAATCACTTCTCATCTAAAGCTCATTCATTAGATTATCCTCATGGAATCTCATTTAAATACAATACAAACGACATTACAGTCTGCCAAGCTTCCACATCATTTCTACGAAAGCATCAAAGGTGAAGATTTCCAGACCAATCTCCCTGTACAGATTCAGTGTTGACTTTACTGAAAGATAAGAGACAAGAAAGACATTACCTGACTGGACTCTGTTCCAGCAACGCTAAGATCTTGAATGGATCTACGCCTCTGCTGTCCGTTTCCTGCTGGGAAAAAAACAAAACAAAAACAAACCAGTGAAATCTATTCAGAACAAAATAAGAAGGGTGCGACTGTTGCAGAGGAGCTTGGAATTTGTACAAATCCACAGAGAGAAAGTGAGAGAGGGGGAGAGAGAGACAGCTGCAGAATTTTAACTCAAAACATGCTGGCTTGTCAACAAAAAGTATACCCTAATACAATAACCACTCCTACCACACGAATAGCTGCTGCAGTCTACTCCACCATCTTCTGTCACATGTATTTGGTCAGGCTTAGTACTCAGGGCAAGAGCTGATGACGACATCTATTTCAAGTGCGTTACGTTATGGGGATTTCTAAAACCTAGACCGCAAAGATAACAGGCTGCCAGCTTTAACCTGTTGCTCTTTGGCATGCTTAAGGAACACAGCAATGACTTCTGCCTGCATGCCGCTCCCCTCACAAAAATTAAGCAGCGAAAACGGTTCCTTCTGGTCTTTGCTCCCTTCTAAGTCCTATATTCATGCTCCAAGAAGTGTGAAAAGGGGACTGCTTGGCTGAATCACATCTCACCATCAACCTACTGAGCACAATGCTGTAATCTTTTCCTTTTCCCCTTCCACCTGTTAGCAATTATCAACCAGTGACAGCTACATAAAACAGTTTAAATTTTCACACTGACACGCAATCAGAGGCATTTCCAGGAAACAGTCTCCTTAAAAATAAAAGGAGATTATGCAACAGAATTCCCCTTGCTACTTTGATTTTTATTACGGCGACTGTTTATAGTGTCTCTTGAGAGCAGGTCAGCTGTCCAAAAGGAAACACCAAAACGTTCTGAGTAACAGCTGACAATGCTCAAAATTCTTGCTCTTAGCTCTGCATTACATAACTTTTCTGCTGGACGGGAGCATCCGAAACATGTACTGCAGCCGTGGCAGCCCCTCGCCCAGCGACCCTGCACGCAGCAACCAACCCAGCTCTAACAGGCATCGCATTTTTAATCTTTTAGATACTTCCTATCCAGAATCACTTCCATATGACTCCGCAGCCTATCATGACAGGTGCTTTGATTTGCAACAGTTACTATTAAAACATAAGCCTATTCAACAGCAATCAATACATTTAATGGAATCATACTTTAGACTTTTAAATACAGATACTGTTACATGTAGGAACACATTACCACAAACCAGCGATACAAAATTCTTAGTGTCACTTTAACAATTTGTGATGACATTTTTGTAGTCTAAAATTTAAAGAGTACTATCAGAAACAAGCGTATGAGAAAATCAAAAAACATTCTGGAACAGAAATATATTTCTTTGCTCTGACTACAAATAAATCTGAATTGCAACTTCTCTGCGGTCTTGATCTTTTGCTTCTGAAATTCAGGCTAAGTATATACTTACCTAAACAACAATGTCTATGTTACGTATAATACTCTGATATTAGAGATCGTTTGAATGACAAATCTACATAAAAAATTCTGAACTTGTTCATTTCCGGTGAACTTTTTCATTATTTTATCATTTAGCAAACAAGATATACATTTAATAGAATTCTGCGCTGTGGATACTTCATCTGGCTGCCACAGCTCATCTCAATATTCAAGATATGGGTGATCCACCCATGACTAATACAAAATTATGTGCACATTTCATTCAACAACACTGTTATAAAATTAGCTCAGCTGAAATAGGCTTGCAAAAATATCTGAAATTCTCATTTCAGATTAGCAACATTTGTGAATTTAAAGAACCCAGGACATGTGTTGCTGAGATATTAGACATGGCTGCCAAAAAGTTAAAATAATCAGGGTGGGGTGCAAGAAAGAAAAGGAAATGCTTTGGGGGCAGGGGAGGGGAGGTGGGCGAAGGAGGGGCCAAAATTACTGTGTTGTAATAAATGAATACCTTTAAATGAAATATCTTCATATTAGTAGCATGAGAGAAGAGCAAGCTCTATTAGGCAATGCCATTTTAATTAGTATAACTACTGCAGACATCTGGCAAATAGACAAAGCAGAAACAGACTACGAATCAACAAATACTTATTGCTCCAGATTCAAGGCAAATTTCAATTGCAACATTATACAATACATCATTTTTATTTGAAATCACAGAATCCTAGAAATGATCACTGCTACTTATCTGCGCTCTCCTTTCACAGTTTTGATTTTGGTTTTACCTCTATGTCTACCTAAATTATTTTTTTTCCTCATTACATAAACTAAGAGATTTGCAAGTGCACAGAAGATATAATACGGCAGCTTGAGGCACCGTGTCAGGATTTCAGTGGTTTACAGGAGTTTAAGATTAAAAAAAAGATGATCAAACATCATAAACATATTTCCTGGCCTCAAAAAAACTCAAAAAATCCAACAACCAAATACATTTCACATACCCGTTCTTTATTTTCTACAATGAAATTCAAAAGGAACAGGAAATTTCTACCTTGCCTTGCCCTATGTACTCCAGAGAAGCCAAATTCTATGACTTCTTAAGGCTTCTGATCACTCCCCCTGCCAAATATTCAAGACCAGCCAAGAACTCTTCTCCCTGCCCTTTAGGAGATATTTGCATCTCCTTTTACACTTTCCTGTTTGTGCAGAGTACTCTCTCTCCCTTGCACCTACAAGACCCAAACTTCTCTCACAGCGCAGGATGATCAGGGAACATAACAGCACCAGAAGACATTTTAAAGTTAAAACATGGGTCTGAATTCCAGAAGAATGAAGTGATCTGGAGAGACAAAGGTGGGATTTCTGGCTTTTATTGATTTTAAAAGTAGACAGAAAATTTACAGACCTAAAGTATGTGTAATTCCTATCCACTTTCTACAGACACTCAACGAAATGTGTCTATTCTGAGTAATCATTTATGCAGTGTCAATGCTATAAAAATTTTAATGCGGTAGCACAGTTTCAGATGACAAAATTACAACGGCAAATGCAGGCTATATGCATGAGATGTCTAACGTTGCCAGTGAAGAAAAGGCTGTACTTGAAGGTGTATTTGCAAGATGCTGTTTAATTGGTTTGTATCAAAAAAGTGCTCTGATTATTTTTCTTGATCATATTACAAATTATGCTTAGATTTTTTTCTGTTTCTTTAAACATATACCTACTTAAGCCTTCTGTACTTACTAGGGTTTTTATTTTTCATGTATATATATATATAAATATTGGTGCTTATTACCTATACTACATATTTTATATACTATAAATTGAAAACCAGCCAACTAAAAGATAATACTTCACTTTGCCATCTGGTTGCAGAACACCACGACTAAAAACTCTTTTGCCAAGTTGTTACACCAAAACAGAATAAGTTGATCCCTTTTTCAGTTTCTAAGTTTTGTAAGCTAGTAACACAAAATAGCACCTTAAATGAAAGGACATTCTAAACAGATTTAAATAATGGTGAACAGAAAAAAGATCAAATAGATATTTAAAAAAATCCAGTTCTGCCAACATTTTACCTTCAACTGATCAAAATTTGCATTTTATGACCTTGGTAGCCTATCAGTTCATAGATGAAAAGCAGCTGAGGCAACACATTACGAAAACCCCCAATGATAGCAGATGTAGTACTCATACTTCTAAAATAACCCTGCCCCAAAGCAGCTGACTCATGGTAACATGCCTGTGTGGTGCCTCCCCTCTCTGGAAAGCAGCTGCTTTACCATGTGCTCAGCAGAACTTCAGGCAGCAGCAGAGATTAGGTTGGCACTTGTGCTGCTCCAAGGAGGAAGATAAGTTGCTTGCTTCACTAATAGACATAACTCAGGGAAGATCAGCGGAACTGGGTATGTGGCAGTAGCGCTAAGGAACATAATGGGGTGGGATTGAGATGGAGGTGCTCCTCTGGGGGTCTTGGAAGTATGAATAAAAGGGGAAAAGCATGTTAAAAAGGCCAAGGCTGAAAGCCTCGTGCTGAGAGAGTAAGGAAAGGAGAGGTGAGAAACTGGTAACACTACACTGTCTCTAAAAGAATAACTGAGCAATGTATTTATGAATAACTGCTTTAAGTATACAGAAAAATATAATTTAATGGGCTGATGATCACATCCCTGCCACATAACTATTAACCTCTTTTTTCTGGCCTTGGGATTCTTACGGAAAAGCTGTTCTGAGAACCAGAAAACTTTTAATACACAGCCCACACTTATCTGCAGACAATTTACATTTTTTTTTCTTTTCTGTAGTGCCAGTACCGTCTCTTAATTTATGTAGTTCTCTCTTCCTAGTCTTTGGCTGCAAATTCAACTATAGAAAATAATTATTCATTTCTCAGGTTTCATTCTGTGGGCTAAAAAAGTTATGCCTTCACACTCTTCTTTTTACTGTCCATACCATCCTAGTAGCTCTTCTTGCTAATATTTCAGAGCACACATTCCTTTTATACAGCTGTTCAGAACAGTATGTTGAATTTCTGATGAAACCTCAACAAGGTCCTATAAGTAGCATTAAGACTTACTTATCTTGCCTGGAAATGAACTCCTAAGATTTCAGTTTTTCACAGCTGCATTACATTAGTGGCTTATACTACCTGGGATTATTAACCTGCATGCATCTGCTAAGGTCCCATGTTATCTTATTAAAAGAAATTCTTGCTAGTGTATGACCCACAGTGCGTGACCCTGGATTTCACCCTATTTCTATTTTTTCTCCCCAGTTTCAACCAAATTCACTCTATGTGATACTCTAGTCCTCCTCTATATGAATAGTTGCTTCTGATAAAGCCTTAACATTAAATTTCATTATTGCTTATGTAAGACTTAAATACTTTAAGAGTAAATTTTGAGAGAATTCATTATTATACTTGCTCCAATCCCATACCTTCTTTCATTTCTGCAGGTTGCTATTTTTCTTGTATCTTTTTCCAAATTTGCCTTGGAATTCCCATCTTGTCAAATTCAATTATAATCATCCAGGTAAAGAACATCTAATTGACTTTCTCTGCCTAAGTAAGTAAAACCAGTACAGCTGATTTTGTGAAAACAACATGGCATCCCATTTCACTGTCTAATTATTTTCCAAAAGTTTCAAGGTTTATTGGAAGCCTCAGTGGTGTTACATGCAGCAGACTGTGCACAGACCAGAGGCACTCAGCTTCTAGAGTTCATTTATGAGGCTCTCATATGTTGACACTGCAAAACTTGATGGATCTCTTCACTTTCCTTGCTCTCTTAGGATCTTCATTATGTCATGGCAGGCCAGGACCGTTTGAAAAATTACAGTGGAAAGCTACACTGTAAACTAATACACAAGTAAACTTTCTAACTGATTTGTTAGCCTTAATGCCAAGTAAGTTTTCTTTTCATGGGTAGTACTATTGTTCTTTGGAATCTGTTTAGTTTCTTTTTTTATATTCTGTGTCTTTATATGTAACCTTCAATAAAGTTATTTATAAAATAAAATTGTTTTACAAAATAAACTTTTGTAAAATATTATCTTTTGCATTCTACTTTAAAATACCAAAGAATGTCAAGATTTACAAGGAAACTTCCTCAGATTACACATATTTAGCATAGGGTGTCTACAGTTTTTAATGTAGCTCAGGACTAGTGGTAGATAGTTTTTAATGTAGCTCTAGACTAGCGGTAGATAGTATTACTTGCATCTACTGCATCTGACAAATAATTTTGAAGCAACTTGCATACTGCTAATGATATACCAGTTTGGGACTGATTATACTTATTTTCAAGGCTTTGAAGGAAATAAATCCACTTTAACTGTAAAAATAAAAAATAATAATAAAAAAAGAATGCAAAAGGAAAATGATATGCTGCTAACTAAATACAGACTTGGGATATACAAGAATTATTCACTTATGCCCCAACTTAAATTATCAGTTATGGTGCCTCATTATACTGATTTTCTTCCTGACAGAAGCCTCTCCTAGTAATTCTAATTTGCATTAACACAACAGAAATACCTCATGCAGACACATTTTAGCTCTAGAAAACTGTAGTCAAGAATTACATGGATTATGAGTTAATTTATTTAATCACAAGTATCACGCAAATCTGAAGTTCTACGTGTAATGTATTTAAATTTTTTGTTCTATCAGTATTTGATTAAAAATGGATGCTTAAACACAACAAAGATCAGGGCAAGATAGTTACCCAGAGAGGCAATTTTCAACCTAAGTCTGTTTTCACCAACTGTGGTATTGCAATAAATCACTGCATGTATAGTTCTGCTCTACAAGACAACAAGAAGATCAGAAAGGAAAAAAAACATTCATCAATAAAAGTAAATCTGAGCTAGAAGACTGAATCCTTTACTGATAAAAATAGGTTTATAGTGAAATATCATGCTTCTCTTCATAGAGACATTATTGAAAAAAATTACTGGTATAATTCCTAGTTCTACCCTAGAGCAACTGGAGCAAGAAGTATTTTAGCAGTCTGATCATTATTCCGGCATCTTAACCAACTGACCCGTTCACCTGGTCTGCGATACCTGGTATGATGATCTCAGGGACATCCAGTATGTTGCCAAATGAAGCAGTTTTACGATGGCCTCGTTTAGGTTTGGAATAGGCTGAAAAAATACACATATACAATACACATGCAAAACACTAAAATAGCAATAGCAAAATTATTAAATTCCTAATACTGCATTTTTCAGAAACTTGGTTAAACTATAGTTCATGCAAAAATGTCATGCAGAATAAACTGCATTGCCTTCCACTCATGCTTACACATAGTAAAGCAACTGTTAAAAAGCAAAAAATGCAGAACTAGCCATCATTACAACACTGTGTAATTAGTTATAGTTAGCAACACAAAAGTCAAACACAGAAAGCAGCATGGCAATAAGGAAGGGAAAACCAAATGTAATTATCCAAAAAGAGAACATATTAAATTATTTCAGATCATCTGCATATTCAGAATAAATTCTCGATTGCCTGAGTTTATTTAACATTTTCTATTTAGTGTTGGGTACTAACTATTTATAAATAATATTAATAGTTGGGTACTTCTCTTTCTTTAGATTACCTCATTTTAAATGAAATCTCATCTGTCTCTGCAAAAGCACATACTCTAATTACACTTGATAGTAATTCTTGCCTTCCACTCTTTTGACCTATTAGTGAAGATTTTTTGTTTTGTAAACTGGGTATCACTAGCAACCTTTTAATTTTTGAATGATGTTCAAGAAACATCATCTACTCTGTAATAAAATTTAATAACACATTTTTTTTTGTTTTACTGCTTGTATAGATCAAGATAAATAGCTCCCATTTAAAGTCTGAATACATCTCCCAAAATTAGAACGTTGCAGCGTATCCATCTCAAACTTAAGTAATGGCAATGTGCATTATGCAATTTACTTTTACACTTAGCAATAGATGGAACAGGAAGATAAATAATTCTTGATCTGATTTAACAACAGCTCAATACTCTCCCAACCACACAACTTTTTTTTTCTTTCCTCAGGTTCACAGCATATTATTTCTGTCACACAGCTAACGAGAATTAAAAAAACCCCAACAAAGCAAAATCAATAGAGTGCTGTTTCAGCTCTTTTTGAAAAAGTTATAGTCCGATTGGGTTTGACCTCATTTCTAATAGTCCACTAAGGCCTGAAGTGATTTCTTAAAAATCCCCTCAATCTAGTATGCTCAGTACATAATTTTGTTTCAAGAAAAAGAAACCCTACAGCAATTAAAAATAAATAAACAAACTTCAGCATATTCTTAAATAATAATTACTACTCAGGACAATGTACTTAAGGAAGACAAACCAGGAAAATTAAAAACTCACACAAAGGAGGGCTAGGTTATCTCCACTAAGGTAAAAAACTTACATTGAGTTTAGAGTGTCAGTGACCAAAGTGAGTCCTGACATATTTGAAAATAAAACTAGCATGTTGTTATTATCAGGTAAGTACACAGCTGCCTTCTGTGTTAGGAAACCCTTAGAAATATTCATGGTGAGATCTGCTACACAATCATCCAGTCAAAGACTGACAATACAAAAGACAAATCTTGAAATAAGGCTTTAAAATAAGAACATAAAAGTAGAAAGTGTTTTTAGGCTATGATAAATATTATTTAATGAGTAACTTCAGTATTTAGTAAAGCAAGATTCTGAAGTAATCATAATACAGCAAAGGACAAAAATAAAATAGTTGTGGTGCACAGGAAAGCCAGAATATGATGTATATTTCCTTATTACTGCTTCTTGATTAGCATAATTTTCCGATTGGTAGGAAAATACTAGAACAGCTAAATAACCCTGGACTAACCAAAGAGATTTTGTTTCTTATTCTGTGGTTATATACCATAACAAAAAAAAGTTTCATAAAAGAAATTTATCACCCGGAGTTTGCATAGATTAATAAACAATGTATTTGATGAAGAAAAGAGACAAGAAAGTGTTTGCCAAGGATACACATTTTTATTAACTTGCTCTTCTGGGAAGAATAAAGATTGTTTTCACCATAAAAGCATGTACTTATACTTACACATCAATTCCAATTCACTCATGGATTCAATGTTTAGACACAACAGCTTATAAATATCTGAAGCAAACCTGGCAAAACACCTGTAGGCTTTGTTTTTAAACAAAAGATACCCATGCTTTGTTAATCTGACCACTAAAATATTTAACTATGTTTCTTTTTCTGAAATCTGTCAAAGTGAACTTCAAAACTTATCTGGGAACATGCTGAACTTTAAACCCACCTCGATTCCAAAATAATATAAGAACCTTGAAGGAAATGTTATTTTAGAAATAATTTACCCTAGCAGAAATTGAATAACACAATTTCAGATACAAAGGAGAAAGTTTTGCATTTGAAATACGATTGATATTTAGAAGTCTCATAATGATTTTTTTTAAGAGCTGAAAGACTAATTCAGCAGAAGTAATCTCTTCTACAACCTTAAAAGTATCCAATTTAAATACTCAACTTTGTCAAGCATACAACCATGAATGAAGCCATTTTTCCCCACAATTAATAAAGGACAATGAAGACAACATGAATAGTGAATGGTATTAACATTCTGTACGACTATGCACATTTTGCATATTCCTTTCTCCTTTCCCTCCTTTCAATTCCTTATTCTATCCCCCAAACATCCTTTAATTTTACCTGTGATAGAAGCTATTCTTGCTTCTATTTCAGACATATCAGCACTCATCCTTTTGGCTTCTCCTGAAACAACGGATGACTGTGGTCGTGCACGAACATCTGACAAGCTCTCCACACTGCTCCCACGAGATGGGGGTAAACTCAAGCGGCCAGCATCACCCTGTTTCAAAAGTTACATTTTTTAAAAGAAAAAAAAAAAAAAACAAACCTGCAGAAGCCCCTCCATAATACACACGGTATGTAGGTTAAAACCTATTTCTATAATGTGCTGGTTAAAAGTGACAAGATTTAATATTTATAATTCAATAAATGGTAATAATATAGCTATTAGTTTCAGGAATTGAATATCTGCAACATTCAGAAAAATCTAACTTTATGGAGATAAAAATAGAGTAGAATTAGGCTGATATTGTCACAAGAGAATCTTCGTATTTTTTCACCCTACTTGAAAACAAAACATAGTATTTTCAAAATTCATATAACTTTAATCCTTTCACATTATACTAATACTTTCATTCTAAATCAAGGCAGTAATTTTCAAACATACATTTTATATATATATATATATATATATATATATATATATATTTTTAACTTAAGGAATCCCTTTAAAATTAACTGGGTTTTTTATTTCATTTGAGATGATATTAGAGACTTCCAGCTTACCTTTTTGAAATCATTCACTACTTTTCATTACTTTTCATGTTCTTTTCTTATAACTAACTGGCTCCAATTTTGTAGTATTTTTGAAAGATGTTACAGCACTTTTGTCCATCTTTATGGTTCAAAACTGCCCATATTGGCTTACCGGCTGCTTAGCTGTATTTTTCATTTGTTGTGCCAATTTTGACTCCAAACGTTTAATAGTATCATTTGTAGAAGCTCCTTGGAAGTCACTTGGTTCCATGTTAGCATCACTCTTATTACTTGTGTTCGTAGAAGTGATGTCCATGAATGAACCTAGAAATCAGTAACAGGGAAAATATTTGACAATTTCCATTAAAAATACTAAAGTACATCTTTTCACTTGAGCATTCTCAGAAGCCTAACTCTGCTTTAAAGCATGACTTCTGAAAACTTTTAACGAAAGGCAAGCTGCAAGACTCTAATAGATCCATTAATGTAAAAAGAGTAAAAAAGAATACATGAGTAAGTACTATAATGACATTCCAAAGTCAATCTTTAGCTCGCTCTCAAATTGTTTTGGTAGATGCTATAGTAACAACACAACCAGCAATCTAATTCACAATTAATGACAAAGTCCACCGTTAAACATAAAAGAGTACAAATACCTGAAAAATAAAAGGCAATACATATTCACAGTTTCAAGTGGTAAATTGGATCTTGAAGTCATGTGCTGAGGGGTGGAAAACAGCCAGCAGAGTCAGCACAATGTTACAGATGAAAAGATTTTGAAATATATAGGTCACTAAGTTGCAAAATAGCCAAGGAAACTTCAACCAAAATGAAAGCAATTTGTCTGGAGACGAAAAAAAAACCAAACACAACCATGCAGTGGAAAGTAAAGACACCTACGATTAAAAACAACTGAAGTGGGAAAACTGTACACTAAAAAGTGAGAAGACCAAATAATTTTTATTTTCTATTATTAAAACAATTCCTCTGAGGGCAAGACTACCTGAAAATCTATCCTGCAATTTGTTCCTTTCTCCTTTCTAGGGATTTCCTTGCACTTAACATTTATTACTGCATTTCCTGCATCTGAACCAAAAATGACTGCAAGTTTTAATTGTGGTGAATATAATTGAAAGCCGGTGCAGTTTTCAAAAATGGCAAAAAAATTAAAAATGCCAACTCCTAAACACTGCATGTGAATGAAATTGTGTCAACTGCTAGCAACCTTCATTGGGGGAAAATCAAAAAGAAGGACCTGGACATTCAGAAACAGCTTTTATTATATGTGTATTCTCCAATAAAGGTACACTTAAAACCATTTGGCTGAGAACACTAACCGTGATGTGGCATGAGGTCTTAAAAAAAAAAAATAAAAAAATAAAAAATAGATTTTTGCAATGCTTAAGATTTTGGAAAGGTTACCTTTCACAATTTCAGTTCAGAATCAGTATGAGAATGTGCTTTATAATCCACCTGCATAATTTCATGCTGTTGTTCTTTTATTTATGCAAGCGTACCTGTACTAGTGGCAGAGTTGCTTTGGCCTTCATCTGAATACTGGCAAGGATATTGCAGAGGTTCATCAGCTCCTGGAAAGTACTGTGAAAAATAGTGATGATTTGATAAAAAAAGTAATTAACAATTGCTTGGAAATTATTTAGATAGTAACTCATAAAATTTGTAAAAATAAATTACAGCTGAATTTATTTAGAAGAGAAAGAAATTTAGTTATTTTTAGTAATGCATTTAATTACATCTATGACTCCTTATTAATTTCCAAAAATCTGTTATGATTTAGTTTACTTCTCCCATAAACAGAGGAACTATTTCCCTTTTTTACTGTAGTAACTTAATAATATCTATCAAAAAGACAGAAGAAAGAAAATATGCAAGCCCACTTTTTGAGTGCGATAAAAGGCATGCCCTTCATAATTCAATTTTCAAACTTCATAGGTTAAGAAATTATTAAGATACTAAAACAAATTTTTATACCCGCATCAAGTGTGTCATTATTTTAACAATTTCCTCCATGGATGGTCGTTGTGAGGGATCCTTGGACCAACAACGGGTCATTAGACTCTCAATTGGTTTAGGTAAGTTTTTGATCAGTGGTGGCCGAGTACCTGTAATTTAAATTAGAAAAAACAATTTGTTAAACAGACTATTAAGATGACTGACAGTGACTGATCTCTCTCTGAAATACAGGAAACCAAAGAGTTAATTGTAGTCTGAAAGAATTGGCCTGTACTTGATTTTCTCTCTTACAAACAAAAAACTGACAAAAGTTCCTTTGTATTTCATACAAGTTACAATTACTACAAACAAACAGTAAGAAAATTAAATTTTCCTTCAGGGATGTTTTGAATAAATTCATTACCTGACCAAATACAACATATTACCATGGCTAATGAATAAGTTATCACTTTCTAAAGAATAAAGCTTTAGACCAAACTAGGAATCAAGTAGCAACTTGGTTCCCAATGCCATACAGAAAAAAAAAACAAAACAATAAGAGGGGGGGTGTATTTTTAAGGGTTGATTTTGTTCTTAAGAACTTCCTGAAAAATTATTAAGCACGGGAAGTACCAATTTCAGGTGACTTTTTCACAGCCAACCGCATTTTTAGTTTTGTTATACAATGCTTAATGTAAAATACTATTCAGCTGTGTTTTGGTTCAAGTTACTACTCTTTTTACTATTTCAACAACGAGTACAATTACAATTAGTAGATATCCACTTGTGTTCAATACATGAGATGTAGTGATATTTCGCATAGAAAGCAGCAAGTATTTAAAAATGTATTAACCATAGCAAGTAATACAGAAAGAAAAAAAGAGGGAGGGCTAAAAAAAGAGAGATAAGTTTTTAAAGCAAAAATAGTGACAGATAGGTAATATGTCTTCCCCTAAAGGATACTCCCACACCTTACCAAAACTTTCCAATTTATGACTACTACATTTATGCTGCCTTGCACAGGTAATGCTTTTATGCAAAGCGCTCATTACTTAACCTCAATGACTCATATCCTTGAAAAAGTGAAACGGAGAATCGGTTCCTTCGTTCAGAAATGCCATTTGCAAACATGTATCTTTGTTTATTATTACAACTATAATGCTCATCCAACCTATCACTGTCTGCCTGTGATCATGTGATCCCTTGCCAAACTGACCATTATTTCCTGTAACTCCGCTAAAGTGATAGCCAGCAGTGGCGGACATACTGGGTGCATCTGGTCATGATGACTGCAGCTGACTCAAAGTGGATTCAAGGGAGACCGGTAACACCACAAGAGCCAAGGGCTAATTTAAGCAATGCACCCACCCAACCACAGTGTTGGTCAAGGTGCAACTTAAGTTCCAAGTTTGGAAGAAACCAGCATCTGTAGTCAGTATGCAAATATCACTATGAGTCAATTATCTTACTCCGTAATTAGTGGACAGTCCAGAGCCCACTGAGCTCTCTGGCATGCCATAGGGCTGCGTGCCAGGATCTCCCCTTTAGTAGGGTTGTCTTTCAAGTTTACTCCTCCAGGTTGAGAGAATCCTTATGTCAGACACTTGAAGAGATGAATTGGGAATAAGTGTGCTGAAACTTTTGAAATCTTAGCTAAAAGGATTGATTGTCCACATATAATCTTTTAGACATAAACCACAGACCAAGTCTGGATTCAGCCACACCTAAACTCCCCTCTGAGAAGCAGTTTAGAACACAAGGACGTCCCTTCTGAACCTCACGACTCAATGGAATGTCTCCTTGACAATTTTGTCTGACCCTGTCCCTCTATGCAGTAAGTAATTGAGTGAACTTTGCAAGTCAATCTTGTTAAACCACCGCTGTATTTAATATCAAACTTGTTAAAAAAAAAAAATAAACTGGTAATATCAATAAACATAATGCTATTTCTCTCTTACGAGTGAAGGGCATCATTCCATCTGCAACACTGCTCCTTTCTCTTCCTCATCAAACAGGATGTATGTGCTCACCTTATGCTCTTATCATTTAGTACTGAAGCAATGACACTTAAGCAGAGTACAGGCCTTCACTACTTGTTTGTTCATTACATCTTCCAAACAAGTCTGTGCTTTCTTTGATGTTGATTTCACAAATGGCAGAAACTCTTTGCAGACATTCACTGAACTACTTCACTATCATTACTTTTCTGAAAACTGCTTTGCCATGGTACCTAAAGTCACACTATTAAGAAAGTTACACCACTAGCATGAAGGTAACTATGGCCTATTATTCTGACCCATGTTGTATCACTGCTTTCTTTTGTTCATTTTACTCCAACAATTGTCTCCTGTTTATATTCTAAGCATCTGAGAATCTGTTCTGTATAGTACCTAGCACAGTAGAGTCCTGCTCCATGATTGCAAGTACCTAGATAAAAAGGTAAAACAATTCAAACAGCGGGACAAAGATAAAAGCAGATGAAAATCAAAGTAACATTTTCAATGCCTAATGGTCCTGCAGGAGTTTGACACTTTCTAGCATTTCTAAAGACCGGTCAAGTTACTTAAACTCACACATTTACTGCAGATGCCCAATTAGAAAAACAAAAGGAAAAAAAAAAAAGACAAGACAACTTGGCTACCAAATTTTTCATCCAGACAGAGGAATTGTGGGGGTATTTTTTAGCACGATTCAGATCACTTTTAAAACGTAGCATCATAAAAAAAGAACATGGCTCATTTCGCTTGTTTGTTCATACACTACTTACAGGGGCGGGAAATGCAAGTACTGTAGCAGCCAAATAACATAAACCCCACACTGACACAAAAATGGCGGTACCTAACCATTAAGTCTTTATGACAAAAATGCGTATTTTAACTCTAAAATAGAATACCCACTAATTTAAAGCTACACAGTTAAGAGTGTTTAGCAAATGTACAGGTCAAATACACAAGTTCAAATGTACTTCAGTACTTTCAACTCACCATTGTGAACTGCCCACATTATGCGGAAAGCTGGACCACCAATCTCATCAAAAGGTTTCCTACGGGTTATTACCTCCCAGAGAATAATACCCCAACTGAAAACGTCACATTTTTCACTGTAATTGCTACCTGGAAGAAAGCCATTGATATAATTTGTCTCTTTTTTATATAACACATTGAAAAGAACAGTTTGAGCTGATAAATAGCTCTATATATGCTTCCTTTCACTTCACATTTGTTTTGCTGAGAAAAAACAGTTTTTTAAAGATGGCTGATTCACGCTAACTTAAATCTGAAATCATTTAACCATAGGATCGTTAAGAATGCTTTTCTCTGGAAATCTGGAAATAAATCCTCTTCACTTGGAGTCATCCTGAAATGATAAAATGTGTCAGGTTTCCTATATCATATTTATAACATTTATTGTTTCAAAGATCTCTTGCATTTAGGATTTAATTGACTATGCTTGCTTCCTCTAAATAATCTTCAACTTACTTCTTCCATGCTAGCTGCAATATGCCAGCCAATAACATCTGTTATATCCACTGCTCTTTATTACAAGTCTTTAGCAGAACTAGTAAGTTACCATACATACAAACTGGCAGACTCCTCAATTCCTCACCATCTTATTTCCTCCCTGTTTATTACTCTTACTCTTTTTGTCACATCATTACTAAAAGTTCTTCAACAAAAAAAAACAATATTTCTGAGACTCCCACTGAAGACGCAGAAGACATGTACGTATACAGAATAATGAATAAAAAAATGTTCAGACACTGCAAAGAATGTATGCTCTGTAACCATAACTTATGCACATACTACAAAGAAATGTGAATGAATAATGATCGAATAATAAATATGTGAATAATAATAGATGTGTGAATGTGATAAGAGATTTGTTCATCTGTCTTCAAACAAGGATCAAATTGGCATCCAGCGGCCAAGAGATTTTTTTGTTAATACGTAATCATAAAGCATCGAGACAATTTAATAGCAGAATTAAAGAAGCCTAATTTCATGTGGACATGCACCATACAGCATCCAGTTGCAACAGCCTGCACGCTACCTGTAAGCCATCTTCCTCTGCTCCCATACCTCTGACAAACTGTGCCACGAAAGCAGCATGTTCTCAGGCCAGTTCTTGCAGACCAGCCAGTTTGCAAGGCAGACAGGAGAGATGGGCTGCAGCATAAATCATAAATTCTAAGGCACTGATTTGTACTACTCCCATCTAGTGCTTCTACAAAATTGATTAAGAACTTGGCATTTCCAAAACTCCTTACACCTTTATCAAAGTAGATGAATGTGTGAAATGTTATTCTCCTATTTAAGCAATGAAGTTCATTTTGCTGATGAGAAGACCTGAATTAATTCCGAAAACTGAGTCCAAAAGAAGTGAAAGAGTATTCTGTATTGTTTCATTATGTAACAGACCAAGGTAGGATAGACACAGAGACACAGTCTATCCTCGATTTATCGTACTATCCCAAAGTCATTTTTAAATAGTTTTTTCAAAATAGGAGTTCCAGATTGGACACTTGCTCTCTTTCACTTAATCCTGATCTAAATATTATTTTAATTTAGATTGACTGCCCAAGGCTTTAGATGCCCTAATATATAATATGGGGGCGGGGGCTAAGTGGAGAGGAACAAATCTTAATATTAGGACAACTACTTCAATGAACCCCTTATCATCTACAAATGATACTTCTTGTGCCTTTATTGTTCTTATCTAAAAATGTCAGTACTAGAACAGTACTAAAATATAACCATTTATTCCATTGTTGAATTCTGATGCAGTAGCACAAGCAAACAAATTTTAACAATTTTGATATTTGGCGTGATTACTATAGTAGTTTAATGACTGTTTCAAGAGTAATTTGATATGCTACCTCACAGAAGCTACTAGATTCCTTTCTTTCTTGTTGTCGTGTAAAGATTTGTGTCACTATCAGTAAAAGCTTCCAAACAAAAGTATATAAAACAAACTGTAAACTGAAGGCTTTTGCTCTGTCCAACAATAAGTTTGCAAAACAAGAATTCATTGTTCTGGCTTACTGAATTCAAAAGGTGGTGTTCCGGAGAAAACACCTCCTACAATCATGTATGCACATACATAACTTGTGGCTCCCCTTCAGAGTAAGGACAGTAAAAGAGGCCACTTAGATCCAGAATCTGGGAAACCATTTCTGCACAGAGGCACTTGCCAAATATTATATTCAAAGCCAGGACACCTGCTTCCTAAAGCAGGAAGATGGCTTCTCCAGGCCACCCTGCTACTTGCAGTGGTAATTTAAGGTACTGACTGGCTAAAAGGTGTTTAATTTTCAATCTAATATTGACTAGATTATTTCTCTGATAATCATGCAGCAATTGCACCTATCTAATTATCAAGTGTCATCAGTCTTCCCCAGATACACTCCAAGAAATAACTTATTTTCCTACTTCACTAAATTGTTAGCATCAAGTTCCTCAGTATGCAGGAAAGAGGAAGCACATCAAATCTCTAGATTACACAAAAAGAAGATGAAGATAGAGTTATAAGAAAGTAGAGGACTGAAAATGAAGTCAATTATGTTCAATTTAGAGACACTAGCAGGAAAATTCTAAAGATAAAAGCTGATCAGAATAGGGAGTTAAAGTAATGACAGTATATTTAAATGTCAGAAGAGTCTGAAATTACTTAAGAATCTCGGAAATAGCACATTTATAGGGAAATAGCCCTCTGGCTATGTTTTACTTACTTCAAAATAAGAGCAGCTCTCTAAAGGTGTTCCTTATGTAAATGTCAGCAATAACACAAATAAAAGTTCCACATGTTCATGTAATTAACTAATACTAACGTGATAGAGTCAATTCAGTGCTGCTCTTTGAAACTCTGCATCATGATTTGGCAATACACAGTCATACAGATCTGTAAATAAATTCTGCCAAGACTCTTTCAGCTGTTACCTCAAACTTTAACACACTGACTGAAAGAAAGGAAGATTACACAATGAATTTATTTCCTGCACCAAATTAATTTACAGTTGCATCCCTAGAAAGAACACATAATACTGACACTGTAAATTATTGTTACCTTCAAAAACTTCAGGTGCCATCCAAGCAGCACTTCCCTTATTGTTGGTCATGTGTGTTTGAATATCACAGGCTGTACCAAAGTCACAGATTTTTAGAACTGTCCCCCCAGCTACCAAGAGCAAACTGTCAAAAAAAAAAATAATAAATAAAAATTTTTAATCATAGGATTAAATAATCTGGTAGTAAACCAAATTTCTTTATCCCAACGATTATCATTCTAATACAACTGAATACCTATGGCTTTGCTTCTCAGTGCTTAGCTTTCCGATTTGAGAAATAAGTAGGGTCACTTGTGTCTAATATGAACAGATGACATTTTAAAATTATCAAATATGTTGTAATTTATTAATATTTCCACATGCTAGATTTTTAAATAAGTAACTTTAGACACAATAAATCACTAAGCATAAATTGACAAAATTAGACTTTCTGATGCCAGAGGTTACAAAACAACAACTGCTGTAATAATTTTACCAAAAGAAGTGCAATCAATACTCCCATTAACGTCAGTTAACATTGCTATTTATTTAAATGAAAGCACTTGAAGTTACATGTTAACAGCTCTCTAGATCAAAACTGGGAATACAAGAAAGAATTAAAGGGTGGCTTCACATAGTAATTTTAGCTGGTAATATCTGCAGGCTACTACCAAATGGGAATGACCCTGCTGATCCCCAAATCTGTTTCCACCTAATCAGTGGAGCCAGATTTGAAGCTGTAAAATGAACCAGATCAACAAACCACCTGGGCACAAAACTATTTATTTTTGTTTTGGTAGAAAATGATGGGAGATCCTGGCAGGGGTAGTGGTACAGGCTGACAGAGAGGACTGAAAAGGATGTCATGTGGGGAAACAGCTCTAATATATCCAATTAAATATAAGGTCAAAACCAAGAAACCAAACAACTGCCCCCACCTAACATTGAACACCACAGCCCACTGTAAATTTTGGGCGTTTTTAACGCCTCTGATTAGAAGCCCTACCCCTATCAAAATCTTCTTCCATGATGCAGGGCAGAAGCAGGATGTTTTTCCTGTTTAACAGAAAATAACAGTACAGTTAATTTCCTGTACTGTGCACCATCATTCTGTAACTGAAGTTTCAAATCCAAAGCTTTCATTTAGAATATAGAATGGTTAGGTTTGGAAAGGACTTTAAGATTATCTAGTTCCAATCCCCCTGACATGGGCAGGGATGCCTCCCACTAGCTCAGGTTGCTCCAAGGCCCCTGGAGCCTTGGAGGCCCCATCCAGCCTGGCCTTGAACACTGCCAGTTATGTGACATCCACCACTTCTCTGAGCAACCTGTTCCAGTGCCTCATCACTCCCACATACATATAGTACATCCAAAAAAGTTACTATCAATTAAAAGTATTTCTTTCAAATGCAATGAAATTATTATAAATTATCTTAAATTCCAATTGTAAGAAAATATGAAACATGAGACATAAACCTACTTTGGTGGTTTCAGGTCTCTGTGAATTAGAGCCTTTGGTTTCATACTGTGGAGATATGCCACTCCTTGGGAACACTGTAAACACCAACTCATGGCATGCGCAGCAGTATAATGAGGCAGAGGTTCAGCACCATGCAGCACTGCAAAACAAAGGCACAAACTAAAAAGAACTTTATTGCATATTACAACAGATACAATGGAGTTAACAACATACCAGCCAGAAAGTTCTGCGGGATCTAAGTAATTATCAATGCCTCAATACTGAAGCTGAAAATATCCTTCTGCAGACTGTTTGAAATATAAAAAATGTTTTCCATTTTTTAGTATGTTATTCATATTCATTTACGTTAAAATTCAGCACGAAAAGAGTTGCTTGTTCTCACCTATCCCTGGTAAAGTCAGTACTAAGCAAATTCTCAGTGCTCTACAAATTAAGGAGGAATCTTTTAAGATGTTCCACGGGAAAACCTTAAATGAGCTGCATAAAATATAACAAATTAGTATGAAGAAACAAATCAGTGGAATCCAATCTCCTTAAAATTATTTTAAGAATTTCAAAGAACCACAGAATGGTTGGGGTTGGAAGGGACCTCTGGAGGTGCATCAAGCAGGATCAAGCAGTCCACCTACAGCTGGTTGCCCAGGACTGTGTCCAGGTGGCATCTGAGTATCTCCAAGGATGGAAACATATGTATGAAACAGCACATATTTTAGATCATGCTTGCCCTAACACTAGCAGAAGTCACTATGTTGAAGTGATACTCACCATTGTATAGAGAGCCTCCTTCAGCATACTCCATAACAAGACACACCTTGGAGAAGTGGACAAAAAAAATAGGAATGTTTTAAATGTAGGGGCAGAAAACAGCTTTTGTAAACTGAAATGAAAAGTTCTTTAAGGGGAACTGTTGAAATCTCCATATCTAAGCTAATGGAAAATTTATCTATGCGATAAAGAGTCAGTTTGAATGGCACATATTTACATATAAGAAACAGAAAACAGTTTCAAACTTAGTACCCACTGTAAGTTAAGAAAGAATGACCTCCCTCTCCTCAGGCTTGAAAAGCAAATGCTGCCTTCAAATGGCAATTATTTGCCTATACTTTAGGGGCTTACAACAGACTTTAAACACTATGCCAAAAGAATACCACTAGTACTAATTAAAAAGGGATGCAGCACTACTTTAACCAATTAAATCACCCATACTAGAATAGCGCTAAGGATACATCTGGCCTGTCACAGTCTTACTTTTCTGCTTTGAGAATTTGTGGGACTGTTTGCAGCTGTGGCAGAAAGAAAACAAATCCTGAAAATTATATACGTAAGAATCGGAACTGATTTACAAGCTATGAATCATGTGTTGCTAGTGTATTTTCATATTGCTGATTTGCAATTAATAGAACTGCAGATACGAATGACACTATATATTTAATACATCAGATGCCATTCGGACAAACTGAAGTATAATTGGTGCTTAAAAATAGCTTTGGGGTTTTCTTGAAAGAATTTACTTATTATAGCAGGGGAAAGAAAAAATAAAACCCTGAAAATACCAACCAATGTACATATCTGTATATTTCCTTATTATGGCTAAAACATACAATATATATATGTACAATATACATTTTTTGTATATAAAATACACATCTTGTGCAGTGGTGCTTGCATATGTTGAACTAGTCACCTCTGCCATACTGACAAAGATATAACTTACTGGGTTTAGACAGGCTCCATATAACTTGACAATATTGGGATGGTTTACTCGTGACAGTTGTCGAAGCTGCAATACAAATCACACTTCGTTTCAAACTATGGAAAAAAATAAGGCTAATGCTTTATTTTCACATTTGTAATTCAAACATCACAATGGCAATTACAGTTTTATATATTTGCATACCCCTAGATGGTGATTTTAGGTATTACTATTTGCATTTTAATTCATGTAATTATGGTTGTGTCTAACTGGAACTGTATTTGAAAAGAAATTCTGAAGAAATTAAATTTAAAGAAAGTTATTTTTTTAATAGTGTAGTAAAATCACTCAAGTCATAAGCACTGTGCCACTATGACCTCTACGAGTTCTGTGCTCTTCCTGAAGCCCCCAATTTTGGAATCCTGATTGCCTAACTACACAAAAAATCTGAACCGTATTGGCTTTATTCACAATATAGAATACTGTGCTAAAAAAAAGAAAAAAACAAAAAAACAAACCACCCCACCAAACCCCTGTAAAATAAGCCAGCCAATTTACTACTAATGTGACATAGTTCCAAGAACCTACTACTGCTTGTACTTATTGACCATCTGACTATTTTGCACAGAATTTTTCTTTACCAGTAGGTAGTAGACAGGAAAAAAATTCAAAAAGGAATTTTTCCCCCTCTACACAGATTTCTGAGGTAGCTTATGCTGTTTGTTGTCCAGGGAGCTAATGCTGGTTTTTTCTGTATACTTCATAAGTTCTAAAAAATGGAGTGGACTATTACAACTGATGCTTGCACTGTGTACAGCATCCTGAATGCCAGTAATTACTGAAACATTTCTGGGATTACCTTCTCAGATCTCTTTCTAACAAAAGTGGTAAGAGACTGATCAGACCTATTCAGTATTAAATTAGACTCGGATCAGTAACATTAAAAAACTTTCCATGGTAATGAACAATATATAAATATTTACACAAAGGCTTATTACAAATATGCTTCCTTTAACCCTTCAATGCATCACATTTTTAGTTCCAAAACTGAGATTTGTTTTCAAACATATTTTGTATATATTGAACAACCTAGACTCTCACTGACTAAATACCAAGCAGTATGTCATAATATATCTTATTTGAATTACGCCTAACTTTTGATTCCAGAAAATGTTGCATATCTTGGAAAGCTTATCAGTATACCTGAACTGCTTAAGTTCTTTCTGAAGAAGTAGACACTGAATGAAAAGAGTGATTGCCCTTAATGAGTTACATATATTCATGAACTTATATGTAAGAAAAAAAGAATTAAATTATTAGAACTGTTGACAAAACATAGAAACAGTTTCAAGTATGGACTTGATTGTATGAAGACCCCATGCTGCAGTCCCTAGAAGTGTTAATCAGCTCTGAGATTTTGGTGAGTATTTCAGCTGCACCCTGACTCTGCACTGGGACATAACGTAGGAACTGGTGTTTCCCCAACCTTGAGCCCTCCTCTCTCCTCCCTTGCTTTCCAGTTTTTATGGGAAGCAAACTAAAGGATCTGCAATGTGCTCTGACAGGTGTCCTGTTCTGCAAGACAACGGGTCCAGGTCTGTACTGGGTATCACAGGCTGCGTTTATCTTGCAATACAGACAAGATAAATGTCGGTAGGTGGGTGTACTGAATACTCCCATGAATTTAAGAAAATACCAAACCTTGTATTTTCCAGCAAACTTACTGTACCTCTACAATGAAGGCTTTTCTTTCAGATTCACTTTCTATTTGTTTAATGGCTACATCTTTAGCTCGCCATTTTGCCTTGCAGACCACACCAAAGGCTCCTCTTCCAACAACCTAGAACAAAACATGAAACACTTTGAGTTATAACTTGAAATGGTTTCATTAGCTATACAGGACTTCAGGGACAGAAAAGAAATTTAACTTGGAAATAGCTCTTAGGTAAGCTTCCTCCAGAGATCATTTACAGAAGAACTGGAAAACACACAAATATTTTACTAACATGCAGCAACAGTATGTCAGCAAAAGATGATCTTAATTATTTCAAACAAGATTTGCTCAGGAGAAATTTAGGGGAATGATGGCAAATTTAGTTTTAAAGATTTGACCAGCGAAATTACATCTATCTACTGTATATTTTTATTCTTGCTAATAATAGGAATTCAAACAATTGCATGAGACCGATACAGTCATGATGAGGTGCTCAAAGTGATCAGTTATTCTTATAGGCTTACTAGTGAATTCACTCCTTATCAGGATGGCTTCTTAAAAGAAAAGTGATTTGTAGGCAATCAGGGAATGACCACACATTCCCAATGCTAAAACAATGCCAACTGCCTGCTGCCTGAATGCTTATCCTTTGAGGAAATAACATTTAATATTTTATTTTTAATGTCCCCCAATATAGTAATAATCTGGAACATAAATTAACAGTGCTGATCCAGAGAAAGTAACTCAGTAGCTAGGAATGTACAAGCACCAGACTGTACTTGTCAAACCTGCATGTCAAAGCAAACTGACTATCATTTATGTAAACCATGCTTGGGTTAGGTTCCCACTACATGCTTTCCTAATGAATGAATAAATAAATAAATAGCAAAGCTGATTTCCCTTGAGAATGGGGTGGAAAAGTCTGCAGGTGCATAGCTCAAGACCTGCTAAACTTTCATGATGAATATGAGAAACCCTGCAGTCAAGGGCCGAATTTGAAGAGGTAAAAAGAAAAACTGAAAAAAATAATCAAGAACTTGCATTCAGAAAGATTATAAAAGCGGAAGTATGCTCAGTATTTCTGAACGGTTACACACGGATAGGAGACGCTGCTCAACAATGGTGATCAGCAGCATTTTCCCCTTCTGGTTTCCTTACTACACATAAATAACTATTTTTCTCTTCTATGTTGCAGCACGCACTTAGCCTTCCAGGAGTTCTTGGCTTCTCACCTTTACTCTCCACCAAGATATACGCAGCATTTCCAGAGAACATGCTCCATTTTGCCCCATGTAAAAAGGCACCTGCTGAGTGTAACCTCCTCCCCCACCTACAGTAGAAGGCCTTGACTCTTCACTTGTGTAACACACACCAACTATTTTCTTGCAGTCCACAACTGAGGTTGGAAACACCAAGCCATATGAATGATAGTCAAGCAGCCTACAAAAATAGTACATATAAACAAATTGGAAACAGTGAGTCACTGGAAGACCTAAAAGTCCCAAGTACAAATAGTCTCCCTTGGTATTTCCTCTTCTCTCTCAGACCACATTTTGAATAAAATTGCCCAGTTTCTTGGGTTTGACAACCCCCCTGCTCCAGCACAAAAAAATGCTCATTACAACCCCTCTATCCACCTCACACAGAAAATGACCAGACATACGGTTCAAGAAAAACTTCATCACTCTGTGTCTGTGCCTTAAGTCTGCATTTCACAGCAGCGCCGATATACTGACCACATGGAAATTATTTACCATGCAAGCACATGTAACTCAGACAGCACTCTGCTAACACCTAGGAAGTACTAAGACTGGACAGTTAACAAGAGAAGGATGCCACAGAGGAACTTGGTAGGACAAAGTGCACTGGCAGCAGCAATTCAGTTTCAAGACAGCTCCTCCCCTACAATATGAAGGAAACCAAACTGACCAAGTAACTGTGAAAAACTCTCCCCTCCACTTTGGGAAAAGGAGGTGTGTATATAATGATTTCTCCTAGCTGGATACAATTGGCCTTATGGTGCAAGGCTGAGTGAGACTCCTGTTAAAGGCTCCATTTCTTAACATACCTTTTCTCATATTCTTTCATAGTTTTTGACTACAGCTCAGTTACACTTAATCCAGTGACACTGGTTTGGTAAACCAGGGGTCACAAGCTCTCCTATGAAGAAAGGCTGAAAGCTGGGGTTCTTCATCCTGGAAAAGAGAAGGCTATGGGGAGATGTTATAGCAGCCTTCCAGTGCCTAAAGGGGGCCTACAAGAAATCTGGAGACAGACTTCTTACAAGGGCATGCAGGGATGGGACGAGGGATAACAGCTTTAAACTGACAGAGGGGAGATCTAAATTAGATATTAGGAAGAAATTCTTAACTATGAGCATGGTGAGGCACTGGAACAGGTTGCTCAGGGAAGTGGTGGACGCCCCATCCCTGGAAGTGTTCCCGGCCAGGTTACACGGCCTTTGAGCAACCTGATCGAGTGGGATGTGTCCATGGGGTTGGAACTAGATGAGCTTTGAGGTCCCTTCCAACCCAAACTGTTCTATGACTCTATACTCAAATTCAAAATTCAGCCCATAAGCCAATATAATTGTATTCGGTTCCCCTTAAGACGTATCCCTATTTGCCAGTTTAATACTAAGAAATGATACACATATTTCCAGGTCATATACTAGAGAAAATGTTATTTTCCAATTTTGATGCATTTTTAAATAACATTTCTATTCCATAAAGAAACTAAGATATATGAGTATACCTCCCAATATAATGTTTTATATTGTGCCATGAATGTCACAATACTTGGGCTCTAGTTGAAAAGTATAATAAATTGCAACAATCAGATGCACTTTATGAAGTCCTGCTGATGACTGAAAGTAAAACCAATAATGATAAGAATAAAATAACAAACACAACAACAACAATAATAAAATTATCTATGTCAGGCATCGAGAGGAAGAGCTTACCAGGCAATCTAAATCTTAATTACTTAACAGAAAGTTGCGAGAGACCATCAGAAATATAAATTTTATACTTGGCGAAAAGAGCTTGATAAATGACTATGCAGTCAAGGTTTCATAACAATTTATCAGTGACTTGGTGCCTGCTTAGGCAGAGGATTGAACTTGAGAAGAGGACACGAATGCAATGAATATTCACCTAGGATACAGGGAAAACAGAAGAGCTGTTGAGTAAAGCAGCTCAGCTCTTGGACAGCATACGAAAGGAGCAACCGACAAAAGCAATGACGGATCCAATCCAAACTTGGAGTTTACCATGTGTGAAAGCCCAATATGCCTTTCCTACTTAATCTGGAAAAAGTACCTTACTCATCATAAAAACACCCCTTATAATTGACAGAATGCAGCTTATGGTGGATTTCATATTTTGTTCCTTTTAAGTTTTCACTGGACTAACTCCTTGAAAATTAAAAATGTTAGAATCTGTCGGAACAATTTAAACACTACGTACACTTCAACACCGTGCACTGGAACTAAGTAACTTAATAGCACAGGAGTGAGGCACTGCCTGAACTTTAGTTTCTTCATGCTCATTCCTTCTTGTCCCCTGCTGCTGGTGCCACACCATATGTTTGGGCAGTAGTGCATATTCTGAATTATATGAAGCACAGTTAATGGAATTATTGACACAACAAATCAATAAACAGCAGTTGATCTGTAGCACTGTGTATGTTTGGAAAATGATCTAAAAATAAACATGGTGCTTTGGTAAATGATTTGGGCCCTCTAAATATCTTCTAGGAGAAAAAAGAAAAATACAGGGCAAATGACATGGTTAGAAATAGAACACCAGTGCTTCTACTTCGCCACAGAACAGAATTAAGTTTGTCAAGAACCACTGGGTTAGTACACGAAACAGATACACTTTAAACTCACAAAAATGCTTAAAGAGCTTTGAAGATTGAAAAGTATATAAATATATTCTTTTCCCTATAAAACTCATACCAATAAAAAGCTACGTTTTACTGTGCAACAAAGCAACAAGGTGAAAGTGCGTGTTTTCCAGATAATGTATTTAGAGTTTTATTTAAAGAATATGAACCACAGAAGAGCCCTGGAACCAACATTACCTCTGCCTCTGTGTACAAACAGTATCAAACGCTGTACATAAACAAAGATACATGATACTGACTTGCGAGTATGTAGACTATACTGACTGGTAAGTATGTTGACTAGAAATGCAGGAAAGACTGCAGATACATTAAAATCTTAGGATGTATTTTGTCCTAAGGGACGTGAACAGTGGGATTTCCCCCTTCCTCCCAACAACCACAAAACCACATCTGTTTATTCAGATGTACCCTATTCTCCTACCAAATGCTGAAACTCAGGGATAATTAATTTTACCTTTGCATTAAGAGCACAGGTTTAGTATTCACTCAAAAATATGAATATGCAAAGTTTACATCTCTATTCACGAAGTTTTCATGTTAGTCAGCTCTGCATGCTGGATACCTAGTACTTTTCTGTCTAAAAAAGCCTTGCGGGACATATAAGACAGCAATAAAATATAATAGCTCCCTAGTTAGGAGGTTCTTCTGAGAATTACCTCCATAATTTGCAGTATCTGCATGTCATGTTTATGATTTTGAGAAGCAAGACAAGCAGAGTTAAAAAAAACCCAACATAACACAAACCACACAAAACCCATGCTTCTCAACAGAGCAGTCTCTGAATTATCTTTATTATCAATGCTCCTTTGGTATACTTGCAGATGAAAGGTTTCTGCAAACTGAACTCTGTGCAAGTTAAAAAGGTAAACAGATACAAAGCTCTACAATGCTTTGCAAAACCAGAAACATATTTTTAAATTTAGTTGCTTCTACTCTTTCCATCTACCACAGTTCAAGCAGTACCAACATAGCATACTAATATTTTCAGGTTTTCACGCATCTGCCTGTATAACACATGGAAAGGATATAGATAAAAGAAGTGCCAAAAGAAGCCATGAACAACCATTTACAGCCCCTAAAAATACATGCCTACATTTTCTACCATTCATTCAACCAGCTTCAAATTCCAACTTTGGTTCCTCTGTGTGTGCTATGCTGTATTAAGTAGGTTGAAACAAATCGGCCCCATGCCACAAATGACTGTGGCCAATACCCTGACAGCGCTTTTAGGAAGGGGTTCAGATCTGCCAGTTCTCACAGCTATGTTCCTTGACTCATTAGATTTATTTGTACATTTCTAAATGCTGCTTTCCCTTTCTGGGATTCATACAGCAATGAAAAGAACCAAACCCCAAAACTGACTGTCATCCCCCCTCAATCCATAAGCAATCCCATTAACTTTAAGTAAACTAAATAACTTAGATTGAGTTTCCAAGTTTCAACTTCAAAGTTACGCAAAAAAAAACACAGGAAAAAAAACCCACCACATTTCTTAATGAAAAAAATCAGTTATTAAAAAGAAACTTATATTCTCAACAAATATACATAACTTCTGCTTGCCACAAACTAATACAGTTGGTCTGTATTTAGGGCATCATTTGTTAGGGCACAGCACTCTACAGTTATTATTTAGCAACTTGTCTATCTGAATGTAGCTCTGTTTTAAGAAATTGCTCTCTTTTCAACTTCTTCGGAACATGTCACAGACAATCAAAGTACCATCATATATTCCTAAAATTATGGGTGTTTCCAGAAATTTTTTGCTTGCTCTAAACACACAACCAAGCCCCCCTGCATTGATAGCTTAGTCATTCTTAGTCATTCGTGCATCTCAAGCAAAGATAACAATTTATCAAGGACATACTTCCATTCCAGCTTTTACATACTGATAAGCCTTTTACACATCTGTCTTTAGTTAAAAACATTAATACACCACTTGCCTCATGTTCTAGTATGAATCCATTTGTTCTGTTACAGCAGCCCAGACAAGAGATTCTAGTTTAAGACACAAAATATTGGGTAATGAGGCACTCAGGGTTAAAGACTCCGATACGAGCTGAGCTTATTGGACTGGTACAGTCTGGAAATACTGGTCTTTGAAAATAATCAATGTTCAAAAATCAAACAAATAATCATTCTGCAGTCAGTCAGTACAACACTGCTAGAATCCACTGGGTGAGAGAAATAAGGGACACACGGAGTTTGCTCTGTCGTTTTAGTTTTTTCTTAGGGAAAGGCCTTCTACCTGTGTTTCTGATTGCAGTTACACTGTCACTCAGTTGTGATCTTAGCTGCTGCATTAGACATGGAACTTCATTTTATAACCTCATAAATAACACATCTTATTTTCATCACTAGAATAGAAAAGCCTGTGAGGTTTCTTTCACATACAGTCTTTATGAGAGTAAAATACAGGATGCAGACTGGTTCATCGGATAAATCTGTACATGTAGAAATAAATGTGAAGTCTTATGTTAACAGTTTAACAAGCTTATTAGCCATCTTCTAACACTTACTGCACACTAAACTTCATCCACATGAAATTGGTGTTGTATAACCGCCAGTATAAATTCACATTCCAGCTGACATTTCAGCTGTTTTTCATTGTAGAAGAATTAAGAAAATCTTCCACTGGTATAACTAAACTGAATTTAAATAGTGATTTGAATTAAATCAGAAATGTATTTAGAGTAAAATCACAGAGGATTCTGGAGTACATTTTCACCATGTACTAACTTTTTGCTTTCCCTCCTAGATGCCCAACTTTGCATCTTGAAGGCTTACTTTCTGAAAAAGGTTGAGAAATTGTAGAGGTGACTGACTTCAAAGAAATTCAAAACCATCATCCTTTCCTCTTGAAAACCAAGCCTTTTGTATTTGATGTCAGATATCCAAGAATATTGTTCAGATCTCAAATCGCACCTGTGGTTCTCATCCGAACTTCAAGATCGGTATTCTACAACTGGACTCAATCACCCAGAACATAAAAACAATGGAGGTGCTAACAACTCCATGCTCAGCAGCAGCTTAAGCAAATGCATATCTGCTTTACTTTGTAATGCAATGGACTTAATTAGTCACTGCATCTCATTGACTTTTTAAAAATTCACTATATAAAGGGGAGCAAAAACCAGTTGTCTTGCTGTGTTCCTCATTCTCCAGTCTCTGAACTGCTCTGCTCTGTAATTGCAAGGTACACATGCAGATCTCAGCACAGCTAATGAAATTATTCAACTGTTTCCAAAATGCCATAAATTGCATTTCCTTAGTTGCTGGCACCTTAAGTAGGGCTTCTAAAATAAATATTTAGAAAGTTTGCCTGCTCATCTTAAAGAAAAAGTTACCCTAAACCCCTGCAGAATTAACTAGTGTTGTTCAACAAGATTGTTGAAATAAATTTCAGCGTATACCAGAATACCACAGTCTACCAGTATATCGTTAACAGTTTTCAACTAATTTATGCTCTCAGACTGTTCAAAAGTAACCTGCAATTACACAAATATGGCAATGGTATTCAACCTGGTGACATCAAACAGTCATGGGCAGGGCCACAGCATACATGACCAGACATGTATCTTCAGGCCATGCAGTCCAAGGTATACACACATCATGTGATAAAGAGGTCTGCGTTTTGGTCATGTATGGGATTGTTATCAAGTTACATGACCAAGGAAGGGCTGTGGGATTTTCAGGAAAGAGTGGCAGGGAGCAGGTTGCCATAACAATCCAAAACCATAGTCTGTTCATTGCTTAGATGTGAAAGCTCCTCTGGGAAAAAAAGGCAACAGTTTTTAGCCTAAGTTTAAATATGAGATTTTAAAACAGGGCTGTCAGACTGTTAACTTGATTTCAGTGATATTAAGTTTTCAGATAAATTCTGTAGTTTTATTTATGCAGTTTCTAATGACTTGTCTAATACTTCAGACAGGGGACATTCTAACAGTCAAAAATTTCCATGGTAGAGTTTGTTTCTGTTGAACACAAGTTTTATATTAGTTTCTCTCCTTTTAGTTTTGAAGACACTCCCACTGTGTCACACTGATTTTGATTTGACTCCAACTTGTTCATAATAATTATCTCTATATTTTACTTCAACCTAAGCACTTTAAATAATGAAAAAGCAGCCTGAAGTTGGAGACGTGTTTGATTGGTGGGAAATAACACTACAGTACAGTTAGCCATGTGCATGGTAGCTAAAACGAAATATGGTATATTCTTGGTTTTATCCAGCAGAGTTCAACCAAACGTAAATGAAAGCACACTTATAGATCTCACATTTATTAGCAAGTATTCAGGGCCTGCAACTATTCCGGAACTTCAGTATCTATTAATAAACCAGTGCCAGAGTGGGACTGCTATCTGCTGACAAGACAGCCTTGATAATACAACAGCAAAGCTATGATTATACAAGCATTCATTACAGCTCCCAACAGTGTAGGTCTGTTGACAATCCATTTGAAACATCTGAAGTTTGCCAAGCATATCAGAAACTGACCATTTTGAGTCCTTACAGCCATTTAAAAATCTTTGAAAACTTCCAAGCCTGAAGTGACACCACAGAAAATCCTCAGTAACTATGTGTTTTGTTATGACTGGAAAGTTGACTATTTGTGCTGAAACTGCATTATAAGTAAGAGGTCAATACCCACAGTCAAGAAAAGCGAGGTCTAAGTATGGTCTCTAATTCACCTGTTTTATTGTAAAGTAGATCTTACTTCTTCCTCTGTGGAATGATTTTCAGACTGTGTTCAGCACTGCAATATCCCCACTGCCTACCAGAATTTCTGGTAGGACAGGTACCCTGTGTATAACTTCAAATGCTACATCAGCTGTCACCAGCTTCTCATGGAGTGAACACTTTATCAGAGCTTCCCTGCTTGTATCACATGAGTTTTGTCATCTCCAACAGAATACTACTTTGAGGATAATGCAACAATTATATTAAATAAAGCACAAATTACTGCTTAGGCATTGTCTCTACAGACATTTTTGTGCATACAGCCCTGTCTTTGAGGGTGCTAGACAGGTATGCAGGACACAGACAAGCTCCAAACACTAAGCCTTAGAATGATAAATTCTAGTTACACCAATGACACACTACACAGTTTCACATTTCCTGCATGTAAAATGGCAATATAATCTTTGCTAAGAGCCTTCCCAAGGGTGTCATGAGGATTAAAGATCTGTATAGCATTGTATTAATTCAAAGTTCTAAGCCTAACTTATTACATGTGCTACTCTGTTCTATGAGCCATCATCAGGCACATTTTTTATGATGGATAAATTCACATGAACTTTATTTTCTTCTCTGGGTAAGAAAAGCCATTTCTCTCAAAACATGTGATTTGATCCCTGTCCATTACTAAGTGTTGCAAAACCATCAAATGCAAAAGTACTTTCAATTCCCAAACACTGTGACATTTTCTCACTTCAGGATAGCTGAATGCATAAAGGGAAGATTAGACTTAGAATCAAATATTGTCATGATTGCCATATTCATAGAAAGGAGAAAAGGCAATCTTTCGGAAGACACCATCTTCTGAGACCTTTCAGCATCTGCTATGGTAAAAAAATCAAAGTTTCCACAACACCACTCGAGCACAACAAAGTGCCCTGGTGTTCAATGAAAATATCAGAGATTTTATGTTCTGCGAACTCTCCTAGGCCATGTGAGCCCAACACAGTAATGACAAACAAATAGTGTCTAGCAAACCCTTTCAAAAACGTGAGACAGTGGTTGTTATACCTACAAAACCTACACCTCAAAACTAAATTCACTTCCACATAAACTTTTTAAGAAAAAGAGGGCAATTACTAATGAGAGAGAATTATGTCAATCTATGAATAAAAGCACAAAGACAGTTTCAGCAGTCTTGGATGTCTGTTAGGTCCAGTATCTACAAGCTGGCCTCATCAAATTCAGTGTGGATTTTTGATTTCATCAAAATCAAGATCTGTGTGAAGCAACATCATTCCTGTAGGGAATTTAACAAGGGAGAAAGAAATTCAACAGCAGCAATTATTTTTGTGATTCTGAGAGGTAAACAACATTGAGATATATGCATACCACTAAGCCCTTGCAGTAAAGCATGTAATTCATCCTACATCACTCCCATTCTACTTTCACAGGAAACCCAGACAGATGAGAGGTACATCCAAAATTCTGCACTTTACCAATCCCATTCCAATCTCAAAGAATTTAAAACAGTAACTTTACTATGAAACTTTCCACATAAGAAATACTTGCTTCTAGCTATGTCATATGACAACTGAACGTCACTTCCTGGGTAACATGCACAGATCACAAACGAAAAGTTACAGATTCATGACCACAAATCTCATGAGGCTATGTTAAGAAAAAAATAATACAAAAGATCTGTATGTCCTTACATATAAGAGACCTCTAGATTTAGCAAATAATTAACACTGGTATGATGATTATATATACAATGGTCCAGTTATGTGGCAGTAGGAGAAAGCAGGGGCATACAGAAATAGAGCCAGAAGTATCGGAATTAACAGTTCTCCCTTAAGTCAGCGTTTGACAACAGCTTTTGCCACCCATACTAAAGTAGGTGGCAAAACAGGAGGCAAAACTTCAAAATTTAGAATTCCCGAACAAATATACTCCACTTAAACAACTCCCCACAACTCAGCACCAGGGTTGGCAAAAGTAAGCTGGCACCTCGGCTCCCAGACATACGCCTTTGTTCTCCGGTGCCAAGTGCTGTAGCATCCGGAGGAGAAGAGAACCCCCACGCAGGCACACGGGGGAGTGTCCCGGCAGCCCCGCACACCCAGGAAGCCTCTGCGGCCCCTTCTGCAGCGGGGGCCGGAGCTGGGGAGGATCACCCTGGGGGCTGCTCGGGGGACACTGTGGCCCCTCCGGCCCACCAAGCAGGCCGCGCCCGGGGAGCAGGGGGAGGCGGCCGGGCGGTGGGGCCCTCACTCACCTCTTCCACCTCGATCTCTTTGTAGTCGATTTCTTCGAAGTTGAGGACCGGGGGGGTTTCAATCATTTCAGCGGAGGCGGCAGCGGACATCCCTCCTCTCTCACCTGGGGGAGGAGAGGCCAGGGCCGGCTGCGGGCGGAGGGCTCGGAGCCGGGCAACAGAGGGCCTGGGCCGGGGCTACGCGGGACGCGGAGGTGGCTCTTGCCCTCCGAGCGGGCGCAGGTCAGGGGGAGCCTGGCCGAGGCGCCGCCTGGGCCGCCGCTCAGGGCGAGGCCTCATCCGCGGCGACCGCGGGCTTCAGTGGCGGCGGGCGGCGGCCCCGCCGGCAGCGGCACCGCTCCGCATCCCGCGCCCTCCTGCACCCCGGCGGAGCGCCGCGCCGGCCACCCTAGGCCGCGGCCTCCGTGGAGCCTAGGAGCCGCCTCGGCCGCGCGTCGCCAGTGGGGAGAAAGGGGCGCCCCCGAGGCCGAAGCCGGCCGCCTCCGCCAGCCCCGGCGGCGGCAGCAGCGGGCAGGGGGGCAGCGGCGAGGTGGGGGCACGGGAGCCGCTCAGAGCCGCGCCGCGGCTGCGGCCACCGCTGACATCAGAGCCGCTTCCTGCTACCCCGGCGGGGGAGGGAACACGGCAGCACAAACTGCTCCTCAGGCTGCCGCCGCGGGGCCACGGCCTGGCAGGGGCGAACACGCCCCCACGGCGCCCCGCCCCGCAGCCCTTTGCCGCCAGGGGGCGCAGCCGCCTCCTCAGCCGCGTTTCCTGTTCCTGCTCTAGTCGGCCCTTGCTGGAGCCAGAGAGGGCTGGAGGTTGCTAGTGACTGGTGGCTGCTGCGGAGGCGAGCCGCGCTGCCCTACCCGGAGGCAGGAAGGACGCCGGCCTCTCGGCGGCGGGTCTTCGCCGGGGGGGGCAAGGCAAGGCAAGGCAGACAGGCCTCCCCAAGGACGCACGGTGCCTCCGCTCCGCAGGAGGCCAGCGGGGCCCCGGCCGGGCCGGGCCGAGCCGCCGCCCCCCGCGCGTTACTGCCGTGCGGGTGTGGGGCCGCACGCCTCAGCCCTGAATATGCCGTTCCGTAATGCATATTAAATGTGTTTCTGCAGGGGAAGAGTATACGTGTGGGGGACACGCTTCTGCGAAAAAAGTTTCTCTGAAGGCAGAAGCGCAGTCCTGTGTGGCCTGTGTTCTGGAGTGGCTCTTTATCGGGGTGAACCGTGCGTAGGAGGGTGGTCGGGAACCTGAGGGTAGTTAAGCAAGTGGCACGTAGCAGAGAGGTTAGGACTCGGGAATGAGCTTTCAGTGCTTCACTTCTTCAGTCCTCAGTCAATGGGAATCTCAGCCCATTCTTCCAGCACCTGAAGGGTGACCCATGGTGTGAAATCAGTGCTGGTGCAAGTGGATATAGCTGCTGTGTTTCAGTGAAACAGCCATGCTTTATTCTGATATGTTTAGCCTCAGGTAGGGCTATATGTAAAAAGTCATTTTTTGTAGAAGACTATTAATAGTATGTAATTTTAGTAGATCTGTGAACTTTATTAGCTTTCTCTCAACTAAAATGCTAGTGAAAGTCTGTACTTCCCAATGCAGTATCATAAATGGGAGATATAGCTGGTTTACAGAACTAGTCTGAGAAAGCTGCTTAAGCAATTAATCAGGAAATAGAAGGTCAAGGATGAATGCGGGCAGTGACCTGTTGTGATGGCTCAGCTGCTCTTGGAAAAGCTATAGTGAAAGTACCTCTATCAGAGCTACTACAATTTGACAGGCTGTTGTTTGGGGGTGTTTGCTCCCCTCTTGCCTTTTTCTGTCAGCTTCAGTGATTTGACCAGGATTTCCAGATGGCTGGCAATCTGGAAATCCCGGACAAGCAGCTGTGGTACATGTACCAGTTGACTCCGTTGCATGCAAGATGAAACTAGTCTCCAGAACAGGTTGGATTGGTGCAATTACATTGCCCAACCTATCTGTGTGCATGGGGAGCAGACTCATGTCCTGAATGCGTTGAGTTCTTGTTGCTTTTTTGATTTCCTCATATGATGTGGTCTGGAAATATCTCTAAAGGCTTCTGTTAAACATGGGAAGGTTCCAGGTATCATGACATCTGCTAATACCTGCTTCATCCAGCAACGGGATTATTCAGTCCCTGGTCCCAGAGGCTGTGTATAAGTTTGGATGTTCATACTGATGAACATAAGTATGGTGCTCTCGAGGGAGCACCTGCTTATACCCAAAGGTGCATTGAGTTTTACTTTCATGAAAGCCACCATTAGTTCACATCTTGCTCATTCTGTGACATGGAGTCACAAAGTGCTGTGTTTGTACCTGGGCCTGATGAATTCTTAAAGGAAAGCATCTCTTCTCTGTGAGCAGTTGCTGCTGTCTCAGCTGCTGAGTGTGCAGTGTACTGATTTTTGGAAGATTAAGAATATGGATTTCTGAGGTATGGAGAAACTGTGCATCAGACCAAAACCACACTTTTCTCGGGTAAATTTATAGTGCTTTATGTATTGCTTCAGTTTTTGAAGCACTTTTAATATTCAAGGCAGCCAACGCAGAAAGTCAACTGAAGCCAAGGAACAGGACTGGATGAAAACTAAAAAGGACATGTGAAATTCTGTGGCTGCTGGTCTTGATACCTAGTTGCAATCTTGAGCATGGTTTCAGGCAGAATTCTGAACTTCAAACTTCTTCTTTTATTTTTCCTTTTTTAGATACGTTACGCATTGGGAAAGGTGAACTGCATCAGTGCGTTTTAGAAAGACAGCCAGGTGGGTGGTGGTACTTTAGGTGGCAGTTGGTGATCTCTAGTAAAAGTAACTTGAGTATTTGGCTTTTTGTTATGTTTCAAAGGCCTTTGCTGGGAATATACATCAGGCAAGTGACAGTTATTTTATATTTTAGTAGTGAGATTTTTCTGTTGCCTTTATCTTTTTTTTGTTCATGAGAATTAAGAACACAGAGGAGAGCATTCCAATTACAGTTGCTTGTAGAGGTTCATTTCCTTTCAGAAATTAATATAGAAATATGTATCTCAAAAATAATGATCTCTCTCTTTGTGAAGGCAGAGTCATCATTATGAAAATGTCACTTTTGTGAAGATGAGGTGGGGTTTTAAGGATGTGGAAATTTTGATATTACTTCTTTTTGGTTTTTTTTTTGACTGACACATACTGGGTATAACTTATACATCTCCGATATTGAATATTTTAAACATCTATTAAACACATTTGGGGGGTGAAGGAAAGGAAAAGCTGCATCTGCCACAGACTGTGTTTAGTTTGGAGGAAAGCTGCTTTTGTGTTTAGGAGAGAGCCCTGAAACCTGGGAAGCCCATGTTCTGGATCTCAGTTGCCTGTCTCTTAACAGTGAAAAGAGGTTACACTGCCAGGAAGGTGACTACTTGCAGGCTATTGGAACTCTCAGGATACCATGGTCAGAGCACATGCAAATGCTGAAACCTGAGATAACTGCTGGGGAGTTGTTTGTAGCTCCTGTCATAGGGCAGGTTTACAGGCTATATTTTTTCAGAAGATGAGGCCATAGGTGTTATGCAAAATATAAAGTAAGTCTACATGGCGAGATTGACAAACCTGAGACTTAGCACTAGCATCGTTTTATCTTTACTAGAATTTATCCAACATATACAGAATGTTACAGCTTAGAATTTGGGTACGTTTTCGTGAGTACTGACAAAGGTACAGATATATTATCCTGGCTACCCTCTATCCAGCTCCCTTAAAATCATTCTGCGTAACAGTTGTAGGAGTTTTTTAAGAAGAGCAAACCAGCATTATTTTTCTCTAACTTTATTTAGAAAAAAAATTTTCAAGTTGTGTTTTTATTTTCAGTATATGCAATTTTTTTTTTTATTTTTTTTTTTTATTTTATTTTGCTCTTGGTTAAAATATCTCACTTGAAGCAATGGAAGACTAATACTAGAAAACAGTGGTAGAAGACGTTGGATGATCTCAGCAACTGGCATACCTATGAGAAAGGTTCCCTTCCAGTTCTCAGCACAGGAATAGTTCAGGTTTCTGACAAGGCTGGCTATTTTTTTCTTGTTAAATATTGTTTTGTAAATATGAAGTTATGGCATTTCAGTTCATGGGAACCCTGTGTGATTGAAGTCCTTGACACCAGCAATAGAACTGATTGCGAGTGATCAGCCATATCTCACCTTTGTGTTGGAAAGTGTCTGAATGCACAGTGTTCATAAGAAACCTGCAGAAATTAAAAGGAGAGGAATTAGTCTGTGTGATTGAATGACAAGAGCTGGTGGGTGAACTGTCTTGTGCACTGCCTTGTGAGTGTGAGGCCAGTGCGGGTCCCTGCTGACCAGTAGTATGGAGCCCACCATAAAACACATGTGCTGTACAAATTCAGGTCCCAGCCAGGATTGATGCCAGAGAAGCCCACTTCTTGTTCCAGTGCAGATACAATGAAAATATCTCATGAGGACAAATCATCATTGTGGTATTGAAAGATAGCTGTTGCTCAGCATGGCACAGTTGTTGCCTAATCCACTCTTCTCATGTAGCTCCTTTGGCTCTTGTGTTAAGATTTCCCAAGAGCAAGTTGCAACATTTTGTGTTTCAGATTTCACTATGAATCTCAAATAATTTCACCAGTTCTGTCTTCCATTAGTGGTCTGCAAACTCTTGCAAAGCTGCACAAGGGTGCTTATGCCAAATACACTGAGATATCCACCTCAACATGCTTCATGTTTTCTTATTTATTTCTTGCCTTTCTGGGAAGACTTCTCCATGCTATGTAAAGTCTTCTAAAAGGCTATGAATTCCTTCAGTTAGGTGTACCTTATCATTTGTAATAAAATGCATATGTTAAAAAAAATCCTTGCAAAATAAATATATGAGCTGCTTTGGTAAGTAGCAAATACAGCCATATACAAGGAACTGTACTCAGTTTGCTAAAAGGAAAAAATAATTCTCTTGTATGAATGTTACAGGAACTCAAATGGTTGCAGTTGTTTATGAACCTTACTTTGAGAGATATAGCATGCCTCAGATGAGGAGGTAAAGTTGTCCAGCAGCCTGAACCACCAAGATTGCTAGGAGAGAGGAGTAATGCAGCCACTGTGCAGTAAGGACAAAGTATACATGAGAGATGATCTAGATGCAGTCCTGAAACCAAACTAACGTGTTTCCTCTATTGCAGCTATCAGCAGCTGGGGTTGTCTGACTAGGTGACTAGTGGGAAAAAGGTACTGAAAAATTTAGCACAGAGAAAAGGAGAGACAGATGACAGTAGACTGGCTAGTCTTCAACTGGGGGATCTGAGACATGGTAAATGAAGTTTCTGATGCAGATGTGTTAGAGAAAGGCAGAAATGTTACTAGGTAACTATAAATGCAAAAAACTGATCCAGGCATCTAAGTATGTGTTGGTCTGCTCTCAGTAGTCTCTAAAATGAAATGTCTAGGGGAAAATAATGAAGAGCATGGAGGTAAATGGGATGAAATGTCACATCTTTTTAATCAAAAGTAGGTTATCTCAGATTAACAAAAGATCATTTTTGATAAATTCTGTGATGTTTTTAGGCAAAGAGAATGGATATAACTATCTTGATTGTATTTGATATATTGCCCATGGGAAGTTATTAATTAAGCTGGACATGATAAGAATCATTAAAAGAACTGAAAATGGGTAAAGAGAGTAGGGGAGTAGTCAGAAGACGATAGGGACCATCAAAAGGGAAGTATTGAAATGAAGGTACTAATAGATTCTTGTCAAGACTGAATTTTGAGAGCAACCTTGCTAATCTTAATAATTTCATTAACGATGTTGATAAGAGAATTAGGAAAGTGACAGTGATTTTTGGTGACACGAGTTTAGACAGCATAGTTAGTAGAAAGGAGGATAAGAATATCAAATGGGAGAAATTAAATGACTCTGAGGACAAGAGAAGTAAAATGGCTAGTATTTAAAATATTAGAGTGCAAGTTCATGAATTCATTTGAGAACTCATAAGATCTTGCTATCCTATAACAGACTTATTGGGAAGAGATGAAGAAGAATGCAACTTGCATGTTTTGACTGGTTTTAGGAAGACTATGAATCTTGTAGATAATGCACCTAAAAAAAGTGCAAGCTTATATACCCTGAAGTGATACAAGGTTATGCAGACCTCATTGGAAAGACTCTACAGCGCTGGTTATTTTTTTCCCTAAAAAAAATGCTTTGAGACCTCACTAGTTGCAGAGAAAAGTGACAAAGATGGTCAGGATAAGAAAGAGCTTACCACAGGAGGCAAAATTAAACAACTTGGCATGCTTAATCCTGCAAAACAAAGAGAGGATATATGTTGCCCCTTTTTAAAGAGATTGGAAAGTTAAAGATATTGGGTAAACAGTAATGATGGAAAAGTGATGTTCAAGCAAAAGGAATCTTCTTTTGGCACAAGAATCCTGTTGAGGCATGCTGATTGGAAACCTGAAAAATGCTTCTTGCCATCAGGGCAAAAGTTGTTTCACTGGATGGTACCTGATCAGTGAAATCATTTATCTGTCGTAACTGTGAGAGCTGAGCACTGTAACTGTTGCCTAAGGAGATCTCTTCCTATTTTATGTTGGCCAAACAAGTGCTATTAAAAGTGTAAGTAATACAATGAATTCTTATGGTCTTTCTTTAGCTGGGTATACAGTGAAATGAACTGATATGTTCTCAAGATGAAGTAAAAATTATATTGGTCGAAGTACATGAGTAAGGCCTTTTTCTGAAGTAGGAGGTGAAGGCTGGAGGAAGGGAGGATTTTTATTTTTTTTTATTTCTCGGAGAAGGAATATCAGTATTTTTTATCTTTTAAAGCTTCACACTCATGAGTCAGAGGAAGGACAGGTATTACTTTTAAGCAGTATTAGAAAAGGGGGATGACAGCCTTGTATGTTTTATGCAAGACACCCAAAAGGGTGGAGTATACAAAACACTGGAAGCGGTGGCTTTGAAGCCGAGGGAAAGGCTGTTCATGACTTTTCATCATGTAATGATGACAAAGACTAATGTAGCCTGAATGCATGTACACTAAGGCTTCTGTGGATGAAGAGCTTATCTTAACATTTTTTACATTTTGGAAGATCTATTATTCTGTTTAAATGAGAAGCAGGAATAGATGTGTGTTTAGTTTCTGGTTCATACCAGCTAGAACTGACAGAAATGAGGAACTTGTAGACCTGTAAGCCAAGTGGAGAGCATGCCCTGTGAGGAAGGTTCTGAAGGAGTTACCTCTTTTCTCTCTGGGGAAGAGAATGTTCAGGGGAGGATTATATGACAGTATTCGAGTACTTAAAGGGTGGCCTGAAAGAGAATGGTGGCTCTCTTCATGAGGAGCCACATGGAGAAGAAAAGGGGAAATGGGTACAAGTGCTGGAAGAGGTTTAATTTTGATTCAGTAGATTTTTTACAGTGAGAACAGTCACTCACTGGAACAACCTCCCCAGGGGCTTGGTGAAATCCCTGTCTCTGGACGTTTTCAAGACACAGCTGGACACAGTGCTAGATAATCTCATCTAGCCTCCCTTTCCCACACAGGGTTGGACCACGTGATCTTTTGAGGTCCCTTCCAACCTCGGCTGTTCTATGTTTCTAGGAAATGTGCTAGCAGACTAGAAACATCTCTGCAGGAAGCAGCCTGATTCTTGTGTGGTTCTCGGTAGTGCCAGTGCAGAATGCAGACCACCAGCCTCGTCCTGGCTGGGCTCATCAGTTGTGGATGTGTTTTTGGCAAACATACAGTCTATGTATGTGCATGAATGACCCAAAGACGCCACCAAATAGTTGTATTTCTTTTTGATATCTGATTCACATGTTATACAGCAAATATGCTAGAAGTCAGTGTTTTGAAATGTGAAATAAAAATCACCAAGATCTGGCTCTTTTTAAAGAGGTACTAGTTAATGTGGTTTCTTTCATGTCATTAGGATATGTTTCTGGGAGATATCCTAAGAAATGGTAAGTCCAAATCATCTGTAATCAAGGTAACATGTTCTCGCCAGTGGAAAAATTAATCAAATATGATCATAGAAGAAGAAAGTAAGGTGTTTATATCCTTGCATCTCTTTTGGTAATGAAATACAGACATTGTCTTCTTATTTACTGCGAGCGCAAGGCGCATGGTGCTCCCAATTAAATGAGGTCAGATAGGAGCAAAAGTCACAGTAAAACTGGAAATGACAAAGCACCAGAATTTTTCCTGTCCCTCCGTAGAAACTTCCAGTCAGGTGCTACTTGTCCACTGTCAGTAACTGAGTGTTTCATAAAACCAGTCATTCTTCAGGCCATTTCTGTAGCCATTACTTCAACAGCCAGATCAATTTAATAGAAGCATTGAGCCAATTAACTTGCTAAGACCTAATTTTTGGCATAACCTCAACAAGTTCTAGTATCTAAGCATATAATTCTTCAGTGAGCATAAATATATCTCTTGGTATCAGAGCAATAGGTTAGGTGTTAATGACACTTGAGAGATTTTTCTTCTCGGTGAAGGTCAAGCTGCTCAATGTAAAATTATTATTCTCTTTTATACCTGGTAGTTCATCAATTTGCTCCTTGCAACAAGGCTCAATTTCTTTAAAAATCGTGAAAATTTTAGCCTGCAGATGCTGCCGTATAGTGGAGAATCCAGCCCCGAAGACACTGAATGTTTTACATGGGAGGTGCTCTCAGTTATTCCCCTTTTGCTTTTCCACCCCATATGATCTGCCATTTATTGAAGCAAGGGAAGGATTCCAGGGAATGTGTTGTTACTCCCTGGCTCAATTGATTTTTCACCGTTTTTTTTTTACACAAAGCAGAACAAGAGAGGATGAAGAACACTCAATTCATAATGCACTAAAAATGGTATTTAATGACATCTTTGGGAGATGACTGATGAATGTTTGAATCCCCTCAGGCAGAGGAATGATTTGTATGGTGGTCTGTTGCACAGTGACTGAACTATTAGATAAGAGCTTGTAAGAGTGATACATTTCTTCATCTCCTGTTGGTCATTCCAGCACAGAATTCGGTTTGATTTTCTTGCAAAAAACCCTATACCAGAACATTAAAGCTGAGCAATTAAAAAACCTGAAAATAACACAGCATGCAAGTGTTTTAGATCAGTAGCTAATTTGTCAAGTTGAGAAGCTTGTACTGCCTTGTGTCGTGTGAAGAAGGAGAAGTAGAGGTGCAGCTGTGAATCCCCTTCCCCACTGCTTGGCTTGCATCCAGGAGGAGTCTGCATTGAAATACAAACTGATACCACTGCCCACATCACTTTCTGCTGGAGCCAGGTAGATCAAATTCTCAAAGGCGTTTAACTGTGTGATTCATTTACCTTGATGAGACTTGGAGGCCTGTGCCCTCTTGCGAATCTAAATCTGTGTCCATTGACCCCTACTTGGGAAGAGGAAGGAATAGAAATTTTTGTAAAAAGGTTATGTCTCTCATTCTCTAGTGCCACAGCAGGCACTCCAGGGTAAGTGTGCCAGATGATGGTAGTAGCCATGGCTTGTGTAGAATGATATCTACTCTTGGGATGTATGACAGATCCACCCTGATGAAGACTAGGGCTGTGGAGATTGAACTTGGGAAATGTGAACGAGGCTTTGGCTTCAGGTTATTGGTTTATGGAGGTAGAGAATGTGGTGAGAGGGAGGCATTGGTTTTGAAGTGTTTCTGCCAGCTGAAATGTGTGTTTGAAGAAGAGAGATGTTGCCTGTGTTGGGAAGAGAGCAGGGAAGGTGGGTTTGTACAGCATGGTATCCCAGAAGAGCAGCTGGGTGCAGAGGCATTGCTTCCTGCATATGAACACTACCTGGCAATAAGACCACGTTTGCTGCTGCTGCTGCTGATGATTAAGGCCACCACTAATTATAGGACTTGAGCTGGCTTCTTGGTATCCTTCTGCTGAGGCTTGTGGCATCATGTATACATTATAGTTCAAATCACATTTTCCAAATCGTATGTACAATGTGCAACCTGAAGTATGTTATGAGGATGCAAAAATAGGGAGAAAGTCTATAATCTGTTGTACATATATGATAGGATGTGACAAATTGCTATTTGGAGATGTCTCTTTGTTGACTGTAGGTGGAGTCTATATGACAGACTTTGATTAGACACCTAGGGCTTGATTCAGCTTCCCACCCACAGCCACCTAGTGACTTCAGAGGCCCTCAGAGGTTTCAGGGACCTCTACATGGGGCCGGTAAATAAGATGTAGGTCATGAGCTGAAGGTCCAGAAATCTTGAGATGACACTAGATAGGTATGTATGGGCAACTGGACTAATTGTCTAGTATCTGGTTACTTAAAGTGAGGTGAGAGGAATCCCACCATTGGCATCTGACCCTAAACCAGTTAAAGCCAGTGTCAGTCTCTCAGCAAAATATAACTGCAGGTGGATCACCACAGAACTCCAATTGTCTAAATTCACAGCCTGGCTTTGTGTGAAGAGTAAACCTGAATACAATTTTGTTTCTTCGGGGTTTGATCCTGCGCTGTTTTCATTAATGGAAGATTTTCCTCAGTGTGAATGCAAAAAGGTTTAAACTTTATTTTTATTCTGGGAAAAAACCCTTAACTAACCAAACAAAAATTCTTTCTGTCTCCCCCTCCTTCCCCCCCATCTGCCAATTCTCCCTCCTCTCCTTGCCTTCTTCCTCCAACTTTGTATTAAAGACTATTATATATGGAGTATTGTGTGCAGTTCTGGTGTCTTCAACATAAAAAGGACATGGAACTGTTGGAACAAGTCCAAAGGAGGGCCACGAGGATGATCAGGGGATTGGAACACCTCCCATATGAAGATAGGCTGAGAAAGTTGGGGCCGTTCAGCCTGGAGAAGAGAAGGCTGCGTGGAGACCTCATAGCAGCCTTCCAGTATCTGAAAGGGGCCTATAGGGGTGCTGGGGATGGACTCTTCATTAGGGACTGTAGTGATAGGACAAGGGGTAATGGGTTCAAACTTAAACGGGGAAGTTTAGGTTGGATATGAGGAAGAAATTCTTTACTGTAAGGGTGGTGAGGCACTGGAACGGGTTGGCCAGGGAAGTTGTGAATGCTCCGTCGCTGGTGGTGTTCAAGGCCAGGTTGGACAGAGCCTTGGATGACATGGTTTTGTGGGAGGTGTCCCTGCCCATGGCAAGGGGGTTGTAACTCGATGATCTTAAGGTCCTTTCCAACCCTAACTATTCTATGATTCTATGATTCTATGATATATACTTTGACACAGTTTATCCCAATTTGACCTGACTGTTGGTCTCCAGCGAAGAATACCCCAAAAAGAAATGTGAGGAAGAGCTATGTTTGGCATGCTACTCATTGATAAAATGCAAAGGGAAGCCTGCCTGTTTGTTTGGCAAATGCTCAGACCACTTAGGAAGGAAAGAACTGGTTGCTCTGTTTTATTGGTAGCATTAAATTCAGAGATGTCTGTAAAAAGTTGTATTTGAAAGTGCGAAAATGACATTTAATAGAGCTCTTAAAATATGATGACTAGGCAACTGTTTCTTCTGACAGCCAGCAATTACTTAATCATACAAATTTCTTCGACTATGTGAAAGAAATGTAGAAAAGCAGGTGATAGTTCCCTTTGGGCATCTGAGGATTTGATAACCTTATTTCTTCAGATGTACTCAGGAATATTACTGTCTCTAATCTCTACATCAGTTACAGAAAAGCAATAAAAAAAGTCATCTCAAAGATCCTGGCATTAGTTTGGTTTTGTCATAGCCTTTAACTTTATGAAGCATTTTGTGGGGGTGGAATTTGACATGCCTGATGCAATTGTTCTCTTGATTCAGTGTAACTAGAGAAATAAATTTTGCAGCAAATGGAAGTCAAGAAAGGCATGCAAACAAATGTAAAACGAGACATTTTTCTTCCAGAAAGTCTTTACATTAGACTTCTGGGGGATTTTGACTGGAATGTGTATTCTTCAAAAAACTCAGTTGACACTGGGAGAAATCTTGCAACACATAATGTTGCTGGTGACCCAGTATGTTTCATTTGTCTTAAAATTTTATGTTATGTGATGGGTGTTTCCTGAAGCGCTGCAGTGCAAGTCAATGCTGAGGCCATTTTTATTTGCCCACTAGGTGGTACTGTGGTACTGACTATAGGACTTGTTTCGGCTGTAGTTGATTTATTTCTGTAACCCTTCTGCAGATGTTTTACGGACAGATCTTTGTGAATACAACAGTTTTGTTGTTAGTATCAAATTTCTTGGTGGAAGGGTCTTAAGACTTTTTTGGTGTGCTTTCTTCACTTTTTGTCTCATTAAAAATAGACTTTATTGCAAGTTGAGGTTGTCAGAAAAACTCCATTTTTGCTGTTTGGGCTTTTTCATCTTTTATTGCATTTCAAAAAAATCTAATCAGTTTATTTGAGAATCCCTTGTTTTTCAAACTAAGACAATAGCTCTTGTAAGTTTATTCAGAAATTCATCTCTTTTCCTCCCGCCCTTTAGTTACTTGTAAGTAAAGAGGAGCTGCAATTAATTACAGAAATTAAAATAAATTAAAACCATTAAATATTCAGGAGAATGCAGTTCCCCCCTGAAAACAGACCTAACCACTATCAAGCGCAGAAACAAAACATAATTAATTGCTTATGTGCAGCAGCACATGGGGTTCTTCCAGTTGCTTGTGGAGGTCTGTAATATCTATCATGAACAGCTCCATCTGTTCGTGCACCTACCACTGCATTTGAGAACATGCATTATTTCTGTGGTTGTGGCTATACTACTACACTACTGTAGTTTATAGCTGATATTAGAAGATGTAATAAGGGTAGAGGTCTGAGCACTAGTCTGGGGATCTATACGCTGTTAAATGGTCAGCATGGTCCTTGATAGGGCTTTGGCCCAGGATACTGAATTCTCCCCCAGACAGGGTTTATCAGGGTTTGACCCTAGCCCGTGCTTTACAGGGAAGAGAGTTAATCTATACTGATATGTGCTGTGCAGTGATTATTGGTCTCAAGACTAGAGGACAGGCTCTGATCCATTTTATTCACTGTTATCAATGTAGCCATTAGGACCCACTGTGTCATGCTTGTGCCTCTTTTATTGAGGCAGATTAAATGCCTTGAATCCACAAGCAGTTCTAGCAAGCCTTGTTTTCTAATGCCCACAGCCTGCTCTTCCAGGTCTCTAGGTCAGAGGCGAGAGCTGGTCCTGCTGTGGTGAAAACAGGATAGAAGATACTCTTCTTTTGAGGAATATGTGACTTCCCAACATGGATGCCAGGATGTGGGAGGCACGGGAACAGCAGATAGGGGCTAAAAGAAGAGCTGAAAGGCCACTAGTTCCCTGGCAAAGTGTATCAGTGGGGTCTGTTGTCAATATTATGGTAATATTATTATGCTAGAGGCATAGGATAGGAAGAGCAACACAAGACACTTCTACTCAGACATTCTGTACACGCCACAAATAGGAACCCTTTCTCTAGGCATCAGATGCCTAGCAAGGAATTTCTCTATGATTATATCTTCTGAAAGCATAAAGCTGTAGTCTGTTAGATGCCTGTACACCCTACCTGGAAAATGACCTAAGAGGATTTTCAGCTTTTGGCTCTGCTTTTGGACAATCTCCACCTATTATTGTTGATAAAGGCTTCTTTGTTCCTACTATTTTCCTCCATTGCAAAGAAGTCCCCTGAATCCTGTGACTTTCCTACAAATGTGCATGCTTAAAGTAACACTTCCAGTGGGTTCTTTTAGATTTCAGTTTTTTCTTGATGGGGCTAATTAAGAACATTAATTCTACATGAGAGAAAAGTATATCCAGTGCCCTGTGAAGGTGTTCCGGACCTGGGAGCAATGTCTCAGATGTATTTGAATGAGCTCTGACAAAGAAGAATAAGCATTGTATGTGTCTTAGGTGGGCTTTTAAGACTGCAGGATGGGAGAAATAGGCTAGAAGGAATCTTATTGAAGTGCTTTGCAGTAGTACATAGATAGGATTGCTGGTAGGGATATTTAGTAACATGGGTATGGGTCTTGTTTCCAGGACTTAGAGTTCATAAAAAAAACGGTGAAAAGAGATTAAATGCTTCTCTGACATCATTTTTTCATGTCAGAATTTGCTGTTGGTGCCACAAGTCATCTTTGCCGGGGAAAAGTGAGCTACGTAGCTAGGAAGGGAGGTATGCTTATGCCCTGTACACTGAGAATCTTGTTTCCCATGGCACTGAATCTCGGTAACAGGATTTCTTTGTTATAAAAATGCACTTCAGAAATAGAATTGAAGCCATACAACACAATTTTAAGAATCATACTTGTGAAAGTAGAAGAATATCACACAAAGAGTAGCAGACACTATAAATATTTGCCCTGTGGCTGCCAGCTTTGGTTTCTGTTCCTAAATACTCCTTCTCTGAAGCCTAAGAAAACTGTTACACTGGTCTCGCCTCTACACAGGCCAGACCTAGCGTACATTCACTCTGAAACATCTGCAAAATCTGATGTAAAGCAACCAGAAACCCCAGTGCTTTATGAGCCATTTTGGGCTTTAAGGAATCTCTACTAAAGCACAGCTTTGGTATTACAGAAAGAAAATTAAGGGTCGCCAATTTGAGATTGTCACTAAAGGGCACAGCAGGATCAAGATTATAAGAAACCTTTTAAGAATGCACTTAAGAGGTAACAGATCCCAAAAATGACTTTTTTAGAGTCTCTTATTCTCCTGTAGTTTCTTTCTCAGTTGTTTTTGCCTGGTATGTCTACATGGTGCTCTGGGGTGAAGTAGCTGATCCTCAAAGTTTGGGAGTCCATGTACTTTCCTCTTCCACCGCTTTTATCATTTTTTAAAAGAATTCAAACATATATTCTAGTCACCCACAGAAGAATGAATTCTGGTTTATCTAATAAATGATATAAATTGCTGGTCTGTTCTATCTGGAAATGAAAAAGACCTCAGATAAAAGCCTTTCTTTGTTAAAGAGCCAAAGACATTTTAGCTCTCATTTGGCCTTGATGCCCTACTCATTCCTTCTCTCTTTATCTAGTGGTGCTTTGCTGATACAGTTATTATCCTTTTCAGCTACTCTAAACATGTGTTATTAATTCTGCAACTGGCTTTCTACCCCTCCAGCCTTTTAAATAGTAAGCTCACTAAAGTCCTGTAAGGCTATATACCCTAGGAACACGCTGCGTGTTTTTTAGTTGAGTATATGCATACTCCAGTTCCCTCTGAATGGCCCATTTAGGCCGTCCCCTTCTTGCTCTGTTTGTTCCCTTTCTTCTTTCTGTGCTTCACTATCTTCACCTCTTCTTCTCTTGTATCAGGAAAACCTCTTTGTCCTCATTTTCTGATGTTTTTTTCCATTCATCTGGAAGACAAAAAATCAGGGAAGTAGGTGGTAGGATGTGGAATTGAATCCTACCTGTGAGGCTGGTTCAAGACCTAGGTTGAAATATTTCAGTGAATGTCCATTTTGACATTACAGCCTGCTTCTTGCATTGTATAAAGCGGTTGGCCTTGACCATCGTAATGATCATATTGATCATCGATCGTAATCCATGGTTTTAAAATCCATGGATTCTTCTTCAAGGGCTCACTTAAATAACCCACCACTTCAAATCATTACTTCTTTCTCGTTTCATTAGTAATCCCCTCACACGCTCATAGCTACAGTGTTGTTTCATCTTGTGTTTGTTTGTCCTAACTAATTTAGATATTAAGTCCTTGGTGACTGACAGTGTGTCTATCTATGCAAAGCACATTTAAATAAATATATTTAATAATAATTAATAATAAATATGCCATCTGAAAGCTGTGGATCTAAGCTAGCAAGGGTAACACTGACATCGATATGTTTGGTTTCAGGAGCAGTGCTTGCTGTTCCCCTGCCATGGCTTTTTGGGAAGCACTGTTAATAGCTGCTGCCCTATGAAGGGTGTCAGGTCCCCTCTCACAGTTCTCCCCATCAGAGGGCCTCTCTGCCTTGACCCTCATTGTACACTAATTGGAAATTCAGCCTTCAAAGCTAACATTCTCCTAAAGCTGCTCAAAACCATGGAATCTGTTTTGGGGCAGAGGATCCTGCAAATCCCTGACATCTCACAGAGGTCACTATTTGCAGCTAGTAACAGTCCCTTACAGGCAGTAAAATTTGAACATCCTTATTCATCCTTCTATGCATTGCAAATTAATTTTTTCTCTCTCTTCTCTTTCCCCTATCCCCCCCCCCCCCCCCCCCATTAACTCCATCCGTTCCCAGTTTGCTATATGCTAAAGGCTTGCAAAGCAAGTGAGCGCATTTGTGAAACAGGTTCCTTTAAATGCTCAGGAAGAATCATTGAAGCTGGCAGGAAAGAATTCATGTGGTGTGCATTAACAATTGTCTAAGATAGAACACTATTTAATCTGTTATTCCTGGTGGGCACTACCTTGTAGAAAAATAACATTATTACAGATATAATCTTTCAGTTAGTAATAAACCTCAGGAGTGGTCTGGCAGAGAATGGGGAGAAGCGTGTCCTTCCTTAGCAGAGGTAAACTGGGCAAAATCTGCCCTTCATGTGTCTGCCTGAAGAATTATAACTTCTGATAGAAGCAAGTTAGTCACGGTATATATTGCCTTTTTATTTCGTTAAGGGAAGAAGGGATTACTTTGCATATACTTTCTCTGGTCAATCACATAGCTAGAACTGCAATAAAAGTCAGGAAAAGAATAACTGAATAATATGTAGCAAATGCAAAAAAAATTTTATAAGTTCTGTTATTATTAATCCATCTGAACATGACAATTTTTATCAGAAATGGCAGTCTAGAATGTGTCCACCCTAGCAGCAGTTTTACTGCCATCAAAATCTTAAAGTATTTACTGCCGTGAGTAACTTTGTTACTTGGGGTTTGTTCTTTCAGTTCATCCATGGGGAAGCGGGATCAGTGTTCATGAGCTTTAGCTTTTGTAGAATGTTTAATTTTCCACATAGGCCCCTTGGTGGAAGTGGTGGGGTGCTCTGTGCGACTTGGGAGCTGCAGACTAGGCCACAAGGCAGTTCTTTCTCAGGCAAATAACTTCTCATCCTGTAAGGCTTCATTTTGACAGAAGTTTCTGAGGTCCAGGGAGTCCTGGACCTCAGAAATGCTGCAATCTTGAGCTGAATTCAATATTTTGCGGAGTCAGTGGAGAAAGTAATGTAATTTGTACACTGTAATCAGTTAGTAAGTGTCTCTGAAGGTCTGGTTGCTTCATGTTCAAATAAAATGCGCTGTTACAATCCAGGTGGGAGTTAATAATGGAATATATAAGATGGACTTGCTTAGGATAGAGTCTTTTAACCAGTCAGAGATAAAAGAAAGCATTATCAATGGATACAGCTCCTTGGGAGCTTGGTCTGAATGAGAAATCCAAACCTAAACTAAATATTGTGGGCATGCACTGTCAAAGAAAGGATATTGCACAGTGACTACAAACTTTCTGGAGTATGCAGCAGGTCCTCCAACATAACCTTTGTGTCTTTCAAGTTCCAGGTTGTCCAGTCATTTTTCAAAGATGAGCTACTTTTGGCTTGTGTGGTGATGCCAGTATATTCATCCTCCCCATCTCCCCAGCTTTTTCCACAATAGAAAAGGTGTGGTTACCCATGGCATCTTTTATACTTTGTGGTATATATATATATATATATACACACACATATACCATATGGTATATATATAAAGTGTATATATATACTTTTATACTTTATGATGTGGCTCGTTACTGTTTTGGGGATGCAGTCAGTGCATGCAGCCATCACTCATGTGCAGCTGTGATTTGAACAAAGTAGGGATAGAAAAGGCTATGCAGTGCTGTGTGTTGTCCATGGATTATTGTCTTTTTAGTTCGTGTAGTCTGACCCCACCGCTTCATGGCTACACCTAGATGCTGACAAGGTTTTGGGAGAGAATTGCTTCTTGCAGAACTCAGTTTTTCAGAAGTCTATTGATGGACAACCATTTTTCTTATTAGTACTTGTTTGGTGCTTCTAACCCTGAAATAAGCAAATATTTTGGCCTATTCCTTGTGACGACTTTCTTTTCTAGGCAGGACGGCAATACCTGCCAGACCCTTTAACAGGTTACAATTTCAGCTTACCCCTGATGAAATCTTACGGGATCTCATTCTGTCTATATTGAAGAACCTATGAGCTTTATGTGAAGCAGGGAAATACTACATAATGGTCTTCTAACTTTTGTTTCTTTTGACAGCTAAATACCAGGTCATTGTGAATGAGACTCATCTTCCCAAACACAGCTGTCTGTAGCTGAACTAATCACCTTCCTTCATTAATTAATGAAGAAAACTAGGCTATTCTGGGATGCAATTTGTTTTATACCAAAGTACATACCTCAAACACACAAGAGGTGTTGAGACCTGGAAGTTTCACAATTAGTGACCTAAATTAGTTCAGGCCAGGGGACAGGCTGCTTAGGCTTAGGGGACAACAGGTGACTATTTATAGCTTTACTTATTGAGAGGTATCTTGGTAATCAGTATTGCCTTGCTTTGCAGTACTTTATAGGAATTTTATTTCTCTTCATTTGTCTTTTTTTTTTCTCTTTGGGAGAGAAGAGCTAGGATTCCTTTTTTTCCAATTCAAATGTGACTTCCACGATATTTTTGAAGGGCAGTTCTACCCAGGGATCCCTTAGAATGAATGAGCTGAAAGTGAAAGGTGTATGCAACTCAAACAAACAAATGCAATGAGCTCAAGACAGAATGACCTAGATGCTGTTTTAAAAGCAATACAGGAGGTCAGATTAAATGCTTTGGTACTCCCTTCTAGCCTTAAAATATATTAAAAAATCTGAACAAGTTCAATAAAAATATAATAGTGGTTTACAGAAATTGCTCTAAAACCACTGACAATTAAACAATAGATATTAATAGCCTTTTAACGATGTTTTCACTGTATATTTCTAAAGCTACAAATCCTATAGAGAGATATATTTCTCTTTAAATTGATGATGTGTTGGGGAAAAAAATCCTCACTTGAGCAATCAGCCCTAGTATAGCAAAAAAGCTTGTTTCCTAATGTGGATGTGTCATATGCATTTGTGAGTAGGAAGAACACTAATTTCGAAATGGGAGGGGGATCTCATTTTGCCATGAGTTTTCAAAGCATCACTCTGTGTGTCATTTAGACAACCCTTGGCTGTGACAGCTGTGTACAAATGCGTGAGCCAGTGTGTGTGGGCAGCATGAGTCATTCAATTTTCCTACTATATAATAATAAAAAAAGAAATGATGGTGAAGCCAGCATTTAGGTCTAGAGAAGGAAGCTGTGATAATGCCATGAATCCTTGCACTCAGGGATCAACAGTGATGGCATACAAAGCAGACACAATGACAGGCAGATTCTTGCTTAGCGGATGTTGATCTGAGTTGCAGACGCATTTATCCAGTCTTTTTTTTTTTTTATCTTGCAGCTCATGTACCCTGACTAATACCTTTAAGAAAGAGTGGTGCTTTAAAACATGGCAACTCAAGCCTGTAGGAGTCAAACACATTTGAAAACAAATTAATTCATCCTGGTTAATGTCACAGATTTCTGGACTTCCTTCCTCTTGTTCCCCTCAGTTATATCTGCCTTACATTTTAATGTAATATATTGTACTGTAGAGGCAGTAGTTTCAATTCATGCTAGAGGAAAAGAATAGAAACCCAGAGCTGCTGCAATACCATGTGCCTTATGGGGATCCCTGTAGCCAAATGCACCTGGAGATCGTCCTTCATAGTATGTAGCTGCTGCATTGTCCCTAGTAAGAGACATGATTAAATGTCCTGTAATATAGTTATATGCCTACCCTGCACACATAAACAAGTTTGTCATGACAGAAAAAATACTTTTTATTGCTTTTATTAGTTTTATTACACAAAGTCTGGACTAAGAATTGTTCTTACAAATTTTATTTGTGGCAAGACATGGGTATTTAAAGAAGATCAAGTGTGGAAAGAGAAGATGATTTCAATAATTTTTAATGATCATACCATCACATTCAGGTTTACAGTCTGATTGGAGATAATGTGATAGTTCAAATTAAGAGAATTGAGAATGATGACTGCCAGAAAGGGAGTATTAAATAGACAGGGAAAGAGTCAAGCCTCTAATTCTGTTACAGTATTTACAGATAAAAAGTAGTCAATTCATTGGCACATAAAACACTGACATGTTGACTCTAGAGAAACTTAGTGAGGCCATTCACGAGTAGAATATTAATTCTGATGGCAGAAATTCTGTGTGTAATATTGACTCAGGAAAGAGCTTCTGAACTGCTTGAGGCTCAGAAAATTGGGACTCTCTCAAGTGCTTTCAGGGTGAAACATTGTTTTTGCATGTAGATAACATACTGAACTATGGCAACTCTAAATGTTAGCAAAATATGCATCTCAGTGATGTGGTGATGGTGATGCTTGGTGATGCAAAGAGAAATACAGAAGTGCAGGTAATAATACTCTTGCATAATTTTTTCCTCCATATAAAAGTAATCAGTGTGTGAAACAGAAGTGTGGGTATGCCATAGCAATGCCCACAGTTCCTCCCCAACCATGGTTTGGAATAGGTTGGAATACTAGGCTTGGAATACTATAAATATACCTGTGATACTTTGGGGCAAACTGGAGCACAAATTATGGGAGGGCTGAAGACTGTTTACTGCTGCTGGAGCAGTAAGATACAAATTAATAAAGAAAGCAGCAGCAACAAAACGCTGCCGGTCACAATTTATGGTATAAAATTAAAGTAGACAGCCCAAAGGAGCTAGTGACAATAAGCAAATAACATTTACAGATATGCTGGAGGAAAAAGAAAAAAAGCAAAAGCAAGAGAGGCAGTGAGTCTCTCAGTCTCTTGATAGATGACAAGGGTAATAAAAACCAGAGGGATGAGGCTTTGCACAGTTCTCTTATCTTTTTGTCCTTGTTCTCAATCATGCATCCTAAGCTGGAAATGGGATCCTCTCGTGTAATGGGGAGGGACATACAGAATAATATAGTATAAAAGAAGTAAGAGCAGACATATTCCAGTGCCTTCACTGCTGCTTGTGTGAGCTTATCACCATATGGGGTACACAAATTCTTCAACCCTGTAGCAAAGCTCAAGCCTAGATGTCTGTCAAGACTCCCAGCACTGCAGGCAAATCCTACCTTTCCTGCTATGTCTCGGCCTCTCCATCTTCCCACAGCACCTCCATCCTGGTATAGGTGACCCCATCACAGCCCTGTGTGGGTGCTGCAGGACTAAATGGGTCAGGAGGCAGCAGCTCTCACCTTCTCTCTGCCTCTGCTCTAGTTCCTCATCAAAGGGTTTATCTGCCTTTCTCCTAACCATGTGCCCCCGCACTGCTGGTTATCTAAAACTCCTCCATATCTGCTATAGATGTGCATCACACAAAAACAACATGACACACTTGAGTGACTTCCCAGTTTTTGGCTTCCCAGATTCCCTCCTCTTGTAGGTGAGACTTTTTCAGGGGAACAAACTACCAAACCAATGTTCCAGTCCTTGTATTTCCCTACTGCGGTCTCTCTGGGTGCCTTGACATCAGCCACCCAGTCCAGCAGGCTCTTCCAGGATTCATGTCACAGCACTGCCACAAATTCTCCTTCACCAGTCTGCCTTCAACCCTGCTTTCCAGCAGCTCCCCTTTCCAGCAGCTCCCCTTTCCAGCCTTTCCAGGACTCACATATTTCTCAGCACCATTCCACTCTCCTCCCTTCTTCCCCTTCCCCTCCATTTTCCCAGCAGCAGCAGTCCCTGTCTCAATGTCAGCTCGCTGCCTCTGCCTGAGTTCAGTTCTTAACAGAAATCACTGGCGTAACATACAATTACATGGTTATGGATTATAGGGCTCTATTTAGTAATCAAATCTTTGCTTTTCTCCGAGTTGCAGAATACAAGTAAACTTGAAGTTTTACCTTCCATGGAAGTTTAATGACTGAGGCAGGGAGCCACATCTGTGTGAAAAGGAAACTGGAAAGATTTATGGAAGGAAGGTTATGAGAGCTTGATAAATAGGGAAATTTCCTGTAGAGGATCCCAGTGCTCCTCCGACTGCCTTCTTCAGAGCCGAAGTAGCGCTGGCCTCCAGGGCTGTTCAAAAGGGGTCTGCAAACCCTCAGCACTGTAGGAGTGTGACAAATGCAGCCAGAAATGTGCTGGCAGCTGAGATCTCCCTGGGCCTGTAAGCTGCTTCTAGTGAGAGATGAGTGGGATGGAATGGGAAAAATGGAATAACATGGAGGGAACTTCAGACGAAGAAGGTGCTTGGGGTGGCTGCAGACAGAACCCTGGCACTGTATACAGATGGAGCCCAGGAGGCTATCCCACCTCAAGAAAAGGGGTTGGCCAGTGGCTGGGCTTATGGGCTGCCTCAGGGAGGGCTGGCTCCCCTGGACCATCAGGACAGAGAAGGTCGATGTCCCAGTGAACCTGAACTGCTGCCTGCAGGGACAGCCCCTAGGAGCCTTTGGAAGGGAACGTGCATGGAGCTGCCTGCAACCCCACCAGCCTCAGTGAACATGTGGGAAGAGGAGTCTTCCACACTAGCTCACTGCGTATGCTGTTTATCCATCTCTAGCTGGTAGGAGCCTAACCTGGCTACGCTGCTTTTGCTAATGTAGCAGATTTATTCAGAGCAGATTGCCAGCATGTGGCCTGGGTTAGCCTTAGGAGCCTGCTCAGAGAGTGAAATTTAGGAGAGCAGTGAGTGACCCCAGCAGCTGGCTATTCACGCCTGCATGGGCTGACACTCTGTGGCCTCCATCACCTTCCCTCAGCACAAAGCTTGGAATAATCAGCAAGTAAAATGTGTAATATGCTGAAGTAGTTTAACTAATGCAAAGTGATTTTCTACCCCTGATGCAATTATAAGCTATTGCTAGTTCTTCATTTAAATAAATACATTAATTTTTTTCCCCACTGGCATCCAACACCCACGATTGCTTGTATGAAAGCTCTGGTTTAATTGTGCATTCATGTTCCTTGACCGTGTGTTCAGAACTTATATCACATATGCATTGCTTCTGTCCATATGTAAAAAAAAAAGAGAAATAATTGCAGCAAAATGCACTGAAGAATTTCATGAAGTGAAATTCCCACAGCAATGTTGCTGAGCAGGACTAAGAGCACACACTTAACCTGAAGTCCGTTCCAGAAGAAAAACATGTCCTATGTATTTTGCAACATGACAATACTAATACCTCTCTTGGTAAGCTTTGGATCTCGTGATTTTTGTGTGTTTAGCATTTTCAGACTTTGTGTTGTGATAACAATCTTTTCCATCAATTTGCCATCTAGTTGCAAAAGCAAAGCACTGCTTTTGTTTTGTTTGTTTACATTTTATTTACAGCATCCCTGCTTTACCAGAGGTGTGTTAAATTATTAACAGGTTATGTCCATGTTCACGGAAAAGCTAAATTGAATCCTGTACGATGTGGGCTTATTAAAGGACTGGCTAACAGATACGCTTTGCCCACAAAACTCTGCACTGTGGTCTGAAATACTCCTTTTCCAATTAAAGCTATTTATTTATTTTGGTTTCCAGCAGTCATGGTGAATTCTTTGCAGTGGTATTTTTTTTTCCACAGAAATGCTCTGTATTTTTGCAGGACTGGAACTGCATGTTTAATTGGTTATTTTAACACCTTTAGTGCAATATCTCTATGCTTTAATAGGGCTATAATTTTTAAATGTAGGTCTGTTATTTTCTATGGCACGAGCATTGGCAGACTTCTCAAGTGTCTTTCTTCTCACTGGTGTCTCTGATTTCACATTAAAATCCCTCTTTGTCCCTCCTTAGTCCCTGCTGATGACCCTTATTAGCCAGAAGGAATTCTAGAGCTGAAAAGTTTATCAGGTTAGAAAGCGGCAGGTTACAAAAATGTGATTTTGTCAGAACTTAAAGTAGCCATCAGGATAAAGAAAGAAAAGCCTATGGTGTTGCACTGGGCTGCATAAAGATAATCAGCTATAAGTTAGCTGATTTTTTTCCTAAGCATTTTTTTCTGCTGTGGTGGGATGAAGCGTTAGAAACATTTAAGTTTTATTCCACTAAAGGGCATCAACTCTTTGCAGTATCTTGCTTACCTAGCACTTGACTGAGCCTTCATGTCAGCAGGTCAGGTCTCATAGATGGTGAGAAGAAGGTCATCTACCTGCTTTCCAGATGTGTTTGGGGGAAACTCAGTTGAACTCTTGCCCTTTTTCTGTCCTATCTAGTAGAAAAGGATTTGAAGGATTGAGGGAGAAATAGCTGTATAAATGGCTCATGCTGAATGCTTGAGACCAAATCTTGCTCTGCTGTCGGCTGGTGTCATGCCATGGGTGGCGAGGGGAACTGTCTTCATTGATTTTGGTTGCGACCTGGCTCTTTGAGTTATGCCTCTTTAGATAACAGAGTTTCACTGACTGAATCAGAACATCTTATGTGCTTTGCAGAGCTTCCTATAAGTAAATTCAACAAAATTTGGCTGATAATGGTTAAGAAAAGTCATAGTATATATCCTAAAATACAGTGTGACTAAAAAAGGCTGGGGTTCATAATATGCTTAGCTACTGAATGGGGAACTTGCTGGGAAGTGCTAAGGACAGAGAACAAACACAATGCTTTTGTGTGTAGTGAAGAAATACCAGATATTCCACATTATTCAGTGATGGGGAGATATTTACCAAAGTAATAGTAATTCAGGCTAGAATATCTTCAAAAAGGATACTGAAACCCAGGGAAATGTCACTGCCCTCATCACAAACCTTTCACCAAGATTTAACAAATATAGTTTCAAGTCTATAAACATACCATAAATTTAGACATATAAGAAGCTTGATGTATTTTGATTCTCCAGGAGGAGATTAAGAGGTGAACCGCTTATCATTTACGCGTATGTAAGCAAGATATTTGTGGAGATAGGTCTTTAATGCAGTGGAAAGCCATATGGGATCCAATGTTCAGAAAATATGATGGACAAATGTGTGTTTTTACTATTGAGGGTGATTAATCCACAAACCAGTTTAATTTGGAATATGATGGCTTTTCAATTGCCTGATGTCTTTTAATCAATATTGGATATTTTTCTCAGAGGTAGGCTATAGATCACTGGGGCATTATAGACTTGATGCAAGAGTCAGTTGTTAAAGCTCTGTGGGGAAAAGAAAGATCACACATATCATATATCATAATCTACCCTTCCGATCTATGAATTAATTATTTCATCCTGACCAGCTCTAAATTTTGATTCCTTTTTATCTGACCAGGGTTTGGGTATAGAAGCTTCATGCACAATAGCCTATAATAAAATCAGGGAAAGGGTCAGCAGCATTTCTTGTGAGAATTTATGAGCTACTAATTTTTCTGCTTTTCCAACATCAACGGTAAAGGAAATGGACCTTGAAACCCTCAGTAGTTCCTTCCTGCTGTTCTGACCAAGATCAGCAGGTACCTGATAACTCGTGGCTGGGTTCAGGGTTCACTGTCGCAGCTACGTAGAGATGCAAAGAAGGCAGTTTTGCTCAGCGTGGATCCTAATGAGAGTTGTTCAGGCTAAGCAGAGTATACGAGAGGATTTGCATTTCTTCTCTATTTAACATCTCATTCCTTTTAAAGTACCTCCTCTTTCAAACAATACTGTAAGGGAGGGGAGTGGAAATAGAAAAGATCAGTATTAGGAGGGTTTTTAATTTGTATCCACTTAAACCAAGAACGTAAGTGAGGATTAAGCTATCTGTACAAATAAAAGGTTTTTTCTCCAGAAGTTGAGACATGAATCAAAGGAAAATGAAAATACCTCCTTTACAAAAGTATGTTATTATGTTGCTGGTTGAAAACACTTGTTGTATTCAAAAGCCTTGTTATAAAACCTTCATGGGAGTGAAGAGATGGCTGGGAAGCAGTCCCCATAAGCCATAATTGGAGGATCATAAAGGTAACCTATTTTTCTGCTCCTGGAATCTGTACAATTTCTCTCATCAAGGATTAAAATAATGACAAAATTACAATCATGTTGTCAGAGCATGGTTCATACTTTAATTCAAAGTTTGTGGGCTAATCCTGACAGTGGTATAACTACAGCGAAGTTTACTGAAGTTACTCCACAGAGGGATTAGATGCTGTTTGTGTCCTCATGCTTATTAGATGCTGTTTGTGTCCTCATGCTTCTGCTTTCCTGTCTGATGTCTGTATGTAATCTGTAAGGTTTTTTTGACCATGGGTGAAATATTGACTATAATATTGGTTTTAACACTTTGAGCTGCATCTTAATTTTTATTTTGTTTTAGTAATATCTTTGCCAATTGGCAGCAAACTGTGGTATGTTTAGCTTCTGTTTAGGCTGCAAATGTGTGATGTATGTATATTCCCCGAGTAATCGGAAGCTGAACTCTAGTAGTTATGATTAATACTGTTTGGAAATAAATTGTGTTAATTTAAAGTTTAATGAAATTCCAATAGTCAAATTTACACTAAAAGTTACACTTACAGGATATTGAACCAGCCCCCACCCCTAATGAACTCATTCACATCGCAGTGCTCTTGTTTGTGTGGAAATCTCAGCTTCATTTTGCTGTGTGATACAGTTTATGGCATGAAAACACTCCTGTCTTGAACTGTGCACTTCACCTTTACAAATGGTTAATACATGCTTTTTGATATGCAAATAAAGAGGAAAATGGAGGGGAAAAAAAAGTGTGGGAGTATTTCTAGTTCTAAAGGCTTTGACATATTACCAGTGAGAAGAAGCAATATGTTCTTCCACCCCAAGCACAGTAATATCTCCTGTGTCATCATGTTACAGAGGGATTACACATATTTAGGTATCCTTTAGGGAATTTAAGAAGAAATGCAAGGCATATGTCATACTGCTCTTTCCCTTAAGATATAGAGGCACCTAGAGAAGCCAGACTGATAGCTGTGTACATTTATAGAAGTCTTCTGATGCTTGGTGAGCTATGCCATAGTGCAACGCAGAGTGAGTTTCCTGGAAAATGTAACTTCCCTGAGCTGTTCCATTTGCAGCACAGAGTGTGCACCCTCCCAGTATTGTCTGCAGGAAGTGAAGTGGCCTTTCTGGGGCAGGCTGGCACGTGTTTGCTTAGTTGTAGGTGCAGGTGCACAGTAACCCACCAGGGTGGGAACAGGGAGATGAATGAATGGTTTATGGCCACCATTATGGCCATTTATATGTTACCTTCTTCCACAGGCCAAAACTTTAGGGTGTCATAGCAGTTTTTCTTGGAGCAGTGTTAGAGCACACCATCCAAGCAAGGAGTGTTACCTGAGCATGGAGGAATAACAGGGAATGGTTCCTTCATCTTTTGCAGAGACATTGGATTTTTCCCAACATCTTGGAAATCCAGTCATTAGTGGATGGAGAGTGAGATTTCCAGCTGTTTGAGACTGTATATATTCCTGTTTGTATAAACAGCCTTTAATTTTAGCCTAAGCAGGATCTAGTTCCTTATCTGTAACACTTGTGACAATTGAAGTAGTTATTTAGTATTTGATTGTATTAAGCTCACCTCAGTGAAGAGCAAAACTCCCATGGGTGTCTGCAGGATCAGGTTGTTGCCTCCTATTCTTTGGCTACTCCCCATTAAATGGTGGCTCTTTTTCTGCCTGCAAGGCGGCTTCCAGGCTCTAATGGTTGCTCTAATAGCTACTGAGCATCCCGCAGCCAAGGAGTGTTGTTTACCTTTCCTGCCCTTGTGTCCTATTTGTCTCAAGCTCTTGACAATGCTGTCTGCTGGTGTGGCTGTTCTGTTTACTCTCTTCTATATTTCCCTTTGAAAAGAAGAGAAGGACTTGGAATATAAGTCATCAAAACCACGACTGTGAAAATATGAAACCCTTTATCTAATAAATTGTATGTAGAACAAAAATAAATTCAATGCAGTAAGCCAATGGGTGAAGTTTTGTGTCACTGGGGAAGTGTTCTTTAAAAGCTGTGACAGGGATGAGCAATGTTTCAGTTGTTCTCATGTTTCATAGTTTCTCAGACTGCAATGCCAAAAAGGCCTATTAGTATCACCTAATCTGTACCCCTCCTGCATAAGTAGAATTTCACCCAGTAATTTCTGTGTCAAGACTGATATTTCTTTCTCTAAAGATGTATTCTTTTAGCAGCTTTGTTCTTCTTAATAGTTATTGATTTAAGCATTCTGCTTCCTGCTCTTAAAAATACCTTGTTTATGGGAGGAAAAAGTACACTTTGTTTCTTGTCTGAACAAAATAAGCTTCTTTACTCAGCATGTCATTTCTCTCTCTATAAGGAGAAACTTCTACATAGCAGCTCAGGGCATTTCAGGGAATATTCTCAACTGTCAGTGGAAAAACCCTATTGATTTCAGGTAACAATTGGAGAAAACAAAACAAAACAACAACAGAACAAAACAAAAGATGTGAATACCTGGCATATGATTAGCAGATTCAGCAGCTTCGCTCACTTCTCTAATTATTTATAGGTCAAAGGACAGGTTGATAGCAATCACTCACTTCTTCCAAAATAATTATACTGTCCATGTTAGCTTTGCTTATCCTTCCAAAACAGTTTGAAGAGCTGACCCCCTGAAGTATTTATTCCTCAGTCAAAAAGACAGGAAAAAACAGGGATGGTGGTATGGCATGAATTTTCTGAAGTGCGTTTAAGGAACCAACAGGGTGAACTAGAAGTGTTAGTCAGCTCCCAGAGCTACGATACCACTGGTGTTAGGGAGACTTGGTGGAATGGTTCCTATTCCTGGAGTGCTGGAATGGAGGACTACGGGCTGATCAGGAGGGATAGGCAGGGCAGGTGAGGAGGCTGTATTGCACTATAAGTGAGAAGTTTGATTGCACAGCCCTTAGAGTTAGTAGTGCTGTAGTAAAAGGCCTCTGGGTAAGGATTTGGGGGATGGAGAACAAAGGAGATACGATATGTGGGTATCCACTACTGATCACCCAACCTGGATGTAAGCACTGATGAGTTATTCTGTAGGCAATTAGGAGATATTTCTGGATTGGTAGCCCTTGTCCTTATGGGAGACTTTAACTTCCCAGACAAAACTGGAGATATCATGATGATGTAACAAACATGTCTTGGAAATTTTTTAAGTCTGTAAGAGATAACTTCTTGTCACAGGTACTTAATGAGCCAACTAGGAAATATTGCCTTCCTAGGCTTGTTATCTGTGAATAGAGGACTCATGGGGAATGTGAGTAGGTGGCTGTCTTGGCCACAGTGATCGTGAAAAGGTTGATTTTAAAATTTTCAGTGTAATGAGAAAAAAACACAGCAGAGTTGCTACCCTGGACTTTAGGACAGCAAACTGTAAGCTATTCAGGGAACTATTTGTCAGAGTTCTCTGGGAATCTGCTTTTAGGGGCTTAGCAGTCCATGAGTGTTAATTAGTCTTTAAGAGCCCCCTTTTTAGAAGTGCAGGGGCAGGCAATTCCACTGTGTTGTAAGTCAAGCAAGCAGCGCAGAATACCACCTTGGCTGAACAGGGAACTACTCGTGGAGCTCAAGAGGAAAAAGAAATGGTATGACCTTCTGAAATGAGGTAAGGCTTCCCAGGAAGAGTACAAAGTTGTGGTTCATTTATGCAGGGAGAAGACATGGAATGACAAAGCTCAATTAAGAGTTGAAACTGGCCAATATTGTTTCAGTTAACATTAAGGGCTCTTTAAGGTATGCTAATAGCAAGAGAATGTCTAAAGAAAATGCTATACGGATCAATACTTGTTGAAGATGGTCATCTGACTAATAGTGATGAAGAACTGTGGAGGCATTCAATGTGATTTTTGCCTCAGTCTGTTATAATACTGATAAGACTTTGGTCTGCCTGGTCCTCTAAGTCAGAGGATCACGAGTATGGGAACATTTGGACACTGAAATTTTAAGGGACCTGCAGTATCAGCTGAATGTACTCAAGTCTAGGGGGCCTGATGGAACTCACTGCAGAGTACTGACGGAGCTAGCGAATGGCAAGACTCCTGTTGATCATCCATCAAAGGTCTTGGGAGTCTGGGGACTTCCCTGCTGACTGGAAGCTAACTGATGTTACTCCAATCTACAAATGGGTATAGATTGGTATCTAGTGACAGGACACATGGGAACAGTTCAAAACTGCACCAGGGGAGGTTTAGACTGGACATTAGGAAGTATTTCTTTACTGACGAGGTGGCCAAACACTGGAACAGGCTTCCTAGAGTGGTGGTCAACCCCAAGCTTGTCAGTGTTTAAGAGGCATTTGGGCAATGCTCTTAACAACATGCTTTGATTTGGTCAGCCCTGAATTGGTTAGGCAGTTGGACTAGATGATCATTGTAGTAGGTGTCTTCCAACTGAAATATTCTATTTTGTTCTAATTGAATAAAGGTGGCTGAGGGAGGAGGCTATAGAGGACCTCATGATAGAGGTAGAGAAAAGAAGGGATAAGGGCTATCCCATGTGTGTCATGTACACACGAAGTGTGTGATGCTCCACTTCAAATGACTTGTTAGGAGGTTTTAAAAATGCTACAGTGACAGTGTTCCTGGAAAGGACTGTATGTGCCTGCAAGGTATGAAACACTTTGCATACACTGATAGTGGCAGGAATAGAAGTTGGGAAACATCCTTCTTAACAAAGGCCCAGGACCTGTAGGACCATGCTAGTATGCTTCAGCAGTCTAAATAGTTCAGGTCTGAGTTCTACATTGATGGTTATTTATGCTACTGGTTCCTGTAGCCTTGCAGGCAGGAAGATGGAAGAGACAAGGAGGTCCACAGCTCTAGTAAAATAGTCTGAAAGAGAAATGGAAGATGTACACTGTGACTACTAGAGGCTTTTATAGGAATATACAGTTCATACAGTTCTTTGTATTTCAACTCTCAAGTGGCATAATGTTTCAAACTAACCCTCTCTAGAGTTAAGGCAAAAAAGCCACAAACCAAAGGAACAGAGAAGTAAACAGTGCATGTGGACAGCTGTACTGCTTATGTTGACCTTTGTTTTTACTTACTCAGTTACAAATGGGAAGAGAAAACAACACAAGGAATAGCAGTTGGCATAAGGCATACTGTTCTCAATTTTTCATTGCTTATTTCACGTCTTTTGGGAAGGGTGCAACAAGATTGGCAGGACCTGATAAGCAGGGGTACTGTACAGCAAAGGAGCCTTTGTGTCAGCACTGCATTTGTGATTGAATATTGGTACATGTGCTATCATATCATGAGGTGAATGCTGTCCTGCAGATTTGTACCTGTGTCATGGGTTCAGCAGTAGCAGTCATTTTTCTCCTTCTTGGTAGCTGGTGCAGTGCTGTGTTTTTTACTTCCGGCCTGGGAACAGCGCTGATAACACCGATGTTTTCAGTTACTGCTTAGAATGTTTAGGCTGACCAGGGACTTTCTGAGCCCCATGCTCTGCCAGGGAGGAGGGGAAGCTGGGAGGAAGGAGACAGGACACCTGGCCCAAACTGACCAAAGAGGTATTCCATACCACAGCACGTCATGCCCAGGATGCAAAAACAAGGAGAAGGGACCCGGAAGAGGGGAGTTGACTGCAGGGTTGGGCTTGGTATCAGTGGTGAGCAGTTGTATTCTCTTCCCTTGTATTTCCCTAGTCATTATTATTGTTGGTGGTAGCAGCAGTGGTTTGTGTTATACCTTAGTTACTGGGCTGTGCTTATCCCAACCTGTGAGAGTTGCCTTCTTTTGATTCTCCTCCCAATCCCCCCCGGGAGCTGGGGGGAAGAAACAGGGCGGAGTGAGTGAGCGAACTGCCTGGGAGGCTTAAACCACGACAACCTGCCAAACAACATGAGAGCAAATGGTTGCTGGTAAATACATCTTAAATTTCAATAAATAAATTTGCAAATATTTATTACGTTTAGAATTTGATACAGATCATATGAAGAATTTGATCCAAATGATAGCTCCATTATGAAGATGAGATTTTATTTTTCTGGAAGCACCCATCTAAGTCATAAACTACAAACTTCCAGTGTAAATGGCTTACAAATGGCAGCAGAGCTTTAAGAATTTAATTTGTTTTCATTTTGTGGCCATCTGTTGTTATTTCTAATATGCGCTTCTTAGCTTTCACCTTTGATCTTTGCAGTTCCCAGGTTTTTAATCATTTATAGTTCATGATTATATGTTTTAGTGGTGTCAGTGAAAGGACATTATCACTTTCAGTGACTTAGTGGGAGCTTATTGTTAGTTTGCTATCTTGAGAATTGCAAATAAATAAGCCAGTAAGTAAAAATTATGGGGGGATGGTAGTGTCTTTGTACTTGGAGGTTGTGACTAAGACTGTGTTTCAAAGTTGATTATAATATGATCCCTTACAGGAAAGTTCACTAAAAACAAAGCAAGATGCCTAATAAATCACACATGAAATGTTGTTGTGGAGGTAATTCATTGCGCAAGCTTTGAGGATACTGAAAACAGGGCTGTACTGGAGTGCAGCAGCAGTATTTTATCTCTTTATATACTCAACCTTTTTTTTTTCTGTTTGTACTCAAAATTATTTTCTTGAGTAGTGCCAAATCTATGCATGTAAACTGATGCAGAATGAGTCACTCCTGCAGTAGTGACTGGGGCACAAATAATTGGTGGGATAGAAGTTAGCACTCAATCCTCTTCTCTCTGTCACTCCCCACAATTCATTTTAAACTAGTCATATTCCGGAAATGAAAAACATACTCTTCAGGAAATGGCAAAGCAAAAGGAAGAGTATTTATCTATCACACTTTCATTGTTTTTTCTTAATCCTAGTCTTCGCTAGATCGTATTTTGATATTTATCACTAGTTTATATTCTCATTCACCTCACTGTGCAAAATGCTTCAATTGCTCCTTTTTTTGACAAACTTTCTTTCAACCAAGCCTAGCCCAAGCCACACCTGCCCAAAAAACATTCAGCCTGGATGAAAGTATGCTGAGAATATCTCCCTTTCTTCTGTAACCTCTGCCTGGGTCAAAACAAGTCTTAATTCACTGCATGGTGCTTTAGGACTCTGCCCCTTACATCATTTCTCCTCAGATCCCCACACAAGGAGGCAGGGAGTGGGTTTGGAAATCAGAGCCACACTGAGAGGGATTCTTCTGGTCAGCTGTACACAGCCGCAGCCCAGGTGTCTATGCCTGCCCTAGATGTGTAAGCTGCCTTTGCAGGCAGCAGGAAGGAGCAGGCACATAGAAGGTGCTTTTATTTCATCTTAAAATAAATGGAAAATAAACCAGATGAGTAATGTCTGAAGGGGGCCAGTCCTTAGAAAGAGGCTGGGGTGACTGGCTTGAATGTACACAGCTGCTGTAGGTGTGACTGCTCCTATGGCTGCTGGTGTATAAACACAAACCTCTGCAGCTCAGATCCTCCATCACTCAGAACAAAGCAGAAGCAGAAGGCACCATTTTGCTGCTGTATCTTTGGTGTACCCTGTTTTTAACCACTGTGTGAGTTCTGGCCCAATGTCAAGACGGACATAGGGGAGATGCAGAGAAGGACGAGTAGAATAAGTAATAGTATGGGGCAGCTTCCTAATGAGCAGGGGTTAACAGATGTGGGATTCTTCAGGTGGAAAGGAGAAGGCTGAGGATGTAGGGGTTTTCATGTTGCATCTGTGTGGGCTCGTAAGGAATTCAAGCAATTGGGGTCTGTTTGTATGACCGTTTGGGGCATAATCTGCAGAAATGAGCTGTGCTTGCAAGGGCTCGATCATTCCAAGAAACAAAAATCTTAATCCCAGGTGACTGGGGTTTCCAAAGTCACCAAGGAGCTAGAGAAGATAAAGGCAGAAATGCTGCTATTCACCAAGCCCTGTGCTGCTGCATCTAGAGGGCAGTACCAGAGGCAGGAGCGTATCTTCTGACACAACCACAGCAAAATCTGTGGGTGCTGGGGGTACACAAAAAGAGCCTGCAGAAAGCAGCCTGGGTTGTGGTTCCTTAGTAGTGTTTCTCTTCTCAAGTCAGAGGCATGATACTGGGTTAGATGAATTACTGGTGAGACCCAGTGGGGTATATGGTAACGTTTCCCACCACTGACTGTGTAAGAATTGAAGAGTAGCTGTGTTCCTAATTTCTATTTCTTGACAATTAATATTGTCTGGCATCAGTCCCAGGCTGGGTGCTATGGAAGCAGCTACATCTGGTGTTTGTCTGACTTTCTGGACCACAGGGATCCACCAAGAGCTCTTTCTTTACTAGTGAGGTTTTGTTCGTCAGCGTAAATGACCTGGGAGGGAACAAGTTCTCTCCCTTGTAATGAAATCAATGAGAATTACGGGTGCTGAGTGTATTTCAGCAGGTGTTCGGCATCCCCCAAGGTCAGGCACTTGGTTAATAGACTGGAGTTGTATAAAATGGTATTCTATTAGCAGCCAGGGCAAAAATCAAAAGGTATAAAAGGACATTGGGCAGAACTGTCAATTATATATCAGAACAAGAAAAGAGAGGAACTCACTGTAGCACTTAGAGCAGAAGGGTTTAGACAAAAATAGAAAAAAGAGGGGCTATGTTTATTGCTATCAGATTTGTCCTGCCTTTCAGAATACTAAGTATATTTAGTAATGAAAAATATCTGCAGCTTCAAATGTATTAAGGAAATAGCAGTGCATAGCCACATTGCTCAGGGACACTGAATCCTAACTTGCTTCCAAGTTTGAACATATTCAGGCTTAGGTTAGCCTTACATATTTAGGTAAAGTTAACATGATTTTGAGTGCTTACCTGCACAAAATAAGCAAGTTCCAAAAGTCTGATCAACTCAGGTCAAAACAACAGTCCATAAAGCTTTTGAAATGACAACTTCATGGAGCTGGTAACCTCCATTTGGCCATTCACCACACCAGTGATATTTGCTAAACTTAATTTAGGGCATTTATACAAGCCTGTATCTCACAGTAGTGTAATTAAATTCATAGAAGCTTGTCATACTTTTAACTTTGCAGCTGGATGTAGCATTCAATAAATAATACCAATCTCATACCACAAATTGACTGTAGTGCAAAGAGATACAAAAATCATGCCTGTTCAGAAGAGGTTATTAGCCACATAATGGAAACAATAACTGACTTAGAATTGCTCAGCTAATCAGCACATTTTATTATCCCATTGCTTTTTCCTCCAAGTTCTAAGAGACCAGATTAGAGGTTAAGTTACCAAGTTCAGTTTAATTCTTCTTCAAGAAAAGCTTCAGCTCTGAAGAACTGCAAAGTCCTATACTGTGCCTTGTATTCCCAGAGAGGCTGTGCATCTCATATAGGTATTGGGACCTCAATGCAGTTGGTAGTGCACTGACATGCTCAGCATCTGACAGCAATGGTGGAATGCTGCTGGCAGTATTGTTCTAGAATTAACTGCATGAGAAATTCTAGCAATTAGTAACACAAACCCTGTGATATTGCTATAATTGATTTAGCGAGATACTAACATTGGTAAATCTGTAGTTCTTTCATTAAAAGTGGCTGTGAAATGCATCTCCCTCTTCATCAGGACTGTAGTGGTAGGTTCTGGGTTGCTCTGCTCTCCTCCTGCACATGGGGGAATGTTTTTCACTCATCCCAAACCCTCTGGGCCAAGAAGGATCTCCCTCAGATCTCCTTCATTTTAACTCTTCACAGTACTCCTTGCATTGTTCTTGGGAAATGTAGCTGTATAGTTTCTCAAGAATAGGCAAGTATTCCTTTCTCATATTTGATAACTGAGCCTGTAAAGACTTCAGGGCATGCAATATCCATTGCCCTAGCACAGTGGTTTTTTTTCACTTGTGCTGAGGCTACCGGGTGCTTCTGCAATAGGAAAAAGATGATATTTTTCCAGTTTTCTAATCATCTGATATTGCATTCTGGTATCAAAACCCCCCTGAAGTAATTGTTCATCCTTCTGATCCCTAATTGCATTTATCAACTCAGTATGAAACCTATTGCTACCTGGAGCTTTGTCTTCCTTTATCCAAATATTTCCTCACAACTATTTTCATAATCTGCAAAAGCACCTCAAAATATATCCTCACAGGAGGAACTGTTAGTATTCTTCTTAAGAAATACAGAGAAAAAAAGTCATTGAGTTGTTATGTTACATTCAAAATTGCTGTTAATATGAAGGAATATTACTTTTCAGCGTACAAATCCCATGCAGCACTATAGGTTGTGAGATAGAAATTGTTTGTATATTATTAAGTTCATGCTGTTTTGAACTACAAAATCATTTTGGTAATATTTTTCTTGGAAAAATCAATTATATATGAAATTGTGTAGCAATTTAGCAACATAAACCCAGGTAATAGTATAATTAAAAAGAAAATATTTACTGGTTGCATGGGGTATTTTGTATGCATCTTAATTATGTACATTTGCTTGCTGCCTTTTATTATGTTTAAAACCTTTGGGTAGGTTTAGCATCAGGCGGATAGGAAAATAATAAAAACTGATACCATAGTTAGACTTTAGTTATAATTTGAAAAATTGTTGGCATCTAGATCTTTGCTGCCAGTGGCACTGTGAGTTTGGAAAATGGATAGAAAAAATATTCCTCAGCATGTAAGTCTTACATGGTGGTGTGGGGGATCAGACCCTAGGCATCCAACTGACCACATTTTAAGTATGTTGAGACAGACCAGTCTAAATGGTGTAAATAGTTTGACTCTAGTAGTCATATTCTTCATAATGTTTCTCTCTGCTGTAAGTTAGCTCTTAATTTGATCCCTTGTTTTATTGTTCATTTTAGTGAAAAGGACTTCAGCAAATATTCTTCCCAGCTGTCAACATGAACAGTGAGAGATTCCATTTTTCTTCTTTTATCAGAAGTAATTTCTTTGGTTTCTAGATCGGAAAGATCCTCTTTACACATCTTTTCACTTGGGCAAGCTGTTTTATTAGGAGCTGAAGATGATGAAATCACCACAGTCGTTTTCAGCATCACTGAAGTAAATGAGACAAGACTTGGCCAACTTGCCAAGTGAAGATCTCAGGCAGATATATCAATATTTGTCAAAGTATTTACAGACTTTTGGAGTCTTTAATTAGCTGTTGCATGTTGAGGATTCAGTTCAATGAAGACAAACAGGCTGTATTCCCTTCAAAAGCTGGATGAGGTTTACTGCAGTACTTGAGGATTTGTTCTGTATTGCAAAACAAATCAAGCACACTGTGATTATAGCTCCCAATTAATTACTTTCTGCATTGTTTCCTTACCAGCCCTAACAAGTTTTTTCTCCAGGACTTTTAAATTAAGTCTAAAATCCCTCAGGGGTTATATGTCTTCACTACTCAGAGAGCTTGGGCACTTTCATTTTAAGAAATTAATTTTGCCTGATTTTAGGTGGGGATGTCCGCCACTGAGTATATCATAGAATAGTTAGGGTTGGAAAGGACCTTAAGATCATCTAGTTCCAGCCCCTCATGTCTAGTTTCCTGTTGTCATTGCCATCTAACCAAGGCTGTCAGTGGAGTTTATTAATCTGAACAAATGCAGACCAAACAACTTGATTTCTGGACTCCCTATATAAACTCAGATGTACTCATTTATGCTGTGTAGACCTAAATATGAGATGAATGCCACTTTGGGTGCCTAAAATGTAGTTGAAAGTCAGATACCCATGTTAGGTAGACTTGATCTTTAAACTTTCTCTTTTTATGAGGTAGCCTGTGGTTCAGGGATATATGATGAATGCCTCATGTTGCAAAGATATGTCTCAGGTATTGGCGGACTTTGCTGATGTTGTCACATGCCCTTTCACTCATTTTGAACTACTGTATTTTTAAATTCTGTCAGGTTAGTGCATTATGGTTTCCTTTCATCCCTAGGACCAGCAAGCCCTGCTTCTATATTAATGTTCATGTTTTCTTCACTTCGTCCCTCCAGTCTTACATCCTTACATATATCTCCAAGAAAAGAAAAAAGTTTGCTTTATGCTTTAGATTCCTATTCTTTGGGGGAAGAGGGGGAAGGGAGAAGAATTTTTTGTGAACTTCCAGAAGCAACACAATCTCCCCTAGAACCTGGTTTTTTTTTTTAACTGAATTCAACTCAAGATCTCTGTGTTGTTAGAGGCCAATGTCCATTATTCACTATTCTATATTTATACTCAGCTGAAGTCAGTGTCAAATGCTGTAGTTGGGCAACTGCCAGGGCTGGCAAGTCCTTGTCTTCTGTGGAGAGTCCCACGTATGGTCATTATTTATCAGAATGGCAATTGGCTTCTTCTGCAAGTAATGCTGGATTTCATAGATGCTCAAAAGGAAAGTTCCCCACCTAGTAATGAGGAGCCCATTTTATCCAGAGCATCCCCCTGGCTGTTCTCTGGCAGTTACCGTATTGTGTAACAAAGCTGCTGTTACATCTGACAACAAAAAAATCAAGTGAGAAGATGAATGCTTGCTTTTAAAATAAGTAGGGATTTGAAAACTCTCCCCGACCCTTCCCAGCTCCACCCCAAGTCCTGGTGTGAAATACCTTCTTGTCTTTTGACAAAATCTTAGCCTGCATCACACCAACAGAAAAAAACCCAAACAAGGTGTTTTGGTGGAGGTGGATAGACTGGAAAACTGAGAGCTCATTTGGTCCACATTCCATTGTCATCTCTGTACAGCGGGTTGTTTTACCATCCAGATCAAGGTATCTGGGGGTTCTTTGCCAGCAGGGAGCTCTGTTTGTGGAACAGAGGCTGGTGGTGCAGTCCTGTCTGAAAGCTGCACTGAATTAACCTCTTCTTTTTGCCTAATGCTTTTTTTTCAGGCTGTTTTTTTTTTTTTTTCACTGGTACCTTCTTTTATTTATACGTACCTGTAGCACTCTGGTCTGAGGTGTTTTTTTGGGATCTAACCTGAGAAATTTCTGCCAATTTGTTCAACCTCTTGCCACCAGTATTTTCCTAAAAGGTGTTGACTTAAGCTGTAGTCTGGTGTATTTTTCTTTAAGCTTTAATATTTGAAAGGGCAAAATAGAGCCTAGACCTCCTACATGCTTTTACTGTTGTAGGTATTGCAAGATACCTCCTTCTTTCCCTACCAGTCTCAGTCTCACTTTGATTTGTTTTTTTTTTTCTCTCCACTAAGTATAGTGTATCAACCTTAACACCCACCTCCAGCAGTACTATTTTTAAAGTGGTTGTTATTGGATTTTCTTCCTTTTTCTACAGTGCATACCTGTGTACTTTCTTCTATGCATCTTACTCCTTTTTGAAAGTCATATAACTGCCGGGTTGTTTTTGTTTTTCCTTTTGGACCTTTTGAGTCAGCATTAAGGTGGCTCTAAGATCCATAATGGATCTTGAATTGAGTTGGAAGGAAAGGAGTCTGGAAGGAAAATAACTCACTATTGCAACTTTTTGGGTAGGTCAGCTTGCTTCCTGATGGTTACCTACAGTACAACATCTCTACTTACTCATGTGGCCCTTTCTAGTATGTGATAAGAATAGATTAGAATTGGTTAACCAATTATGCTTAACAGAAAAACGAATGAACCTGCCATTATATAAAAGAGAGAGGAACTAAATTTTGCAAACAATAGTTCTTCCTCTTTAGATCTCTACTTTGATTCCACAGTGTACTCGTTTTGGCGGGGGAGAGTTAATTTTCTTTGTAGTAGCTGGTAAGGGGCTATGTTTTGGATCTGTGCTGGAAATAGTATTGATAACACAGGGATGTTTTGTTTATTGCTGAGCAGTGCTTACACAGTGGTCAAGGCTGTTTCTGCCTCTCATCCCACCCCACCAGTGAGTAGCCTGAGAATGCACAAGAAACTGGGAGGTAACACAGTCAGGACAGGTGACCCCAACTGACCAAAGGGATATTCCATATCATATGGCATATAAAGCTGGGTGAAGAAGAAGGAAGGGGGGTACACTGGGAGTAATGGTATTAGTCTTCCCAAGTAAGTGTTATGCATGATGGAGCCCTGCTTTCTTGCAGATGGCAGAACACCTTCCTGCCCATGGGAAGTAGTGAACAAATTCCTTGTTTTGCTTTGCTTGTGTGCATGGCTTTTGCTTTCGCTATTGAACTATCTTTATCTCAACCATGAGTTTTCTTACTTCTACTCTTCTGATTCTCTCCTCCATCCTGCTGCAGGGGAAGTGAGTGAGTGGCTGTGTGGTACGTAGTTGCCTGCTGAGTTTAAACAATGACATACACCTTATTAGAAAAAACGTCAAGGAACTGACTTTTGGTTAAGATAAACAAGTACACAAAAATATTCTTTATCTCTTTGTATTCACAGTCAAAATTTCATATTTACAGATAATAGAAAAGCTCCACACAACAACCTGTGACAACATAAAGTTGCTTTTTGGCCAGTAGAAAAGTAATTTATTTTTCTGACCCAGAGGAAAGAAGAAAGATTTAATGCCACCAAGAGAGATACCAGGACATCATTTAAAATTCCAGGACATAATTTTAGACCCTGGTGAATCATTCTTCAGATGTCACTGAATAAGAAGAGTATGATGATAACCTCTTTCTCTGACCTAAACTAGAATGCCAGCAACGATAAATTCACCTGTGTGCCCCCATATTCTGTCTGCATGAGTGAATAGGCATTGAACGTGTTTCAAGCGGTTCTCTTGTATCAGGCAGTTGGGCAGCCCAGTGTGAAATCACAAAATTAGGTAAATATGATAGATTGATGCTGAAGACATTTAGGGTGAATGAGATCTAGTTTATACATGAGGCAGACAGGTAAATTAATAGGGGAAATTGACAATCATTTACACATGCCAGCATCAGCAGGCATCTCAGCAAAAGTGCCGGTGAAAGGTCACAGCTCATCTGCCATTGAGAGAACCAGCAGCCAGGCTAAAAATTATTCATTTTCAGACATTGTTTAGGTACTTTGTGTGCCATGGAGGCAGAGGAGCTTCTTTTTCTTCTTTTTTTTCCTTTTTTTTTTTTAGCGGGCAGAAGTAATAAATCAGCTAGTTTAGGAAGACCCAGCTAGCCCAACACAGATCGATTTCACGGGGAAGTCAATGGGCTGCTAATAGAATTACAACTACCTGTCAAAATAGGGAAAACATATCTGTGACAGTGACAAAGGGCAAATCAATTGAAGAAGTGAAGAAGTGTTGGGGGCTCTTTTTTCTTTTTTTTTTTTTTTTTTTTTTTTTTTTGACATAGATGCAAACTACATGTGTGTCTGGCAAAGCTGTGGAAAGCAGCAATAGGTTTGTCTCTTTATGGGAGTCACCAGTCCTGCAATACTGAATTCTGCGGGCACTTTATTTCCAGCGCAATTGTGAGGCTATTCCTGTGAGACAAAGCTAAAGAGCCAAATCCAGAGCTATTAGAGCAGTTTCTCATGTATTATGAAAGCTATTTAAATAGGTTTTATTAACAGCTGTAATAATTTGCTCCAGGTGAAAAACCTTGGCGCATTTTGTTTACCACAGACTAGGTTTGTTTCAGTTACACACAGGAGCCTGCCAGTTTCAGGTGGTTTCTAGTGTTTGTACAACTCAAGCAGAAAATCAGTTACAACAATATTGTTGGCTCAGAAATTATGTTATGATTTGTGATAATTAGGTAAAAATTGAGTTATTGAACTGTAGAAAGTTGCCATTGTGCTGCAACACTATGCTGCTGCCTGCTTAACATGTACATAACCTGTGCCCTTAGTACATTATGTATCTGCATTAGAGATCAGAGAAGTTAAATGTAGTTAAAAATGTAACTAAAATATGGACATTCTTATTGATGCCACAGTTTGTGGTGGCCCTGCAGGTGTCATGAGTACTGAAGTTGTGAGATACTCACCACGTCATGCCAGCACAGGCTTCTGCTCTGCTGGTACAGCTCCAGAATAATGAAGAAATACTACAGGAAAATAAGTAGGGTGATACTTCTTATTCTTCTCTCGCGGCAGGCCTTTCTGGGTCTCAAGCTGCCTCTTTCTATAGGGAAGACCATATACCTTTATGAATTTTGTATACATGTGTGAATGACGACTTTGAACAAAAGTGAAATCAAAATTAATTATTGGGAATCTTTCTCTTCTCACATTAATTTGTTATATAAACCAAAGAGATAAAAGTCCTTTCATAGCATGTACCAGTTGGGACAATCAATGGGTGCCAGAAAACTGTACTGCCAAAATCAAAAAAGCAAAAATTCTCCACAATTTACTCACGTTTATTCAAATATATATGTATACACAAATATACATATATACATGTGAATGCTACACATTTATGGGGATATCCTGCATTGTTAAATAGCCTGAGGAACAGTTGAGGTGATCTCTTTTGCAGTGCCTCCTGTGTACGGGCCCAAATTACGCTGATTTGAAGTGTCACATGCAACTAAACCGGGGAAACTTCCTTGAAGTCAATTGAATTTATATTTAAATAGATGATAAATCTTCCATTGACTCCCAATGAGAACAGGATTTTTTACAGTGTAATTAAACTGGACGGTAAGAGGATTCAGGGTCAAAATTCTCAGGCCCAAATGCTTTGCTTTTCTTTCATTTCTTTGCTTGTTTTGTCTATGTAAAATCAGTGCCCAGCTGTGCTCTTTATGGTGCAGCAACTTCTGTCGACTTTGTTGGGTTCTGCAGGCTTGCGTGAGTATGGCAACAGTGTGTCTGGAGGCAGAACTGTGTTTCAAATTCATTGGAGCAAGGAAAAAACTATAACATTAATGTTTTTGTAGAACATTCTATGCATTTTTAGCACTGTGATTTTTAATAGATAGTAATAATAGCAATTTTGAAGTACCCTGCAGATTCTAGTAAAGGACTTTCCTCCAGAAACACTATCCCCTGCTGCTCGTTTGCAAATCTTGTAATTCATTGCCACATGGAGTGTCCTATATGCATAACATTTTTTTTTTCTTAAAACAGATAAAACTATATATTTTACTAACAAATGTTCCCCAACAGCATGTTACCATTTCTCCTGTGTGAGACTACAGCTACTTTAAATCATTTGAAATAATGGTAGTGGAGAGTTTAAAGATCATGAATAAGTCATTTATTTAAATTAAGCATTTAGATTAGCCACCTGTATTTCAAAGTTTATAGATCCATACCAAACCAGTATATTTTTCCTGAATAGTGTTTTCATTTTGTGGGTTATTTAGTGCATCACAGTATTCCTCTGACAGTCACATCATCCTTAAGTTATATATATCTGTGAGAAGTGTCTTCCCATCCCTGGCATGATGTGGCTATGGATCTTTGTGCTGTATAGACTTCAGAAGCCCAGCAGGGAATGGCTGGGCTGGAGGTTCACAGCTCCTAAGGCAGGGAAAACAACAGGGAAGCTATTGCTGAAGCTCTCAGAACAAACGGTATGAAGTCAGATCCAAGCACTGACTGATGACAGAGTTAAGTGTCTCTCTGCATAGACCACAGCTCTTTCTGGAGCCTTACTCACATCAAAAGTAGCATGAAAACTCCAGGAAAGAGGGCAGATGTTCCTGTTATTTTCAAACAGATATATAAAACCCTGGGTAGCAAAAAAGGGTTTAACAACAGCTATGTAATGAAACTTGGGAAAGAGCAAGTGGCTAGGGTTTTGTCATCATGGCTTCAGAGTCGTCTGGTTTATGCAGCCTGATCTGAATTGTGTATGCCACTTTAACTTTGATCTATGTTTCCTAAAGTAAGGCTTAAAACTCAAACAAAGCCTTAGGTGGGAGAGCTGCCATGAACTTTTAATGTCTCACAAGTAAAAAAGCTTGAAGGAAGGGTTTGTTTCTCCAGAAGTGCTGGAAAACTCAGTTGTATGGGTTATATGCATGAGGGAATGGGTTATGGAAACAGTGAATTGGTGCATCAAACACCCTGCCACCACAGGTCTGTGCCTTATAAACTTGGCATCTTTGTGCTGTGTTGTACCAGGGAGACAAATCTACTGGGGACAGAATGTGTAAGCACTTTTTTCTGCTCAGCATTGGAATTGCTCTTATGGTTGTGTTTGGCCCACTTTTGTAAACTGTGTTTTAATATGCATTATGGACACTTCACTAACAAAGGTATTCACTTTTCTTAAATAGAATTTCAGTGAAATATGTCTTGAGAGAATATATGACCCTTTTAAGGTAGGAGCAACTAGAAGCCTAGAAAATATTTGTTCAGTGCTCTCTTAAGCATGCAGCCTGAATGCCTTGCAAATGCAGTGTCACCATTATAAATTAAGCAGAAACAAAATGCCTGACTGTCTTCTGTCGTTCCAGTTTGATACACAAAGTCCTGTGAACTCCAGGGCTTTTCTGTAGCATCACATCAGTGTAACACAGTGGAAAATCAGATTGGAGGGGTTGGTTTATTAGCGCTTTTGGGAGGAGATCATGCTTCTACCCATTTTGAGAATTGTGCTTACTAGATACTCTTAAATGGGCTAATGTTTAACGTTGTGCTTTAACATATATCGGATATACTGAAAACATTCTAAGGGTGAAAGAACCCGAACTGGCTTTTTAAAGACATAATTGGAGCTTGTTCTTGCACCATTCAAGCCACTGAGCAAGTAAGGAGTGTCTGATTCTCTGAGGTACTCAACACTTACAGTGCAGTGCCACCAGAACTACAGATTTTCATTACATTCTAAAGGAACTGAAGAGCTCTGTGTCTATTCAGGCATTTGACAGGTGACCTAAAATGACCCTAAGCACTAAATAATGAAAAGTATAGGTGAAAGGCTCATTCAGCTTTTGGTAATTTCATTTCAATTTTCAGATGAAAAGAATATTAAGGTGAAAGAAAATGAAGAAAACATTAGTTAGCTACTGAATTGTTCAATTTTAGTGCTTCTTACTATAAAAAAACCTTATTCCACTGAAATAAAATTTAAAACAAGCAGAAAAGTATCAAAATTTGAGCAAAAATAAAGAGCTCCCTACAAAAAAAGCCCAAGCCCAAAACAAGGTAAAGTCATTCTACTTAATATGGTTTAAGCCCTACCCAAAATGTGGAGAATTTATCTTCTACAAAGCTTTCACTCTAATTCATTAGTTCCTTCACAGAGTTATAAACTGCATTAAGTCTCCTGTGTAGAAATCCGCACTGTTATGGAGTTCTCGAGCAGATGTGATACAAGAGTCTTTTGATTTTATTTTTTTTTTTTAACTCAGAGAGTAATGACACTGCAATATCATGTGGTGAAGGAGAAATAATTTGATAAACATTGTCTTTCTATTAGATTAGAGCAATTAATCTGATTCTAATTTAGCTGAAACATTGCCATACTGGAATCCCTAGAGCCCGATGAATAATCTCTAAACACATTGACACACTCAGCAGACAAACATTATCTCCACTCATACTGTTATTCCATATGGTCTCCTCCCATTCTGATGGAGGGCACCCTGCTGCTTCAATCAAATAAATGTCAATTATCTGAGATAGATTTTTTAGTTCACAAGCACAGGCTTACAATTCGGCAGCAGCGGCTGTGGAACAATTGTCTGCAGTTCTCCCCTGATTGTTGCTACCTCCTTTATCAGCTGCAGACCTTGCCGGATTGTTGTCAAACTTTGTTGTATCGTGTACGGTTTCAAAGGCTCTCTCTTGAAATTTGTAGGCGCAGAAAATCATTTGCACCTGGAGAGAAAACAACAAAACATAGAAGAAATGGCAAAGGGTTTGCCATGTAGTCTTATTTACCGTGTTAGTTGGGATGGTCTTTATTGCCTTTTCTATTTGTTGTTCTAGCAGGTGCCAAAACTCTGTGACTAAAGGCTGCTTAGATGATTTGATAGGATCTTACTCTTCTAAGGCAATGGCTCCCAAGTCTTTTGCTTCAATGGGTTATGGGCACATTCGCCACTTCTTACAGGCTACACTGCACTTTTAATTGAAAACACTATAAAGGAAGACAGGCTGAGAAGTGAAAGCCCTTGCAAGCCACACTTCTGACCACTGCTACAAGGTTCAAAGCTTATCCAAAATATCCCTTTGGCATGGTAATCAGACTTCTTAGTGTATTTGCCTAATGTAAGCCTTGTGGCTACTGTGGTGTCTAACAGTGAGGGAGGGATGTGCAATTCAGGTCACTTACTGCCTAATAATGTCGGTAGAGAGAAGCAGTCAGCGCCCAGTGGAGATCCCACTTGGTGGTCAGCACTTTTCAGGCTGAAATCATATTATGTCATGTATGACCCATATTATTTAGGATAAGAGTTTTCTTCTCTGGATGTTCTATGTATTTGCCATTAGGCAAATAAACCCAATGAGAAGGAAAGATGGATACGGAAGATTTTGTTGAACTGTGCCCTCTTCAGCTTTCAATTGTTTGGATGCTCTAAATAATGCAGCATTAGAGGATGTCTGTATATCTGTGTTGAAAACATCACTTGAAGATCTGACATGGAGAAAGTTTTATAAACTGAAAATTTTGCAATATTTTAATGATCCTTGGCATTCCTCTTGACCTAAATGACATGGCCATTGCGAGAAGTTTGTTGAATTTGACCTGCAGCCTGTGTGGGAAACTCTTCTTTTGATAATGTGTGTGAGGGCCATTACGACATTCCTCTAGCTGAGAAAACCGTTGGCATGAAGAAGTCCTTTTAGGTCCAGCAGACTGAGATAGTTAAGTACAGTATGAACGGTTTCTCAACAGCTTTAATTTGTGCTTGTGAAGCTGGCTGTATTGGGTTTTGTGGCAAAGTTTTGGGGAGGTAGGGGGCATGGCTACAGGGGTGGATTCTGTGAAAAGCTACTAGAAGCTTCCTCTGTGTCCAACACAGCCAATGCCAGCCAGCTCCAGGATGGATTCACTGCTGGCCAAGGCCAAGCCCATCAGCCGCAGTAGTAGCGCTTCTGGGATAACATAGTTAAGAAGGTGAAAAAGTTACTGTGCAGGAGCAATTGCAGCCAGAGAGAGGAGTGAGCGTATGTGAGAGAAACAGCTCTGCAGACACCAATGTCAGTGAAGGAGGGGAGGAGGTGCTACAGGCATTGGAGCAGAGTTTCCCTTGCAGCAGACCATAGTGCAGATAGGCTGTGCCCCTGCAGCACACAGACGTCCATGGAGGAGCAGATCTCCACCTGCAGGCTGTGGAGGACCCCATGCTGGAGCAAGGGGATGGCCAAAGGAGGCTTTGACCCCATGGGAGCCTGTGCTGGAGCAGGCTCCTGGCAGGATCTATGGCGCTATGGAGAGAGGAGACCACTCTGGAGCAGGGTTGCCGCAGGACTTGTTATCCTGTGGAGGATCCAGGCTGGAGCAGTCTGTTCCTGAAGGACAGCATCCTGTGGAAGGGACCCACAGTGGAGCAATCTGTTCCTGAAGGATGGCACCCCATGGAAGCTTTGGTGGACACCTGATGTCCAGCCAGGGTCAACCCACCACACTGGCCTATTTTGAGTCACTCACATATAGTTCACCTGCTCTTTCCAGCTCTCTTCCCACTTGCCCTCCTTACCATGTTATCTTTAGCATCTATCACATAGACTTAAAATGCTGTAACACCTTACTGCTTAGAAAAAGCCTTGTATTTTCACGATACTGGCTACCTTCCCCTCCCTAACATCAAATGGACTCCCAGATAATTCAAAACCACAGAAGCAAATTCATTCATCCCCTTTCTATCAGATATTCCTCTTCCCTGGCACAAGCAGCTGGAAACAGAGAGAACTGGTCAATAAAGTGGGCTGATTTGTGTGCAGCAGTTATCCATACATTTCAGCAGAAGATAGGGCTTTCAAGCACAGCCATATGGTCACCAGTTTCTAATCTAGAATTTTAGACTAGCTGTAATTGTATGTTATAGAAATAAAAAGTGTCTCCTACTTTGGATTTGGACATTCTGTCACCATTAAAGTGCCAATAAAAGCTTTGCTTGAGGACACTGTGGAACAACACACTTCTGTTAATGTTGCTCAATAAAACTATTAATACGATCAATTTGATTTGAAATGTCTCTTGTCTTGTAAAGTATCAGATCATTAACTTTAACAATGTCAGAGAGTTCTTACTATCATATTCAACTAAATTAATGTCCAAGGAATAGCTAAGAGCTCATTTTGCATAATGGAAAGTATTAATGTGCCATAGTGGAAAGTATTAATGTGCTACTGGATGTAAATAAACTGAGCAACCTTCATATGCTTCAGGAAGGATGTAGGCTTGTACTAGTACATACAATAAAAAGTAGGCAATGAGAGACAAGAAGCAGGGAAGGAAACAATAATGATTCTTGAACTGAAGACATGCAATAAAGAGAAATGGTACTGAACACTTGAAATTCTCTTGTAATTACATGTATATGTTGATTCTCAGGGTCTCAGAATAAGGCATGTTATATGTTTGTGATATCAAATCATACAACAAGGGGCAGCAACCAGAGATGGTATTCAGGTTTGTCATCAGGAAAATGTTTTTGCATTAAGTGGAGTGCTGGAGCGGGTTACTTACAAAGACTGTGTAACCTTTGATGTTGGATATTTCCCCACAGTTGGGCAAAGCTGAGCTAGTGCTTGTGGAGGCCCTGCTTCAAGTGGGATGCTGAACAAGGTGACATCTGGAGGTCTCTACCAGCCAACACTGTTACTACTGTAGAAGTCTGTGAACCAGGCTTCAGTGACTTTTAGTGAAATGACAGGATGAGTAGATTTGTTAACAAGAATATTTGAATTTGGCCTGGCATAGCTTTGCAGAAGCTCGCAGGTAACTTAAGCTATATCACTCACTGGAACACCAGAAGTCTGTAGCAGTTACCCGGGAGAGTCTATCTCTTTGCATTTAAGATTTCTTAGCAAGGAGAGGGGTAAAACCAAGGCAGAGAAAATAGAGGGAGAGTCTTGGGAGCCTTGGGGAGCCTGACTTACCAAGAGGAAGGGGAGGGGTGGTAGTTGCTTCTTGAATGAGTCTTCTCATTGTCCCACACGAGAAGAAGCTGCTGCCCTGCACATTTCCAGCTGTAGTGACAGTGATGGCTTATTTCCGCCCTAGGAGCCTGCTGCCTGAGGCAGCTGCCTACATCACCTCACCTTGATGACTCTCTCTATTCAGGACTTTCGAACTTGCTCCAGGGAACAGAGCAGCTGTATTCAAACTATTGAGCAGACGTCTTCACCTCCACCTCAATACTGAAGGCTTGCCTGTTCCTCCCTGTGGGGTGGCTCAGTGGCACAGGTTAGGAGCAGAGACAGGTGTCAGCATGGCCTTAGTCACACATCTAAATTTTCACAGCTTTACTGAGATGCTGGGAGATAAAGCCACAAGCTGGCCTCTGAAATGTCACACATATGGAAAAGCAACTAGATGTGACCCACAGAGGCATAGCTGAGCAGGTGTCTGCTCTTAAAAAGCAGCTGCCTAGGTGATGGCTTTTCTTCAATGCCTATGTCAGTTTTCTCATCCAAAGTCAATGGGAACAGTGGCATTGGAATGATGAAGTACATTTTTTCAGCTTTGATTTTAAAATTTAAACTTTCGCAATTGATACCTTTTTCTTTTAAAATACATTTTTTCCCAGAGTTTTTTGGTTGATGATGTTTTGGTTGGCATCATGATGTAGATTGTTTTTCTTAGAAATCACTGTCTCTTTTGTTATTGAGTTCTTTCCTTACAATGTTAGTGCTGCAAAAGAAACTTTCTGTGTTGTGGGACTGAAGAAGCAGGCTCCATTCACAACACAACAGCCTGTTAGCAAACGGTAAATATGACCTATGGATGTAAGAGTCGAAATGGATTTTTTTTTCCCCTGATCTATTTTCAAGATGTGACAAAATTGCTAGGTACCCTGTGTGTATCCAAAGTCTGAAATACTCTGGGAGCTGAATACTGTCAGCAATACCAGAGAAGCCTGGTTTTAGTTCCATTGCAACACAGCAGAGTTCTGCTTTCATGGTGCATTAATTCAACACCTGCAGGTGCTCTCTTTCCTTGCTGAAATTACAGGCTGTCTAGCGGGTAGTTAAAGCTTTGGACTGGAGCATGGAGTAAAGTCACGCAGTCTTTATTGATCCACACAGGGCCAGATCCTAATAGCATGAGGTAAGTTACAGATGCTCCCTGATGCTGCCTAAAATGGAGACAAAGGATGAAACACAGCTGAGGCGTTTTACTGACATGTCCAGTTTTTAGAGTTCTTCACCTTTAGCCAGTCACCTTCAAAATAGCAGTTTTTTTTTAAATTCAAAATCATGGTGCTGGAAAATGATCAGTGTTCAAATCTGTTCATTTACTTATCAGTGGAAAGTATAATTTAAAAACCACCTCAGCCTCTCAAAAAAGATTTTGAAGCACAGGACCACATGAATCAGAGAAAAGCCAAACCAAAAGCATTGCTTTTGTTGCGTGCATTGCTATATTAAATTAGAATCATTAGAGAAACTTAATTTAAAGTAGGCAGTTCACAGCATTGTCTGGTTGTTGGACTATTGAACCACTTTGGCTCCTGTGCTGGTAGGAGGGGCTGGAAGAAAGAGAGAGGTTGGAGGGGAGGCCGTGAATAAAAAAGACATTTATTTCAGTATCTTGGGTGAATATTTAACAGTCATAATGAGACTGCTGTGGGGCATGTTAATATGCTTCAATAGGCAATGTGTTATTGTTGTTTCCTTGTTTTCCCTAACATGGCAGTTACGTGATAAGGTCTGCCCTGCAGAGTAGAAAGCAGGGATGTTACTGAACTCAGTGAAGAGCAAAAGCTGCTGCCTCAAAGCAAGGGGGGAGCCCACTCCTCTCCTGTGCCTGCACCAGCAGCGCTGCAGGGTTCCTGAAGTGCGCTGTATGTGACATGCACTGAGCTATGTCTCTTGTCTGGTTTCTCACCTTCAGGCAGGCAATATCTCTCAGGGTACTGTGCCTCACCGGACCTTTGAATTGAGAACTGCTGCACCACCGGCAGTGCATGCTTGATGGTATCTGGTCTCAGTGGTGGGAGACAGTGCTGAATCCTGCTGGTATTTGCAGTGAGCCAGTTACCTAGAAGTCTTGATGCCATTCAGTTTATCAATGCAGGTATACATATAGCTGCATATATTTTTCCACTGAGTGATGAACAACTTGCATAGAATTAATGGCAACTAGTTGTACGTTGTAAATTTGGAACATAAAAAATCAGATTGTAATGCACTGAATAGGGTTGTACTACATGGCTCTCTACCTTTCTGTCTTGTGCCTGATGGCCATCAAAAGGAGATGTCTAGGAAAGAGTACAAAACCAGGGTGCATGATACATGACACTTCCCTAGGTGCTCTTCCTGCTCCCTATCATTTGCGGCTCAGAGACTTCCTGACCTGGAGATATTTCTTGGAATTTATAACCTGAAAGGATTTCTGATCTGTGAACTTGCCCTGCTGCTCCTTGAATCCATGTAAGCTTTTTGTATCGGTATCATCCTGTGGCATGGAGTTCATCAAGTGCACGTGGTTTTCTAAGGTCACAGCCTCAGAGGTCAGGCTGACTCCTCATGTCAACAGTATTCAGTCCCCCATTACCATCACAGCAGGATTGTGCTTCAAAACCAGCTCTTCTACAGTACCCTCTCTCTCTCTGTACCTGTTAATACATGTTAATACTGATTAATGCAGTCACCACATATGGTGTAGGCGCTTGTCTTATTCCCATATACCTGGGATGCACATTAATCAACAGTGCAGCATGGTACAGTATGTCATGTCTCATTGCTTAAACATTTTCCTACTCGCTTATGTTGTTTTTAAATTGAAGAAAACGAAGTACTCAGACAGAAGTAATAGATCAGTATAACTGGATTTGCCTTAATACACCCCAGATGAATTTGCCCAGAATAGTTTCGCAGAAAATCTTTTCTGGCATACAAAACCTTTTTGAGGAGTTATATCACTGAGGACTGCTTTCTGCAAATGCAGTAAAACCCCAAAAGGCCCTTTGTTCTGTTCCTGTGTCTCCCACAAGATAAAGATATTTTCTCTCCCTCCCCTTCCCCATTAAAAAAAAAAAAGTAAAAAAAATATTAGATTACTGGCTTCAGAAAGACGGCATTCCAGCTTCCCAAACTTTTAGTGTCCCAAGCAATGTCCTGTTAATAGGTTATCGGCTAAGTACAACTTTGCTGTAGCGTAGTTCAGTTGAGCCCAGTGATGGTGGCACTAAGTTTCCCTGATGTAAGTCACCAGAAATCAGGTGCCTTTTCTGCGTGGCTGGTTCTGTAGTGGATACAGAGATGGGTGCCTCCTAAAAAAGATTTATTTTGCCCTGTGGTAGGTGTTTAAAATCAGTCTCTAGAGATGTCTTTTCTGCTCTATTGATTAGAGGTTACTGATTCATTGTAAAATAGATTAGACTACACATTTCCTCTGGGAAAAGTTAGACCCTGGGACCTGCAGCTTAGAGGACAAAGCAGCGTGATGGAAAATTATTTCAGATGCATTTGGTTTAACAGGCTCCCATTATATAAAAATTCATATTTGGTAGACATTAAAGAATGGAAACCTCCCAAGTTTTCATAGAAGTATAATGCTCAGAACACAAGCCAAAAGGGCTTATGGGGAAAACAGCAGGTCCTTCCAGTGTGAACAGTTACAGGTGTGAATTGCTCTGCTATAGCCATATGACTAATTTCAATATCTAACCAATCACTGAATCAATATTGTTACTGATCTTACTGTAAAGTGAGGTGCTACTCACCAAGAGCACAAGTGAAGGAAACTATCTATTTGGTGTGTCAGTGACAATAATGAAGGATCAAAAGTGTTGAAGACGATCACAAGAGGTTCTGCGCTGTGTGCTGTACTGTCTGATCTGCCTCTAAGGTACATAAAGCTTCTTTTCTGAAGTGCATAAGCAGTTTCTGGAATTATGGACACAACTGTGTCTTTTATTACTTCAGAAATTTCTGAGCTCATACACAGCCTAGTAATTATGTGCTATATTTTAACGTGATTACACAAAATGACCAGGTTATTGTTGCTCCTGCAGTCCTTACAATACCATTTTATGACTTCTGAGTGCAAGTTCCACGGTCCATTAATATAGTTTTTGATTTTTCTTTTTTTTTTTTTTTTTTTTAAATTCTGTCAAATAAGCCTGTAGCTTCCTCGGTGTTTTTATCTTCTAGATGTGTAAAGGCCATTATCAATATGTCTTGCAGACTACTGTGCTATATGAATACCAGTTAGAAACTATGATGTTCTTACATTGATTGCAAATCAGTTACTGTGAAATAATGGATACAGTCAGACCTTCTGAGCATTGCAAATGTAGCTTGTGATGCGAAGAGTAAGTCCAGAATAACTTTGATGAAGGAAGTATTTTGATGCATAATTGAGAGCTTTTTTATGGAATGATACTTTCTAGAGTATTTATGCGGTGCCTCACATCTTTAAGCAACCGTGTAAAGAATAAATTATCCTCCTCATCAGTGTCACTACATCCTATTGAATAAGTCCTCAGGGTACTATAAAAAAGGTTATCCTGCAGCCTTCAATAACAAATGGAAGAACGATTTCCTCACTGACTTTTATGAAGTTTTCAATAGTGTTTTGATTTGATTCTGCCTTTGTGACAGTGGTGTAGTTTTTGTGTGACTACCTCATATGTTCAAAGGCAAGCAAGTTTGTTCACAAATGCCACAAGCCTCTGAAGGACTTCAGGAGCTTGCTGGGTAGTTTGGTAACTTCTCAGCAATCCATTGCTCTTCAGGGTACATCTGAAACTGCATTTACTTTGAAACCTGTGTCAGGACTGTCCATAGTAATGCCTATGGGATGAAAATAGGCCAACCTGCTCTTGCTGTAACCAAAAATTACTTACTCAGGTTCAGGGCAGCTTGTGTAGCTTTCAGCCACCTCAGAGCACTAGGCAGCATCATTTTGTGTATGGCTACCCATACCTGCTTAGACAGCCTATGTATCTGGATAAACATACAACCTTCATTGATGTGTGACATGAATAACTCCAAATGTTAAACTATTACCTAGTACTCCCCATGAGGTAAGAAACTATTGGAAGTTTCTTATGAGGTAAGAAGCTGAGGCTTGGAGGCAAGATTGTTAAAGATACTTTTGTATCTTTCTGATACGCATAGAATGGTGCGGTCTCTGAATGCTAGAAAACCCTTAGCATGAAAGATGCTAATAATTTCATTTGAAGGAGCCTGTTGAATGATGTCAGGGATTGACCCCTCCTTACTAGATATCTGGGATCAACTTTATTATCCTTTTCTTGCCTTTGGTTTAATTTAATTAATAAAGTTTTTCTTACTTTTTTCTTTTGGTCTGAAGATGCCTTCTTGCACTTACCAGTGAAAGAGCTGAGAACCAACCATCTTCTATGATCACCTTTTGGCTTCAGGGCAGGGGGTGATAAAGGAGGTGAGTGCAGTTTTCAGCAATGAATAAAGAGCTCAAGGATCAAGTCACATGGACCCTCCAGATGCGTAAATCGCTTTGGAAATGGGACAGTGGGGTATGAGAGTCAACAGAAATGGGTGAAGCTTTGCTGTCTCAGGGCTCTTTCAGAATTTGCCACTCCTGTGACAGTGATTAGTGAATTTCATGTTAAACAACTCTGAACTACCTTAGTTTTCAGACCTGCATATTTAAGTATGCTAAAGTTAGTTGCCACAGGAGTATTTCAGTGGTGATCTTGGCCATGGCCATATCAGCTGTAGCAAGAAGAGTTATTATCTACCTCTGCAAATAACACCATTGGGTCCTTAACTGGCTTCTAGTTACTCTGCAGGTCAATCTTTCTGAAAAAGACTTGTATTTGAGTCTTGTGTATTTATTTAAAGTCTTGAAATTTGACATTTAAGAGCGTAGGGGCAGACAGGCAATGCCTTCTCTGTTCACAGCGAATGGAAGTTCAGAATGCATGGTGTAGAGAAGCATACTAGCAGGGTAAGGCAAAAATCAGATCTGTCCCACTTGGAATAATGTTTGGCGTGAGCTAATGAGCGGTGCTGACATTTTGAGATCATCAGTTTATGTGCAGCAAGGAGCTGCATTTAATGTGATAATGACAGGCTAATTTGGGCCAAATGTGCGCCCCATTTTGAGCACATTTGGTATGGCAGAGTAGCACCCAGAGAGGCAACCTGCATGACAGATCCTCTGTATATGCATGGGAACTCCTGTTCCCATCAGTTCAAGTCCTCATGCATGTTAAATGACAGGGCAGGGTTTTGATGTCAGACATGGGTGCTGGGATGGTTCTAGCTCTTAACCACCCTCTCTTATCCCTCTCTGGGCTTCAGCTGAGCTGTACCCAGTCAGGAAGATCTATCCACCCTTTTTCCTTCTTTTAACCTCTGTGTCCAGGAAAATAATCTTCTTTACCCCTGTGTTATATGGGAAAAAAGACTTGCTTTTCATACCCCTTCAGTAACTAAATACAGAGGAGTGAAATTCAGAATTTCTAGAAGACCAAGTAATTCCTGAATCATACTTACAAATACTTTTTACCTGTCATGATTTCCTTACTTATTCCTATGGTTCAGTCACTCACTGGTGATGAAGCTTCTTGTTACGCTGGATATAAATTTTGGTTTGGCTTTTAAAGGTCATGTATGCTGGTGGTTTGTGTGAAAGCTTTTCCCTGGTCCTAAGCAGTGACTTTGAGGTGCCTTCAACCCCTGTCCAGCAGCATAATTTGAGCAACGCTTTCCTGTTCCCGTCACTGGGACTTGGTACTTGTTCTGTTTCTCTTTATTTGTATGCTCCTCCTGGTGGGATGTTTTGTTTCCCAACCCTGGGAAACAAAAGTACGTGGAAGAGAAACTCAAAGCTCAACTAAAGGAGAAAATGGAAAAAAACGCTCAATGATATCAATGAAAGAAGACATGCATAACCTGAAGGAGAGGTGAGTTGTAGATTTCCGCATTCAGAGGACACTGCTTACCTTGTACCTTTCTAACTCGTTAGTGCAGATGCTGATCCAAGCAGTATTTCTGGCAATTCTCATTAAGGCTCTCCTGCCCAATGTCAGTGTGCTGCCCATATCCTACAACACAAGGACTAAACCCACCTTTGCACTGCATACTCTAAAAATGTGGCTGAAATGCTACCCGTTCATAAGAGATGAAAGGAATCAACAAAATAGCCTGTGAAGGACCTAGTCTGACATGTACTCCTTCTATGACCTTTATATCATGAAAATCTGATACTTCTGAGAGGAAAAACCCAAAATGTTTCATAAACATTTTTTAGGCATTAATATAAAAGGAATAACTTTACAAGGGCTTCAAACATCAGCCAATCTCATTGCCTTTTATTACTTCTAAAGGGGGTTTTTATAGAAGGCTTTTGCTTCTTAATTTATAATATTTTTTAAGGGAAAACAAAGCAAAACACGAACAAAACACTAGATCTAGAAATGTTCTGATTTGTTGCAACAGCAAATACCTCCTGTGCTTGAGCAGAGACCTATGTTTTGCTCCATGCTTTTATGCTCCATGCTTTTGTCATGCTTTGTCTCTCTCTGTTTAAATTAAATCCCATAGCTGTTGTTGGGTCGATTTCTGGTAAAGCACAAGTGGCATAAAGCCAGTTTTTCTTGGTTGAGAAAATATGTTCCCTCTGTGATAGTGTCTTTTAAAAAAAGACACTATCAGTAAAGTACTCAGCGAAGTAAGAAACAGCAAGGTACATCCAATAGTCACACCAGAGGGTCTATTCATGTATAAGCAAACTGTCTGCTTCTCATAACACCACCATAATAGACCATGGATATTTTTTGTTTAAATTTTATGGCAGCATGAGCTCTGCTCTCTATATACAATATAACACTCCTCGTACAGACAAAGTGAAAATGACATCTATCCAAATACACTGGCTCAATGAGCTTTGGTTTTGATGACCTTATGCCTTTTTGGTTTTCTGGTTTAACTATAGTACTTTCATTGTTGGCTTTGAAGCAGTTAAATGTAGTCTGAAAGACTTTTCTTATTTCCTGCTTTTTTCTTTTTTTCCTCCTTTTTTTTTTTTTTTCTTCTCATTGTGTAAAAATTACTGACTATGTCAAGGACAAACACGTAAGTTATGGATTTTTTTTTTCTTTCTATTAGTATTTTTATTACAAAGCAGCCCTGAAGACCTTTTGCTTCTCTTGATTGTTTAAAGAGGCTTCCTGAAAACATGACATTTCAGATGTGGAGATAGGTATAATTGAGTGCAAAATTTTGTTTGCCAGGACTCTACTACAGTAAGATCTTAAGGAATTCAACAAAATGTAAAGGGTCAGTAAGGGTTTAGTGGAATTTGATAGGAGGCCCCATACAAATATTCAGATGAAACTATAGCAAATTATTCTGTCCTGAATATTATGCCCTGATGAAAATAAAATACCTAAATTTAATCTTTCATTCAGAGTAAAGATTTGTAGTATAATGACCTGATTTAGCTAAAAAAAGTAAAAAGTAAGTAAGTCTGACAGCTGAGAACAGAAGGGGGATTAATTTCACAAGTTGCTAGTCTTTGTTTCCCATCCTTTCATTACTGTACAATCAGAGCTAAAAAAGAACTAGCTGCCCTGACACAGCTCCGATTGCATTGCTTAGAAAAAGGAAGAGGCTTGGTGGAGAGAGATTTTCCATTGTTTACAGACAGATGTACTGACAAGAAAACAGAGAGAAAGGAAGCCTTTTAGTACTCCTCTCAGCCTGCCTGGGGCTTAGGGCAGGAACAGGCTGACAGTGCCCACCTTCATCACCAGCACAGCAAGGGTAGCTGCAGGTAGGTGTAACAGGGTGGGGTGTCTCACAAGGTGTGGTAAGCCCACTGAGTTCATAATTATCTCACTTTCCAGTCTTATATTTGACCTTCAGTGTGCTCAAGAAGAAGAGAAGGAGGCAGATGATGCTGTGGTGTACGTTAGAGTTCTGTGTGCTCTTCTGATCTCTTTGTCAGTGCCTCTTCTTGGCATGTGACATGATGCCAGCTCTCATTCCATTTGTGAACATCTGTGAACATTTACAGCTCCACTATGCGCCACTAATGCCAGTGGTTGCTGCCAGGCAGGCTGCTCTGCAACTACTCACTTCAGCTGACCGGAATGGCACTTCAAAGTACCACAGTATACCTTGTATTTCTTACACCAGCTGTTTGAATTAATGCTGGAGTTACCACATTCTCAGTAATCACCACATTAAAGTAGCAAGGGACACAAAAGCTAGAAAGAAAACTTTCAATTTAGAAGCAAGAGAAGGACCAAGGAGAAAACTGGATTCACTATTAAAAGAATTATAACAAAATAAGCTGCCAAAAGATGAGGTTGAGATGGTTGACATGTTTAGTGGCTTTCCTCACCAAAGTGGTCTGCTGTGCACATTGATTTAGCAAAGCTAACCTCAGATGAAACTAACAAGAAAGAAGATAGACCATTTAGGGAATATTTAACTCTTGGATATTTTCAGGAAGAAAAGAGGTTTTGTATCTCAGAAAATTCACTGTAATGTGAAGCCTGGCAGAAGCAACCTTACACCTATTAATGGTTGTCTTTGATAATTCCTGGAAGATGCGCAGTCTTCCAGAAAATTGGAAAAGAGAAACCATGGTGTCTGCCTTTGAAAAAAAGTGATATAAGGAACTAAAAATCATAGCGTTGTCTGCTTAGCTTCGATTTCTGGAATAATATTGGAACAAATATTCAAAATATTTTTAAACACTTGGAATATAATAAGGAAATGAGTTAACAGCGATTATGGAATTGCCAAGAACAAATTGAGTCAGTCATCTTATTTAATTATGGAACTATATATATATACATATATATATATATATATAAAACACTGCCCTTATGCATAGGGAAGAAAGAGGCAATGACCTGCTGCTTTCTCCTGGTAAGTCCTGATATTATCGTTCATGAAATTTTTTAAACTAGCTATGAAAGCACTCTAAGTATTTAATTGTCATACGACTACTGTGACGCTGTTTGGAAAAATGTATTTAGAAAGTAGTTATCAAAACATCACTATCACTTTTCAGTATGTTCATGAACTTTGAGATGATACCAACATTTAAGTAGCGTACTGGAGAAAAGGATTAGGCTTCAGAAAGAGTTTGACAAGTTAAATATGCAGTCTAAGGCATCACAATGCAGTTTAACAAGAATTTCAAGATATTAAGTTTGGACAGGAATAATCTTCTTATATCAACACAGAGAGATTGGAGGTTGGAGAATTGAATATTGGAGAATAAGAGGTTAGGCTGGATCTCCTGTCATAGCGCATCACATACTGAAACAGGATTAAAAAATATGATTTTGTTGTGAGTTAATAGAATAGTTACACAGGAATATTACCTGTAGGGTATGTGAAATCCTCTCCCACTCTATTAAGTTTTGGTAAAGACTTGTTTGGAGTATTATGCCCAGGTTTGAGTACTAACTTTTGGGAAATACTTGGCTCAACTGGACAGATTGATGGAAGCGGTAACTGGAGGAGTAGAAAATGTGTTTTGTGAAGTAAGGTTTAAGAAACTGGGATAAGTAAAAAGAGGAGAATATAATTGGGAAACATTAGTTGCACAACTTAAGGAGGGAGGAATGGGAAACTGTTCACTTCATGTTCTACTGATAGAACAAGAAACAGCAGACTTTAACTGGAGCAATAAGGATTCATGTTAAAAGGAATAATGTGATGAGAGCAAAGCGGAAAACCATAAGACAAGCTGTGAAACACAGGATCTCTAAAAGAGGAACTCCTCCATCAAGCGTGGCTTGGGTATAGTTCCAGCCCAATCTGGAAGGAGGATTGAGGTGACTCTAGTCTAATTTTCTGCAACTTTTTGCTTAGTCTATTTTTGTTTTCCTTTCAAGATGAAGTTCATCCTCAAGAGTGACTGTGAAGTGAACCGTATGTTATTTAGCAGTAAAAGATTAAATGGACTTGATATGCACTTAGGTGCTCAAATATGTGCTTGTCATTCTCTTGCACAAGCTCAAAATGGGCTTTTTGCATCCTGTGTGAGCCTGTGGTGCTGGATGAACCTAGCAGATAGATTTTGAAATAATTCTTCCCTACTTTCAAATGCTTAACAAGTCTGATGAGTTTTATTGTATACATGAGACAGTCAGAAGTCAGCCATACTCTTAAAAAATGTTTTAGAAAACCTCAGGCTTTGGCTCATCTTGAGACACCCAGTTGCTTTAAACCAGGCTCTGCAGCAAAATGGTGCATGAAATCTGTTGCCGTTTTGGTGAGCGTTGCCTTTCTTACTGTATTTCAGCTTCCAAAAGAAAACTTCAGCTGTCCTAACTGTAACCTTCTTAGTCTTACAGTTGAAGGCTGTATATGCATTGGCACCCAACCTGTGATTCGAAAGGTTTTCTTGTTAAATAGGTTTTCCTGTTAAATTTCAGGGTTGTAAGGTCAAGTTCCAAACACTTGGGAGTTTTTCTGTTTCATCAGAAGACTCTGAACTCTGTTATTAAGGTTGTTGATTTTGGCTCGTAATTGCAATCAAAGCTGAATAATTAAAAAAAAGCAGCAGTAATTCAAAATTATTACCAGTTGTAATTACAAACCAAAATCAACAATCCTACAGCCTACTGGCACTGTCTGCTTTTTTATGCTCACTGCAACTATACTTCCCCCATTTCCTCGTCTCACTCAGCACTGGACACCTTCCATTTGCTGCTTGACCCCCTTGCAGGGTATTGGACCTAGGATCTTACCGGGGGCTGTTGTTATCAAGATGCCTCCTGTTACAGGCATTCTGCTCACGTGCGTGGGGTTTTTTATATTTTCACCCAAGAACCTGTCATATGAAAAAGGCCTCTTTTTTTGAAGGAAACATCAGGTAGCCAACTGAATTGATTAAAAAAAAAACTTATATTTTTGTTTGTTAAACTGACAGTTGGAAAACTGATTCTCAGTAAACAGTTCTAATTTCTGTTACTGTGTATTTAACGCCTTGAGAAGAATTCATATTTCTCATTTAATAACCTGAGTATATTCTTTCTGCCTATGTGTCATATCCTGGATTTGCATAATGAGATCTGAAAGCATGTCCAGAGGCAAAGAACCCCTAAAATAACCTAGATTATGTGGAAGGAGACAAGAAGACATTAACGTATAGAAGCTAGAAGAGAGCAAAGAATATCTTTTTCATGCTGTTAAGTATTATGCAAGTTTACAGTATCATCTAATATGACATTTCATCATGGGCTACAGAGGTAAAACATTAATAGCATAAGACATTACAAATAAATAAGCCCAAAATATAAATGCAGAAGAAGAAAAAGGAAGATAGTTTTAAATATTATTATTCACAGTGGTCAGGGACCAGAGTATGACCTCCTTCATCTGCCCAAGTATCCCATTCCTAGGCCTGTACCTATTTTTTTAGGTTCAATTTTCTGCTTTCTGGAAAAAAAAAAAGTAAATTAGGAATTGTAATGGTTAGTGATTTTTCACTAATTCTGGTGATGTAAGAGAGTAAGATATATGCTTTTTATCATGTTTAAATCCTCACAGAAATGGTCAGGAGAATAAAGTGACTAGAGAACCACTTAGATTTTCTGACATTCAGCTCCATGAATTTCAGTACTCCCTTATAACGAAGCTGCTCCGAAGTCAAGACTTCCCTTTCAGGAGAAAAGTATATAACAAACAAACAGGCTTGTTGTTCAGTATAATCTGTGGAGATATAAGACCTTACCTGTAACGTCTTCAGTTTGAAAGTGAAGCAGCAGATTACCAGACCCAAGCTGCAAGGCTGCAGGTGGTACAGAAAATTGCTTTCTTCAGACGAAAATGAACTCCAGAACTGAAACGCTGGTGGGGTGAAAGAAACATCATCTCCTGTAGTGCATAGAATTTGGGTGTCATCTTTTATAATCTTTCGTGAAACATCTAAGTTTAGTACCTCATGTCAAGAAGTGACTGAACACCAGGCAGGGCATCAGCGTGTTTAAACAGACTAGACAAACTGGTGTATATTTAGTGAACACAACTGTGTGTATTTCAGCTGTGCCACCTTCCTGTTGTGAAAAAAAGCAACAACCAAGCATTCTTATTTGCTTTCCCTTTTATTATAGGCTAGGAATTTTAACTTTATTCTTAAAATCCCATATGAAAGAATTGGCCTAATAATTTTAATAGCATGGTAGAGATTAACTTACTTGATATGTTCTGTGGTACTTTATTGGTAGAGGTTAACTTATTTGATATGATCTGTGGTACTTTGTATTCAAACGTTTGCATAGGGGAGTATTTTATTTAGTGTTTGCTTTTGTGGGAAGAAGTTAAGAAGGGTGCATTGTGCTTGTGGGAACACAGTGTTCTTTTCTGTGTGCGTGCTTTATATTTGATGTGATCAGGAAGAAACAGCTATAATGAGGTTAGATTTGATAATTTCATATAAATGACGAACAGGAGCTCACATACTTTCAAAATAAAACTGATTGAAATTAATTTTAGGTGGCTCCCATTAATCTTAATTGCAATTCTGTATTTCACTTTAATAGGTTGATAAATTTTAGGAAGCTGTGTTATTGTTCTTATATACTTGGTTAATTTTTAATTCACAACGTTTTCCCTGACTTCAGCATCTGGAAAGAAATGCCAACATTTCTATTTTCTATATAGGTGTTTATATGCTAAACAGTAACTCTCTGATTCAAAGCAGCCAGAGAAAATGCAGACAGTTCTGTTTAAAGGCAAACTTCTGTACCTGGAATAAATTTGGTGGAAGGGTTCTTTTGTAGTTCTGCTTCTAAACCAAAAATAAATCTTTCAGTCCACAAGGAGCAGGTCCTGGTAAAACAAACTGACCATATGGCACATGCATTGCTTCAGAAAGCTGTGCTGGCTTTTTTAATGTCCAGAAGAAAGACCTGGCATTTGTAATGCAGTACCTGGGAGGACAAAAATCTCAACCTTTCACTGACTTCAAGGAGACTCAAGTATTCTCCATACCTTGGAGGACTGAATCCTTTGTAAACTTGCTGATGATTAATATATGTTATGAATATCTATTAAATGTTACAGTAGGTTGATAACACTCAGCCATACCACTCATTTATTAAAAGAAACTGTTCAGTCACAGTCTGAACAAAAGGGGGTGAGGGAGCAAGTCAACTGCAGTTAGATTGATGATACTTCAAAAAATTGTCCAAGCATGTGTGCAAGAACCTGTCAAAAGAAGAGTTTAATAAATGAGAAAGTGAAGGACAGGTAACTTTCCCAATATACAAAAGTTGTGCACATGCATGTGCATGCTTCATTTATTCCCTGCTCTCTTGCAGGTAAACAATAGAGAAAGAGAGTCTGTTTGCTATTTTGAGCTAGATTGTCTGGAAAATAAATTTGCCAAGTCAGTTAGTACTGGGGTTACAGCAGCATGCTGCATGCTATCACTGAAGAACGCATTCGCATCAGCAAATTTCCACCAAGCTCAGTGGTGCGGTTCTTGCCTGTCGCTCTGAGACCCTGCTCCAGTCTTATGGACAGTGTTGGCGTAGCAGGATTTTCCCCCTGAGAGGACAGGTGACTTCTGCAGATGGGATGGGAAGGTGGGGTGATGAAGCAGCGGAAGAAACAGACCTGAGATTGGGGAGCAATTGATGCTATGGAGTTGCCTACTCCAGGCAGCTGCATCCTTCCTCTGCAGCATCAGCCCCTGATTTCATAGGAAATTTGCACTTTTCAGAGATCTGTTGTCCAAAATAATTGCTGATCTTGCCTTTGTTGGAAACTGTCTCTGTTTACACCAGAGTTGGTGAGACACAATGTTACTATAAAACTCAAATACAACAGAAAATGTAAGATAACAAAACATTTTTCCGCCTACTGATAGGAGGAAAGTTTCCTGCCTTGAGGTGCTTGTGGTGAATATTTGGTAAACTTGAGGAATAAATTTTGAAAAACAATACAGCTATTATAGAGATTGAAAGCTACTTTTAGGCACTTACTTTATGTGGAACAAACACCATCATCTTAATTTTAGGCTTTGATTGTGTAATTCTCTGACAACAAAATATAAAGCACTTGGAAATGGCACCCAACGAGAAAAGGGCTGTTGGCTGAGCAGTTCTTAGTGCCTGATTACTCCATAAAGAGTGTCTTTTCTGTGCAGTCAAATGCTCCAATTGCTCTCTCATAGCTACAGAAATTATTCCTTTCATGATTACAGTGAGGGGCTTGACACAGTCCATGTTTCAAATAAACTGCTACAGTACCTCTTTATCAGCTAGTTTTATTCAGTACTAACCTCTTGTTTCACAATGTAATTCATATGTAAAGCATCTGATAAGTTACTGAGTAAATATCTGGGAGTACAACCTCCTCTGTATTCCATGTTGTCATTTTGACATTATTAGTACTTATGTGATTGCAGCTCTGGCATCTTTTCTTAGTAAGTGGGTTATGTGTTGTCTATGGTAAAATGCTTTATTGCTAGATCTTGGGGTTCCAGGATTTTGTTGGAATAGAATTGCAAGGACTGAGTGCTTTGATCTCTGTTCTTGAAGCTGTGATTGGTATCTGGTATGTGGTTTGATATGATGTGATACACAGTTGACAGAAAAGGCTACCCTCCAGATGTTTGTGATGGCCTGTATTCTGGTGTATGTATACTAAGAAAGCATCCTGAAAGCTGGCTGGCTAAACTTGGTATTTACTGCTCTTTGAAAGGGGAAGAATGCTGGCAGGGCCATAAAGGCACCCAAATGCCCCTGTTGCCATCACCACCCATGCACCCCCTGCCTATAGACAAAGAGCCCCATTTTGGTACAGCTCCCCAGTCCTGACTGAGGACTGTCTCCTTGCACCTTGGCTTCCGAATGGAACTTTCTGGAGACATGCAAGACCTATACTTCATTCGGGTCCCCATTCCAGCCTCTCACTGCTCCCAAAAGGTTTTGCTGGATGAACCCCAGCTCTGACTTGTTCACCTTGTCCAATAGTCATCAGCTGGTTGATAGCTCTCAGCCACCAGGCTCCCTCTTCTCAGGCATGGTGGGTCAGCACTCTGGTAGGAGAGGGCACTGCCTTTTTGGCTTCCATGGGCTCCTCTTCCCTCAGGAACAGCCCAACTCCCCTTGAGGTGGTATTTCCTCTCTCAGTTGGCTCAGGCAGCTGGTCACTATATAATGACCTCTTTGAATCGCCTGCTCCAAATCTTATTGGCAGGAGCAGGAGCCTTTGATGATTTGATAAAACCAAAATAGATGGGGGTCATGTCGCGGTCATGGTCTGCTTGGCAAGGAACTACTGCTTCATCTAATGGCATGTGGTGCCTTCTATGGCAAGGTGGATTTGTCCGGGCATGTGATGTATTTAAAGAGTGTGAGTCATCAACATCTGAAAGGACTTTAGTGCCCTCATATCGTGTGCTTGGCACTGGCATTAAATGTAAGTGAAGACAGTATGCTGAGCCATATTGGAAACACACCACTGTGCCCATAGAAGCATTGGAATATCTCAGCAATCACTTCTCATGGCTCAGTTTGCTCCTCTGAGAGTGAGGAATAATAACTTATTATCAAGTTCTGTGCAATATGAATAATGTGCAATTCTTGCCTGTTCCCTGCATAATTTCTCCTGAAATTGCACTGTGATTTTTGCTACACACTTTAATGCATGGTAAATTAAATTTATTTCTGAGAAAGGAAAAACAACTGCATACCAAACCCTCCAACAAACTGAATGACTTGTTTAACAATTTACCTTGGAAAATGTCCATCGATAGGAAAAAATTAACCCTTCAGGGAAAATAGTATCAGCAAGTAAAGAACAGTAATCAGTGTGAAATAATTACCACAGTGCCCGAGTTCTTAGTCAAAATCAAAAAGGCTGCATCAAGTCCCAGCCTCCTCCTGGCAGGATAGAGGTCACAGTGTGTCACTTTCTGTCACTTTGGCATAAACTGCATAATATGAGTTAAGAAATGTAATGAGAAAAAAAAATGGCTGAAGTCCAAGTTTGGGGTATGTGCCATTTGTAAAGAAAGTATCCTATTCAGAAAAATTACTCCTATTCATGAAGATTCAAGCCAACACTAGATAGGTTTTTAGTGTAGGTTACATATAAGGCTGTACAATATAGTTTCGTCTCCTAAACTGAACAAACTTTGCATTCATCAGTGTGGGTTTCTTGGCACACAACTGGTATTCAGGAGAGCACAAGGGAGAGGAAAGGAGAGCCAGAATAGAGGTGAAGAATAAGGGGAACTTGGCACTGACACAAATGATACCAAAAACGCTGATTTAGGGAGGAAAAATGTAAATAATTTTAAATATCTTTTGAAGAAAGGTGCCCAAGTTATAGCTGCCTTGAAGGCATACGACCCTGCCTGACATTGCTTTGACAGCAGAATGCGAAGGGTGTGTATGCAGAGATGAAATGTAAGTGTGCTTACTAACAGCCTTTCTGACAATGACAGCAGCGCCAGAGCCTTTGAAGATCCAGTTATTTTTTCTGTCTGGACAAAGAGAATCAGGTACAATTTATTAATTATGAAGCAAAATGGATCTCATTTTCCATACGTGAGTGTATTTTATCCCCTTGTTTCTTCAAAATCAGGGAGGTAATCCTAGCACTAACCTTGAGCAGGTAACTGCTTCAAATCCTTGCTTATTCCTGTGACAGGGACACATACCAAACCATCACTTTAAAATCATTATACCCAGCTTAGTAATGAACCAGCAAATAGCTACAGCTTCAAAAACACTGAATTGACCATGAAGTGACATCTCTGCTGGGGAGTTACTGAGCACAGAGGCTGTCTGTACCTTATAGCATATACATAGCCACATCACAGAGCTTCATTTGCTCCTACCCCTCCTCTGACTCTCCCCACCATGGATTTCCTCTGAGTGTGCAGGAGAAGCTCTCATTTCTGCACCACGACACAAGTCCATGCTGCTTGGCAGATGCAAGTGGGTACTTATTAATTTAGGTACATATTGTGCTCACCTAGCTATATCTTTCTGGTCTCCCTTCTCTTACAGTAGGGAGCAATGCATTTGTTTACAGCAGAGCCCTTCATATGTTTTTTGGTCCTTTGCAGTCCTGTGGGATACATCACTGTATAAATGTGTATGAGTTTTTATACATGCAGGATGTAGCATATAGCAGGGGGTTGTGTTTTCCTCTCACTTCTGCTTGACTTCCACAGCAGAGCAGCACCTGCACAGCACCACGGTTTCCATCTTCTAAGGCAGATGTGAGGAGAACAAGGACCCTGTGGTGCTGTGCTGCAAGTGCAAAGGACGCCTGTGCTGTGGGGAGAGCAAGGACTGTCCCTCTGGCTGAACTGTGCTCTGAGTTTTTGCCTTTGTCGTGTTCCCATTCCTAATTTTAAATAAAGTATTTTTCAGTGTTAAACGCTGTGAGGGATTGCTGGACCTAATCATGACCTGTTATGGGCATGAACTGGACCCAAACTAGTAGGATTCTAGTCCCAGCTTATACTTGAACTAAAACTGGATTAAAAACATGCTGGTCCCGCTCCCACCCGCAGGCTGTATTAATTTCTGAAATCAGTGTCCCGCTACACACACTCAAACCTCCAAAGGCTGAAAAGCAGCTGCTGGTGTTGGATAGGTTGATTATATTCTGCAGCAGCAGTTCCAGCCTGAAGATCTTTAGTTTCTCCCAGTGCTCTTTTGTGCAGATTGAAAGCTTCATGGACTATCATCAGCATCTGCAGCCATGGGAGCAGGAGAATTAGAAATGGGCTCTTTACAGAGTCTACCTGGGCCGTCTACCTGGGCCCTCCTGGGAGAACAGGGTGATTTCAAGGTGGAGAAGAGAGAGTCAATAGCTCAAGAGTGCTGCAGATTGCTGTGGAGGTGAAGCCTGCGGCTCGCAGGAGTTGTCTGGAAAGGCAGGACTTCAGCTGGATTTCATCTTACAAGAATAGAGGCGTTCTTTTCACTAATGCAGAAAATTCAGCACTGCCAAGTTTACCTGTGAGCAAAGAGCTCCCAAGAGAGGCTTAAGCCTGCTACTTGCAGAGGCACTGTTTTGCTTTTTTGGACCTACCCACTGCAGTTTCTTCATGTGCTGTGTTCTGGGTAAAACTGACCGCTGAGGAGGCAGCCTGAAGTCCATCCATAACTTACCTCTTTGTTTAACCTTGTGCTGACCAGTTACGCAGGAATAAATTGAATCCCTCCTGACTGCTGCTTTCCAATATGTGTTTTTTAAAAATCTAAATGAGCTGAGACCTTTTCTTTTTTGCATAAATCTTAATAACATTTCATAGCTTCTATATTCTTGGCTCAGAATGTTTTTCTTTCTGATGGCTTTTCTTGCTTTGAATAATAAAGGAGCTGCCTGCCCCAAGAGGGGAAATGCAGCAAGACTTCCTTTTTTGCTGCTTAGTCATTAAAAACTGATCTCAAAAAAAAAAAGGTTAATAGCTTGTGACCTGGGTATATCAACAAGGAAGCTTACTAGTACCATTTGCTTACTCCTAGATGGAAGCAATTTCTTTATTTATTGGTATCCTACAAAAGGGAAATATGTAGAACCTGCATGGAGATTTAGGGAGATGTTCATTGCCTAATTGCCAATTTAATATTACCGTTTAATGCACACAGTATGTGGGCTTCTCTTCCATATTTTGCAATGGATGCAGTGTAAGAATCACAATATATCACTTTCACAATCAATTTAGCACAGCATAAGGGGGGGGAAATGTGGCTGTACTTAGTACTTATTTTCTAATAAAATTCTAATAGATTTTGTGTTAATGACACAGAAGATGACATTTATGTCCTAAGTCTTTTTTTTTTAAATCTGCAGCTGCACAATGAGGCAGGAAGTTACAAGACCAGATGATAAGATATGCACTCCTTGCTTGCGTACGATAAAGTACCCTTATAAGAAGCTGGCTTACCTTTGACTCTTAACTAATGTCTCACTGTGAGATAGTACCTGTCAGGCTAAAGTCTGTAAAGCTAGTTAGGCTTTCCTTCACTAGAGATTGATTTGCTCCTTGAAAGAAGGTCTGCCTTAACCCCCCGACAAGGATTATCAGACTTTTTAAAGAGAAAGGCAGGGAAACCAACAGTCATTTTTTTCTGTGGTTAATAAAGGAAGAAGATTAAAAAGACTCCCCTGTTGATAAGATCTAACCATTTATGTTCCTGTGCGATGAAAGGTGAACACCTATTTGAGATTTATTTAGTATTTTGTCATCTATAATGAATCTAAAGGGCACAACAATTTGTCTTAACATTCTGTAATGCAATGAAGCTCATTTTAACAAATAACTGTATAAATAACACATTTACTAAGCCACTCGGGTGACTGATTTTGTGCTTGAGCTGTAAAGCATTTATAATTGATAACAGAGTGAAGCTGAAATAGCAGGATGATTCTTTCTGTATAGAAGAATAAAAAAAAAAGAGTGTAACGCGTTTGTAGCTGTATGAACATGTTTCTGTAAAACTTCATATGCATCTAAGCAGGGTCTTATTACATGCTTCTCAAAGTAACTGTGACTATTACCACTGATTGCTTTGGACATGACAATGGACAAAATCTAGTTTGAAGCACAGTCTCTTCAAGTTCTTTACAACTTAAATGAAGCAAACATCACAGTATTTCTCTGAAATGTCATAATACTCTCTGATTTCCAGAGGTAGAAAGAAGAATCCTTGTTTTCTTATCCCTCGGTTCATTTTTTCACTCCTAGCCAACTGCTACTTGGTACAAAGGACGATGATCTCTGTACAACAAAAGTGAAAGAATATTGTGGGTGGACTATGCAGCTAATTCAGGAAAGTTATACCTTAGTGCTGTCACTTTCATTTCAGTTCTCAGTTGCTGTGTTTCAATTAAATGTACGTGATCCTTGATCAGGCTTTTCTCGGTTTTGTAAGTCACTCGGCTCATTTTTGGACAGCTGAGAAACGACAAATCAATAAGAACATGAAAATACAGCATAAAAATATGCCCAGTGGAAGGACTAGTCAAACTTCCCACACAGTCGTGCCAAAATATCTCTGTTCTGAGCTGTGTCTACCTATGAAATAAGTGTGAGAGTAGAAGATCTGAATTTTAGTTTCTGGTGCAGAGAATACACTTTCTTCAGCAGTTCAGTTTGGCTGTGCTGGAGTCTAGAATGAAGGAGCACAGCCACTAGGCTATGATATATAACTTTTGTGTTCCAGGGGAAGCCCTGGAGGACATGAGAAAGGCACCATTCATATCAGTGAGTCTGCTTGAGTAAAAGAGGTCAGCGTGTTCTTATTTAGCTTGGTATATCTGAAGAACATCTAGTACTGTTACTTAAGTTGGCTTTGGGTTAGGCCTATATATTTTTTGAATACGCAATATCAAAATAATTCAGCTGACCCTGCAGGATGGTACTTCTGCAGTATTATCTGAACTCTTTTATTACCTCTTTCTGAAGATGATAGGGGTTATATTCATGCCTATTTCTCTCAACCGACTGTAGGAAGTCCAGACAAGTAGCTCAGATGTAGACATCTAGTTGCTGAGGCTTAATGTTAGGTGTCTACATTAGAGACTCTACCTAGCAAGTTTATTTTGCCGTGACTCATACTGAATTTGAACTCATTTAGCATTTCATTTCCAACAAAAATGTTTTCAGAAGTAAAATACATGAGGAGGATCTGGAGATATGGTGCTGGAGCTGAGGAAGTGGAGGGCTTTTATGGTAGGACAGTAGAGGATCCTTTAGGGGTCTCCTGCTCTGCTCCTCTATATGCTTTCTTAGATGATGTTTATGAATTTGTTAGAAAAAACAGGTTGAGTGCATTAACTAAGACCTTTTCACTCACCTTGTCTGAAAGTCTTTATTCTCTAATGCCAGCCACAGTTCTTTGCCTGCATCTGTGCGATATGTTTTGAAAGGAAAAGAATGCAGTCAGTGGCCAGCTGAATAAGTACTAAGATTTTGTCATATATTGAAAGCCCTTCAGATGTTTAAAGGAAATAATCAGAATTCAGAGTGTATATTAAATTATCAACTATCTAATAAGAGTGCTACTTCCCAGCTGGGATCCTTCTGGTACATTCATTCATCTTCAACCGGTATAATTAAAGACGAAAGGTGTAACACCGACTATCCTTCTCTAGAGATCTCATCAGTTTAATTCTGGAAATATCAATGGAAAGGGAATATCATCTAAATTGTTCAGACTTAATTGGACACCTGCTGGAGGTCAAGCAAAACAACCAAAGTCTACTGAGATAGGGATTGCCTTCAGTAATTCAATAATTTGGTAGGAGGGAATTTGGCAATGCAATGCAATTCAATCTTTGTCTCATAGCTGTTAAAACTAGATTTGGCTAGCAAAGAAAACTCTAGGAAAGAAGTGGAAAACAAGAGCAAAAAGTAATGTGCTTAAAATCGCACCATGAGAACTGATAACTTCATGCTTGCAACTTGTGAAGCAAAACCCGCAGTTTAAGGGTTGCATAAAATAGCTTCTTAACGGCGCAACGAGGGTATGCAAAACTATTTCTGGTGTTATACAACTTCCTAATAACCTTCTACTCAGAAAAAGTGTTGTAGCTGATAAGGGAAAAAGAGTATTTGTTTTCCCTCGGTTGTGTTTTTAAATCACATCAGTGCGTTTTGATGTAGTAAAAAAATGAGCATGACTCCCTTTAAAAACAATTTTTCATCTGGTGCTGTCAAAAATAATTTGTCATTGTGATGATGTCACCAAACCCACTTGATCTATTTATAGCTGTTATTTAAATTGCTTTTCCCATAAATGTTTATGACTGCCCTGAAGGTAGCTATATTTGTTACAGAAGGTGTCTCAGGAATCTTGGAGCAATCTCCCCATCTAATTAAGAGTGCTATAATTACAGCATAAAGGGCTGTGTTGCTAATGCTAAAGGTTCAAAAATCATTAGTCAGCCCCATAATTTGAGGTTAGCCCCTAAATGTGAATATTTGCTTTTAAAAGAGTATACTATATCTTAGATTAGTTTTTAATTTTTGAACTCACTCTGCCCTTTGCCATGGTTTGTGTGTGCGTGCATGTGAATGTGCATGCCTGTAAGTTACTCTATTTCTATCACAAGTGCTACCTTTTCACCATGTGTTTAAGATAAGGCAGTGATAGTCCCTGCTCTCATTCCTGTCTACCCTCTTACCTTTTTGCCCTTGCAAGAACTGTTACTCCATGGATCCTCCTGTAGTACCTCGCATTATTCATTCCTTGAGAAAGGGACAAGTTACAGTGTGTGTTCTTCCCAAGCCTGGAAGGGAAACAGATGGGAAAAAGAAACAGAGGGATTCTTCCACATGGGAGGAACGGATGGATATCTTTAGCTTCCGTTCTCTTTTTGCCTCTTCCTCTCCTTGTTACTTAGGTGAGAAGTTAATCTCCCTGGCTTTCCTTTTCCCCGGAGTTGGGGAAGTACATGGAGAATGCAAAAAATTCTGAATTGGGACCGCACAGCCTCTGGATTTATCTAGAGATTAAGCCAGAACCTTCCTTGTCCTGAATAAAAGACAAAGCTAAGATTTGGTGATAACTGTTTGAGCCTATGCGCTGCAGCAAACAGGACTTACTATGCAGTGTTTTGCTTCTGTCAACACTGTATTTAAGTTCGGGATGTACAAAAGGTGCTCAGCTACTACACTGATGGGTACAATATGTGTCTGTCTTCCAGACAAAACAGAATGGAGGCGTCTCTGCTTGGGTAGACTAATGCAAAAGTTAATCTCTGCTTTTCTTACCAGTTTGCTATAGTTAAGCTAAACCCTGGAATAATTTATTCCAGCTATCCTTGGAATTTCAATTAGTGAATTACCATACAGCATCACCATGTCTTGCAAGGCAATTTGAAAGTTTTGCCTCAGAAATGGCTGCATTATAACTTCATATAGGAGCTGCTGCCTGTGGATGGAAATATTTTTCATTTGCCTCCTCATGCCCATGTCACATAAAGCAATCATGTAAAGTAAAGAAATCATCCAACACTCCTGCCCCACCCTGCAGCAGGGAGCTGCCTCACCACAAAATGTTCTTTGCTGTGACACTTCAAAGGGGCATTGTACTAATTGAGATGGACTTTTAAAAAGGATTAGAAGCTTTCAAATATTCTTTTAGATCCCTGTAAATATTTCCTCATACTTCAATCTTTGCCTCATCCTCTGAATTGCATGGCATCATTGCATATGCTCTTCTACTTGCAACTCTCCTTCAATAATTTATCCTTTTTGGATCAGCTGGGTGCTTTTCTCTCTTTGTTTAATGTTGATAACTTTTGACAACATTATCTCATAATGACTAATGGGAAATGCCAAGTTTGACAAGACATTTCCTCAGTCTAATAAGTATGTCTGTTACTTGATTTTCTCTCCCCAGTTTTGACTCTACTGAGTAGTGCTGTTTGTATATCATCCATCCTTGTTGACTGGGCCAATCACAGAGACCACATATCCCCATTCTTACCTCTTGTATGCACATTGTCTACACTGGACTTTAGCAGTGAGGTTCTCAAGTAGCCTTTTGTAACTATGAAGGACTATATTTTTAAGCTGGAGTGTTTGGGTGTCAATTCATAGGACTCTTGCTGTTCTTCTGCATAGTCTTTTGAAATAACGCACAACTAATACCAGGATGGGGACTCTTTCAGAGATAGACAGGGAAAGAGGTACCACAGAGCGTGGGTCATTTTGTCCTAAAAGAGGAGTCTAAGATAAGTAAGGAAAATTGTCCTCTGCAGGTACTCATAGTCCTTCCCTTGCATATAGGGGAGCCGTGGTGTCTAGTTCACATAACCTAAATTTAAAACGCATGTCAGGATTATGCTTTCACTATCTTCTTTTCCTACACCAAGCAAATCCTCACTGAAAGTAATGGAGCACCAAGTGTGGCTGCTGTGCTCCCAGTTCAGCTTCTCCTTTCTCACCAGTGGCATACACCAGGTATCAGGTCTCTGAGATATGCTCAGGGTGTTTTATTGACGGAGTGCTCTGGAGGCTGGAGCTTCATCTCATTTAGAGAAAGATACCTTTTACCTAGATCTATTGCTGCTTATGTTTTGTTCTTTGTTCAGGATGCAGGTGTTGAGTAGTATGTCTTCATTGCATGGGCAAAACACCACTCCTGTTTCATCAGCCTCCTGTAGAATGGCATAGGGATACTACAAAATTTCCCCAAGTTCCTCCAACCATAATGCTTCAAAAAGTAAATGATATTCTGATACAAGTTACTCAGACAAACCTTGAGAACTACATATTAGCATATTAACACTTCTGGGACAAATGTATTGTTAAGCCTCGACATTGCATGAGTTGTGATTAAACCTTTTCTGTTAAAATTCCTCAGTTCCAGAAATTTCCCTGTACTGACAGTTTAAGGAGATGAATTTGTCCTTGAGAGGACACAGTTCTTCCCTCCAGACTTCACTCATTTTCCTAGACCTCCCCTACTTTATTTTTAGGCATTTCAACATTGCAACGTATAGCATCAGCTCAGTTCAGCAAACCTATTGAGTTATTGTACTGGTTAATATAGTGAAATTTATACAAGCTTAATCACATTTATTATCCCTGACAACAATGCATATGTTCTGAATGCTAAGTGATTTTTTTTATAAAGAATATAATTAATTTTTCAGGCCCTGACCAAAAGTGCTTAGTGGTCAGTTCTGCCACTGAAAGGTACTTAATAATATGTAAATCTGGCATTTTGAGAAGTAATTAAAAATAAAGTTACTGTAATTTTAAATTCAGCTAATATCTGTATTGCTCCCATCTAAACTAGTACTAAGCTAAGTGCTTGAACTAATCGATTTTTAAAAGGGTTTGGTTAGTGATCTCAAGGGAAATAAGAGAGGTTGTATGAAAACATATTAATTACAGAGCCTTCTTTTTTAATGATGCATGCCCTTTTCAGTGGCAACTTTTTCAACTTAAATCATCCAAAAAACCTTTCTAGTTTTGTCTCATCTATCTTGATTGTTCATTTTATTTATTACAGAATGAAAATAAGATTTTAGATTTTAATTATTAGCTATAAAGGATTCCAGAGTAGCTCAATGAATTAATTTCTTTGTGAAAAGTATACAACTTTAGGAAAATTTCTGCTGACTAGGATATTGGTCTTTCTCAAAGATTAATATTACTTTCCCTTTCAGTTTGTCATATTTTGCTCTCAAGTGTACAGAAAGCTTATTCATGAAAAAGTTTTTGCTCTTTTAATAATATTTTAATTAGTTTTAGAATATGCCTGTTGCAGTCTTGTTTGAATTGAATCAATATTTTAGGATTTTTTTATGAAAAAAAAAGTGCATTGAGTTTAATGCAGAAATAAATGCTATGCCTGACTTCCAGATTGGAGTGAAATATCAGATTATCTGGTGCAGAGAGGATGGGTTTTACCTGCAGAATGCAGAGCAAGTCTGGAACTGTTTCTAGGAAATGGGATCAAATATGTTTCTCATCGGCAGGTCCTTTACTGGAGGAAGCTTGCAGTCTACTCTGCAGATAAAAGGATGGGATGTCAGGATTTAGCATGGAGATAGCACAGGTGGATAGCAATGGGCACAGTCTGCTGATCTAAGTGCGACATAATGCACAGGGAGCTGGAACACTAAGGTGGAGCTGCCTGCACATGTCTCCTCCAGTGAGCACTAAAGGGCACTGAGCATCTAAAAGCTTTAGTTTACTGGAGCACAGCTTTGAAGACAATAGTTTTCAAACTGAGATAATTCAAGTCTGCTACATAAGAACAAAAATGAAAAGCTTTGAAAACAACTATTTCTCTTAAACATTGCCCCTTGATGGACAGGTCTTTTTCCTCAGCTCTGCTCTCAGTTTTAGTCTCTTCTGAGGTTACAGCAAATGCTCTATAAAAAGTCTGGCCTTTGGTCTGACCTCTGGTTGTGTGTCTGCCCTGCTTCTCAGGGTCTCTGTTTTCCCCACTCTGGGATCTAGAAGGTCAGTGTGCTCGGAAACAGACCCCCACTCCCTACAGAGAATTTTGTTTGACCTCACACAAATCAAATGGACAGCCTTCTCCTCTAGCTTCTTAATAAACAAAGCATGAAATACAACAGTCAGTGAGCTGTGGACCAACACATAAAATAGAATCATAGAATCTTTTAGGTTGGAAAAGACCCTTAAGACCATTGAGTCCAACAGTGAACCTAACACTGTCGAGTCCAATGTAAACCTAACACTGTCAAGTCCACCACTAAACCATGTCCCTCAGTGCCACATTTACACATCTTTTAATTTCATCCAGGGATGGTGACTCCACTGTTCCAATGTTTGACAACTCTTTTGGTAAAGAATTTTTTCATGAGATCCAATCAAAAACTCCCATGGTGCAATTTGGCACCATTTCCTCTTGTCCTATCACTTGTTACTTGGGAGAAGAGACCAACATCCACCTTGCTACAACCTCCTTTCAAGTAGTTGCAAAAAGCAACAAGGTCTCCTCTCAGCCTTCTTTTCTCCAGGGTAAACAACAGTTCCCTCAGAGGCTCCTTCCAAGAGTTGTACTCTAGACCATTCACGAGCTTCTTTTCTCTGGACACACTCCAGCACTTCAACATCATTCTTGAAGTGAGGGGCCCAAACCAGAGTACAGTATTTGAGGTGCAGGCTCACATACAGACACCACCTTTCCTGTTCCGTGTAAGAGATGCTTCAGTAAAAATCAAAGGGTATGTTTTGGTAACACTCTTTCTTCATATTAATTCACTAAAGTAGGATTGCCTGACTTTTTTTGTGTGTGGGACAAATTTCAAAGAGGATGTTAATTTATTAGTATCTCCACTGCTTGATGGGATCCTATGCTGTCTTTGTGACAAAAGAAATCACTGCTTACACAGGTTAGACAATATTAGTCAGGCATTTCAAGTATTTTTAATGATCTTTGCAGCTAAGAAAGAGAATCTTGTGTCATGGGATTGGTCAAATCCTTCACAGACCATCAGAGAATGCAGCTTTCAGCTAAAAGAAAATTATTAAGTGAATATTCATATCTGACTAACCTGTCTGAGAGGGAGATGTGAGAATTATGAGTATCCCAGTTGATGATCAGACAATAGGGTTTTGTTTGTGTTATATCAAGATATCAAAATTGAGGTGTTTGCCTGAGCTTAGCAAGGTGATGTCTGGAGAGTGGAGTACCTGGACCATATCTGAAGATGCCCATGTCATCATTCCCATTTTTAATGTTGGGATGTGGATGACAAGAAATGTATGTTTCAGAAGATGTTTGCACTAATTTGTCAGCACAGGAGATCCTGTGCCTTCTCTTCCCTTTGAAATCTGGCTGTACGATCCTGTCTGTTTTCTTTTGCTGCCTCTGAAGCCAGTCTGACCCGTTGATGAGACGTTTTGGCTTATTCAACAGGCAGAAAATTATCTCCCTTTTTTGCTTGCTGAGTGAGCTGAATTGACTCATCAAACTGTTGGAGCTATCACAAAGGAAGTGGTAAGTACACACAGCTGGGAGGGAGAAAAAGGGGAAAGCTGAACTATATTTTTAGTGGTAGGAAGCTGTTAGACCAGCTCAGCACTCTTGTGAAAACTCGTTCTCTTTGAATAACTCCTATGTCATATTCAATCTGCCTCTGGTTGGATGAAACCTGTATATGTTGGCTGCTAAGGCTAGTGGTTCTGCAGAAGCATTTGCCAGAAGAAAGGTTATTTGATTTAACTGTGTCCCTTGGTGGAGATGTCATTTACAATGAATATTGATGGATTGGAACTAATTACGAAGTCTTGGTGCATAACCTTTTAGTTCTTATATGTATTTTTATAAATGTAAAACTGGCTATAATTTGTTGACTCTTGCAAAAGATTTTGCCATTTACACTTCAAAAACATTCATGGAACTCCAGAAGTTTTTGTTGAAACGACAGATGTATCCGCTTACTATATCTGTTAGTCACATGAACATGATGGGAATGCCTCTGAATTTGCAATGCTAAATGATGTAAAGCTTATTGAAGATAATGCTTGCTGGAAAAATATAAAGCCGCAGAGAAGTGAGCTTATTGGAGAGGTTTATTTTTGTCACTCTAGACGAATGCTAGTGATTATGTCAGGATTTTCAAATTTTATAGTGTTCAGCAGCCATCATAAAAAAAAAAAAAAGGCAGATTTTCTGAATAAACCAGCTCCCGTCTTGGCATTAAATAAAAGGAAAGATTTTTGAAACCATATTCAATATCCTCACATATGGTTCTTCTGGGCAGTTTTCAGACATGGCCAGTGCTAAGATTTCAAGCTCTTCAGAAAATTTGGCTTAAGCTCTCCGTGCCATGCTGAACAGCATCCACACGGAAGTAGGGCAGAATTAACTACTTGTTTACCACAACAGAAAAAGAACGATCTATCCAGATTTAGGCTGAAATGGGTCAAAACAGTAAAAAAAGAGGACTTGGGTGACCTTTAGTGAAATGTTTCATTTCCCCATAAGGAGCTTGAAGAATGACAAAGTAATAAAGATCAAATCATGGATCAAAGATGGGTATTTTAAGAAGGCTTTTTAAGTTCAGTCCCAAGAAGGCATTAACAGAAAAATACTTTTCTTTGTAGGTGGATTTTGCCTGAGCAACTGGGGTACTTATGTTCTGATTTGTGAAAAGACTAGAGGGGTTTTAAACTGTAAAATGACAGAAGATGACAACTCTCAGAAATTTGCATAGTCTTTATAAAAGATTATCATTACTACAATAACATATTACAAGTTTCTTATACGGATAAATGGATATTGGGAAGTGGAAAAACAAAGAAAAGAAAAAGGAACTATTAATATGTAGGCACTGGGTTGAGGCTGGTTGCAAAGGAATATGTGAAATAGCAATACAAGGAGTTTGCGCCAAAAAATGGAGGCATTAGAACTGCTAAGGTACAGGATGAAATTGAATATCACAGAGGAAAAAATGCTGGCAATTGCTAGAACAGTAAAATATATGAAAGGCTTAAACAATTAGGAAAGTCAGAATCAAATACCTTTGCTCAGTATTTAGTATAAATACCAAATGAGAAAAAACCCACCAAAACCAAAAACCAAAGACGGTGGATAAAACAATGAGAGTCAAAATTATTTTGTAGAAAGATGATAAAAGCCATAATATTGGCAATGGGCCATGAGGGCTGGATTTGATGATACCTGATGACACCAAGCTGTGTGGTTCCACTGATATGTTGGAGGGAAGGAACGCCATCCAGAGGGACCTTGACACGCTTGTGAGGTGGGCTGATGCCAACCTGATGAAGTTTAACCATGCTAAGTGCAAGGTCCTCCACCTGGGAGGGAGCAATGCCAGGCACAGCTACAGGTTGGGCGGGGAGAAGATTCAGAGCAGCCCTGCGGAGAAGGACTTGGGGGTGTGGGTTGATGAAAAAATGAACATGAGCCGGCAGTGTGCGCTTGCAGCCCAGAAAGCCAACCGTATCCTGGGCTGCATCAAAAGGAGTGTGACCAGCAGGTCGAGGGAGGTGCTCCTGCCCCTTTACTCTGCTCTCGTGAGACCTCACTTGGAGTATTGTGTGCAGTTCTGGTGTCCTCAACATAAAAAGGACATGGAACTGTTAGAACAAATGCAGAGGAGGGCCACGAAGATGATCAGGGGACTGGAGCACCTCTCGTATGAAGATAGGCTGAGAAAATTGTTGCTGTTCAGCCTGCAGAAGAGAAGGCTGCGTGGAGACCTCATAGCAGCCTTCCAATACCTGAAGGGGGCCTATAGGGATGCTGGGGAGGGACTCTTCATTAGGGACTGTGGTGAGAGGACAAGGGGTAACGGGTTTAAACTTAAACAGGGGAGGTTTAGATTGGATGTGAGGAAGAAATTCTTTACTGTGAGGGTGGTGAGGCCCTGGAATGGGTTGCCCAAGGAAGTTGTGAATGCTTCATCCCTGGCGGCGTTCAAGGTGGGGTTGGACGTAACCTTGGATGGCATGGTTTAGTGGGAGGTGTCCCTGCCCGTGGCAGGGGAGTTGGAACTCGATGATCTTGAGGTCCTTTCCAACCTTAACTATTCTATGATTCTATGATTCTATGATACCTGCGGATTTGGTATTGATTTTACAACCATAAATAGCACTGGAAATTTGTGTATTTAACTAAATATTAGTTTCCTGAGGATAAATTAGAGAACAAAAGCTTTTGTTCTCTGATCCATCCAGAATGTCCCCACAACCTTATTTCTAAGAGTGATCTTCCTAATTTTATTCCCAAACAGTCAGTGAACTAGCAAATGTTGATGCTATTTTAAGTTTTATTTTACATGAAGGGAAGATGATTGAGAGAAGAGTATAATAGAAGATTAATTTGAATTGAAAGGCCCTTCTGCCTTTCATTGTGACTGAAAGGACAGGTAAAGGAAAATCTGTATCGTTCTCAGTCTGAATAGGAGAAAAGCTCTTTCAGTGAAGGGAATTTGGTTAGGGAGAGCAGACATAGACTTGTCTGTGAAGAAAACTCAGAAATAAGTGGAACATAGAAAATGAGCTCAGAATTTCAGTCACATGAAAAGGAGGAAAATATGTTGGAAACTCATCTGTGTTAATATTCACTGTAAAGGATATACTCTAGGAATGTCAAATGGCCATAGGGAAGCATGGACTTATGGTGTCAATTCTGGAAGTCAGCTGGTCCAATCTGATCTCAAAGCATGATCAGCTAGAGGAGGTTGCTTAGGACTTAGTGAAGTCAAATTTTGAGTATCTACAGGGGCAGAGATCCCACAACACCTCTGGCCAACCCTCCCAGCAATAGCATTCTCTTCCTTAGCCTTCTCTTCTTAAACTTAAACAACCCCTGTTCTGTATTTTCTCATGCATTATATGATCCAGATGACTTAAAAGAAATAGCTTGCAGAGAAAGAGATCTTGGAGCTCAGAAAACATATGGGTAAAATACAAATTTCCAAATATCAATCTGAAGTAAACCTTGTAAAGAATATTAGAAAGATAGCTGGAGATTGTTATTTTAAGCATGAATGGAGATGAGCAAGAAAAATAGAATCAAGGCTCACCAGGCACAATGACAACATTAAGATCCAAAAATCTAATGCTATGCCCCAAAAGTCATTAATATTCTGTTTTGGGCTTTTTTTTTAAGATAACCTAGCATGAATACAGAGGTGGATAAGTAAGAGGAGCTGGATACAGAATAGACTTTTCCATCTCCAAAGTGAAAGAAACAGACAATTTCAAGGCAAAAGATAATTGTTATTGCAGAATTGTGAAAGGATCAGCCCTCAGCAGGACAGATCCAGTACAAAAATTTTCAGTGGTTTTCTTGATTTTGAAATTGTTCTATAGTGGGTATAAGATTTGTTTACGAGGAAAAGTAACCAAAGAAACCTACATCAGTTAGCTGAATATTTTATAAAATTCTGATCATGTTTGGAAAGAAAGAATAAATAAGGACATCAAAACAAATGGGAAACTGGATAAAATGTCACAACATTTTGTCAGAATTGAAATCTACTAGCCTATATGCTCACCTTCTGTAGCATAATGAATTATTTTGTAGGCAATACAAGTGAAAACAGGAAAACAATAAAAGAAGAAAATACAGTATACCTAAGTAATCAGAATGTCAATAAAATAGTATATTAATTTTCTATTAGTTAAACCTGATAACGAGGACGGTAAAGACACCACCCTCTCCCTCCTCCCCAAATCTGTCAGGAGAGGAACTGGCTAAAAAGGTAGATAGCCATAGTTATAATATAGGGTACTGTCCTGATTTTGGCTGAGGTTTACTGGTAGACTTCCTCTGGAGAAAATATTGGAATGTATCTATCTCCTACAATCTTTTCATTAATTTCTGTATAAAAACTCAATATTTAGAGCACAAATGAATTTTGCTGAATTTGTTTGGTATGAACAGGGTAGGCATAATTAATGAAGAAAAGTGGGTCATAATGTGACAGTGGCAAGACTAGATGACCTTGAGAACTGTGATCACAGAAATGGGATGGAATTTAAAGTTCAAAGTACAAAGGTCTCATATAAAGGTTTTCTGCTATGGTTTGGGATCTCACTATTACAACAGACATAAGAAGAGAGCTTTTTGCTTGATCAAAGAATAATACAAGTAGCATAAATGATGCAATGCTACAGTAAGAAAATTCAATTCTAGGATGTGTTTACTGAAGAAGTGCTAACGGAGGGAAGAGTAGATGTAGCTAGAGGAGGAACATCTTCACTATTGGTGTACAACCCTAGTGACCTGTGTTTGAGAAAGATAGCTGAAGCCAGAAAAACTGCAGAGAAACACAAGGAATATGACTGGGGGAGTGGTGAGCAAACAAAAATACCCTGTCTTTTTTAGCCAAGCAAATTGAAATCTGAGAAAGTATTTAGCATAGGCCTGTATCACTTGAGCATGTACTCTTCTGAGACTGTTAAGAATGAGACTCTTCCAGTCAGACATTCCTACATCTGCCGGTTTAGGTTTCTTTACTACTCACCATGGAATTTCTCTTAAAATTCAGCAGCTATTGAGAGAGCAGGCATGGGGAATTAAAAGTATTTAAGTAAAATAACATATGTCTAGATGCTTTCAACATGTCTTGAACTGCCATTAGAAGCATTTAAGGAGGAAAAGTTGTGGAAAATGTGCAGAGTGGAATCCTGGCTCCAGTGAAGACAATGGTGAAACAGAATGGTTATGGTTTCTCCCAACAGTATACCTTGTTTGAAAAAAAGTAGCTCAGAGAAAAGTACTTCATTTTTACAGGCATCTGATCTCTCAATTGTTCACATTCTTTGTTTAAATTTAGATGCGTTAACATAATTGATTTTTAAAGAATAAAAAACTGGGATTATAAAAGACTGATATTGCTGGAATGAGGGAACCAGGACAAATCCTGTTTTTTAAACTGAAAAAATAATTGTGGGAATTAAAAAAACCTCACAAGTTCTTTAGCACTTTCTTTGGAATGAAAAGTTCTTAGATTATGCGAAAAAGGAGGGCTGTAATTTTGCTATGTCTTTCGCTGTCACTCAATAAATTTCAAAGATTATTGGAAGCAGGTTCACACAAGACTCTGCTATTTGTCTTTCGAAATACAAATGAACTCTTAGGACAGTTCATGTAAATCACTTTGAAACACCCAGCAGCCTGGTACTGTAATGCAAACAGAACAATTTTATAAATCAGTCAGAAGGGCTCATTCTTAAAAAAATATGCTGCATTACTGAAGGCAAAAAAGCTCTCTGTTTCGTTATATAACAATGACAGTGATTCAATTTAAGTGTATAATGACCCAAGTCAGCAGTCCAGAGCAACAAAAATTTAATAGGAACCTTATCAATTTGCTGACATGCTCTTCTCTAGAGCCATTATGGGCTCTTGAGAAAAAAAACAACAATTGGCTCTAATCTTTAATGTTGCTAAGCAGTAGAGGGCAAATAGGCATTTTAGCACAGCTTTTTTTTAAACAGCTTTTAATATATTCACATACTGTTAGGCATGGAGCTATATGGCGTATGTTTCTGAAGTTTTGTTCATTAGAACAGGCTGTCTTGAAGTAGAGAAGAGTGTCTACACTCCCATGATGCCCTTTGGAATGGATTGGATGTCACTGTGTTGTGAAGGCAGAAGACTCCAGAGAAGGTTTCCTTTGGGAAGAACGTGGTTTCTGTCTCCTGACGTAAATGAAAGCCATGATAAAATGAATGGGCTCCAGAGAACCATTATAAAGAAAATCACTCTATTAAATACAAAACCAAATGTAATTTTGTCCCTATTTCTTTCACTAGTTTTTCATATACTGTGTTTAAAGAGTGCAGACTAATGCCTTTATTGAATAGGTTGTAATGGCTACTTAGTTTATGATATGGAATAATATTATTGGGGTAGTAGTGCTGAGACAAGGACAGCAACAGACGAATAAACTGTCCAAAGAAAACCGTATTTGTATCTCAGAATGGGTGTTCAAAATTCATTCATTGTGTTCTTTACATGCCTTTTTTACTTTTACAGTTTACAAGGATATTCATTATAAATGCATGTTTGATGATTCTGGTAGCGCTGTGATATTTTAACTATGTTGGTGCTCCATTAAGGTAAGGTAGAAACCACTTTAAAGTGCCTGAGTCACTGAGTCCAGTTACCTCCCATCACAGATCACTGATTTTTAGGTCAGAAGGCTTTACAGCAGATGTGCCTGACACATCTCCTTGCACTCAGACCCACAAAAAATCTTCCCAGTACCCTTTAAGACAGTGAAAGCCAACAGTAAAGGAGGAGGCATTCTTAGAAGTGGGAAAGAAGAGTTCATGTCGTAAAAGGAGCTTTGATGAAGGAGGCATTTGAGGGACATTAATGGAAAAGACTGGAAAATCTAGAGCTAAGAAACGGAGAGGGAAGTGTTTGGATATGCTCATGAAGGCCCAAACGCAACTAATTCAACACCATGTTTGCAATGGGGTAATGTCACAAATCTGAAGTGGTGTTTATTTTACCCCAAATGTTTGTGATGCCTGAGCTAGCCAGCCTAATCTCACTTTATCCTAATGGAGGAAACCAAACAATTTTAAGACAAGACTAGTATCCTACATGTACTTTAGGATGGGATGTATTGGGCCATAGAAGTGCTCGATTCCCTCCATTGAGTCATGCAGGTTTTTTTGGTTTAGTTTCAGTTTTCATTCTGTGCATGAGAAATAGATTCCGCTGGTATGGACAATTTCTGTCAGAAATGTTATTACAAGACACATCATCTGTGTCCAGCTAGTGTAGGCATGGAGCTGTCATCCCATGCATAATGATATGGTCGTGTGTGATAAGTGCTGTCAGTGCTCTCCTGCGATGGCTCTGTTTACCTCCTCCCTTTCTCTCAGCTAGCAGAATGAGTTCAAAAGGTTTGTGTGCATGCAGTCAGCAGTGAAGGGAGCATAAAAGAACTTTGTGAAAAATCATCCCGCGGAAAGAGGATTTTTGGAGTCTCATTCCATTATATTCTGTTATTCTTTTCAGTGGCTGTTGACAACTTCCGATTTAGTAGTGCCAATATTTTCTAGTGTTCCTTTTCTACAGACATTGTGGGACATTTTTATTTTATTTTTTAACTACCAAATTGTCATCTGACACCTTGTGAAATGGGACCTGAGGACTAATCAAGCTGAAAGAGTGTATCGTTCAAGGACACCATTTGACAAGGTAACTGATCTGCTCTAGCAGCTTCCAGCAGACAAAAGGAGGCAGTTCTACTATTGCATTCCCTGCTCCATCTCCACTCTCAGTTTTCACTTGGTTCAGCACATTGAATGACCAAAGCTAGCTTAGCAGAAGAATGGGGAGGAAAAAAGAAAGAGAAAAAAAAAGACCAAAGCGGAAGAGGACATTGAGAAGTAGGGCTGCTGAAATTGAAGAGGCAGGACTGTGCATGGTGAGGGAACGTGCCTGCAGAAAGGAGGAGGGGCAACCTCTCCTTCTAGCAGCAACACGTTGCTCCCTGTGTTGCTAGAGGGTAAATGTGATGGCCATAGCCAGACATGTGAAGAAATTAAAAAGAAGCTGCAGTGACCTAGGAATTACAATGTTTACTGAGAAGCAGGTAGTCCTGGGTAGAAGAACTGTTGTGGTTTAAGCCCAGCTGGCAACCCAGCACCATGCAGCCGCTAGCTGCCTCCCCAGTTTTCTCCCCCGCTCCCGGAGGGATGGGGAGGAGAATCAAAAGCATGTGACTCCCATAGGCTGAGATAAGAACAGTCCAGTAACTAAGGTATGACACAAATCACTGTGCTACCACCAATAATAGTAATAATAATAATGACAAGGGAAATAACAAGGGAAGAGAATGCAACCGCTCACCACCTGCTGACCAATACCCAGCCTGACACAAGCGGTGATCTAGTGCTTCCAGGGGCATGACATGATGTGGTATGGAATACCCCTTTGGCTAGTTTGGGCCAGGTGTCCTGTCTCTGCTTCCTCTCAGCTTCCTCCCAGCTTCCCCTCCTCCCTGGCAGAGCATGAGACTCAGAAAGTCCTTGATCAGACTAGACATTGCTGAGCAACAACTGAAAACATTGGTGTTACCAGCACTGTTCCCAGGCTGAAAGTCAAAACCAGCACTGCACCAGTTACTAAGAAGGAGAAAAACGACTGCTACTGCTGAACCCAGGACACAGGTCCAGGCAGGTGGATTCCACTGCGTACAGTCCTGACATAGGGTTTACCCCACTCTGCTGATGCTGGAGACATGGGGGGCTTACAGGACTTGAGGAGGAGCTGCTCAGGTGGGTTTGTGGTTTTAGCTGTGTGAGCAGGAGGGGACTTTGAGGCTAAACCTAGTGTTATGCATTGCATTTAACAAAAAAGGTAAATTTTGAAAGGAAGGTTTTAGAGGTTACTTTCACGTTCCTATGAAACCAGTCTCACTGTATTTCCTTTGGCTGTTTTTCTGATTCCCCAGTGGTGACCCTTAGAGATTAGGAAAACACCCTAAAATACAGTGGTGAGCTGATACCAGACCTTTGAGTTGGCCTTAGGTCTTACTCTCTGTGGTTAGAAATGAAACTTGCTGTACATGCACTGAAATGCCAAAGGAGCAGTTGCTACTCTTTGTCCACTTTCCCACCATGACTTTTCTTCCAATTAAAATATCTTTGGATTTTCAGAAATATTTAACGCTTGTTACTTGTTTTTCTTTTTCCTTACAAAATGTAGCGGGTTCCAGCACCCCTGCAGAGAAGGTGAGCCTGTGTTTGATAGTTATTAGCTATTATGCGGTGAAGTGTGAACTCGTCTCACTAAGGAAACCAACAGAGTCAACATCTCATTTTCCTCCCTGTAGCAATCATTGTAAAACAAAATGATTTTTGAAGTCTTGGGAAAGAAAAATTCCCATTAGAGTAAGTCTTACTGACTTTATCATTACTGACCTCATAAGTGGCTGCTGATTAACTTTCTTCCAACCAACAGGAACGTTCCTAGTTCCTTTAAAAGAAAGTGGGTTTAAAAAACTGTCTGTCACAGAGCAAAAACATAGGCTCAGAGGATTTGATATTGTTTATTTCTCTCAGAACTCACTCATTATGTTTCCTATTCTTTTTGGATTTCAGAGGCTTATTTTGAAAAATTAACAGTTGAACACTGATCCGTGCTAAAGCAAACACAGGGTACATCTGGTGGATTGTACATCTGTCCTCAGACAATGGTGGGCAATTGGACATTCTCCAAGATGGTATTACACCATAGGCAGTGGTTTGTCTTGTGTCTTACTAGAGGTTTCAGGCTCTCTCATTTTTTGTAGAAATGTCTTCATGTAGAGATGTTTCATTTTTTAAATTTCCTCTTAGCATCCTTCCAGAAGTTTTATCTGTGCTATTGTACTAACACAGACTGTAAAAAGAAAACATGCTGTGGTGCCAGAATCCTGTAGTTGATTCAAATAGCTGATTGTGGGGTTCCTTCTCTGCAGAATCATTTGAAGGCTCAGGGCCCAGGTTTGCAATATCTATAATGACAGAGGTTCGAGAAGACTAAATGATTATATAATGATGATCAAACACCAAAGCCTTTTTCTAATAAAGAAATGAGGTATGACCTAATTACTACTGTTTGCTAGTAAAGATTGATCCATTTATCTTTTCACTCTCTCTAATGGTTAAAACATTTCCCCCAATTTTTAATAAAGTTGAACTTTCAAAATATTTTTAAACTTTCAAGTTTAAGGAAAAAGCCACATCACTTACTTGGGCTCAAGTAGTCGCAGTTAAATTATGATGACCTGAGAAGTTATTCTGCCACAAGTGTCTTTGTGCTTTTAGCTGACCTCAATAGCAAAATGATAAAAGTTTAAGGCTAAGCCTTAAGTTCGTCAAAGTTCACTCTTTTTCAGTGAGAAGTAAGTTAGCAGTTGTGACTGGAATGTACCAAAGGCATTCACATTATGGACTAGGTTGATTCAGTTGATAGGGTAACCCATAAATCCATGGAAATTTGGTTATGGTTTATCAAGTGCCAGAGTTTCAGCACTCTTCTCTGGCATCCTTGGAAGAGCAAGGGAAAGCTGCATTCAACTCCATGGGATGTTCCATGATCAGTGATTTAAATGTGGAGATACATCTGCTTTCTCCAGCTGCCGTTCATGGTCATTTTAGGTGTTGGTAATATAAGAGCAATAGCATTGTGGTGATGCGGGTAGTGGTTGAATTAGATGACACATTCTCACTTCTGTTTAAGAACAGAACATTTGTTTTAAAATATGATACAGGTTAGTAAGGTGTTTGACAGCCTTTTCAGTATTCAAATTTTCCTTTCTTGGGCCAACTCTCATGCTGCTAGTGTTTGTGATTCATGTAGAGTGTGATTCATGTGTGTTTGGATGAGGATAAACTTGGCTCATGCGGGAGTGCTCATATTATGGAACTGTGAGTGGCTACTTCAGACCAATGGTGATGCTGTTGAGATGCTTTTGGCTGTGTTACTCCCATGTCAAACCCAAGAATGGGCTAGCCTTTTCTGTTGAGGCAGCTGTATTATTCATAAAGAGGTGGCAGACTACTGCAGGACTATTGTCTTTGTTTCTGCTGAAGCATGATAGGTTTGCCTGTGTCATCTCTGCACTGGTATAGCTGAAAGAAAGTAAAAAAATTACTTGGAGATGACCTCTGAGGCAATCCGGAGGAAAATTTCTCTCCTGCATACTGCCAGTAAGTGTTATTTCTGGGGCCAGTCCCAGGCTGAAGAGCTTTCCTCTGTTACTTTGAGGTCTGCACAATAGTGATTTACCTGTGGTGGGTTCCTCTGCTGCAGAGTATGAGTTGCCCTGAAACAAAAGGTGAATATCAGCTGGCAAGTTCACAAAGAGCTTTATGCCATTAGCCTGAATCAGCCTCAGACTGCTAATGAAAAGGAAGTGAAGAATCCTTATTATAAAACCCAGTTGAGGTGCTGTATGTGGAAAGGTGAAGTTTTCATGTGTTTGAAACTTGTAATGGTCAGTGCTTTCTAGAATAAGGGCAACTCTATAATTACAGTCGTCACTTGAAATTCTAACTCTTTCAGTAGACCAGTTTTTATTTATCCAAGCAGTTATGGGGGAAAAGGATTGTAAACAAAAAGATCAGATGATTCACCTGAAGAATTTGCTCTCAAGTTGGCAAGCAACACACATGAAATGTGCTTATTGCAATTCCACCGCAGATTCAGAACATCAATGAGACAAACATTGAAGCTAATTTCCACTGCTCCCATGGAGCTGTAGTGTCTGATCATGTCTGTTGAACTGACCTTTGGAGAAACGTAACAGAGTAAATGACAAACTGCAATTGCGGGTTTTGATATTTCCCAGTAAAAGGGAAATTTCTGATACAAACTTTATTAAGACACTCTTACCCCTTTTCATAGCCTTTGATAGTGTCAATAAAAAATACTTACTGCTGTCACTGCTGATGAAGGCATATATAAAAAAGAATTTTACAGTCTTTTCTTCAGTATTGCTCCTTTTTATTTTGAATTTGATTGAATTCAAACAAGGATGAATGTATGGACTTGTGCATACCAAAAGTATATTGCTTTGTGTAGTTGCTATTCTTAGAAGACCTGACTTTTTGCTAAACATTGTAATGAATGTGTTAGCTTCATTTTTCTGCAATGAGAAATAAAGCAAGAAATAATGAGAACTAATAAAATGTAAAAGCATACAGAGAAAAAATGTAGGAATTATTGTACTCATTGCAGAGTTGTTTCTCTTGCTAGGCCTAGTATTGTTAGAGCAGGAAAAGCAAGGCTGTATAGGCTTGTGGTCTGCTTCTCAGCTGGTAGTCTGGTTGGTATGTGTCCTTTCTTACAAGGAAGCCAGGAGGTTTCTCTGTCTTGTCTCCTCTTTTCTGCTCTGCTATGTCTACTCCTTTTGTCTTTACCTCTGCTGATACTGGAGTAGATCAGATGGTGCTCTTGATACTCAGAATTTTAGAAGATGTTCAGTTTAACTTTAGATTCAAGTCTTTTAACTTTAACTTTAAATAAAAGATGCTCATTGTTACATTTTTGTCCTCTGGAGAGCTGAAATTCATTGCTCTATAAAACTGTATAACTCCATCAATAAGGTGCTTCCTAGTCCTCTCCTTATGCTATAGATTTTGTGATTTTTTCAAAACTCTCAAATTATGCTGTAAATAGTCTGGTGGGGGAGCTGGGGGTGTAAGGGAATGTCTCCGTCATAGGTTGACCACCTGAGGAGGGAAAAAAAGATGTGTAATTGCTAAACACTTCTATCATATACCTCCCGAAGTATGGAGGTGGTGACCACACTGGGAACGCAAGCCAGATCAGTTGCATGATCATGAATCTATTGTATTACAAGTCATTACCACCTTTGTGAAACAAGAGCCTTAGCCCAGGCTCCCCAGCCGATAAACACTAAAACAGCAAATACTGGCTGTGAGTAGGTATGACATACTGAAACTGTGAGATCAAGAGCAACAACTTTGAGACCCAATAAATCAGCATTGTGACGAGTGACTATTAATCTGAAACAATGAATGCTTATCACAAATACGATTAGACACACTCCATTCAGATCTGTCATTATCTCAACCCTTTGTGCCCCGTGTTGGGTGCCAAAAAGAACTGTTGTGGTTTAAGCCCAGCCAGTAACTCAGAACCACGTAGCTGCTAGCACACTCCTCCCCCCTTCCTCCCCCCGCTCCCGGAGGGATAGGGAGGAGAATTGAAAGAATGTAGCTCCCACGGGTTGAGATAAGAACAGTCCAGTAACTAAGGTATAACACAAACCACTACTGCTACTACCAATAATAATAATGATATGGGAAATAACAAGGGAAGAGAATACAACCACTCACCACCCACCAACCAATACCCAGCCCGACCTGAGCAGTGATCTAGCCCTTCTGGGTAACTACACTCAGTTTATATAGTGGGCATGATGTGCTGTGGTATGGAATACCCCTTTGGCTAGTTTGGGTCAGGTGTCCTGTCTCTGCTTCCTCCTGGTTTCCCCTTCTCCCTGTCAGAGCGTGAGACTCAGAAAATCCTTGGTCAGAGTGAACATTAGTGAGCAACAACTAAACACAACGGTGTTATCAGCACTGTTCCCAGGCTGAAAGTCAAAAACAGAGCACTGCACCAGTTACTAAGAAGGAGAAAAATGACTGCTACTGCTGAACCCAGGACACTGGGTCCAGTTAGGCCCCACATACTCATTGTGCTTCAGAGGGTATCCCTGTCCCTTCTGTATTTGAATTTGTGTTTTATTGAAGTGGGTGAACTGTTCCCAAAGGAGACAAAAGAAGGAATGAGGAAAATAGCAGTAAATTCTGGCATTGCAACAGATCAGTTGGGCTACTGAGGGAGAGGTCTGTTTCATCCATCACCTGCAAGATAATGATGCAAAGACTCTATTTCTATTAAATTGTAGTGTCTGTTCATTAAAGCAATTATTTCTAGTGTTTCACCAGCTGTAGCTACAATTCCTCACCACTGATGTGAGGACTGTCTTTCAGAGGCCTCCCACAGACTTTCTCCTTGCAAACATAATATTATTTCCTCTTTTCATTTAGACTAAACGCAACAGAAAAGACCATGCTTTTTTAGGTCTCTGTGCCTGTCAGACACATGCACAAGGGGACAGTGAGGCTATATCTTTTGGAGCAATGAAAAAGAAAGAAATCATATTGCATCTGTTTGCAATATAATAGATTTTGATACATTTTAGATGCATAGTCTGTAAAGGGCTGACTTGGCATGTTATAGAATATTAACCATTTTCCCTCAACCCCATCCTCCAATTCTGATTATATTTTGCATGTAGAATTGAGTATTCAGTTAGGCGCAAAGCTATGAAAGCAAATTGTCCTGTTTCTAATTGCACTGTTTGCTTCAGTTCCCCTTGTAATAGTATTTAGAATGACTTGAACATGGAGTTTGTCTTGCATGCTTAACATAAACTACCTGAAAATTTAGCTCCGTGTATGTGTATACACATATATATATATACATGAGTATTTGCTGAGCCTTGCAGTGATCAGACGCTTGATTCTAAAATGTCGGTAAGGATGAAAGAAGTAATTATAAAATTGATATTTTGTTATTTTATGCTTTTTATTTTGTTATAAGAACAAAATATTTTAGATCACTTTTTTCGTTTGCTTTCAAAAGCCAAAGAAGTCTGACACTCAGAAAAAATCAAAAAGCAGTAATACATTTAAGTATCTCCTGTAGAGTGTCTAGGAGTAGCCACATCTTATCACACTCAGTTTTTGCATTGTATAAACCTCCCAATTATTCTAGAAGAAAAATAGAGCTATTATTTTACTGCTATGACCCTCAGTTTCTGGATAAACCCTGACGGCTATGGTAAAACTGCCCAAAAGGAAGTATACTAACTCCTTGTGCACAAGTAAATTTTCCTGTGAATCTGAGGGATGCTAGTTTCTGTTCTCACTTCACAGAAGGGGTTGTAGGGAGAGCAGCTGAAGCTGCTGGCAGTGGCTTGGAGCCACGGGATGCTGCTACAGCCCCTGTTTCTGGCTCCCTGTTCTCCTGGGAGAGATGCGAATGCCTCAGCCGCAGCATGTCGCAGAGATGTGATTTTGCAGCTGCTTGTTGTGGCCAGGGCAGCGTGGGGCAGGCAGAGCATTCCTGTGAATCTGGCCAATGCCCTTTTTATAGGGTGAAATCCTATCCTTGTGAAATCAGTGGGATATTTGCCATCACAGGGCCAGGGTTTCTCCCAGAAGTTCCTCGTAATCTGAGATAGGCAGGCAGGCATCCCTGGGAGTGTAGAAAAAAATTCCTCTACTTGCTCTAGTTTGCTCCTGCTAGGCCCCGTTTTTCACTGTCTTGTATATGAAGTTTAATTTTTCACTGTGCCTGGGGCCTGGCAGCCTGGGAATTAGTAGGGACTACCTGCCCTCTTTATCCTCCCCCAGGCACCAGTTAAAATTGCAGGAGGGAGCCTGCTCAGGCTGCTGCAGAAAGCTGTGGAGTAGCGGGGGTGAACCATAACCGACACTTCACCTCCTATTTTTCCTCCCCCAAATCCTTTCCTCTCCCATTAGCTATTTATTTGCAGGGTGAGGGTGATAGAGGAGGTCTCCTTCCTCCATCATTCCCCTGGTGATGGTGCTTCTCTCCCCCTTGGTGCGGATGAGATGGCTGCAGGGGAGATGAGCAATAAAGGAAAAAGGACAGGGTTTTCAAGCACAGTGAAGCACATCTGTTGTGTCTCAGATTAGAATTGAGCCCATAATAGTTGTCTGACAATTTGCAAGTTGGATTTATAAATCTGCCTTTGTAAAAGGCTGAGTTATACACGCACTGTGCAGTTCATAGAACGTGCCAGCAAATCTTAACTACAAACTCTTGATTTATACACCATCCTTTTAAACAGTGTTTTTTTTGTTCGGTTTTTACTAAAGTATTGCAGTACATGGTAAGTTGGAGAAAAAAGTTCATATCCTTAACAGGATTAACAAATCTTAAATCAGATCTGTAAATCCTACAACAGATTTACAAATCATACCAATAAATCCAAAATAAAACCTCATTTTTCAATTTTCCTTTTTTTTTTTTTTTTTTTTTTTTTTATTTTGGCTTACAAATCCTGATTTTGCAGCTGGTTGGTAAGGAAATGATTTATAAAGCAAGAATTTAAAGCTCAACTGTCAGCATGATCAAGTCTGAGAGGTCTGGCTCTCACATCGTATCTGAGTGCTTTGATTTACAAGCTGTAGTCAGGCTCTCTCTATCACAGATTTTCTCCTGAAACTTGAAGTTGTTTATTATGAGATCTACAAAAGGTTAAACTCTCTGTATGCCGTAGTTTGACTGGCCTGGCACTGTTATGGAAAAGGTGATACCTAATCAGATTGCAGCTGGCAAAAGTGCCCTGCATAACATTTGGTTGTCAGAGAAAACAAACAGCAGCTGAGCAATGAATTCTTGAAATGTTAATAAGTGGAGATCTCTGGCTCTTTCTGCTTGTGTGTATCTGTAAAGCACAATGCACACCTTTAAAGCTACAACAGAGGTGCAGGTCTTCGTGCTGCTTCTTTACTTGTTTAAGTCCCACTAAAGATAAGATTAAACATAGGTTACACGCTTTACTGAGTATGGGAGGACTTAGGCACATGCTTCAGCTTGTACTTTAGTACGCTGCTGAACAGCATTGTAGCTGATTCTTCTTCAGACTTGAGATCAGATTTTCTTTCTAACTCATGTCAGTACCTGGCTTTGAACTTCATACAAATAAAAATGCCAGACAATTAAAACTACATCATTACAGAATGCATTCTTGGAGGCTGAAATAAATTTAATAAGCTGCCTCCTTCAAGGGAAAAAAAGCCAACCCCAAACACCAACAATCGAAAGCAGCTCAGTGACAAAAGAATATTCAATTTACATAATATTTATCTGAATTTGTTTCTACTTGGCAGATTTGTTCCCACTAATCAGATAAAGAATTTAAAAATAACTTTCTGTACTCTAGAAGGATCACTTTCAGTGACTATTTTTTCTTTATCGATAGACATGCTTTTTGTTATCTCATCTAATGCATTTTCCTTCTACTTACTCTTCACCTCCTCTGTATTGATTTAATACCAAGAATCTTTACATATGAAAGAACTTGGCAAATAACATGTGAGAAGCCTGCTTCTCCACTACTATTTGGATTTGCTTACGGACATGCGCATACAACACCTTGTAGCTCAGAGGTTGCTTTCATTATTGTTTGAGCTCCTTGAGAGGTTCTGTGCTCTTGCAGCTAGGAGAAACAGTGGCAACCAAGTTATAAATCCAGACGCACATCAGTGTTCTGGTCTTTTTAATAAAGTTAATCAGTATTTGCCTGAACTCAAATGCAAATGCTTTGTTGTGCTGTAGGGGTTCAAAAAAACGTTTAGATAATACATTAGGTGTTTGAAAATAACTGAGCCTGTACAAATGAAATTGGAAGCTGATTTAATAGTATAAAAGAAGATTATTTTAGATTTCTAAATTATCTGCCTAATGTGTTTGTTTTGTCTAGATTTGAAGCAGTTATTGCTTCCTGTTAAAACTTAATTGGAACCAGCAATCTTACGCACAGATGTATCAAGTAAGCATCTACCTGCCAAACCTAAATGATACTAGCTGCAGCTGTCAGAAAGTGTTTAATTGTGGCCAAGTATTGTTGGGTTATTACTTGATTAGTCTCATATTCCTTCCAAGCCACAAAATGGGCTGGGGGATATAGCCAGTGAATACTTCTCTGTATCCTGGTGTTGTTACTCCTCTTATTACTTAGGACTTTAATGCTAAGTTCAAGACAAACCTGACGTTGCAGCAGAATCCATGCAAAACCAGAAAGTCCATTATAATTTCCTAGCAAAATCACTGAGACTCCTTAAGAAGTGGGCAGGATGCTTCTGGTACAGCAAAGCACCTAACATTTAGTGTGATAAATGTTTTGATTTGACAGACAGCTGCGTTGATTTGAAGAGATGAGACCTGATGTCCTGGTGCCTGCTGATTACACACCAATTATTTAAATCCTTGTTTATTGTTGGGAGCTGTTTACTGAACACAGCAGCCCATCAAGAAAAGACTTCCCAATCTGAACAAATAAATTGTGTAATCCTAATAGCAAACAAAGTGTTTCAGAAATAATGAGAAACTTCAAGGAGGGTGTGGGGGCTGGAGCACGGATGAGTAGCTTTGTTGGTGCATACATACCTCTCTAACGCCTGCCAGTAAATTTTCAGAGACCAGGCAACTTCCTGGCAGGGCAGGAGGTTGAACTGATAACAAGATAGTATGTAAAGATAAACATAATTACAATCATGGGTCCATGTCTTTTTTATTATTTTTAAACCCAATTATGATAGTAACATGGTTTTAATAATGCATGGGGCTGCTCCAGAATAAGCAAGTATCTGTTACTGCTTAGAAAAACTGTATTTTACTTTACTTGTGCTGGTTTTACCCGAGCATACCAAAACTACCTCAGGAAGAGCTCTGGGATTTGAAAAGCCGTATGACCTATGATAAAAATGAAAACAAGAATTCAAAAATTTGCTTTGTGGCTTCTGTGGCTTAACAAATCAGAAGAAATCTCATATATAAAATAGCATAAATATGTTCACCCTTCTGCCTTGGACTAGTGGGCACTGAAATCTACTCAGACAAAGCTTATGTAGATATGGGAAATTGTGAAGTAGAAGGAGAGGTCTCTGTTTTTATTATTGCAGTTGGCTTGCCTACACACCTAAAGGGATGTTTAGATTTTCTCGACTACAGATCAGAATTTTCTAGATTGCCTTGAAAATCCTTCCCTAGATAAACTGAAAACCCTGGAGATTTTATGAGTAAGGGCCTAGTAAAGAATTTAAAGTGAAAGGTCTTCATCATAGCGCTACACTGAGCTGGAGCAGGGCTTGAGCATCCCAGGGACCTTATGTGAAGTGTCAGTGTATTGCATCCAGAAGTGGCAGGTTAGGCCATGTTATGGAACTCAAGGATGGACTTCTTATGGTCTGAGTATAAAGTGTCACTTGAACGGCCCAAAATTTGGTTTCACAATTGTATGCTGGGATTAGTCCCAATTTTTACCAGAGTAAATATGTACCAATTCAATCCTGTGATATAAATAGTAGGGCTTATCAAAATGTGTCAAGTTTTCTTAGATAATTCTACTTTTTCCTTTAAAACCATGAAAATCCTTGAGTGAAAACAGAAAGCAAAATATTTACAAGCTGTTCCAATGTCTCAGTTTATCTAACCAAGCCAAGAGGTTTCATCCTGGGGAAATTTGATGTTAAAAATTATAGTTTAAATTTATTTATTTTTTTCTTTTTTAACTGCAGATTACTAGGGCACCACTGTGATTTTCTCATCATTTGAAGTGCAAATAACTTATACCTTATTATCCTCAATGGGTCAGCCTTTCCTGCCTGTACTGCAGCACAGATTACTTCAGGGGCTTGTTGCGGTACAAAAGGGAACCATTGCTGGAAAGCAGTTCAGAGGCAGTGGGTTGCTTTGGGGAAATGCTTTGAGGGTGTTTGGCTCCTAAAATATAGTTCTTATGAAGCATTGTGACAGCTTACAAGAATCAGGTTGAATATTGAAGTGAAGCATTGCTTACAAGACTGCTGAGATGTTTTGCTTCAGCTGAATGACATGTTATTTCACTGCAAAAATCTTCAGCCTTTGGCTAATACATTTTTTTCTCTTTGCTTTCATGTGTTTGAGGGCTTTTTCCCCCAAAAGAAATCAAAATTATCTGTGGAAATATGGCACTATTATTGGAAAACTACATTTTGAGAACTTTCACATGTGTACAACTATTTTTTCATGAAAAAAAAAATGAACAATTTTGGTCTATTCTTTCCACCATCCTAATGCACAGTTTTGCAGCTGTATTCACACACAGGCATGTGCAAATATAAACAGCCCTACTTGGCTGATGTACTCAAAGAGGTTCCAAGTATTAAAGATAAGCCATTGCATTTTACACTGAGTTATAAAATACTAGCAACCATTTCTCAGCACAATAAAAAGAGATGGGTAAATGTGTTTTGTATTTAAGTTTTTAGGTTTTCAGCTTGTTCTGGACAGGAAATATTTGAATAATAAGCTGTTGCTGTCTGTTCTCAGCTCTTCCCAAGCCAACCTCCACAGTCCCATTAAGAAAGAAGCGAAGGGAAAGAAGAAAGCTCTCTTTCTGGGTAGCTGGAAGGTGGAAAGACTCCATAGTGAGACAAGAGAATAGTAACCCTCTATACTATCTTCTCTGTGTGAGAAGAACAAAGACTGTTTTCTGGCCCTTTGCCTTGCCTCCCGCTCTTTCTCTTGGTGGTGGAAATCATCCAGCTTTCACGTCCCAGCAGTCCCTGGCAGCAGGGAGGAACAGCTCTGACTTTTCCCTGTGTTAAGTCCCCTGTGATTTAGCCTCAGATTCAATAGTGATTCTCTGTTTCTCAGAGAAAAGATGCTATTGGAGTGAGTTTGCAAATGTGCTGGTTTACAGAGTTTAAAATTATTGCTAACCTTTTATGGGAAGCCTGCAGAAGAAAGAAAAGTAACCTTTTTGAACTGATACAGCTTTTAACATCTCCCTAGATGAGTCCTAATATTAGAGGAGAAGCAAAGAAGAGAAAGGTTACTGATGGGATAAACCTTTTCTTTTGTCTTTGAACTGCAGGTCAGGCTTTGCTTTTTAACAATGAAAAACAAGTCAGAGCAGGTATTGACTTTACAATAATGCAGATCAGGTTTGTGTACCCATGCAGACATAAATGAGAATTCAAAGCCAGACGCCATCTCACAGAGAGAAGAAATGGAAAATTAAACCTCTTATGATTGCATTGGAAATTATAGGATTATATCTATCACCCATAGCATACAACAAATGTTGTAGCCAGCTTTGCAGAGTGGATTTACAAGACTTTGAAAACTAAAAATTTAGAAATATTAGTTAAAGAATGAATTTGAAATTGCAAGCAGCTTTTTATCTTTGTGATATATATATAGCATATAGCTTTCTTAAAAGGAGAAGAATTATCTCGTCAGTGTTATATGCTTTTTAAGTTAGATTTCGTTGAGGACTGAAGAAGCAGCTTAATGAGGACCATATCCTTAAACATCTGCATCCATTCGACCAGTAGATCAAATCACTGCTTCCCTTAGGTGAATTTGACCTGACCCTATTCTTACTGGCTTCACTGGCAGCAGGGATTTAATTCATAGTGTTTAGTATCAATTCTTAATACTTATCTCTATAGTCAGTTTATTTAATATTAATTAATTAATATTAATCTAATTCAATGAGATAATGTTTAAAACTGAGAAAGTGCTGCTTTTTTTCTGCTGTTATCATAAGTTGTCTGAAAAAAGCAGAAGATTATATTGGAAAGAAAAAAACCCAATAGTGGCATTTATAGTTTAGCAGTGAGCAGCATGCAAGCTGTCAAATGTTTTTCTTTGAATTTTTGACACAATAAAAAAAGACTTAAAGATTTCTTCCACTGGAACTTACAAATATCCCAGAGTTAATGTGTGTATCTGAGGAAGAAAAGAACTTGATCTAAGTGGTTACTTTTACCATTTTGGATTCTTATTCATTACAAATGTGAGTGCTTCCAAACATGATGGGCCATGGGGTGTAGTCACATCTAGGCAGGGCGGGTGCGTTCAGGTTTCTGAGGCATCCATGATCAGTGAATGGAAAGAATTGTTAAACTGTACTAAGAACAAAAGCCCCAGTGAAGTATTCTCTTACTTAGAAGCAGCTTTTTGCTTCAGTCTCCTTATTCAATTACATCATGGGATAATATGCAGGAGACATTAAGCCAGAATCACTTTAATCAAATAAAGAAACTGAAAAGAACTTCCACTCTCAGTATCATTTTATTGAGACTAATATTGTTATTGTCTACAGTGTCCATATCAAAGAATCTGGATTGATTTAATCATTTCAGGCAAGGTTACAGGGAGTATCCTCAGTGCATATCCATCATCATATCTTTATGGAGATTAGTGCCCTCATACTTATTTACATCAGCCCAGGATTTACCTGGTAACCTCAGACCCTAGCCCTCTTGGTAAATATCTGGGTGAACTCTGACTGATTCACTGTTCAATAATCATGAAAGGGAACACCATTATTTGAAAAGATGTGATATATACTTTTTTCCCATGTAAGAAGCTGTCTTACCAGGTGAGAAGTGGCAAGAGACTGTTGTTGCCCTTGGTGCCTCTATGGTGGTGTTGGTGCCTCTTGTTTGTCAGCACAAGGCTGGACCTGTTTCTGTGCTTGGGGAAGACGGAGGGCTGCCAAGAGCTTATGACTGCCAAGGGTAACTGATTACTAGGAATGCAATGAGGTAAGTAAATGCTTCTTGATTTTCCCCCTCCTCTAGTACACCAATATGCGGTCAACCACAACCTGGACCGAGTGCAATGTTTGAATCAAGCCAGATGCAATAGCCCTTAAATATGCCTGTGAAAAGGTGAGAGAAAGAGGGACATGGTTGCTCTGGTTTGGAAGTGCTGTCTTGGTGGTTCCACAAAAAGTGCTGCATTTTTTAAAAATATGAATGGACCAATTTAAAACATTGCTGAAATTAGGTCTTTGGTGATCCTAATTAGGGGCTCTTCTACTAACACAGAATGGTGTTTGAGGACATATGCTTAGGGTCTGAATGCCAGAATGCAGGGGCTTGATTTGTGTAGCTGTGTTAACAAGCTGTGTGAGAGGATTTTCATCTGCAACATGTCTTCTTGGTAAGCCATGTGTTCAGTGACAAAGATAAGGAAGGTGGCATGAACAGGGGTATCGTACTCATGCTGCTCAATCTTCCTTTGTTCAAAAGACTTCTATTGCCACGTCAGGAAAGAAATGTTAGCATACACCTATAGAGCCACTGTGACATATCAACAGCAAAGGTGAGAGCGAACTGAGCATTATCTGACTAGAACATCATCAGAAGAGGTAGCCAAGGGCCTTCACATGCCAATTGTATGTCCAAGTGTCTGGCTGATGTTTGCAAATGGCAAATACAACCCATGAAATACACATAAGTTCTGCAATAGTTTTCAAAGGGGAACAGGTCATGAATGGCTTAACTCTCACTAATAGTGCTCTGTAATTATTAGCTTTTTAGGATGTGTTCCTTTAAAACCATCCCCTGGGGGAAGCAGCTAAGTCAAGGGCACATCTTGGACAGATCTCTCCTTACAGATCTCTCTGTGGGATTACCCTTATGTTTAGCCTTGCTGTTAAAATAATCAATTATGTTCATCTTTTAATTAATGAACTAATATCCGTTTCATAGAACATGTTCATGCCATAATTACTGCAATCGTGTTACCAGTGAAGTACTCGAGGAATGAACGTGTATAGAGTGCTGTTGAGCTTGAATTGCGTGCTGTTGGGAGGCAAGGATAATGTTTCCTCTACTATTGAGTGGAAGGGGATTTTTTTATGAGAAAATACTGAAGAATCTGATCAAAATACCACTAAGGAGACAATATCTTTTCCTCTTGTTTATTGTGTGTTAACTGTACCTTTCTATTTTATAATCATAATTTACTTGGGGGTTTGTTTAAGCGTTTGTCTTACTTGCAGCAGAAAGTCTATTCTGTACAGTAGGGAAAATCTACAATGTACTGTATGTGGAGAAATTAAAAACCATCTTGCATCCTTCCACTTTTTTATAATATACCGTCAAACACTTTTGTGTATAATGTTTCAAAATTCCATGGTATCTTGAAAATCTGTAATAAAAGGTAAAACAATATTAAACATGTCTGAATAGAAGCGTTATGGGGAATGAACTAGATGGACATTTTGATCACTTGGAAAGTGATACTTCCATCAGAAATGAGTTTACCTGATAATATTTAAGACTTCTTATCAATTAAATTCTATATTAAAAATTGGAGGAAAGAAAGATGTACCTAAAATTTTATTAAAGACAAGTAGACATGCCGCAGTAAGCTACTGGGGTGGTTCTTAAACTGGTGTAAATTGACCTGGCTCCACTGACATAAGGAAAGACAACTCTTTCAAGTTCAGGCTTCCAGTGAATCTGAACATTACTCATAAATACATACATGTACATATGCAATTTCTTGTGTTTGTTTCTAAGGCTAGTTATAGAAATGGCTCCTCTATGTTCCTCCTGGAATCTGAGAATAATGTACAGATTTATTTCAGTGAATCAGAACATACAGCAACAAAAAGTAGTTGGGAGGACCATGTAAGGGGCTCTTTAAATGACTACACTTTTACTACATATCTGTCAAACTGTGAAATAAAAAAAAAATAAAAAATAAAGGATTTGTTTTATGGTTTGTGGTTTTTTTGTTTGTTTGGTTTGGTTTTGTTTTGCTTTGCCACTTTTTCTCCATTCTGTTTCCTTATTATCTTTTGAACACCTTAGACCAAGTTAAAAATTTGCATTTCAGTTGGTTACACAGCTGGTATTCATTTGCATAGCACCTCTTTGCTACTGATGATCTGGTGGAGGAATGTTGCTGTATGCTTAACAAATTAATGCTCTGTTGTATAGATGATGACAGAAAATATCTGCTTTATATAATTACAGTTTCAGACCAAACAAGAAGAAAATTACATTAATAGTTTATGTATATGATAGTAAAAGCAATTGCATTCCAGAACAGAGGCAGTATGTAATAATTTTCTAGAAATTAAAGTATTTCTTGCTTTGGCTTCCTTATGCATTTGAGTGCCAAGTTTCAGCCTGAAGCAGATTTTAATGGTTGTATTATGAAACTCTCAAAGTTTCTGTGATGAAGACACTGACAAACTGAGCAATATTGGTCTGCTCAGTTACACTGCAAAAGTTACACATAAGAACTTATATGAATCAGTATTCAGTGGATATATGTCAGGTGTCAAATGATGGGATTTAAAAGAAGATCCTGTATGTGCAGCTTATTCCAGAATTTTCTTCTCCAATGTTTCTTTTACTTGTCAGTAAAATCTCTCACTTGTCTTGTTGTGAGAGTATGAATATTGAACTGATGGACTTGTATTTCAGGAAGTTTCTTGGTGGAAATTCTTATGCTTTGGAGTGGCCAGCTGTACCAGTGCTTTGAACTCTGTTCTTCAGCAGCAGCTTGCACAGAGATGGTACTTAAGAAACCTGTTCTGGCTTGTGCTCTTCCTCTTCCCTCTGGATCTATCAGGAAAAAACTTTCTCATGAAGAGGCGTGTGAACACTCTGTATGGAGTTGTGATATATTACAGATGCATAGTAAATTAAATTTATGATAGCTACCTTTGACCTCCCCCTATATGCTTTACTTATTAATCACATCTCTTATGGGATTACTTCTGCTGAACAGCTTCCAGGATTCCAAGTTTTTAAACTAGTCTGTCAGAGGTGTGTATGAATATATGATGCTACTGAAGGAGGAAGGAGATGTGAGTCAGAGGCCTCATCACGGAGAGATGTCTCACTGGTTTGGGAAACTGGACAAGGATGGAGGAAGAGGAGGAAAGTTACAGCTCTAAGCAACACTAGATTAATGTCAGCTCATTTCAATGGTGCTTCCTCTTATTGATTGTTATGGTGGTGGTGTGCTCATACACAGACAAGTATCTAATCAAGTCTAGGATACAATGGCTAAATCTTTACTGCATTTTGACCCAATTCTGGCTTCAGATCTTAGATGACGTCAGTGAGGTCAACCTCCGTGCTACCCTCTCGCATGTCCCCACACCGACACTCACCCTCAACACAGAAGTTGTGAAAAGGGGTCCATATAAATTCACTCACAGTGTCAGCTCTAGGAAACTGTGCTCCTTCCTTTCATTTGCCAGTGAAGATAAAAATACTATCCCGCCACCATCCATTAAATGCGTTCTCTATATATAGAGAATATATTAGAATGATACCACGGATATTGAATTTATCTTCATGAAATGGGGATGGTCTCATCAGTCATGAGTGTCACAACTAAGCAAAGACACAAGTGAATAACGAAGCCACCCTTATCGAGTACAGATGGATTCAATTTCCTCTGCACTATAATGTCATATTTGATTCAGTGAACTATAACATCTACTTTTTATATTTTAAGTTGCCCATGGGTTCTATCTTTTCCTCATTCTCCCTCTCTAAAATTGTTTTTGCAATGCATTTTTCTGCTTTTATGTATCCTACATGTCTTTTTCCTCTGTCTGACATAACAACTAAGGTTAATCATAAATGGCATACACAGAATGAGAACTCTTACCATGTCAGGTGCCTAAATTCCCTGCTCCTCCAAGCTTTCTGGGGGACCTCTCCCTGGGAGCTATGCTGACAACACCACATGCACAGAAGTGCAGGCCATGTATATTCTCTTGTGATTTTTGAAAAAGTGTGTATGGGTCTTTCCGTTCTGATGCACAGAGTAACGTGAAGGAACTAACTGTAGGAGTGGCCTTGGTGTTAAGCACCCATAACTGTTGTGAACACAGGCTGCGAAAAATAAACCGAATGTGTACTAGCAGTAGGTCTTGTGCAGAAAAGTCCACGTAGAAACAGAGCAGGGAACAAGCATTTCTATGGCCTTCTTCTTACCAGGATAGTTCTTGGTATGATTACAGCTAATCAGAAAGGGTGCTCCTCTTCACACTGCCTGTCCTCTACCCTTTGCCCTAGAAAATGCTTTTACTGTGTGCTGCTTATCAGACTGCCCAGTAAGCCACTGTTTCAGGATACTTTGGATGCACTGGGAACAAATGCCACCTGCACAGCACTTCCACCACCAGGCATTAGCCAGTGCAAGAAGTGCACAAAGATGAAGCATATTCAAACCCTTTTCATTTACACTGTTGAAGTTGTGTTAACATTCTGGCTGCAGACAATACCAGATTCGTTTTGAGTCAATTTAACCCTTAGCATAATCCTACAAAACAGGTACAAAAGCCTATCTGCTTAGGCAAAAGAATGTGCCACTTGAGCTACCAAGGGTAGAGTGTGGTGCTGTCCCTGGGACGAGCTGCTCCCAGCTGGCACAGCATTCAGCAGGTTGGAGGCATGGCCTCTGGCTGAAATCCTCAGAGCTTGCTGTAGTTTTTTTTCTTTGCGATACAAAGAATAAACACAAATATGTTGCGTGAGCAATGCAGCTGCGGCATTGACTGAGCACAGTGCTATTTCATACTTAGACTGTATATTCTATATTGCTTAATGCAGAAAAGGGCACAATAGCTCAATTTCAAGCTAATTATAGTGGTAGAAGATTCTGTGGGAATGCCTCTCCAGGTTTTACCAATAAACTCCTTAGAGAAACAAGGAGACGTATTCACATTATATTTACCTAATAGATGAGATTCAGTCTATTAGATGAGATATGAAGTAAATTAAATTCCATGGCAGGTGAACACCCTGAGGGTACTGTAGTTTATAACACTATATTAATATTCTGTAAGACCACTGCATGAGCTTAGCACAGCTAACTTCAAAATTAGCTTTACAGGCCACCTGCAGAAATTTTTCTGGTTGCTTTCATAGTCAGTACTGCAATCATAGATAATTTAACATAAATATTAAGTAAATAATTGGCTCAGAATATTTCAAGGTTAGGGACATAAATCTCATTCCTATTACATGAATGCAAACCATAAAAATACAAGGTGGTGCTTAGACTGGCAATTTTAGTTTCCAATGAGCCATATTCCCTTCCATTTTTGAAAAATAGAAAACGCCTAAGCAAATTCTACAGAATGCAGTTACAGAAGGTGCAGAATTATTATGGAAAGGAGATACTAATTCAGAGCTCTACGAAAAAATGCTCGGGCTGATAAGATGATTGTAATGAGCAGTGCTAAGGTTTTAGAGTGCATTTGTACAGATTTAGTGATATGAATACAGACTGAAGTTGATTTGCTATGCTATTCTGAAAAAATAATTTCTGAAGCTGGGCACTGGCTGAAGTAACAAGAAAGAGGTAGTGGGTGTGCCTCATTATGACAGCTGTGGTAACAGGATGCTTTCTAATTAACTGCTAGAAGCTTACAACTTGCAGGCTAGCCAGAAGTAATCATCACAATAACTTGGTGATCCCTTAGGCAGAAAAGCGCATTTACATTTTGAAGGCAGTAAACTCTTTTTCTAATGCAGTTCTCTAGTGCCAGGGCTTAGGAACAAAATCAAGAGGAACTGCTTTCAGATGTCAGACTGTTGTTGGCTGTTTCCAAAAAAATCTTAGCAGTTCATGACAGTGATACTTGGGAAAAAGTCAGCAAGGTACTGTGTCTATTGTGTGCATTTTCCTGATAGCAGAAGACTTTTATTATTTTTAGATTCTTGTTTGATACTTTTCTTCCTGATTTCTTGTACATTAAGGGTCCAAGAAATCTTGCATTTTACTCATAGCTTCAGAGACTAAATTAACCATCCATTGCTTTCCAGATCCTTCTCAAAACATTTGCTCTCTGATTACTGTCAAAGCACAAGAGGTGGCTGAGGAAGGAAAGCTGCAGGTGTTGCTCATAGACCGGGTGATGCCTGTTAATACAAAATTAATCTGAAGAAGTAATTTTATCAGCACTTGTAGCAGAGAAGCTGGTAATTAGAGAATCTGAGTTCAGAGTTCAGGTGCTGGCTTTTTCCTGTTGCTTCCTTACTACATGTAGGAATTGCTTTAGGTTTAGTAAGATTTTTGTGTGTTCCTTTTTTTTTTTTTTTTTTAGACCATTAAATATTGAATCTCAACAAGCTAAGTCTCCTTTAAGCGATTCCATTAGAAGATATCTGTAGAGGATGCCTTCTGGCTATTCCTCTACTGCACCGGGGAAATCTTCTGCAGATATAAGACTGGGATATCAAGATCTCTTCCTGGCCTTTCTTTTCAAAGGCAAGTATGTGGAGGCATTGACTCTGGCATGGAAGGATGTGCTATGAATCTTCTAGTCATGGTAACGAAATCCGCCAGAGATAGTTGTTAAGATGGCATCTGAATATTTGGCTACTTATGCAACTGTAGAGAATGTTGCTTAAGAGAAACTGAAATGGATTAAAAAGGAGTCAAAATCCACTCAGAACTGACAAGAAATCTGGGACCTTTTAGGCAGAAAGGTTTCCACTGTCTTTTTTCATATGTCTAATGGACGTTCTTCTTCCTTTATGCCCAAAAGTGAGGACATGTCAGTGTGAACTTTTAATTATTAAGTGATGCATTGATTTAGGCATTTCTCTCTCAAAATTGAAGTATGCTTGTGTGAGCATAGTGCTAAAAAGGTATGTTCACATATGAAGGTGTGAACCAAAATCAAACTTGGAGCAGGAAAACAGGATTGAAAGTTAAGGCAGAAGGATGCAAAAAGAAGGCAGGGATTATCTTGCTTATTCTGATAATTTTCACCAGATTTATTGAGGTACTAAGATGTGTCTTGATTACATTACCTGTGTCTGTTAATGTTCCTGACCTCGCACTTTGATACTAGGAAGGCTCACACCTACCATGAAACTTTCATGACTGAATAATTTCAATAGTGAAAAGTCTGCTGTATTAAAGTGCATAGAAGTTAAATAGCTAAAGTCTAAGGCAGACATATGAGGTAATATATAGTGTAACTTTTATATTCTTTATTCTTCTTACTATACGCTAACGACACTGGGAGACAATGGAGACAATGTGTAATGAACGCCAGAAAATGTGTGTAAGAGCATTGTATGGTGAATAAATTAAAGCCTTTAGATGTAATACCAATAACAGGAGAATCAAAAAATTAAGAAGTATAAGCAAGGGAGACAAAACATCTAGCAGAACAAATGGATATAATAATTTTCAAACATGTCGGCTTGAATCAGCTAAGGTAAACAATTGGAGTCTCAGTGCATGCCTGGACTAGGCAAGCTTTGTCACCGAGTACTGTAAAATGGAAAGGAGTCATAAACTGTCAGAGAACAGAACAGGAGTATATGTCTGACCATTTATAATCTTTTAATCAAACATGAAACCCATATCTGGAGTCTAGTAGCTTGGAGACTACTTTGTCTGTGTATTCATAGATCATTCATAATGCAGTGAGTCATAAAATGCTCTCTCACTTTCTTGCTTCAGCAGTTTCAACACCTTCCTCTGGGACAAATTTCTCTAATAACAAGAGGTAATTCAATTTTGCTCTTGCTCAGTCCTAAGCAAACAGTTCTGGTTGTTGTGACTTACCAGCTATGTGGAGGTTGAGCAGGGAAGACAGCATAGCTGTTGGAAGCTACTGGGTGCCCTATCAGATTATAAAATGAATGTTGTATGATCTATCATGGACATTGATGCTTTAAAAACCTGAAGGTATTGCTGTGTTTTGTGACACTGTGGAAACTGGTGCCTGTCCCATCACACCTTCATTTATAAGAGTGCAGTTAGGTGAGCCTGGGACATGGGGAGCCCTGGCTTCTGCTGTGGGAGATAGAGGCAGTCACTATTCATGTGGTAGGATGGTGTGAATGTTTCTGGTGGTGGCAGTGGGGAAGGCAGTTTTGATGCTGGCAATAGGGTCAGAGGTGGGAATGGTGTACTCTTCTGCTGTGCATGTTAGGAATGGTGGAAGGAAAGGGCTCTAGGAGGGGCAATGCTTTCCTGCAGCAGCCAGAGTGTCTTTCTCTCCCTCCTGCCGCGTCATTGATTGTAAGCTTACCTCTAACTGTGCGCTTTTCTGTTTTGGGGATCTATTGAACAGGTAAGCTGAATAACACTCTTTGTTCTAACAATTGTATTTCTACCACAGATACAAGGCACTGAGTAGCAGTTGTGCAATTCAGGGGACAATTTGGCTGTTTGAGTATTCACTCATTGTTCTAGCTTGGATTTATATCTCTCTTTAAATTTATAACTCGGGAAGTAAATATAATTTGTAGAACTGTCGTGTTTGTGAAGAATACCTTGAAATGGTTTCTTTATCCATTTCTTTAAGATCTTGTCTTATAAATGCTTTAGAAAATACACTTGTATTTGTTTTACTAACAATGAGCGCTTAACTGACTTGTGTTTATGTTGCTACAGAGAGAATGCAAGTAGTTACAACAGGGGCATGAAAATTGATTTAGAAATTGAATGAACTGATTGTGTAAGAACCAAACATTGATTTATTTGGGTTAGTTTAAAAATTAAACAACAAAACGCTCAACAGACAGTTTTTCTTTGCTATATTTCTTGGGTTTTCCTTTGAAGCAGCTGACAACTTTAGAAAGATGATACCAGACAAGCCACTGATGAGACTTGTCTTGTCAAATCAAGTATTTTCTTCCTGTAGCTATTTTTCTTTCTAACCAATTAGTTTGAGGCTCATCTGCAGACCCTACAGTACCAAAGCTGTGGTCTTACCTTGTACTGACTGGGATTTCCCTTCACATAAGGGTTTGACAGAAAGCATCCTTACTGCTCCTGAGGATTTCCTTGTTGAAGAGGTTCTGAAGGCTTCTCTATTTTAACTTTTTTTATTTAATTCCAAAGTGGCTGGATTCACCTAACATCTTCCTATATTTTCCTTTTTTCTACTCTAGGTGGCAATCTAACACTTTTTCATCCACTGGAAGCATCATGCTTCTGTGAAATATGTATAAAGCTAGGAAGCTAGCAATAGATTTGTCTTATTATGTGCGTACAGTACTAGCTGTAATGGCTCCCCTGCCATTCAGCTGTGACCCTAGCCCCATCACTTGTATCTACCCTCCTTCCTTGTCCTTCTGTCCTTACCTCACAGGCTTCATCTCTCGTTCTTGCCATTCTTATGCTACCAGATTAGTTTTTAACCTGCATCAGATAAGGATAACTGTGCATGAGACAGCCTTTTGTTTTCTTCATCCCTTTTGTGACACTGGCCCAAATGTTGGCTTTCACACTCTTGCATTTCTACCTGTTCCTTCATGTCCCAATTACAGATTTCATACCTATTCTGTCTGAGTAGACTTTCCTACTTTGCCTGTGAAGTAAATGTGCTATATTGCCGATCTATGTTACTGAAATTAGGAACAGGCTAATAACATGCATTTTCAGATATTTAAAGGTAGCTGTACTGTATCAGACTAACATCTACCTATTACTCAACCTGAAAAATGGCCTACAGTGGATACTGAGGGAAAGAATATTAAAAAAGTTATGTATAAACTCCCTTCAAGTAGCACTCAAGACTTGAAAGATTTCTTGAGCAAAAAGTTGTTGATTTGTTCTATAATTGAATTATAGAGCATTCATAAACAGCTCTTAATTTTCAGATGCTTTAAATCTGCCTTTAAATATTGTGCCCCTAGCTATGTGTTATCAGGCATTATGAATAATTTTTATCCTTATTTTTGGGTGGATGAGGTAAAGCATACAGTGCACTGTGTAACAGAGTTATGTAATGATGCTGTTTTGTTCATTTTTCCTTCTGTGTTGGTCCCCAGTGGTCCATTTTATTGTTTAATCTGCTGAGCATGAAGATGATGTTTTTTGGGATCAGTACAAGATCTCTTTGTAAGGGGTAATAGCTAATTTGGAATGCATTGTTGCGTCTACTCTGTGTGGTTATTTCCTTCTCCTGTTCTTTGTTTTGTATTTATTGACAGTAGATTTCATTTGGTGTGCAATTAGTTGTTCACTTAGAAACACGATATCTCCTACAGCTCTTCACAGCCAGCGTGCACGTGAGTAATTTTGAATAATCAGAAAACTTGGCTACCTCGTTCATGAATATGTTGAGGAACATAAGCCTTAGCAGAGCAGAAGACCATCACTGGTAAGCTTACTGAAATGTGAAAACTGACCATTTATTCGTATTGTCAATTTTATATCCCTTAACTAATAATTAACTTTTGATATCCTTTAAAGTACCTTTATTTTATCCCAGGAGACCTTATTTTGAGAGTCACAGTTGGTGAACCTTGTAAAGGGAGTGGTAAGGGAGTTATCCTCTGGATTACACTTTTCCATATGCTTTTTAAGTCTTTCAGAGAACTCCAATGCATTTCTGGGGCATGACATCCATGGAAATCATGCTGACTATTGCATTAGAAGAACAAGAAAACAAATTAATATTTTTTTTTTCCAGTAAACTTAAATGCAGAGAAGAATGTTCGAAGAGGTGGTACTAATGACACAGGCAGAAAAAAACAGCAGTGACAAAGCCTAACAGGAAGAAAGCCATCTCTGCAAAATGGTGAGATCACCGTTGACCTCTGACACATGCATACGTACACCAAACCTGTGAGTTAGATTGGACGTTGAAGCATTACTGTTATAGAGCATAATGGGAATGTAGGGACAAATTCAAAAAAGCCAAGGCTGAGAATAGGAAGCACCTGGCAAAAGATATCAGGAGTAATAAGAAATCATTCCAAGTATAAGTAATTGGTAAGAGCAATACCAATGAAACAGGTTTCTCTCTCTCCTATGCAGTGAAACTGCAGCCTTAGGGGCTTGTAATGCCCTTTTTGTATCAGTTTTTGTAGAAAAGACTGCTTGGAGGAATTTACCAGTTGGCTACTGGTACAGTGGGAAAGACCAAATTAGAAAGTCCTTAGGAAGGTTAGATGTCTTAAGGAGGATGTGATCGTCATTCTGGGATATTTAATGAACTTGAAAATACTAGCTCTTATGTTTAAAATATGGAGGATAACTATAACACTGGTTATAACAGCAAGGAAGCACTGAAAACATAGAAAAGGTTTGTATATATAAAAGGGAAAAAAAGGCCTTCATTTAAATTCCAGGATAATTCTGGAACAACTTAAGACACAACTTGTGCTACATTCACCTTGAAGATAAAAAGATATTTAACAAGCAAAAAGACATATCAGGGAAAAAAAAAAAGAAGTCAAAGACATCCGGTGTCTTTGTGTGATAAGATGACAATCTACATGGATAGAAGAGAAACAGGAAGTAAATCTCTTCTTTAGATCAACATGGTCTTCATGAAAGTTCAGAAGGGAGGAAGTGAAATTGGTTGGTAGCCAAATCTAGACAGTAATTCTTTGTAGTTATTGTCTAAACAAAAGCTCACGGTGCTAGCCAGATTTTTTTGGGGTCAGAATTTATTCAGGACTTTAACAATGTTCTGAACTTGGCATTGACATGAAGCTGGGAGGCAGTGCAAATCCTCTGAAGGACAAAGGTGGAATTCAAAATTATCTCAGTGAACTGATGAAATGGTTTCTAATAACCTGTAAATCAATAGGGATATTCAGTTAGGCAGTGATAATCACCTACATAAATATGGGATGGGAAACAATTGATTAAGCAACAGTCCTTCAGGAAAGAATCTGTGAGTATAGTGATAAGAACCTGAGCATGAGTCAACAGTGTCTTGCTGTTACACAAGGACAAACTTCATCGTGAGAAGTACAAGCAGAAGGAAGTTTGAAAGTCATGTGACATCTTTTTGCTCGACTCAGTCTTGGTAAGGAGATACAGAAGAACTATGAATGGTGTAGAGAATCTCATTTCATGATGATATACATGGGATTATGACCACAGAGTTTGAAGATATGAAAGCCTTGCAGAAGAGTAAGCGAATAATCTGTTCTCTGTATTCAAGGTGTCAGTCAGTGATAGGCATGAACTGCAAGAAAGGTTAAGGTTAGGTATAAATTCCTAAGACCAAGGAAACTGAATAATTTGAACAACGTGCTTTCCTAATGCCACAGAAGCCATATCATTGGAAGTGGCTTTCCCACTACATCTGTCAAGGATAATGTAACGCCTTACAACTGATCCAGCTTTGAGGCAAGGGATGGACTGAGAACATTCCCAGTCCTGTTTGCTGTTAGCTCTTGCTTTACCTCGTTCCCTATCTCCTTTCTTTTCATCACTCATAAGCTGCTTGCCATCTGATTCAAGGCCTCTTTCTTCCTGTTCTAAGTTAATTTTTTTCAGCTTTACAATGAAGAGCTAACAATGCCAATGTCAGACTTGGTCAGACCTCACTATTCTTTTATTTTTCCAGATCATTAATTAATTTATTGAACAATGTTGATCCCAGCATTGATTTTTTTGAGGTACCTGTGTTGGCAGTTTCACCACCTTCCGAGAACAAATGAATTATTTGTTCCAACCTGTTGTTTCCTGCCTTTCAAACTATTGTAAATGCCTGAAAGGTCTTCCCTCTTATTTTGTGCCACCTTAATTGTTCTTCAGAACTGTTGCTGAAGGATCTTATTTAAAGTGTATGGTTTTATTTTGAATGCATACCGCAATATATCTACTGAATCACTGTTTTCTTGCTCTGTCCTTTAAATCTCTGTTTCATGAATTATAAAAATTACGTTGATTCTGCCCCAGTATGTTACTGCTATTCATGTGCCCACCTGTTCTAGTTTCTAATATATTTTATGCTTAATTATCTGGCAAATGAATTTTCTGGTATGTTAATCAGACTCATTGATCTGTAATTCCCAGAATTGCCTCTGTAGCCCCTTACAAAGCTTGGTCTGATATTTATCTTTTCTCACTCTGCTGGAAAGTAATAGAGCTTGCAATAAGCAGAAGTACTTTAGTGATTCTGCAGTCTCACAATTGAATTGCTTTAGAACTCTTTGTGGATATGACCTGGCCCTGGGTGGCGTATTGTTCATTTTTTTGGGAGTATGCTTTAAAATTTCCATTGCTACTTAACCTTCCTCCTTAATCAAGTTCGCCATGAAACAATGGCTCCATCATCTGTTGGGTACAGTTTGTGCCTCAAGTGTATCTGTGGTGGTCGTTTTGAATTGCATATACTGTCCCACTAATTTTTATTGCTTCAGAAATACAAAGTAAGTGGTGAGCTTAGCTATGGACTTAAGCTAGTTTTCTGACTGCTTCATGTCAAGGGGGTGGAAAAGCAGCCAGACCATGCTGGTTAAAATGTCCTACCTATGCAGGCTGGCTGATCAAAAGGAGGAGAAACATTCTGGAATTAGAACAAATCTGTGATTTTTTTTTTTTTTTTTTTTTCTCTTCATTTCTCTGTCAAAGGGGGAATGTCATGGAGCTTCAGTGCTCTGGTGTGCTAGCAGATAATAGATGAACCAATTTTAAATGGTGACAGTAGCTTCCCTAAAAAATGTGAACTCTCAAATGTTCTGCGTCAAGTCTTATCCTGTGCAGTATATCCCTTATCCCTTTTCTTTAGTTTTTTTTTTTTAATCATATCTGCATTGCTAGATGTTGTACCACCCTTCAAAGTAATTTTTCAGCAGATTTATGCTGATATATTATGAAAGATAAATATTTCAAGTGATGCGAAGGTCCCTCAACTTCTTTTGAACTGTATTTTTAATGTATAGGAAACTTGATGTTTCAAATCATCTCTGATCTTAGTGCCCTAGGGTTTGCAAAACATCCCCAGTATTAATGAATGTAATCTGAGGAAACCATTTTTCAGAGGGAGCTGGGAAAGGGACCATGAAAAACGTATTATGTAGACTGGAGCAAAATGGCTAACCTTCTGATTATAAATCTAAAATATTAAAATAATGAATTCACAAAACCCTTATTAGACATCAAAGCTGTGTCTTATTGGGGTATGCTTTTAATTTATATACCCTCTTTCAGGCCAAAAGCAAACCTGATAAATTGAACAGTGAATTCCTAACCTGATTGAAAAAACCTGACTCTGGATCTTTGTTGTCAATAGAAAGGAGTCTGTGCAAGCTGAACTTTGCTCAAGTAGATGCCCGTGGTATAATTTAATGGCACATTTTCAAACCTTACAACTTTTAAATACAGAGTTAAACTTTAAAGCAGCAACTTAGTAGCCCTTATGGTCATTGCTCTTTTGTCTTATTTCAGTTCTCTTTGTTTAAGTAGTCTGCAGCAGAGGCAGCTGTAGGAAGAGAGAATTTAAGTTCTTTCAGTTGGCAAAGGCAGCCAGTGTTGAAGCTAATAAACTTGATGATTTTTCTCCCCCCACCCCATTTTTCCATAGGAATGGGGAATGCACTGAAATGAATATGCAGGCAGCTCACAGTCTATACATTAACCAAGCCCAAATCTCAGTTTAGGAATGTTTAAGTACTCTTCTTTATATAATCTTCCCTTTTCAAAAAAAGTTAAGATTTTGTTTTATTTTACCTGGAATTAGGATTCCAGATATGACAGATAAATATAGTAGATGAAGCATGTTAAACATCAGTAGTGAGTGTACAGGATGAGAGAAAGCGAGTGATTATGGTGCTAATGTGAGATCTGGGAGACCTGCTTTCAATTCCCTCATCTGCCACAGGCTGCCTTTCTGACCTGAAGTGAATTTGTCTCTCAGGCTTAAATTTACAAATGTGTTTAGGCACATAACTGCCTCTGTTTAAACAAATGCATTGCTGATGAAATGAAAGGTAAGTTATTGATCAATGCATTTGGTTCCCTAGGCTTGTACGTTTGCTCTACAAAATTGAGGGTGATGTTGCTTCATTAGCTTAGAGGTGTGCTGGGAGCCTGAATGGCTTACTAAGCTCTTGGATGCTGATGGCCCATCTGTAGGAAGAATCAGAACATCTCATATGATTATGGCCCCGTATGAATTCAGATTGAGTTCCTTTCTGATATTGTATTCAGTTCCGATCAACTCATATCAAAAAGCCTATAGCAAACCCAAAGAATAACAATGGAAATGATCAAAAGTATGTAATGGTTTCTGCATATGGAGAGGTTGAACAGAATGGGGATGCGATAGCAGTTAATGGAGTTGGGAATTAGGGAACTACTGAAAGTTTCTCATCATATAAGTGCTGTAGACTTAGTTTTTTATTGAACATAAAATTAAATTGCTGAACCCTTTTCCAAAGGGTTTGTGGGTGACAGAACTTAGAAGGTTAATAGATTTATTTTTTTTTTGGATGGAAAGTCCATCTTAGATTACAGACCTAGAGTTGAAGAAATTCTGTAGCCTCAGGCTGCCAGAGGCTATGGGGAGCTGCTGCCTCCACTTTATTCTCATATATTTTGGGCATGTTTGGTACTGACAAAATCAGAGAGCATTCTAAGACAGATGGAATTTTTGTCTTGCCTGACACTACCATTTTTATGGTTTTGCTTTTTAAAGGGAAACAAATATATACAAACGTAGTCTTCTCTCCAAAATGTTGTGTTTCATTAATTCAGTGATAGACAGTAGGTGTGCCCTTTGGTAAGAAAGTTGAGGGGATAATGATGAAAAGTTTTGGTTTTATTTTTTTTTTTTTTTTTTGCATTTATGTTATACCTTTTTTCCCCGAAATAAAAGAGATTCCATTTGAAGAGCACGTTCTCCTTCAATGATTGAATGTGTCTAGATTGTACCTTCAGAGTTTAGTATTAGTGCAGGTCAAACACAGCAACAAGCATATTAGAAATAGACCAGAGGATCAGCTGTGACAACCTTCTGCCCCATGACTTCTTTGCTCTAGATGGGAAGTAAACTAATGCTTTCACATGATAGTTTTCATCCTTTCCCTACACTTGCCCAGTTACTTCTGGCTGATAAGACCAAACAGAGCATGTTCATCTGTGGCTCTCAGTTACAGGTAAAATCATCAGAGGTCAGCAAAGTATCTCTGATTTTCCTACCCAAGCTAGATGTATCACAGTCCACAGCAGAGTGAGGAGAGAGTTACTCCTTTTGGAGACACTCAGTAGTAAAGAGAGGAATGATTCAGTGTACCCTTCAATGGTTGGAGTGTTTTGCTCCAGAGGCAGATTGTGGACTTTTGAGGAAAGGTGGGTCATAATTTGAATGTGGATGCTCCCATGGTAATGAGCAGCAGTATGGGCATTTTCTGCTTATTAGTTTCTTCTTATTTTTTTTTTTCCCTCTCTCCTCCCCAGCAGTCTTCCTTACAGGAGCCCTATTGGTAGCAAGTTATTCTTCTAGGTGAACTGAAAGACATGCATCTCTCTCTCTGTGATGTTTATTAGCGCTGCTTACCATGTGGCAATAAGGCGTACCCAGCAGCAAAACTTATCATTTTCTTCCAGCAGGACTGGTATACATCTTCCAGGCTTGCTGGAGCCCTCTGACAGTCCTTGGAGTGAAGAACTGGGATGAAACAGTTTATTTGCGAAACAGAGAGTTCAGTTCATTGCCAGTATGAACTGAAGAACAAACAGACCTCACACAAATGTGACACTTGCTCTTTTCAAATTACTGCTGTTGTATTTTTACTACAGATGAAAACTAAACAAGATGCTCTGTCTTGTCTCTCCCAGCTTACTTAGAGACTCGACTCAACTTGGCTGCATGTAGATCAATTTGTTTCAAGAGATCAGCATTTCCTTTTTAACCTTTTGGACTGTAATTCCCCATAGGATCCTGATGTTTTCATCAATTATATATTTTCATTTTGTACTGGTAATCAATAGCACTTTAGAACACTAATGTCATACCCTATCTTTGTCTTGGGCTAGTAAGTGAATAATAACTAAATAATGCATTTCAAACAAGAGAGTAAATGAATATTCTCCCTCCAGCGCACAAAAAAACATGTAAAAAGAAATTGCTGAACAATAGGACATTGATTTTTGTGGCTCCAAACTTTTCAGCTGCAGGCAGAAAAGACCAGAATAGAGTTCTAGTGCATTATCTTATTCCTGAAGTTGCACTTGGGCATGAAACTTCAAAATGCCTCTGATTTTCCCAGCATTACTGTTTGATAAAGGTTTGGTGCAGACCAAGGCAATGCTGAGAATTTAGTGTTACAGGACTATTTGGCGAGCAAAAGAAATGCTTGCAGTCCCAGTATGGTTGGCAGGGTCTTTTCAAACACTATGCATTTTCAACAGACAAAGCTTTCACAGAATTGATGTCTGGAAAACAAGGCTACATCTGTACTAGCAGACCTGAGAGGGCTGGGGAGTAGCCTCAGACTCTGGTTTGCAATCATACATGCTGTTTTGCTGTTAACACAGGTTTTGTCAGAATTTTGGCTAGTGCTAAGGGGCACTCTCCTAAACAGTGCTGGAGTGTATGTAGACTGGGAGTTAATGCTCCCGGCAAATGGATTGAACATCAAACCCCTATTTTAGGTATGAGAACTTGGCTGTGCAGATCAGAACCATTCTGTGTCAGCTAGCCTCAAAGCTGAACAGCAGTATATCTCTTTTTTCATTAACTAATGCAGACATAACCAGTGAGTACTAGCTGTATTTGGTAATCTTGCTACCAGCAGCAGAAAGAGAATCTCGGGGCTAAAGTGTTGGTCTGGGACTTGAGGTCACTTTGCCCCTCTCTGCTTCTTGTTTCACTTATCAATGGAGGTAACAGAACTGTCTTACTTCAAGTTCTGTGATGACGACATGCAGAAAGATGTTATACAGGGATTGTAACCTATTTAATACAGCAAATGCCTCTTACTAGAAGTGTCTAGAAAACTGGGCAGTTAATCTGACAGAGAAAAGTTTCCTTTTCTCCTTTCTCCCCACCTACCCTGTTTAGTTCAAGCACTGAGGCCTCTGGAGGCCCCAGAATCTGGCTGGGTTATTTTTGTTTTCCGTGAATTCAGCCTACCAGTGTACCAGAAAGGACTGAATCCCTGCTTGGAGTCTGTCAAAACATGTTTTGAGCCTGAAAAGTTTAGAAGATGGCAGGCATATGGTGTTTTCTAAGTAAAGCTTGTGTCACTGGAAAATTTGGGACCAGCTGTCAGTGTCTAAGTGATACAGTGCTGCATCATAACCATAATAATAAACAAAACCAATGCTAATAACAACAACAATAACAGCAGAAGCAAATAGTGAAAAACTGTTACTTAGGTACACAAAAGAAGACAGTTGAGTTTTCCATCCTGATTCAGGACAGCACTGAAACTTATCCTTAATGTTAAGCACACTTAAGCACCTTTCCCACATAAAGACTGACATAATCTGCTTTTGGCTACAGGAGTGCATGACGCTAGGTAACTCTTATGTCCAGAATAAGATCCAAACCAAAGCAAAGGTTCACCTGGGCAAGTTTCTCTCCCAGAATCAGTATTCTGCCTGATGGTAGCACTGCTGGAGTTTCCCCTCCCTCAAGTTTAATGTACTGCTCTTTATCAGTCTTAGTTCTTTCCCTCCTATTTGTTTTCTTTAGAGGCAAGCTCCAAGGTTTCTCTTCAGAGAAACTGAACTGTGTTTGCTAACATGATGACTGAGTTGTTGGGGGTATGTATGTTGAGTACGTATGTTATTTACAGAACACTTTTTTTCACTTATTGCAATGCCCTGTCATGTGTTCCTGATGCCAGCCAAATTACAGTCTCTTGCAAAAGTGGAACGAGCAAAGAACCCTCACCTGGGATATACTCACATATATTATATCATGTACCCAAGTTCCCTTGTCTTTATTCCTTGTCCTAAGACAAGAGGGCTCCAGCTTTACGTGGATATGCTTTGTCTGATGACTTTGCAGCATTTAATAACTTTTTTACATTTCACATTATGTTTTATGTTTCACAAACTGACCTCATTCTAAAAATGCAAGTGGAGAAATTTCTATTTGTCTTAAAGTAAATTAAAAAGTAACAGTTCAACTACTTCACCCTATAGTCTGTTTCCACAAATCTGTCCTCTTTATATCCCAAAGGTTAAATATAGTTTTAACAACTGGTCAGCAGCAAATGTTTGAAGCTCTAGGAATGAAGAATGCTTTCTCTGATTCTGTGTGTTAAAATGTCTAGGATTTAGACAAACCCTTCTTTTTTATGCTCAAACAGTTAGAACATGGAATAGCATGTTAATTTGTCTAGAAATCCTTTCTTTTCCAGCTTCCTGCATAGAACTCTAGTCTCTGTCAGTGTGAAGGACATAATTTTGTAACAAGTCTTTCTCAAGTCTGCCCCTTAGCTTAAGACAGTCCTTGGTTGTTGGAGGGCTTTCTGTCCCAAAATATATATCTGTTCCTCCAGTCACCTCAGACCTGCATGCTAGCACAGGTGGGAATTGAAGAGATTTTCCAGCAAAGCTTTCTGTACAAAACCCATAAAGACTTCTGCGCAGATGCGGGTAGAGAAGGGACCTGTTGAAATGGATATGCTTCTTTTAATCTTGTCTACAGTGCAATCAGACTTTTCTATTGATCTTTGATCTGAAGTATAAAACATCCCTTAAGCCAAGGCAATTCAACGTATCTATTGAGTTATCTATCTAGAAAGAGTAGAGACAATTTTTAGAAATATACATTCACTTACTGTATCATTTTAATTATATTTTTCATGTAACTGACATACATCTTTGGTTTTCAGAAGTTTGGAGAAAATTTCATCATCACAGATATATATATATATAGAGGAGTTAGTTACTTTTTTGATCAGGACTTAAATTTCATCTTCAACACCTACATGCTCTCATTTCATCCTACTGATGCTACTGAGAGTATTTAATTTCAGTAGGAGTTTGTTAGGCCCTAAAGAAAGCTGGCATCAGCTACAAAAACCATCAAAGGACTATTTCTACTGAGAAATTAAATCAAAATATCCCTCTTCAATGATTAGGAAAGGCATTTTGGAAAGACTTTCATGAAACCAGCTAAAATTACATAATTAAATACCTAACATCTCAAGAAATAGAAGTTTGTACAGTTCCATATTTTTTTTTATTCTTTTATTTATTCTCTGTACAAAATAGAATTCAGCAAAGGTGATGCACCCATGTAATTCTAAATGAACAGCATTTTTTGTGTGGATTGTAACATAATTTTTTTCCAATAATGAAACTTTCAGCAGTTACAAGGTCAGAATAAGTAGAATCTTTTGAAATTTCTTTTCCCCATTTAATTTTGAAGTTCTGAGAATACTGAAAAAGAACTTTAAGTCCCCAGGTTTCTTCAGGGCCCGGCTTTCCAAGTCACTCTGTCCTGGATTTAGCTAGCATAGAGTTAATTTTCTTCCTAGTAGCTGGTGCCATGTTGTGTTTTAATTTTAGTCTAAGAACAATGCTGGTAACATATGGATGTTTTAGTTCTTGCTAAGTAGCACTTACCCTGACCAAGGACTTTTCAGTCTCACGCTCTGCCATTGAGGAGGTTCACAAGAAGGTGAGAGGGAGCAGAGACAGGACACCAGACCCAAACTAGCCGAAGGGATATTCCATACCACAGCACATCATGCCCAGTATATAAAATGGGGGCAGTTGCCCATGAAAGACAGATTGCTGAAAGCACTCTCTGGGTCTCATGGGCTTGCTGTGAGGAGACCAAGGATAAGTACCATGTATTAAAAATGAAGTCAGGATGCTCCAGCAGCGCCTTGATGTGGGAAGCATAGGTGATAACTCATAGTCTGCAGTTCGCAGTTCATGCCAGAGGTCTTTGCCTGGACTGGACTGCAGGTTCTCCAGATGGTGATCAACAGGCACAACTGACTGAATTTTTGTTGATTTATTTATTGTAATAATAAGGCAGTTCAATTTTTGGACCTTGTTTAAGCATATATTTCCTTATAAATTAATGGATGGTGGGTATAAATGATGAGTAGGAAGTAGGATTTTTTTCTTCAACGATTTTCAGATTATTTTTTTTTATGCAAACAGGAGCTGATTTTTCTTATATTTATGAGAAAAAAGTAACAGCTAAGTCATTGTTTAAAGGGTCCAAAAGTATAATAACAGCAGCGCAAACACTGCATAACGTTCTAGATGCTGAAAAGCAGAGGGCTGTTTTGAGAACCAAGTTGTCTCCTGTTGGTGCTTGATTTATTATTTACATCCATTTGGGAAATGAACCCTCAGGAGGATGAAATATAATTATCCAGTTATTCGTTCTTACTGGGAGAAAAAAGAAAAGACCAAAAAAATCCCACAAGCAGCAGGACAAGGCCTTATTAAACCATCTTAAAAAGTTTCCTTCTTCATTTTCAGTGAACTACATTAATACAATGGCATTTGTAGAGGCACATGAACTTTTTGAGAAGAAAATATAGTTAAGTAGCTGACTTGATATTTCAGTGTGTGCCCCCGCCTGTTGTGGTTTTGAATGGAAGAGGAGAAAACAAAATGGAGAAACAGAATATGTTCTAGGAAGGGAGCAAGCAAAAAATGGTAGAAGGTTGCAATGTCTCAGCGATAATTGCTTGACGTCAGTTATGTCAGCAGTAATGGGAAATATTTTGTGTCCTGTTATTGCTTTTGTAAGCAAAAATAACTGTTTTTCAAAGGGATGAGAGCATCATCTGTGGCAGTAATGTGGGAACAAAACTTGTGAGAAGACATCATGTTTCCATCTGCTTTCAGAGTCTTAAACAATGGCCAAATCTGAAGTGCAAACCTGTGAAGTGTGGTTTACAATGTTTTATGGCCTCTTCATCTGAATTTATGCATGCAAGTCCAGAACGACTGTCTGTCAAGTGCAACCACCTTTGTGAACGGATGTGTCTGCACTGGAGGGCACACACAACATCAAAGGTCTGCTGTGGCAGCTGACTTTCATGTCGGTCATGTACAAGATCCTATATATGCTGTAGCAGAGAGCACCTAAATTCTTTGTCAAGCTCTTCCATTTCCAAATGTTGGCTTCAGGGTGTATTTAGCAATAGATATTTTAAAGAATAAAATGTGATAATGCGAGTTTGCCATCTTAAGGTACGTTTATCTTTTTTTGTAAGTTGTCTTGCGGCACTTGTATACTTTTTCCTGACAAGTCATATTGTCTCCCACCTGTCTGACTAACTGGGTAAGTTAACATCAACATTTGCAATTATTTTGTATTCTCAGTTTCCTCTACCCCTTGTGCGATATTGACTTTCAGGGATGCTCAGGTGAGTGTACCTTTTGTAGGGACCAAGGTTAGCTAAAGAGCATTTTTTTTTCCTTTCCCCCCCCCCCTTGGAAATGCACTCAGAAGTTTAACAGACCCAAAGTCCAATGAATCTGGCCAAGTCTGCCATTACCTGCAGCCTGGCTGAACTTCTGCCAAGTTCAATGACACTTTGGAGCAGGTTCCTATGCAGACAATTTCTGGAATATGTAATCTTTTAAAAGCCCATTATTTTGTTCATAATCTTTGCTGATGAATCTTACTGTAGTGGGGCACTCCTTCAAATTAGTGACTGTGAGCCACTTAGTGAAAGATGCTCCTTGGAGTCGTCAGTTTGTTGTCTTGGAGTGCATTGACACCCAGCCCAGTAGCTGAGAGGGGAATGGTGTGAGTTCCAGTACAGTAGTTCTGCACCAGCAGGAGATTTCTCTTGTGAAAGGGAAATCCTCAAGAGAGAGATGGAGAAAAGGATTTGAATCTTAAATCACCCAAGAAACCTTGGGAGACCTGGATGAGAAGCTGGCTGTGTCCTCCTCTGCACAGCAGTCAGCCTTACAGGAGGTAGCCCAACTGGCCCTGGCTAGCACACTTTGACAGGATCAGAACAGGTCTTGTCTGCCTTGCTGAAGTGGGGATGTGACATCAAATTTAATTTTTGTCTCACAAAGAAATATATATATATATATCATGTTTTCACCTAAAAATTGCACTGACAATAAGCAGGTTTTATTGGAAGGCATGTATGTTTTATTTAGGAAATCCAAAGAGGTTTTAAAAAAAAATATCTTCAAATGAATAAGAAAGAAAATGGATAGTAATATTGTGATCTTGTAAAGGCAATAGGGAAAAAGAAAGAAAGGCTGAAACATTATGCAGTGCTCATGCCATTTCTTTTTCTTTTTCAGGATATAGGAAAAACCCCCCAAAAAGCCTGTGTAAAGGAATATTAAGAATCAAGGAAATACTTACATGAAATAACCTTCCAAACTAATGGGAATGGATCTCTTGTGATTTTAAATATATCCCAGTACTGTGCTAATGCACGCAAAGAATGAAGGAAACAAGTTACAAATGGAGAGAGTGTCAAATACTTAAATCAAGACAGAATAATTCATCCTAAGAGATAATTTATACCAAGTTGTCTGAGGCTTTGGAGATCAGCTTTTGGCATGTGTTTCTTTACAGTTTCTCTACAGCTTGCATGGTGGACCACAACATAGTATACACATGATTCATGGGCTGGAGACTTTCTGCACATGCAAGGTCCAAGGGGGAGTTGGCTGAGCTACAGAACAATTTTTAACATTCCTTTGCACCTTATGGCTTGGACTTCTTTTCAGTGGTTTCAAACTCGAACTTCTCAATAGCCGAAAAAGATATTAACAGGACAAATTACTAACTGCATGTAAGCAAATTCAGAAGAGATGTGATTTATGATAGCAGTTGTGTCTCTTTCATGCTTAAGCTCCAGCTATAAAGCTAGTAAAGGTGACAGTAGCAGTATTAATAAGGAGAATATGTTGCTATTAAATAGACTGCAGCTACTCCTGTATTTACTTCCAAAAGTGTGATTTGCAAGTACCGAATGCTGCCCCTCTACCCTGCAAAAGAGGGAAAAAAAAAAAAAGAAAAAGAAAAAAGAAAGAGAACCAGAAAATGCAAGCAGGATTCTGCCCAAGCTGAGCAGAGAGATGCAAGCAATGTCAGGACTCTTCCCTGCAACCACAGGTACAGGGAAACACTCAAACTCTTTTTGTAGTTATTTTTTTAAATAATACTTTAGAAAGATTTTAAGTAATTTTAACAGTTCATATAACTTTGCAGAAAGACTTTGATGAATTTTCTCATAAGTGATATTAAAGATTATTAAAAATGGAAAATTAACAGTATCCCCTTCACCAGTAAAAGAAGAGGCTGAACTTTAAAAAGCTTGCTGACATTAGAGTCTGCACCATTTAAAATATCCAATAAAGCTTATGATGATAATTCTCCATCCACTCCAGCTCTTTCTTTTTTAATCAATTTTTGCTTTCCCTGACTGTTTGACCTTCTTGAATGATGCTAAAATTTACTGGAGGGTCAAAAAGTCACAGGGGCCCACATGAGATGTAAAGCAAGACAAATGAAGATAGGATTTCTAGGCAAAATCAACACATTTCTGAAGGCTACTTCATACTGTGTAAAACTCACCAGCGCTGTTTATAAGAAGGGAAGATGGAAGTTTGCTTTATGCATATTAAAGGTGTTTTTTATACTCTTATGGGGAGAAACTTGTTTGCAAGCTTTACATTTCAGGATCTGTGACCAAATGCCAAGACTTTTCTGATCTGCCGAGTTCAAAATCTAAGATTTCAGGTCCACTCGCCAGCTCACATTTTCCCTTTGGCAGCAGCACTATGTCCAGCCCCGCCAGTAGTTGGCCCCCAAGATGCCTCCTTACAAGGCTCGGGATTTAATTTAAACTTTTGTTTTTTCTAGCATTATTGCACCATGAAGATGAAAGTCCAAAATTTCAAGGTAAACCCAGGCTAAGGAGAACCTATTTTTTCTTGCTGAAATGTCTCCAAGTCAGTGCCCACTTTGAGGAAAACTTGGAAATGATAGCTGGCTTAACCAAGGGAACCCATTTGTTACTTGCAGTGGCACCTCTTTGTGAATATATATTTGCCAGGGGAATTCTGTTTCTTTACTTAGACAATGAAGGATTTTATTTTTTTTTTTTTTTTCATTTTCTAACTGTGCATGCCTAATTCGCCTTCCTGTTAATGAGAGTTTAATGTTCCCTTTGGAATAAAGGAAAAAATCTTCCATGCAACTGACAAAACAGAGCTGAAAGAGGCAGGATGACAGCACTTGAGAGGGGGGTAACAGCTGTCTGGCTGTGAGTTTAATGTTTTTCTGCCACAGGAATCAAACCAAAGAAGATTGGTGAGTTGTTTTTTTTTTTTTTCATTTTTTAATCAGTTTCTTTTTTGAAAACAGTACTTGAAAGGGGGAGACAACAGGAACGGGATGATAAAAGAACTGTGCAATTTAAGTAGCTTCAGTGTGTGAGCCGTTCATTGATTCCCTAAAATATATAAAACTCTTCAACACAGGGTAGTGGAAAAAATGGTTGGCATAAATTGTACCGACATTTCTTCGGAGCTCATCCCTTTGCTGTGTTCTGTTCTCATTTTGATGGTGACCTTTCAGACCAGATCTGGGTAATTTAAATCAGAAGAATGTTTTTCCTCATTGTGCCTCCCTCTAGTAGTCCATTCATTCAAACTTTAAGGAAATTTTGTGGCAATAGATCACCATGACATACTTATTCTTGCAACCCCCCTTGTCCACCCTTAGAGAAGATCCATGACTTAGCATATGAAGTGGATTACCTTTCACCCCAATTAATGTTTTTATAATGAGTACCAAAGGAAGTAATAATGTTTTGCCACTTATTATTGAGTGTTGCTGGGGCAATCTCTGAAGCTGGAGACTTAGGTCATTGACAGCACTGATGTGATGGCAATCATGCTGCTGAGGTTTAAGACCTGTTACAGTGATGAATAAATGGGTCAATTTAATTTCCAGTGCTATCAGTCTGAAGCTTTGAGTAGCAGAATGAGTGAGATACAAATATCCAGGGGTTTTGGCAGAGGTTAATCTTGAAATTCTAACTATTTCTGAGCATATTCAAATATTACTTAAAAGAGAAACAATATGAGAAATTATAATTGTGTTTTGCCTGGGAACTGGAATGACATGAGTCTTAAGTGTAGTGATAAATATTTGTTACATTATTATATGATAAGACATGATATTGTATAATAAATTACATTTTGCAGCTTGTCAGTGAGTTGGTTGCATCACACAACTTTCTAGCTGGCAAAGTTCAGTGGTCGCAGTTTTAAAGTATAAGTAGCATTTGAGATGTTATGGAACAGCCAAATCCTACCTCCCCCCTTTTGTTACCTTTTAAAGTAGAATCATAGAATCATAGAATAGTAAGGGTTGGAAAGGACCTCAAGATCATCGAGTTCCAACCCCCCCGCCATGGGCAGGGACACCTCCCACTAAACCATGCCGTCCAAGGCTATGTCCAACCCCACCTTGAACGCCGCCAGGGATGAAGCATTCACAACTTCCCTGGGCAACCCATTCCAGGGCCCCACCACCCTCACAGTAAAGAATTTCTTCCTCAGATCCAATCTAAACCTCCCCTGTTTAAGTTTAAACCCATTACCCCTTGTCCTCTCACCACAGTCCCTAATGAAGAGTCCCTCCCTAGCATCCCTATAGGCCCCCTTCAGGCACTGGAAGGCTGCTATGAGGTCTCCACGCAGCCATCTCTTCTGCAGGTTGAACAGCCCCAATTTTCTCAGCCTATCTTCATACGAGAGGTGCTCCAGTCCCCTGATCATCTTCGTGGCCCTCCTCTGCACTTGTTCTAACAGTTCCATGTCCTTTTTATGCTGAGGACACCAGAACTGCACGCAATACTCCAAGTGAGGTCTCACGAGAGCAGAGTAAAGGGGCAGGATCACCTCCGTCGACCTGCTGGTCACACTCCTTTTGATGCAGCCCAGGATACGGTTGGCCTTCTGGGCTGCAAGCGCACACTGCCGCCTCATGTTCATTTTTTCATCAACCCACACCCCCAAGTCTTTCTCCGCAGGGCTGCTCTCAATCTGCTCCCCGCCCAACCTGTAGCTGTGCCTGGCATTGCTCCGACCCAGGTGGAGGACTTTGCATTTAGCATGATTAAACTTCATGAGGTTGGCATCAGCCCACCTCACAAGCGTGTCAAGGTCCCTCTGGATGGCATTCCTTCCCTCCAATGTATCAACCGAGCCACACAGCTTGGTGTCATCCGCAAACTTGCTGAGGTAGTAATGCTTAAACATAAAAAATACTTGTCAAAGAAGAAAAGGCAGTTGAAAACCACCTGACAGAAATAATATTTCTAACTTGTTCCTTTAACTTATACAAGGAGAATTAGGCTGTTTCTCAAAAGCTGTATTTTAGCAAGACGAGTAAGTGTCTTGCATAGAATTTCAGGAAGGAGCCACGCTGATTTACAAGTAAATCTTGTTCACTTGAGGTACAGTGACTAATAGCCCTGGATAGCTATTTCTAATAAGAATTCCCTTCTTGCAGTCTATACTTGCAATCTGTTCTTTTTCTGTTTTTTGTTTGTTTGTTTTTTCTTATTGCAATTATATAAAGTTGTTTATACCAGCTGCCAGTTACAACCCACCTCAGGATAGCTTTCTTTCTATGTAAAGAAAGGAAAAGAGAAGATTGGCAAATGAGTGTGTATGACTTTCTGACTTTTATTTGTGAATGTTATGACTTTTCTTCCATTATTTCAGGTATTAATATGTCATTTAATACTGTTCATTCATTTCTCAATCCCTTCTTTGTATTAAAGAGGTAATTTATCCCTTCTCTTCCTTTGGAAAACTTTCATTAACCTCTTTTGCTCATGATGGTTGGGAAAATATCTGTCCAATGTCCTCCCATAGGGTAAAACAATTTATTAGCTGACAAAAAGGTGGTTTTGGAAGGGGAAGTCTTCCTTCCAGTCACTATGTTATGGAGGGCAGCTGCTCAGTTTGTGCCTAATTACCAACTTGGAAGTTCCTGCCTGGCATTCTGGATGATGATGAGCATTGCAGAGCTCCCTCTGGTATGAGGGAGACTGAGGCTACAGCCGAAAGGCTCCCCTGCATTATATGAAGCAGCCTGGGGCCACAATGACCTTCAAATGGCTAGTGGATCTGTGCTGCGTCAGGATGGAGACTATGGGCCTTTATGTGTCCCATCCCACTGGGTAAGATTGGGATGAAAATTATAGTCTTTAGGTTTCAGTTTCCTTTCCTATCAAATGTAACAATTACTTTGCCTCTCAATATTTCCATGCACTTCTAATTATTTGACTTCAGAAACATTTTTGTGTTGATAACCTTAGACCGAAAGATTATGTAAATGTGAAATACCGTGTTGTTACAGAATGTCTCATCTTGAAGAGGTTTTTTCAAGGCTGACAGTTGTAAAATTTCAATACCCATTAAAAAAAATACTTTTTTATTTAGAGTAATGCATTGCCATAACACATAAACAATCACAAGGAGAGGAGTTGTTTTCTCCATGGCTGCATTCCAAGGTGTGACTTGCTAGCTCTTTGCTCTGTATCTATGTGTCTGTGCCTATTTTCGTGACAGGTAGGCTTTGCAGTACACTAAGTGTTGGTCATTTTTGTGCCCAGACATCTGGAAACTCATACACTGAGATCTGCAGCTGAGTTCATCGGTGGGCTGGCAGGGAGAGTGGCAGGACAGCATCACACTGCTGTGCTGTGCTTTTCTGCAATCAAAACCTGGAGAAACCGAGTCAGGCTGATTTTAGGAAGCGCTAGTTTTGAACTTGTCATTTTAAAACCTGATGTCTCACAGAGACACGTTGCATCTGAAGCCCCGTGGGCTAATTTCTGTACCTTTCTGCTCTGCGTAATGAGCGACTTGGGCTCAGTTCTCTGAGCTCGGTTATCTGGCTTTTTTATGTCTCTGAAATTCATCCAGCTTCACAGACCTGCTTCCTACCTGTGTTCATATCAGAAAAGATGCCAGAACAGCTAGGGGATGAATTATCTATTTATTTATTCATTACAAATATTCCTTTGACCTGGTGAAATGTGGTGAGCTGGAAAAGCTTTTTTTTGTTTGTCACTCACCTCTTATCCTCCACAGGAGTCACAGAGGATTTAAAGGTCATTTGAAAAGCAGCCTTTTGCTCTTTGACAGCCTTTTCAATATTGGCCTCCAGTTCTGTTTTACAAAGTCATCATTATTAACTGCATTGTGGCTACAGCTATTTTCCTGGGATTGCAGGGAAACTTGAGATACTAATTGCAATGGGTTAATTCGGCAATACTGTGCAAACTTCCTTAAGGCCTTAGTTAAGAATATGCTTTCCTTTACACAAAGAGTATTTGAAAGTGAGAACAAATTGCAAATGCAGCAGAAGGTATGCTTTTGTATTCCCATACTTAAGAGTAGATGGTATAATTAGCTCACAATGGCAGTTGAATATATTTCTCAGACTGAGAACATAGAGAATTAAAAAGTAGCTTTAGCTTAATGATAATCAGTGATAATGATGATAATAATAACAGTACTTAGACCTTTAATGCAGAGATTTGCATCTTGAAAGTGCTATGCAAAACATTGATTTAATTACTGTCACCTCTTCAGGGAAGGTAGGTATTATTGCCCTGACTTAATAGGTAGGGTAATAGAGATATAAGGAAATGAAATGACTTGCCAAAAGCTCTGCAAGAGCTTGTACAGGGATTCAAACTTTCCAGGTCCCTTTACGGTATGCTCCCTTATAGCAGCCTAATTATGCACATTTTGGGCTGCTCTGTGCTTTTGGAACTCAAGCCAAAGTCCTTTGAAATTAGAACTGTGTGTAACACACTTGAAGGTTGTATTTTTTAATCAGAAGGTGATTGGAAAAAATACTTGAACATGATTTTCTCTTCTCAGTAACCTGAAACATATAGTTAGAGTCTACATCTTCATTTTTGTTTATATTTTTTTTTAATCCTTTTTAAACAGAGCAACTTTGAAAAGAAAGGTCAAAATTCTGTACAGAGTAATTCAGGAAACAAAGCACATTTTTCTGAAACTACTCATTGTTAATCTGGAGAGGTGAATGGCCTGAAATTATTCCTCAAATTCCAATTTTATTTTTTCTCCAACAAGCAAGCTGCTTTTTATTTTTTATTTTTTTTTTTTTTTGAGTTTGTATCTGGTAAATATATTTTGCCTGGTTCTTATTAAAATCAGTGTGAATCTGTCTGCCTCAATTACTTCTCCTTGCGAAAGAAGTGAGATCAGTCCTGTGGTTTGATAAAACTGTATGTCGAGTAATTTGGTGTGATGCTAACATAAACAGTTTTCTGACCACAGCCACAATTAAAGGTGATGATGAGATATTGTAAGATGAATTGTATTCCATAAGTATAAAGTGAAAACATCAGCTTCTAGGTGTAATTATTTCCCTGTGTGAAAGACATTAAAAGTAGACTAGACGAATGAGTTTTGCTTTGACTGCTTTGCTATGTTTTTAGCATAGATTTTACAGGCTTCTTGGTTCTGGTTAATTAAGTCTGAAACAGAGTTCACTTCTTTGATAAGAAATGTAGTTCCATATCTGTAGAGCATAAGGTAATAATAAATGTCAGCATCTGTGTTTGTGGGATTTAGAAGGAGCTTTTGATAATTGTTTTCTCTGCTTCCTACCTTCTATCACCTTTACTTACTAGCAGATCAGTACACACAAACTTGCAGGCATTTAAAACCTGGATGTACTGAGCATCTTCCTGTGAACAGGATGAAATGCCCCTCTATTCTGTGAGCCTTTCTGGACACGCTGGTGTTGCATTTATGTGTTTTTGGTACCTACAGGGTGCGTAGCATTTGCTGGTAGTCTGAAGGGACATGCCATCCGTAGGTAACAACTTCATGTAGCATTATTGATTTTTGCATTGTACCAGCAGCCATTTCTGGGGGTGCAAATCCTTTGCGGAGCCTCTTATGATAGTCTGACCTAAAGCTTCAGAAGGTTTTTTGTGGATGAACTTCAGGAACACTTTCCCTGTTTCCAGAACAAGATAGTTTAATTCATTCAGCTAAGAAAAAAATCAAACATTTTTATCCAACAGACTTTAACCATGGTTTCATTAAAGGCTTTTGCTTTTTTAAAAACTTTTTGATTTTGGTGTTATTCATATTGTCATAACTGGACATAGCAGCAGAAATGAGGAACATTATAAAAACAGTGGAGAAACTTTCTGAAAGACTACCTTTGTATTTGCTTTCCACAAGCATTTTACATTGAAACTGAAATGTTTTTCATTTTAATGGTCACAGTTTTCCAGTCAGGGTAAGAGTGAAGAAACTGTTTCTGTAAAGAGGAAATAGGCCAAAAGACAATGAGTGGCTAGCCACACAGCTCAAGTTTTGAAAGGTTTTGTTTGTTTGTTTGCTTGTTTGTTTGTTTTTTACCAAATTGCTTGGAATCGATGATATGGGCTAAAACTGTTCCCATGCATTATTAGCAAATCATTTCCAGAAAGTTACACAATCTAACAGCAAGCTAATTTGTAACAGAAATGTTCATTTTTTCATCTAATTGGTAAGAATTCACTGCTCTAATTGCTAAAACTAAGTGGCTTTTTCAGAGGTATAAATGAAATACTGAATTTGGTTCGTCCTGACAATCTCTATCAGAAATGAGCTGTTGTCTCCATATAGTTTAACTGGCCCTGGGCTTTGAATAGTACTAAATAAGAGGCGAGACCCACTGGGGTGGAATAAGAAATATGCACCTGAAAATGAGGTTGTGCTGTAATATATGTTGATCACACAAGGTGGCAGAATGAGCTTAGGGCTGTCCCAGAAATAAGAGGCAGTGAAGCATCATTTCTTTCAGTCAACAGTGCACCCATGCTTGCCCTGTGAATATGCCAAGCTGATTCTGAACATGTAGAGGGATGGAGGAGAGCATTATAATACAGCATTTTTTGATAATTATCCAAGATCTTCAATTTCCTTTGGAAATTTAATGGAAACTGTTAAAAGCTTGTGGCTAACTTTGGAAATTAATAATCATACAATGCTGAATCTGCTCATATCTTCAGTTTTACTGAAAACACGGTTTACTTTCTGTCAATACATTGATTCTCTAAGTGGGGCTGAACTCTTCAGATGAAGGACAGCTACAAGAACAAGCATGCAAAGGAACATTTTGCTTTTCATTATTGATTTATGGCTAAATTTACTTCTATTGTATGTGAATGAAACTCGATTGACTTTCCTGGTGTGGCATTTACTTGTTGAAGGCCTGAGCATAGCGGGTAGATATATGTGGCTGAACTGAGGGCAATCCAAAGAGCAGAAATTGAAGTCCATGGCAAAAAGAAGGGATTACTCTGCAGTAATTTCCATGCTACTACTTTGGCCAATGAGTTGGGGAATAGTAGCAATATTTCTTTCCACACCTGTGCAGCTACCAGATGCTCAGCTTCACCTCTGAGCCTGCCTTTGTAATGCTCACTTCCAGGGCCAGTGCTGAGCTGCATCATCAAAGGAGTCTTTGGATGCAGGTTGCAAGTGTGCTCTTGCATGCCTTTGCTCAACTTGCCCCTTTGGAGCTATGGGGCAGCCAAACAGTACAACAGAATGATGGAAAATATCAGCTGTGGTGAGGGCCTCCTTCCAGTCTTATAAGCTCCTGATGTAAATTGCACCAGTAACGCATAGTAACGCATAAGAGCAGGTTGTGTATTGAGCCCAATTAATGGTTGCTTGAAGAAAAAGAGAAGATATGTCACTGTAGGAGGTATTTTAAAAGCAGCTGATAAGACATCTTGCATCTGAATTTGCTCCTGTGTGTAACTGAATTAACTGACCAGTATAGTCTTATAAGTAAGGGCTTAAGGACTAGGATCTCTTCATTGCTCCTTATGCAATACATTTCTGGAAGCTCATTAGAAGCTATTTGAACTTATTCACCCTTGCAACCTTTTCAACAGATATTCAGCTGTTTGTTCATTAAAACAAGACTGGAACAGGTCAGGAAAGAATTTATTTCCTAGAAAAATAAAATAAATAGTAAAATAAATGTCAATTAATTGAAAAAGTTAGCTGTAATCTCTTACTGAGAACTGGAAAACAAAAATTAACTGAAAACTTGAAATTTAGAGCTATAGCAAGCACTGGAATTGCAACTTTTCTCTTTGCATAGCCAGAAGGTTACAAAATGATAAAGAAGGAAAAAAAAAGAACCAAGAGAAAAGCCAAAGAAAAAAATAACATTAAGAGGTTTGGAAAAGGCATTTTGCATCAGCTGCATTTGCCGTTAGCCCTTCAGTCATTCAGGAAAGCTGCAGCCCATGGCACTCACAAGGCTTCCTGAATGAACTATATGTTTTCAGCCCACACCTGAGTGCTGGTCTTCAGGCCTGAGAGCACCCTCGCCCCTTGTTATTGTGTCCAGCTTACCCCATAGTTATGTTCTGTCTTTCACCTATTAGCTGCTGTCTCTCAGCTGAGCCTCAGTACTGTGTGACATCTCTTCCACCAACCCACTGCAGAGCCAGGGAGGTTATTTTTAATTGCTGGTGGTTTTAACTTCCCTACTCTAATGTACACTGCACAGGCCTGAGTCACTCACACATACTTCTCAGCCTAGATCAGGTAAGTGAATGGAGATAGCTCCTCAAAATGCCTCTCTGCTGTGACTGCCTGTGAGTCCTCCCTCTTCTTTTCAGTACAAAGCCAGGCACTAACAGCTTAAACCACTGCAGGGGATGCTTTGAGTTAAACTGCTAGCCTTGTGCTGAAATGGGCAAAAATGCTCACTTATACCTGCTCCTCACCACCTCTCAACCACTAATTACTGCCTGTCAGTCTGATTTGCCTGGTGTCAGTCTGCTGCTGTGGATGGGGCTTACCTAGGAAACTGGAAGCTCCCTGGGAGATCCAAGCCGGGGGCTGTGGGGTGGCGAAGAGTAACGGTAGGGATGGCTGGTGAGCTGAGGCACGTGTCTGGGTTCAGAGAAGCCTTCTGGCTGCTCTCTCTCACAGTATGCCAAACCCCATGTAAATGGCTTAATTTACACAGTCCAGTCAGAGAGCTGCAGTGCAGTGTGAGAGTGAGGACTGAAACAGGGCTGAATACCCTGAATATACACAAGTTGTAGTCGTCAACCTTTATATTACAAGTAACTATTTCATGTCTGAAGAGGCATTAGAGGTTGTCTGCATTGTGAGAGAGGAGCTTGGCAATGAGGCAGCCAGGGTTGAGCTAGAGCAGAAGTGCACAGCTCTCCAATGAGCAGATGATATGGGGCAGCTCCTTTTGTCACTTTCCAAAATCACTGCACAAATTTACGTCCACACTAAATAAGAACAATTGATTGCATTTCAGTCAATATCTTAACAGTTTCAGTAGTCTTAACCAGTGCCCCTGAAAAGCAGAGGCAAAGCAGTACTGGGAGAACTGGCACTGCAAGCATTGTGGTGGGTCAAAATATCGATGGCACAAACAGAGATGCTCCTACAGACTCCATCCTGTTATATGCAAGTGTTGTTCATGCCTGCAAAACATGCATGAAAGCAGAGCAGACTGTCTCTGGACACACACACACATATGCACCCACAGATACATATATGCTACGAAAGTGATGTGTGGTTAAACAAGCTGGTTGGAATAAAAAGCCCTGTGGGGTTCATGTGGTCACTGAAGATGTTATCATGTGAGAGTGCTGTTGCCAGGCAAATGCATATGGATGACCCCAGTGTCTGTAAAAACATGCTGTGGCACTGCTGTATTAATCTGGAATCCACAGACAGTCCCTGACAGCCTTTGTAAAATGATATGAAGCAAAATACCTGCGAGAGTGAGGAAATCATTCTGTGTTGATTAACGCCAGCGTTGTTGGTATTGATGGTTTAGCTGCCTGTACGAAACAAATGTGGGCAATCAGTTAATCTTGAAATAACTTCTACAACTGAATGAAGGATGTTGTTGCCTAGTCTATTTTATACTAATTGTTCCATGCCACAAATTCAGGGCCTGATCCAATTTAAGTTGACACCAAGGAGAGACACTCCATTTGCGGCAGTAGTGTTTGGATCAAGGCTTCCTTTTTTTAAGGGGAGCAAACAGCATGCTAAATTAGCATTCGTAGGAGTTGCTACTATCAGTTTCTTGAGAAGCAGGCAGGTTTGATATTTTCTGTGTAGCCAAATGAGTCTTAGCACTGATAGGCTGGATTGCAAGCCAGAAAGCCAACCTGAGCACATAAAAGTTTCTGTAAGAGCCGGTGCCGTGTACACTGCTGCCTGTGACAGATTATCTTAGTTGGGTGTCTGACATGGGACTCTCACTGCTGTGTTACCATACAGAGTCATTTTCCACCCAACAAACACTTAGTGCTTATAAGGCATTTTTCAAAAATCACACTGGGGCTATACCTGGCGCTTTAGCTATTTAAACATCTTAAAAAATCTGTCCCTCGAGAGGATTTAACTCGGCAGGATTTAGGCTGCTAAGGCTCGCATCATGAAAGGGACCAAAGAGTCAATCCGTCCCTTTTCATGCTTAGGGGCATAATAGTATCATGCCCCCTCCCATGAGGGAGTACTGCAGAGAAATTTCCAAGCTCTCAGCACCCAAACTAGCTAGCTTTGGAAGCAGATGGAGTATAATTATAGCAGTGTTGAGCTGCACCTGAACTAATTAGCTCTGCTGAGAAACAGGGATTGAATTTAATAATGCATGTTCTGCCATACCAAAAAGGCTAGGCTGCCTTTGAGACCCACGTAAGTGTCTCTGCATGGTGCTGTGCTGAACTCTGTGGAGGTACTCTGAAAGTCAGCTCAGAGCTTTTTTTTCCACCATAATACACTGCACAATGTAGATATCACCTTGTCCCAGCATTCAGGTACCATTGGCATAATTACTTCTTAGCTGTCACTTACCTTGTGACTATTAGTTTAGCATGTTTAGTTCTGCATATGCTCAAGATTTTGCTGTCCAAACTCACCTAAATATTGAGATCTACCTCAAGAACTGCCTAAAGCCTTGAAGCCCTCAAAATGCGACTGTTTTCATGATGGGCCTGATGTTACCGGCATGGTCAAAACATGCTCAAAGTAAATGTAAGAGAAAGGTAGAAACTCATGCTCAGATCCCTGCTCTGGAGTAGTGATACCTATGAGACATGGATTTATACTCCCATTTTAAATTTATTTCCCAATTGATCTGTCCTCAGTCCTCTACATAGCAAATTATTTCTATAGAGAGGAGTGACTCTTGTGTTGGTGACTGATATATTATTCCCGCTTCACAGAAAGCTGGGTGTTGGGATGCTGACTTGCGTTGCTGGTTTGAACTCCAGCTCTAGCTGAGATTTGGGATGAAGAAGTGGTTTGACACTGTTCCCCAGCCCTCCGGGGGTGACTTAACGCCACAGCTGTCACTCTTCCTGGCCTACCACTATTACCCTTTAAAAATGGAGACCTGTACTTTTGTATTATGCAAGTGATTGAGATTTTTTAGGAGCTTAACAGTACTGAACAGAGAATGCTGGACATGTATAAGCACTGCCCCTTTTTTGCTGAAATATATTTCTGGCTAGTTTGGTCCATGTCCTGCTCAGCAGTTTTCTGTTGATACTGCAATTAGGTGCCAAACTTTGCATGAGTACTGTAAGATGTAGGATCAACACTACGAGCGAGGTGTTGCACTGCTTAATTGTGTAAAGCCTAATTACTACCTAGGAAGTGCAAATGGAAATTGGACTCTGGAATTATTTGAAGTCTTTGAAAATTTAAGTCATGGTTCATAACATTTGATGATTTTTTAATGTAGTTCCTTTAGACAAATTTAATGACTCGGTGTGCTGCAGACAACAAATTACAACTAATGGATCAAATATGCACACAAACCCAGATATAAGTTTTTTGATTGGCTCTTTGATTTAAAAACCACAGCTTTCAATGTTTTGAAACAAAGGAGATTTTCAGTAGCTAGTACTGATGGATCTTACTGGGTCTACTGTTGCAGGGGTCAAGAGTTCTCCCATCAGAAATTCAAAATACCTCTGATTTTGCTGCAGAATCATTCCTTTTCCTGCCATTCTGTTGATAGTGTCTAAAATAAAATGCTTTAACTGGAAAAAAATCTGATTTACAAAATCTGTAATTGCTTGAGTAGGAAACATGGAAGTCTCTGTTTCCCCTCCTTTTCCTCTATTTGCTCCACAACAAATTTGGCTCAAATAATCTGTTTCAGCAAATACTAGTGGTAAGTGGATGATTGGAGGCATTAGAAGCAATATTGCACACACAATAAGGGGAAAGGGAGAGATGTGAAGAGAAAGGAAAATCCTGAGTCTGAGATCCTCCCTCGTGTTTCTCCTGGCATGGCGCAGTGAGAAGCTGCCTCCCATAGAGGGGAATGACTTGAAGTGCAACCTCTCCCTAAATAAGTAAATGAATACTTAACCTGCAGGTTTGAAAGTTATAGTATATTCTAAAACAATTATGTTTCCTTTGGATGAAAAGGCTGAATTACCATTCAGCTTCTTTTGTCATCTGTATGCATGAGTTTGGAGCAATTAGAATGAATATGTTGCAGGTGCAGTATCTCAGGAAGTTGCAAGAAGCTGTGCTGTGTTTTTGTACCATAGAGGAGTGCTGGAGCTATAACTCTTGGAAGAGCTGAAAACTGGAGATTTGTGAGCATCTGAAGCGTGATTTTATAATCATAACAAGCACAGATAGCCGTCTGTATAATAGGCATGAAATGAATGCCGCATTTTCTCAGATTGTACTGCTACTCATTTAATTTAACTGAAGACTACACACTATTTAATTTTAGGTTGTGGATTACCTTTCTCATGTGCCCAGTTTATCTTTCTAACTGTAGATCGAGTATTTTGGATGGTAACACTAGCAGTGTTGTGTTAGCTTTGATGTTATCTCCCGACAACATCCTATTCCAGGGAAACACATTTCTTTGTCTTCTCTAAGAAGAACTACTTTGGAATTCATCAGTCCTGAATTTTGTCTGGTAGAATTTTGTCATATCTAATTGTTCATGTAAAACTGATACTTACAGCAGACTCTGAGATGCAGTTTCATTTTTACGCGCAAGTTTCTCTTAAATTCAGGTTAGCATGATAAGATGAAAACTTCCTAAAGCCGAATCTCAAAGTGGCATTAAATGTTGATCTTTTTTTTCCTTTTTTTTTTTTTATTTTCCAGTAGAGTGATAGCAATCCACATCTGCTGAGGATTTGACCCTTAGAGTTACCTGACCTGATAATAATTATTACTGCTGATGCTCCATTTCTTTGAGTAGAACAGAGGGACCTCAAAACCCACGGTGCTTATTTATATATAATTTGATGCCATTTTATTCTACCACAGAGGCTTAAAGGAGCCACTGTGGTAATAAGATTCATGCTCACCATTTTACCTATGTGAAATCACTGACTTGGTGAATGATACTGGCATGGAACATTTCCTTCTTTGCAGATATAAAGGGAAAAATTAATCCTGGAAACTTTAATGAAAACCCCAGGGACTTTAACGCAAACCCCAGGGACTTTAACCAAAACCATTTGCTCATTGAAAAATTTCTGATAACCACTATCATACACATGGAATGACGCATAGAATGCCCACTTTAGCTTCTAGAAAGTGGCAAAGGAGGAGGAAATGCAAGTACCAGGTCAAAAAAACAGCCTGTGTAAAAAAAGTTTTCAGATTGCCAGCATGGCAAGTAATCTGCACAGTGTTTCCATAAATATGACACCACCAGTGACTACCCCTTACTTTTAGCTGCAGTAACACGCACATACACTTCAGTGGCGTGGGAGGACGTAAAAGGGCTTACTTTGAAATGGAAATAGCAGGAGGAGGATAGCATACGAAACAAACTCCTGGAGCAGGCAAGACATTTGACAGTATAAAGATGATTTGTTCTGTAGCTGGCAATCCTAAACCCATGGCTGCTTTGTGGGATGTTATATGAGAAAAAGATACATATAAAAACTTGGTGTTGTACTGCAGCATGCACGGATGTTTTCAGAGTGCTAGGTTTTAATGCAGAACAGGACAATCTCAACTCCCCTGTGAAGTTTTAGTGCTAATAGAAGAACTACTTTTATATATATATATACATATATATATATATAATCTTATTCTGAGAAAACCCCTCTTTCTCTACTGGTTATGAAGTAAGAAAATGTATGGTCTCTGTGCCACTACCCTTCTCCTCTGCCTCTGGGTTCTCTGTGAGTGTCTGTAGGTAACGTGGAAATACCTGTCCTAGATTTCAAGTGTAGCAGGAGGCCTTTTGAGCGAACTATCATTTAGAAAAGAGCTAGAGATTGCACAGTCCCCTGTGGCTCTGGGAAAATTTAATGGAGTTGGAGACTAATCCCCCCACCATTGCTCCATGTAGCATGGAGAGCAAACTCCCTTACCTCCGAGGAAGAAGTCAAACGTTCTCAGAGGGGAACCTCAGCCAATTTTTCCCATTCCCTCCCACTCGGGTAGAGTTTTCTATGGGAATGACTGAGGATTGACCTATGGAATTAGAATTTGAGAAGACCTATTATAAAATTGATTTTATGTTTTTTGTCACGGTGAAGTTGTTCCCTATAGCACGTTCTCTAATGATTTATCCAGGAGTTTCAAACGTTGTAAGTACCAGTGGTTCTGTATTTCCCTGAACTGTCTCACTGATGGATGGTGCAGAGATGGGGATTACGAGATTCAGCAGAGATGAAAAGAGTGATAGCCAAATAAGATAAAGATGAAATCTCTTTATTTTTTTTATTGTAGGAGTAAACTGATTGGGAGGATCAGAATTGAGACCAGCAGCATTTGTGGTGTATATTCTGGGTGATATAGTAGTTTAGATTTAGGCTACGTTTAAAGACAATTATACTTGCCTCAGACCCAAACCCAATCTCTTTTAGGTTATCTTCCTTTAAATATACTGAAACTTTTCCCCAGTCTTTTCTTGTAGCATGTTTCCACAATATCTGGAAGAAGAACTTCTTATTCCTTCTCTCTTCCCCTCTGTTCTTTTAACACCTGCCTCCATGCAGCCCCCTGCCCATGCATTCTTCTTGGGAAACAGATGTGATGAGAAGTGCTGAAGCAAAAGGAGATACGATATTCTTGAAGAATCTCTGATCTGCTGAGCAATGTCTTGAGAGATTTGCAGCTCCAAAGGTTTTACCATAAATAAATAAAACCTTTCAACACCTTATAGCTCCTGGGAAACAAAATCCAAAACATTCGGAGTTTTGCTTATCACTTCTTATTGTCAGGATTGCTGGAGAGTTTGTTGCATGTTCGGTCCCCTTGTGCTGTCCACCTGCCTCTTGCATTCTGTCTCAAGCAGCCACAGCAATATCCTTTCTTTTCTGCTACTTGTCCATCCAATATAGCAATGCAAGGGTAATGTAATGCTTGAGGATAATAACCTGGTCTCTTTTCTGCCTTCTACATATGATGTGGTATTTGCAACTGTTTGTCTATTTGGTATTGATTCTGAAAATTCTTACACAGACAGCAAACGTGGTTGTGAATTCAATCTCCAGGTTTCTCTCTTCAGGGGACACCTCTTTCTCTTCATTGCTTTTGCTTTGTTTGTTAAATATTTATTGCATTTTAAAGAAGAATGAACTTTCAGTACAAGATAATAAAGGATTTATCCGATCATAAAATCTGTAAATCTTTCCAGAAACTTCAGGAGCATTTTAATATTAATGCAGATCAAATATGGAAATATATGCAACTTGTGAATAGCTTTATGGAAACAGGAAGAGCTGTGGAGTCAGTGTAGGAGTAATCCTTATTAGGATAAGTTTCTGATATTGATAAGACAGAAACACAATATCTCAACTTTTTCTCTTGCTTAAATCTCTTCAGTCTTTTGTGAAAGGACAGGAAAGAATGAGAAGTCTGCTTTTAAAAATAAACTGCTGAATAAATCATAAGAGAAGAAACTATAGAGAACAAGTTTCTAGTGACAAGGAAAGAAAATCAGTTGTGCAACAGGTCTTCTCAATTTCTAATTTCCAGAGGGTCAATCATCAGTCCCCCTGTAGAAAAATAATAGATTAATTATAGATAATTAATATTTTACTATTTTTAATATTTTAATAAGCATGGATATCCCTCCTCCTGTTGTGCCCTCAGGGTAACTCTTCCTTAGTATGAATTTCAATACAATGAGGAACTAGTACTTTGTCTTCCCAACTTAATACAACATTATAACTAAAATTAAAGCTTAAAGTACTTAAGTTTTTAAATCTCCCATTTACTCTTCTAAAAATGTCATTGAAATTATGTAATGTACATACTCAACAGCAAAGAAAGAAGGAAAATGGTAAGTTTGGAGAAAAATGAGAGGAGAAAATCAAAAGGTAAGCTACAGGTGAATTTCTAATACAAAAATTCTCAAGTATCTTTTCCAATTTTTAGAATTTTTTTCAAGAGTGGATCATGATATAAGTAGTAAAATTTCATAGCTCCCCTTATAACCATAAAGGAGATCATGGAATAGAGGGATGTTGGGGTTCCTGCTTCATGCTTAAATGGGATATTCCACTCTGGCATTATCCGATCATCACTTTTATCACAGTGACATCCCAGTTTGATTTAGCTAGCTTTCACAAATGCTCATAGATTTCACCAATAAATTCAACAAATCTGGACGTGATTGGAGAGATTCGTGATTGAAAAATTCGCAACAAGATCAAGGACTTAATAAAGTATGATAGAATTTTCAGAAGGTCTTCAAGGACCTAAGTCATTTGCTGCTTGAAGTTCCACACCAGAAATATGCTGAGTGCAGAGTATTACAGACGAAGGGTCACTCTACGCAGCCTCTACTTTTCTATGTCTCTTTGCAGACAGCTTCTCAGCAGGAAATTCCCAAAGATCCACAGCTGTGTTTAGAAGTGTGCGGTAGGTACACAGCCCAGAGATGCAAAGACCACCTTATTCTAACAATTTCTTATACCATTATCTCAGTCTTAACAGCTCCATTTTAAAAGGGATTTCAAATTTGCCCAGCATGATGATTTTGCACTTGAAACTCATTTGTGCTGTGCTCTAAAATAATTTCTGAAAGCGCCCTGCTCCCATTTATCATTCAACATGCAGGTTTCTTTCACTTACTGTCTCCTAGGACATGCTCCCAGCTAAGTAGTGAAAAACCTCTGCAGGATGTTTTCTTCACTAGAAAGCCATTTTGATGTTAAAGGTACATTTTCCTTTTTGTTTTAAAATGTCTCATTCAGTAAACAGTATACAGATTTTCCTGAGATGTGCTTCGAGCAGCTTCGAAAATGAAGAACAGAGCCTTCAGATCTCTGAAATTAATGGGGAAATTCAGTGAAATTTGGATTAGACTCTGATGATACAGCAATCTGAACCAGAAACATCATTAAAAGATACTGGTAATGGAATTGTGAATTTATTTGTCTGAAAAACAGCTTGCAAGGTAATAAGTAGCAAATTATTGTTAAGAAGTATATCTGTCTCTGAAGGAAATAATATTTTGTTGAATGCATTGTACTTCTGTACTGATGAAATTATTAAAAGAAACACCTTTGAGAAAAAAAGATGTGCTATAAAGACAACCAAGCGAACAGAGGGCTCGGGGGCTTTTATGCTAATTAAATGATGGACACGCAATGAAGAGACAAATTGTTAATATATGCTAAACACAGAAAATCTAGAAGACCATCTGATACATTCTGTCTAAGAGAAAATATTTCTGTTTAATTAAGGGCTGTAATATTGCATGCATGCTTGCAGGCAGAGATAAGGTAGCTAATCTAGCTTTTCCTGAGGTGCACTCTGTCTTTTTAGTGCTTAAATTTCAACCTTAATATTCCCTTAATGTTGCTGTTTGTATGGGCTTATTTCTCGGTTTCTGGCACGTAACCGATTCCCCAAGAGATAGATGCACCTCCAAATAATGACTGCGTGTCAGGAAGACAGTTTTTCATACCTGGCTTTAATGCAAACCTTTATTTTGCAGACAGGTTTCTCAGAGACTTATGCTGTCTTATTTTTAATGGATTAAAAAAAATAGGGGAGAGTGGAAAATGCTGTCATGCAAACATTCCAGATGAGACTGGGACAACATCTCATTTGAATAACCACCCTACGGATCTGTCAAGCTGAGCTGAGACAGGCCTCAGCAACCGTGACTCAAAATTGAGCCCTTGGATTGAGGGTAGGATGCAGGAGTGCTTGCAGCCTGTGTGTGCCTTGGCTCCCCTTGCTCAGTGCCTCTACTCAGGAGAGCGCTGGCATGAGCAGAGCACAGCCTTGCGGAGGAGCTTAATTGCGCCTTTGCTGTACTACACAGAAACATATGGCTCAAAGCCTACAAGAAAATATCAGAAGAGGAATTTTGCAGCAGTAACACAAACCTTATTTTGCATGGAGTAAAATCAATATTTGAGCACCTTCCCAGGGTTTCAAAGCCATACGTTTTTCGATTTCACTTAGTTTGGGGCATTTGCTTCCATTCCCTCCCCAGCCTACAGCTAGTTTTAGGGAGAAGCTGCATTTTCCAGAGTTGTGTTTCTGGACTGCAGTATACAGATTTTGCTCCTAATGATTGCCCATATGAAACACTGGGGAAATGGATATCTGCCCAATGGAAATTCAAGCACCACAAATTCAAAGAAAATCTGGCATGATACGTAGCTCCCTTACAAAGCTCTCACAATTATTTTTTTTTAGTTGAATAGGTCTCAGTAGGACCAAAACAGCCTCCCACAAGCTTTGCAGTGGTAAATGTGTATGGGCAGTGACCACTGTTCTGAGATGTGAATTGTAAAATTGGTGCAAATAGAACCGAGGTTCATTTTTCACTTTTATTTTGAATGTCCAAGTCTCAGAAAGCACCAATGTCTTGTGGGTTCTATGTATGCAGCCACTTGCAGCTAGTAAGTGAACCTCCAGGTGGGTCCTATGGAGGAGTTCATGGAGCTGTGCCCAGTGATGGGCAGTCACCACCAGTGCAGCCGTACCGATCTGACTCTCTTTGTGCTTGATCTATAGATGTTTTCCCAAACAGATTAACACTGATTAGCAACGAATTATCAAGCGTAAAATGAGTTTCTTGGCTTCTAGCCACTGGATGCATACAAAGAGTGGATATCAGCAGGAGGAGGAAAATGAGTATCCACGGATGAGTAAAATGCTTGGATGTATTTGTTGTTGCAGGTTATTGCCAGCTCAGAATAAATGTGGTCATTACCAGTTAAATACAACACCTCTGTCCTTACATATTTGCTGTATTATTGTTGGTTTACAGTAAGCACATTGTTTTATAGAAACAGGACCTCTTAAATTATTTCCTTTCTGTTTATCTGTGATTTTTTAGTATATCCAGCAACGCAGTATTTGAGCATTTCTGTCATGCAGAAGCAATCTACTCTTTAGATGGGGCTGTTTTCTTAAAATGCTGATTTTGATGATGCTGAAAACTTGCGGTGAGGAAAAACTCAGGTCCCATCTTGAACAGGGCTGCAGACACCGGTTAGCTTTGAGAGATGGTAAAAGATGTGTTAAGCATTTAATAGCTATTTAAAGGACAAGTGAGCAGTTGGACTACTTTCCTTAAAGAGAAATGGAGCAGCTTCAGAAAGGGGTGAAAAAGAGGGAAATTGGTCCGCCTAAGCATGCAGAAGTGAGCAGTAAAATGGATAGCCTATCAGTCTGTGGCCTCTGCTCTATAAAATGTGGGGACTCTTGCTTTATGTCACTGAGGATAGGATGAGGTTGTGAGGCTTCTCTCAGCCAGAAGGAACATACAGTCTGCTCAATCTTTCTGCCAGTTTGTTTTAGTTATTTTAAGCAGTCTGATGGTAGGGGCAGTATCCCCACAGTTAACTGTGTATTATCACTTTAATTACCTTTAACTATTAGGCATGCTGTGATAGTAGGCATTGAGAGATTAAAATGTAGAGTAGATCCGGTGAAAATTTTTTGTCTTGAGTGGACTTAAATGCTTGGGTTTTGGACGTAACAGCTGTTTGTTACTAGCACTCATCTTCTTGGCTATATGTGCAAATTAAAGAGCAGTATTATGATTGACATCTGAAAAAGAAAATAATGTAAAAATACAGATGATGTCCTAAATTTACTTACCAAAAGAAGACTTTGATATTTTAAAAAGAAAAAGTCTAAACAAATATTTTTAACTTCTGTCATGAAACCAGACAAAAAAATTTAAGAAGACGCCAATCATGTTTTCTTATGTGAGGAATAGAAATGCAGATATTTATATCTCATTTCTGTATCTGTGTGTCTACAAATAAAGTGATTGCATGCTGATGGGACAAAGAAGGAGGAAAAATAGCAGACTAACTGATGTTTTGTTATTTTCTTTTCCTGTTGTCTATTGAAAGCAGACACTACTATAGAAATTTGACTAAATAACTCAAATTGGCACAAACCCAGATTTCAAAATAATTTTTTAGAATAAACTAGTGTATATCCTTTATATAATATATTCTTTTATGCCCCCCAATTATTTAATAGCTTCTTATTATCTTCCAGTTTTTCCATTCAGTATTTTCTTTCCTTTCCTTATAAATCCTTGTAATCTAACACACGCTCACCTCTGTTTCTCCTCTTTGTGCTATCGTTTTCCATGGCTGCTTCCTTTTCCACTTTCCAAATCTTTTGTTTTTGATTTTGTTTATTTGTTTGAAGCTGCTCAGAAGTGTGTGTCACTAGTACTAACTCACATCTTAAAACCCCAGCCTCCCTAAGCCTAGTTCTTAAAAGCAATGGTCTAATGAGAAAAAGATGCCTGACTTCAGCTTTTATTTATTTCTAGGCTCACTGTGAAGCCTAAGCCATGTGATGCACCTGGGTATGCTGACTTTACTGAAAGATTCATTGACATTTACTGCAGTGGCATGATGTTTTCAGACAAATGCAATATATTGCAGGTGTGTAGCACTGTTTTCACAGTGGTTTCTTGAAGGGTTACAAAGAGCATCCATGTTGTGGTGATACACCGGAATTCAGACATCACTGAAGTATTCAGACACCAATGGTTAGCCTACACTTGCCTTTAAGTGAATCCATTCCAAGCAATCTGTCATCTCTCTGTTTCCAGCAATATTAAATACACAGACTTGCACCGATCTCTTGGCACAAGAGAATGTCTGTACTTAGAGCAGTGTGTTCACTGAAGATTTTTTTTTTTACCCATCAGCCTGGTGTGGATCTTTAATGATCTTCTATATGCTGCTTCCTTCTATACTCTTCTAAGAGAGTCAGTAGGCACAAACTGTACTGAGTAAATTACACCATAACCACACTGAAAGTGTGAGTTTGATTCCAGCTCATCTGGTGGGACTGCTGCTAAAAGTCAGCATCTAAAGAAGCAGCTCATTTGAATTCTGGGTGTACCCTTGAGTTAATACGGATGTATTCAGAAACTGAAGGCTGATGTATCAAAGACACCGTTCAACACCACCTCAGGTGTGTTCCTAATAGTGTGACTATTTTTTCTTTTCACTTCTGTCAAATCCATCAATGTCTGATGCCATTCTTTCTCAAAGAGAGAGCCTATTAATATGTATAAAGAAAACAAAACAAAACAAAACACCAAAACCACAACCAAAAAGTTCATCCCTATGCATTAAGATTTACTCATGGCAATTATGTCTGAGCTCATTAAATTTATATACCGTCCCCCCCTTTTCTTTCTTTCTATTCCACCCTGTCCTGGGTTCAGCAGCAGCAGTCATTTTTTTCTCCTTCTTGGTAGCTGGTGCAGCACTGTGTTTTTGATTTTGGGCCTGGGAACAGCGCTGATAACACCAGTGTTTTCAGTTACTGGTTAGAATGTTTAGGCTGGCCAGGGACTTTGTGAGTCTCATGCTCTGCCAGGGAGGAGGGGAAGCCGAGAGGAAGGAGAGACAGGACACCTGACCCAAACTAACCGAAGAGGTTATTCCATACCACAGCACGTCATGTCCAGGATGTAAAAACGGAGGACAGAGACCCAGAAGGGTGGTAGGGGTGCACGGTGGGGGGTGCACTGCTTGATACTGGGTGGTGAGCAATTGTATCCTTCCCTTGTATTTGCCTTGTCATTATTGTTACTGGTGGGGGTGCACTGGGTGGTCGGGCTTGATATTGGGTGGTGAGATATTGTATTCTTTTCCCTTGTATTTTCTCTTGTCATTATTATTATTGGTGGTAGCAGCAGTGATTTGTGTTATACCTTAGTTACTAAACTACTCTTATCTCAACCTGTGGGAGTTACATTCTTTCGATTCTCCTTCCCATCCCTCCAGGAGCAGAGGGAAGAAAGAGTGGGGAGTGAGTGAGTGAGCAAAACTGTGCGTGGCTGAGAAGCTTAAACCACGACACACCCCTACAGAAAGTGGCACCAGATCTATCAATTTTTAAGAAGTTGTATGTATGTGTAAGTGTGCGTACCTCTGTACATACATTTATGCATGTGTGAATATATAAATCTTTATATATACCTCAGTACTAATGACTGAATAATTTTACCCACTTTTGCTATCTTACTGCTAGAGCTTTTCTGATGAAAACTAATGACTGCTTACCTGTAGCTAGACTGCGCTATTAGGCTGGCACATAACCACATTGCCCCAGGAAGTACACAAGGAAGGAACTGGACCTGAGAGTGGCACAGTTTGTCTTGCCTCTCCTTGTTTGTGAAAAAAAAGAGGTAATCTACACTCCCCCTTTTTCATGCTCCTTTTTCTGGCGCGGCTTAATTTTCTTACACAGTGAGCCAGTGAGCAAGAGAAGGAATCAAATGACTCTCACTTCTCACAATCGCTCTTGTCCCTGCAGTTTCTCTCTCCTGAGCTTGGATAGTCCTGTCCTGCTGGCTTGCCCCTGTGCCAGTCTGCAAGAGAAGAGACAGTCTGATAAATACTCTCTGTATGTGAAGACAGCCATAATGTTTAATGCTGCATGGCACCTTTCATGAAATGTTTGCCTGTATGTGTTTCCCCAGATTCTCACTAAAAGTGCCAGCTGTCAGTCCCTGAACTCCACTGCCTGTGTGGGGTAGGAGGGGGCTGCATGCTGTGCCATTTGGCTGCCCCTCTATGAGTTCAGTGCACTGCAGTTGGTGAAGGATCCTGAACCTGTGTGATGTGTTTCAGAGTTTTCCCACCCAAAGCAGGAGGATGTTATGCCATGAGATGGGGTTTGCACAGATTTTGGTAGAAACCATCACTTGTTTTAGTCAGTGAATGAGAAACGCAGGTGAGGAGGCCCCATGCAGGGTGAGATTTTGCTGGGAATGAAAAGTGAGCTTCAAGGCATCTTCCCATGAGAGGGGCTGTGGCACCAATTGACAACCTCAGTTTGATGCAGGCTGCAACTGCCCCCTTCAGCAGGGCTGGCCAGTTTCTGAGGGGCTGGAGCAGATGAAGTGAGAAGGTGATCAAAAGGCAGAGGAGAGATGATTTCTTAATTCTAAATTGTTCTCCACAATCCTCCTCCTGTAGGGGTATTTATAATAGAACTAAAACCCCTTCCATCCTGTTCTGGTTCCACACTGGGACCTGGAACTTTCAAATAAATGAACTTTAAATTCCAAGCTTTAGGTTCAGGGATAAAACTGCCTTCTGCATTGTGACAGGATAGGATGGAGAAAGAAAGACCAGAGGTTCTAGACTCTTATTTCATGGATTAAGTTCAGAGTTATTGGCTCATCTGATCAAAAAAGATCTGCTGTTGCAGTGATCACAGCAGTACCGAGAGGCTAAAGCCAGAATTGGAATGATGTGGCTTTGATGTTTCCTAAAATAAATACAAATATTCTTTGCTCTTTTAAGCTGGGTCAACAGAATAGCAGCTAACTGCTCTGTCAGCCAAAAGCCTCCAGTACTACTTTGGTCACTTTTTTTCTGCCATGCCTTAAATCACAATTTAAACATTATCTCCATCCGTTCTCTTAGTGATCCACTGGAAATTGGAGGGCAGAGGGCAGAAGGGAAACAGGAGCCATGGCTTAAAAAATAAGACTTTGGTACCTGTTGAGTGGGCTTCAGCCCACTCTTGGTTGCAGTCTCAACTCCGCATTTGCAGTTGCTCTCACTGAAAGCAGCAGCCCTGCCTGGCAGGGAGCTAGTCAGAGTGGACTGCCATGCGCCTAGACATCTCCCCATTGGCTCAGGACAGCCACACTTGTCTGACATCTTTGTGCTGGTGACTCATCATCTATCTTACCAAGTCCTGTTGTCTTTCCTAGGTTCAAGTGAACAACCAACTGTCATCAATAATAACTTTATTTATCATGGTCAAAATAGGTTTGTTTTCTTCAAGGAAACACTGTCTATGTGTTTCTGTTCATGTGACTAGCAGCAGAATTAATTTCTACTGTGCTCCACATCTGTACAGTTGCACAGCCACTGAAGCCCCTGCAAGCTGGGTAATTTACAGGTCCTGTGTGGCTCTTGTTTGTCCCATTCAGCAGGAATTCATAACCCGACCATTTTCCTAATGGGAAAAGGTGCAATTAATCAATAAAAAGGGATTAGTTAATATTCTCCACACGTAAGTGCCAAACATCAGAATAATATTCTCTCTTGTGGCTGGCATCCCATCATTTTGTGGTTTAGCTAAAAAAGAAAATTGGCAGGACAGGACAACCACAGCGTACATCATGGGATTGCTGTGCAGATCTGGGGCAGTTGTTATATCTGCTGCAGATAAATATTTTCTCTGAGGAATGAGGGTTTTTTTTTAATAAATGAAAAAGTTAGGAGTAAAATTTAGCTTTCTGCGGTTTGGGAAACTTTCTTCCCTTATTTCAAAGACTTAAGTGGCATGGGGAAATCCCCTACCAGCCATAGGCCCTGGGAATTAAATTTTCTCCATCTGTTCCCTATTCACTAAGTAACATAGCACAAATCCTACTACCATCTATTTCTTTAAGCAGCCTTCTGTGGAAAGAGGAAGGCTTGATTAGTACATGTGCATATGGTTGCCTGTCCACATTTGGAAACTCATCCTCTAAGAGAAACATCAACTTGATATTACCATCCTTGAGCTCTCTGCACAACTGCATACAAGAAAAGGTGAAATTTCCATTGCAGGAGGCAATACATGTGTGAAACAAGGACTGAGATATTCTTACAGAAACTGAATCAATTCATTTGCTATACAGTTCTCAAAACAATCCTTCTCTTAATAAACGGCTGACTTGAGTTCAGGATTCTGGCTCTTGTGTGTCATGAGTGCTCTGCCAGCGATCTAGAATAGTTTTCTGGCAGGTGTCACCTTATTAGCAATACCTTATTTTCTCAAACCATTTCAATGTTATTCATAAACCAGTAGTATGTAACTTCATATTTCTTGACCTTAACTGTGAGTTGCTGCTGACTTTTCTAACTGAAATTGTCTGGAATGTTTTCTTCAGCTATTTTTTTTTTTTTAATTAGGAATATATTTGTTTTCCAGAAAATGCCATTATAAAGTGAGCTTCTCTGGTTTTTCAGTTTTCTGGTGAGTAATTAAAACAGATTCTTCAGTTTTCTCTCTGTTTTCTGCATGAAGCTGCCATGAACTTAAAGCAGGTTTTCATCCCAGGGTGTTTTGTCTATATCTAAATGCTAATGTTTCATTTCCTTTCACAAAATACCATTTTTTCTGGAGCAAAGTTTTGACAGAGCTGGCCTTGCTTGTGCCTGAATATGGATCATTTTTTGTCTGTCTGAGAGCATTTGGCACAGTGGTGGGTTAATTTTTAAGACCTTGTACTTCAGAAAAACTTTGCAGGATATGGCTTCATCCTATGTTCCTTATTCACTAGACCACTCTTTTTCATTCACCTTTGAAATGCCTATAATATGGTCCATGTGTGGACTATGACGATGTTTTATGGATCAAGTGAGTTGGCAAGTTAAGCTGCCTGGCTATGAAGTGCAGCACTGAGTCTTTCGTTCCAGTGCAGAAAGTGGAAATTTGTAACAGACATCAGTAGATTTGAGATATTGTAGGACAGTTACTTTTTATCAGTGGTGCCTTAATAATGAAGAGTTTCAAAAAGAGAACTTCACAATCACCGTCTGGACACAGACTGTCTTAGCATTTAGTTGATGGTTTTGTTGGTTTTTTTGAAGGACATGGCTGAACAATGAAAAATTAACTTAATGATAAGAAGTTGAGGGTCTGAAGCTGTTTTGTACAAAAGCTTCTAAAGGGCCTAGTAAATTTTAGATAAGTAAATATTATAATTTATTCTAATTCTGAGCAACGATAGGATTTTCAAATGATGCAAAGTGGTTATAAACAATTTTCATCTGCAGCTGTCTGTTCACCAATATAAACTTAAAATATTTTGTTAGAGCAGTTTTGATTTTAAAAGTTCAATTAAAACACTGCAGTATGCTAAGCAATGAGACATAGCTGTGATTGTTTTCAGGTAAATTCTGTGCTGAAAACATAAATAAAATGCCAGTTACTCTAATACACTGCCTTTGCCTATGCGCTGCTTAGCAGAAGTATAATGGGGAGTGTGCAAACAACTTTCTGTTGGATGGGTATTCAAATCAGAGAATGTGGAAATTTCTCTGTCTCTTTTCCATCTGTTACTGCTTTTAGTCACAATATAGCAACAGTTTCCTGGATGAAAAAAACATATGCATGATCATCATCATTAGTAGCAGAAATGTAGTGTCTTTGATCATAGAATCATAGAATGGTTTGAGTTAGAAGGGACCTTAAAGATCACCTAGTTCCAACCCCCTGTCATGGGAATCTCTAAGAGCTGAAGTGACGCTCACTGTGCTAAACACTACACAAATGCAATACCTGTGTAAATGTAGCTCTAGAAAGAGCATCCTAATTTGCCCCAAGCAAGTTGAGGACACTGGCAGTGATAAAATGGCTACATCATCATAAGCTAAGCTCTCCTTTTCTAACAAAGTGGGCATTACTTTTGCCATGAGAAGATCCAGCGTGACCTGCAGTTCTGTAGATGTGTGATTCAGCTGTCCAGCCTTACAGTGCTTGATGGGCTACACTGGACCTCACCCATGTTGCTGGTTGCAGTTTTACAGGCTTTAAAGTCATCAGCAGAAATATTTTCTTTACTCATGATACTGAGCTGTTTCTCAGTTGTCAGGCCTCTTTCCCTTAAAATTTGCAATGAGTTTTTAAAAGAAGATGGCAATATAAAAATTACTTGGAGGGATTGTTCTAGTAATAGCTGGTAATGTATTTTAATGATTCTTTTCATTTACCGAGTAACATTTCAGGTAAAAGCTCATTCCACACATACATAGTTCTGCTATTAATGCCACAACTGTGCTACAGCAACTTCTCATAATAAGATATTATTTTTATGAGGGTAGGTTCATAAGAGAAGTTCATTTTTCATTTTCAGTTCGTTAAATTATAGCTGTTTCTGGATCTGATGGCTAAGAGATGGGAGCCTTTTACTTGGTACAGTTTTATATAGCTACATTATTTATGAAAGTAAGCATATCTCCGTATAATGTATCAGGGAATAGTCTGCATAATCCCCAGCTTCTTGTAGAAATCAAAACATGGTTTATTTCCTTTTCACAGATTTTGTTAGTGTAAGAACATAAACAAGCTGTTTCTTCAAAATATAGCCTCTAAAGCCAGAGGCTAACTTGACCTCTTCTGAAACACTGCTTTGCTCAAGGAGACTGATCCACATAGACTGATGCCAAAGGAAGGTGCTCAGGGCCTAGGGCCTGGGACACTGAATATGACACTTTTTCAAGGTGGAACAGCAACACAGGAGGATATTTTTATAGGCAAAAATACTTGTCTGATTCGCCTGTCACTGCTCAATGACATACATTTATGTATACTATTTAAAGCTGCATTCAGTGTGTAGTCTGTGACACTCAGCTCAATAGATATTAAAAGATCCCAGTCTGTGGTAATCATTTAACTTGCCCTTTAAGACATTTGCAACTGCTTCCCATTTTCTATGCTTTTTTAGCGTGTGAGATGAAAGCTGGATCCTGGTGATGGCTCAGAGAGCTACCCGTTCCCTTTCCTTCCCTTCCTGCTTTTTTTTTTTTTTTTTTTTTTTTTTTTTTTTAAGAAAGAGGACTGGTTATTTTTATTATTATTTTATACCAACACCAACTTGAAAACATTTGTAGTTGTTTAAGTGCTTAAGGAGGATCTGCTTTTTACCTCAGGGTAAGGCTGTAAATTCTTCCATGTGTTGACTGCATCAGTTATCCCTACAAGCTTTTCACATGCCTGAGGGGTATTTAGTCAGATGGACTCTCTCTGTTCCAGAGAAATCTCTAGCAAAGGTCAGCCAAACAAGCAGCACTTACTCAAGAACAATATAATGGATGTGTATGTGTGAACAGTGGGTCAGTGGCATGGTGCTGAGGAAAGAATGTGAGGGTATCTCTTTCCTTTCCAGCTCCTGCAGGAGAGTAACCCTGGTTTCAGAACAGAAGAGCTTTGCTTCCTCCCCTATCTGCGCACCATGCAGCAGTGAGAAAGAGGTCTTTCCCCAAACCTGATTTGAGGTTTTCATTCTCCAGACCTTTTAAAGCATCATATTTGCTAATTTCTAAGGAAACAGTGGGGCAGATCATGCAATGAGGGATGATGTGTCTGGCGGGTTCACTCAAATGCTGTTGCGCAGGATGACAGTTTGCCATCCAGTGGGGCTGTACAGACCGACAACCCTTCAGGTTGCATCTGCATTTCACTCTTTTCTTGACATTCACATTCTCCCTGAATGAAGCTTCAGATTCAGCTGGCAGATGGACATGAGCAGTCCTCTACCCAACTGCGTCTGATATGTGCAGTCACAAGCTGGGAGCAGGCTGCAAAGGTGGACATAAGAGCCTGTTTTTTTTGGGAAGGAGGGCATTTGACATGGGGAAAAATTGTGCAAGTCACACAAGTCACACTGAACAAATGAAAGCTACCTCTCCCTATGGCGTCTGAGTGCTATGAAAGCTCTTGTTAACCACAAAGCTCAGTATTTAAATGTCAGTCCTTCCCTTACAACTAATTCACCCTAACAGGGTTATATATGTGAATAGCCTCACTGGGATCAAAGGAGTTATTTACGTGTATGCAATGTCATGCATACACATTTGCAGAATCAAGCCCTCTAGGCACACAGCAGGTTTCATTGCCCTGCATGTTGCTAAGTCACAATCTGATGTGAATTAAGGAAAATGAAGAGAAGCATATGGTTACATGGCAAAAGTGCTGCAGAATGTTTTAAAGTGTTAAAGGTTTAAATCACACCAAGGCTATAAAAATCAGCTTTGTTTATGGAGCAGTACAGAGACCTATTATACTTAATATCGATCAATCCATTGAACACCTGATTCAAAATGTTCAATTGAAAGCTGGGGAAAAGTGTTAAATTGAGCAATCTAAATAACCTGTGAATCTGACAGTCATAAATCAATTTCAATGTTACATATAGTTAACCCTAACCAGTTAGTAAGTTGTCCCAATTATTAGCTGGGTTACCTGGTTAGGAGTTGGTTTACCCTTTCAGAATTGTATTAATGTAGAAAATCTTTTTGTGCTGGACATTCCTCAGTGGACAGAGCACCAGGCTCACTTAAGCCTTTCTTAAGCTTTTCTCCACTGCTTCTATGCCAGGTAAATCTTGCTTGAATACCAGTATGGAAAAAGGGCATTTGAAACTAAGAAACAGGCTTACAAACAGACACATCTTCAACTTCAGGAACTTAAAAGGTGTTGCTACAAAAGACATAGGATCCACTTTTCAAAGGTGTTTTGTTCTGCATGGAGGGTTACTCACATCTGCATGGGCATTACCAGACACTGAATCTTTCTGATGCCAGTGAAGTTTTGCTGGTTTTGTCCACAAGCTCCTTGCAGACTTGGAAGGACCATAGATTGTTGGCCCATCTTGTCTTATACATGCCTGGCTACATTTGCCTTTCTTTACTTCCTGAAGACAGTAAAAATGCTGAGTTTTCCAGGAAGACTTATGAGAAAGTTTTGTGTCTGTTAAAACATTTTGTTTAGCATTAATTGTGTTACACACCTTTAATATTTTGCTAAATTAGTCCTCCATTAGCTTTTGCATTGTTTTGTCCTGTCAGCTTGGGTTGAAAGTGTTGTAATTGCCTGGGTTACACATATAACTTAAAAAAAAAAGATATTGGTATGATGTTGGCTTTTTCTTGCTGTCCACTGGGAGTTCTCCAGTGTTCTCAGACTTACCAAAAAGAAATATTAATGGGTTTGAAATTTCTTCATCCAGCTTTTGTAAAGCTCTTGGTTGGAAATTATGTAGGCCTGCTGATTTGTTATTTAACATTCCCCTGATTTACTACTGGAATGAACAATATTGTATTGTGTTCTTATGACAGAAGTGATTTTGTCTGCTTTTTATTTCAAACAGAGATCAAGTTTATTTACAGAACATACAGATTTTTGCATATATTATTGACATGGCTACACTTCTGTGTAGTCAAGAACAAAAATCTTTCTTGTTATCCTTAACTCTGATGAAAAAGCTCACTTGCTTCCATCCTCATCAATTTTCTGAAGTTCTTATCTTCTGTCTAATGCTCATGATTTCTAATAAAGACCCCCTTTTTCTTCACAATTATTTTGATTTATATAGCTGTTTTCACTTTTATGCAAGTCAACATTTAGGCTAGCCGAGCTTTTATTTTTTTTTTAAAAACCTCTGGTAAAATGTTTTCAAACACTTTCCAGTTATTATCCACATTTCCTGTCTAATTTCTTTCTCCCAACTGATTTAGCTCATAATTGTTTTCAGCTTTGCAAAATTGGTTCTTCCAATCCATCAAGTGTACATATTACTGGTCTGGACTTAATTCTGGATATATATAACAAACAGAAGCAAATCATGCTCACTTTTATCTGTGCTACTGCTGATTTCTTCAGTCTAGCTCTATGATATTTTTTTTTTTTTAATTTATAAGGATAAAATAATGCAATACAGCATTTCAAAAGTGTTGGATGCAGCACTTTTTAAGGAGTTCTTCATTTATGGCATATTCCAAGGATACATTAATTTGGTGGCATGAAAACTCCAAACCACGCTATTCAGATCGAAGTGCTGATGTTGCATAGTTTATTTTTCTACTTGTTTTATGGATGCTTACTTAAGGAGATAGTTTTCCTCTTCTTTTGGTAATTACTTGCAGAAGGCAGTAACAACAGAAAAAGACCCATACCTCTTTGCACTTCTTTTGTAACACACCATAATACAGATTAAGAATTGCTTAAGTATTTGAGTCTATTTCCTACTTTTGCCCTATTTCCTTTATTTTGATGATGTAACAGAATTCAGAAAGTACAAAACTATTTTACCACAGAATCCTTCCCAAGGAAGAGGGATGGCTTGGAAGTGGAATATGTTTAACAGCTCCACCCCAACTGACATTTTAAGAAGGCATGGTGCCTCTCTTAGCTTTTTATAGTTTCTTGGTGCTGTCCTCAATAGATTGCCAGATGGTGAAGTGGATTAGAGAGCCAGGCTTCAGTACAAAACATACCCTAGAAATCAGAAAATGGGCTGCTGAGTGGGAGACACTGCTAATTTCAGTGTATCTAGGTTCTGGCTCTGTATTTTGATTGTTAATCGTCAAAGTTAGAAATAACAGTCAATTTTGCACCCTGAGCTTGGGAAGATGATCTCATTTTGAGTATGTTCTTTGTCATGTTTGTTTCTTGCTAGGGGTCTTTTAGAGATTTTTCCAGCTACCTCATTTTTGATTCTATTCCTCTTTGGTTTGTTGATGTTAAACACTTACTTAAAATACACTTGCGTATTTTTTAATTTGAAATTCCTTTTTTTGTGTGTGTGTGTGTGGTTATGATTCCATGTTTCAAATTAGATCAATGTTCAATAGAATTAGTCAACTTACATTGTACAAAATTAATTGAATTTCTCATTGAAACGTGCTTTTCAGAAAATGGCCTTTTTGCTTTAGGACTATCGCTATAATTAATAACAATAAAATATTTTTCTATGGCCTCTAAATGCTCAAGCAAATGCATCTCTTGGAAAACAGAGATTCGCGAAATGACTTTTTTGATGAAAAATGTAGACTTTCTAATGCCAAATGTTTCATGAATACATTTCAGTCTTTGCCACATTTTATTTTTGTTGCTTTAAAAAACCTGAATATAAATTGTTCTGATCCTTCCAAAATAACAAGTTTCTATTTATCTGTTTGAAGGAAACTCTTCTCCCTGAAAATTTTTTGTATTATCTATTCTATCAGAAGACTGGTGTGCTTAACAATGCAAACGTGATCAACTGAAGAAATGGTAATGTGACACGTCCTTTCACAAGCATCTACCAAAACAAGAACTAGGAAGATCAGTTTTGCTACTCATGGTGGCAATGTTGTTGCGCCACTGGACATGTAGTGATAGACGGTGATAGTCATAAAGATTAGGCAGAAAGAGTCAGAGTGGTGAGGCAGCCGCATGTAACTTTTCTGCAACTGAGCCTGAAAAGCTTCGATGACCCTTGTTGTACCCAGTGATGCTGTACTCCAAAGGGAGGGTGAGAATTTAACACACGGTGCCTTTCTGATACCAAAGGACTGCAATAAGTTTTAAAAGTTCAGGTGGTATCAACATTAAGAGCTTCATTCTGAGGGGTTTCTCTTTGGGCTTAAAAATGTTACTGGGCTGTAACTGATTAAGAAAAGCACTTTATTTTTCCATTGCAATATGGTGGTGTTTAAGCCATGGTTTTATATGTGGGGTTTCCTCTAATGATGCAAAACACCATGTTAAATAGAGATGACAGAGACTGCCAGTGGATCAGAAAAATTTTTCTGTAGGACAGCTTTCTGAACATAGCCCTCTCCAGCTTTCATATTCCTGCAGTAGAGGGAAACCTATGGTTCATATTTAGTAGAGCAGCCAAAATGAAATCCTGAGGGTTATTTCTAGTTCAAAATTTACATAACTATTTCCCTGTGAATGTTTATGAATCCCCTTGTAGAAGTCTAACCTGTGGAAAGCAGGTGTTTTACAGAAATTAAGGTCTGGATTAAAGGTAGATCACACTGGGAACAGCAACACCCTACTGGGAGGTGGCCACTAGCTCACTCTTTTCGAACTCAACTATCCCCTTGTAAGAGATGGGTGTTTATGCTGGTCACACACCAAGCCAAAACTTATTCGTCCTCAGAAAATATGCTAATGCAGTGTAGGAAGTGATTAACAAGCTGTAGTGGGCCTGGCTCAAAAGGAGTTAATTTTCCACATTTGTCATAGTGCTGTACTTTCTGTTGGTAACACAGGTGCTTTGGCTACTGCTGAGCAGTGCTCTCTCAGCATCAAGACTGTATATCCAACATCCCCCCCTCACTGATAGGATGGGGCTAGGCAAGGTCTTGGAATGGGACACAGCTAGGACATCTGAGCCAAAATGATCAAAGGGATATTCCATAATCTATGATGACTTCTGAGTAATAAAAGCTAAGAGAAAGGAGGAGGAGGGATGACATTAGTTTATTAACGACGTTGTCTTCTGGAGCAACCACTGATGTATACCAAAGCCCTACTTTTCAGGAAGTGGTTGGACATCATCTGCTGATGGGAAGTAGAGAATAAATCTTGTTTTCCTTCGCTTCCATGCCTGGCCTTTTGCTTTATTAAATTGCTTTTATTTTGTTCCACAAGGTTTTTTCCATCTTATTTTATTCCTTTTCCCCCCATCCCATTCTGTCCTTCTGAGGAGGAAAAAAGTAGAATGGCTTGGTGGAACCTGGCATCCAGTGGAGGTCAGCCCAACCCACCACACCAGGTCTGTCTGCAATATGTTAAAACACAGTCATTGTGCTACTTGTCTGGGTCAGTGCTACTAAAGGCTTAACCAAATCACCTTCCAAAGGCTAACCCTGCTTACTGCTATCTATCATCTAATTTATTTTCTACTGGTAACACATCCTACTTCACTCACCATTGGATTTAGAACAAGAAGCGGTAGAGAGAGTGCTGTAAAATCAGAGAATAATGTGTCTTGAAAAAGTGAAGGATATTCCATAAATAAACATCTGACTTATGTAAGAGTCAGTCTTGCTATGGGATTTAATTAACAAACAAGTCATGTCTGTGTTCCTTACTGGTGGCTGCAGTAATCTTCTTGTTTGGTCCAAAGAGCTGAACATAAATAAGATTGTCACAAAGTGTACGGTGTGAAGGAGAATTTGGCATTAGGGAAAATGAATTTAAAGCAAGCCCAGAAGTATCACTGTGAAGTTTTCCCTTTTCAAATGCTGTCACAGTTGGCAGAAAGAAATCAAGAGACTTATTTACAATTTAAATGTGAGCTTGGTCATAGAGGACATTTTTTGCAGGGAGATGTGGATCAAGTATGTCCACTGGGTTACAGTGCTGAGACCACCCAGGCTTTTGCTAAGGCTAATGTTTACATAAAAAGTTAGAAACAAGTTCTCTCTAATTAGAAAGACAATATCTACCTAGATGCTAACTTGTTATATACCCTGTAGTCTAAAAGTTAATAGCTTTGACCTCCTTCAGTTTAATCTTAATCTCCTTGACAGAGCAAGTGAACTTTGGGTTATGCTTTACCAAATCACCCCCTTTGTTTTCTTCCCTCCTTATGTGTCTAGCAGTGAGTATGTCACATACTGCAGACCCAAATGAAAGCCTGTCTTCTTTTTCAATCAGTCATATCACTAAGTATATAAGCAGAAAAACCCTTGTGATTGACACTGCTTCAACAAAAGCAGATTCAGTTTGCAGACGATAAGAGGCAAAGTCACACAAGCAGTGTTTACAAAGCAGTGAAGGAGAGAAAAAAAATTAAAGATAAAAGGACTAATCTTATTGTTTTACCAGATGAGAGAATGGCTCTTTGTGTTTGCTCTAGCAGAAGCCCACAGATTGCCTCCCACCTCCCTTGTACACTTTTGGCAGCAAAATAATTTCCAGACTGTGTACCAAATGCTGGCTGGTAGATAAAAAAAAAGGCTCTGGAAGGCCTTGGAAGACTCAGAGAACAGAGGAGTGCCCACACACGATAGCACAGGCATGTGTTACCTGCAACATATATAACTATATATATATATATAAGCTATATAACTGAATATTATCTCTGTCATGAAGGGGGATGAGGTATAAGAACAACTGAAAAAAATGCCTTTTGAAGAAAAGAAACAAAGCTATGTAAAACCACATTGAACTGGCCAATCTTGTGTGTTTTCTGCAGTATGGCAATGTCACTGCTATCAGAAGAGTTCTTTCTAAGGGAGACCAGACCCAGGTTGAATCTAACCCAAAAGAAAGTCAGTTTTCACCCCATGTTCCTGGTGCTGGAGTGCTTTCATGGTACCATGACCAGCACAGGGCACTGCAGTGCCATATCCATTTCTTGGTGCCAAATGCTGTAGGGGAATGACTGGGACAGATTCATAGAGTGGTGGAGTAATTTATGTTGGAAGAGACCTCTGGAGGTCACACGGTCTGCCCTGCTCAAAGAAAAGCCAACTTCAGAGTCAAATCCAGGCTGCACAGAGCACTCCTGATAATCACTACCGGAAGGCATCAGGGTGGCTCACTGCGGCTTTTTCAGGACAGAAAATCTGTTTTATCCTTGTATGATGGCCGCTATTGACTGTGCAGGAGGCAGGACAGAGAATTAAAATCCAGGACTATCTCAATAAGAGAAGGACAGCATAATCTTGATTTCCAGCTCCTCTACTGTTCATTAGCTTCATGGCTTTATTCCTATCTCTTTCTAGCAGGGCCAGGAAGCTTTGTCCTTTCAGCAGCTGAAGTCACACTGCCTTGCCACCGTTCACCAAAGGGTGCTGAATGAGTGTTGCCAATTTCTTTCTCTTCAAGACAAAGCTTGCCAGCTCAGTTATGTCCTTCAGCAAGCATGAATATTTAACTGTAAAATAACCAGTGGTCATAGTCTTTATTGAGATGTGAGAGGTTGCGCAGAGAGTAGGTGAAGTGATGGAGGGCAAGAATAGGCTGTTTTAAAGATCCTCCCCTAAACGTCTCTATGGAGTGTGCTCAGTGTATCTATCTAATCTAACTGTCCCCACAGGCAATATGAGAAGCAACTCTAGTACTGAGGGAATAACACAAACCTCAGGTTTCATTGAAACATTTCATTTCAACCCTTTCTGCCCCACTAAAAAGCCATTTCCAGTTTTAAAATACATTACTTGAGTTAAAGATAGGAACTCTGCTGGGAGTTAAAAATTGACTTACCAAGCGATGAAACTCAGGTGATTTTAATCTTATCCAGAACAATTGCAAGTAATGGCAAATAATATAGTGCTTTTCATAGTAAGAAAGCACAAAAAAGGCATTCTGCCATGTGTTTCTGAAGCCTGTTCAAATCACTGCTGTTTAGCAAGTTATCAAACATCAGCAGAGCCACAGGAACTGTATCTACATATGCTTTTAGCTTATGGAAAATGTGACTGTACTTTGTTTAGTGTAGGCTTCTTTCACTATGTGCTAAGATAAGCCAACATTTTAAATATAGATATATTTATTGCTAGTAAATGCTTGCCTATGGATACATTTAACATCCCCAGCGCAGTTCAGAAGACGTAAAGTAATTTGTTAATTTGTGGTAATATGATCAGGTGGCTGAGCTCAATCTCACATTTGTGCTGCTTCACCGTCGTGACTTATTTTTGCAAACTTCCATGAATTAATAAATAAGGACTCTGGCAGACTAGCCCTCAATGATTTTTCCATGGAAACATCTGCATTGAAAAATAAAGCTGAGAAACATTTTGCATTGTCAATTCCTAACAGTTACAGTGCTTCTCTGGTACACTAGTTATAATAATTTGCGGTTTAGAACAAAAATGAGTAACTGTAACCCAGGCACACACACAGTCGCTATCAGGGAAATCAATCAAAGTGTAATAAACTTTTATTGAAAAAAGACATTCTCTCTGGCAATTTACAAAACAAGTCCCCAGATCTGTACAGACTCTACAAATAAACATAAAATGATTCTTTAAGAGCATAATGAAGGGTTCTGTCAACAAGAAACAGAAAACAAAGCATAGATGTATGTTAGAGAAAGAAATTGCACATTTTCTGTTGTTCAGAAAGCCTCCGGCATTTCTTTTGGGGAAGAAAAAGTAAAATATGAGTACAAGAGGCAAGAGATGAGTTCCCCATCTGAGCAATGGCTTTTTACTTTCTGCTTCCAATTCTCTAAAGTTTAAGTCTATCATTGCTCTGAGGTGGTCTTAGTACTCTGTGAAGGTTTTGTCTGAGACTTGGCCATATACTTAAGTTCAGCAAAGTTCACCATACTCCTAGTGGATTGCTTCTGAAAGATAGCGGTCTCCTTGTTGTTTAAACAATGTATTTCCAGCTAATCCTTTTCCAAAAATTATAATTTCTAATTCTATGAAATATTGCCTGTATAATGTGTTATTAAAATAAATGTTATTTATTTTGTTTTCTTTCTGAGTTCCTTTTAAGCATACTGTTACCAAGGCCATACATCGTATTTGGGTCAAAAGATGATTAGTTGAAATGAGACGTTTATTTAATAATTATCCATGGAAAACAAGTGTGAGGGCAGAAGGGTGAATTGCAAGTCAATCAGAATTTGCGCCTGATATTAATTGGGCATTTGGATTTTGCTCCTTGCAAGATTGCGGCTTTTGAACTAAAAGGACCTAAAATGAATTGGAGTCTATTAATTTATCCTAAGATGTATTGATTTTAGAGCAGGCCCAAACCACAGCGGGAGAAACCTTCATCATGAAAGAAAAATGAGTGCTACCTTAATGTTTTCTGAAAAACTGAAGGGAAAAACAGAGCTTAGAGCCCAGCACTACAAAGTCCTTGGTGTATCCTCCATCTGGACCACACTAAATTCTGTGCTGCTGAAGCAGAAGTTGGAAAAGACCTACCTGATCATCACATCAATGTCTTTTAGATACATGGTATTTTCTTACATTTTCTCTTGTCCTCCTTTCCTCCTTCCTTCTTTTCTTCCTGTTTCTTCCTTTTGACCTTCTTTTCCTGTCTTCCATTCTTCTGCATACCTTAATTCCCTTCTTTGTCAAGATTCAAGGAAGAGGGCGATTAAAAGGTATTTCCAACAAAAAAAAATAATTTGAGAACTTGTCTCAGTTGCCTACTCAATATTTTCTTCTGATCTGTTCTCCCTGTAACCACTGTCTGGGTGACTGCAGGCAATTCATCTTCCTTCACTGTTTGTTTTGAAGCTCTTGAGAATTACCCCTTAGTAGCTACATAAGAGTTTCATTAATACCCAAGTGTTTTCTAATTTTTCTCCGCATCTTCATATCCAGGTACTCATCAACTGCATGTGATGGTTCCCTCTACACAACAGATACCTGAAAATGCAACCTTCCTACTTCAGCAATTACTGTAAAGCCACAACACAGTGCTCTGTAGTTTATTGAGAAGACCCAGTTTTCTTGTGTGTGACAAATGAATAAGAGCATTACACAACAGTACAATTGTGGTCTGCAATTTCAAATCAGTCTGAAAACATTAAGTGCCAAGTAACTGCTAAATATGTAAACATTAGTGTGATTGATCTTTAACATAACTTGAAATGTAAGAGCTAATGTACATAAACACACACCTGTCTGTCTGCATGTTTGTATTGCAACTCAGTTCTTAATGACCCTGGCTTTGTTTCAATAGGAAATTCTGTATTTCTTGTGAAACCTTGATTCTGGTAACTTTTGAATAGCTAATTGGGCCATTCTCCTCCGTTTTTTTTTAAATATTATACCCCCTGCTCCTTTCAGTGTTATTATTATTGGTATTATTATGAGGGAAGGATTAGTAGTAGTATTATTAAACGCAATGTGAACATATAAAGAGGTTGCCTTACCTTCAAGGACAGACCCAGAGACTTAAAAAAAAAAAAAAAAAAAGAGAAATTAATGTAATCTTTTAAATCTGAATGCTGTTTGAAATTCATCAGAGCCAAGAGGTACTCAGTGCATTTAAAGTCAAGGTGCCTAAATATGGAATTAATAGCTCAGTATGAGGCAACTCTTTTGAACACCTGAAGGTTATAAGTAATAAGGACAGGGAACTAGAATGCAAATTGTTATGCTGCTGCTGTAATAACTAAACTTTATTATTATGTTTGCTAGGTGACTGCAATCTTTATAGAGATTGAATGTATCCAAGAGTTTATTATTGTTGTACTTATAATATTAAGAATTGATAGAACATGAATTAAGATAAGTCACATGGAATAGTAGATAGGGCTGTACATGAGAGAGTTTGGAAGTTGATGAATCAGAGCTCCTGCACTAGATCTTGCAGACACCATCTATGGACTGTGGATCCAAATTTGCCTTTGTTCTTTAAAAGAATGGGAGGTCAGATCTCCAGCTGTTTACTGCAAGCTGCATGGGTACTCCTCAAAGCTATGGCCAGTGACAGAAGAGTCCAAGAAGACATAGCCGAATACTGCAGGATCCTATGCATTGCTACCCACATGAATTCTCCTGCTCCTGGTTTGTTTGGGTGGCATATGATTCTCTTGCATCAAAGCCTCGGACAAGTCCTCAGCTCTTCTCCAGCCCATCCCCTTATTGCTTGGATGTGGGGAAGGTGAATTCACCTCTACTCATGAGACACTGATGGACAGAACTTTGCAAATTGTGAGTTCCTACTAGACTAAGGGGCAACTGATTTCCTTTTCTCTGTTTACATATTCCTTTGTGCCAAAGTGGGCTTTGGTGTCAGCAGCACAAGTTTGTTCAGAAAGTTTTTGCCTTATCAGTACTGAGTTTTGACACTCTCCTCATACTCTTTGGATACTGCAGATTCAACAATGAGCTTCAGAAAGCAGAACAGGCTTCTTCAAAGGATTGCATTGAGAGCTGAGGGGTGACATGCCAAACACAGACAGCAGAGCTCTGGTGACATAAAATTCTTTCTTTGTGACTGAGGACAGTTGGGTAGTTTACTTAAATTTCAGAGATGTCTGGGAAAACCAGGTACTAATTTTTCACTGTGACATCTTGACAGCAACAAATTCTTGCTACTTATTACAAATTGATATTCAGTCCACCTTCTTAGAGGTGACTTAAGACAACAGAGCCAGGTGCTGATAAATGAATATGGGAGCCATGGAAGAGAGGTATAAAACTCTCTTGGGATGTGCTACATCATGTGAAAAGGTGAGAAAAACATACTCTATCTGTGAGATGAGGAAATAAACATGGCACTGATCTGCTACTGTGAGCCTGTGTGTGTGAGAAATATATTAAAACCCTGTCAAGCAAGGTTGTGTGTGAAGATGCTCTGTTTTGTTTCACTGCCTAAAATGTCTGTAACCCTAGCCCCGAGTTGAGAGACTGCAATTCATGTGACAGTGTTTGAAGTTTACAATGAGGATGTGAGGAAATCACAGCTAACACCCAAGTTTTAATTTTTTAGTTTTTATTAATTATGTTCATGGCTGTAATTTTATTAATTAGCATACCTATAAATGTACAGCAACATATATATAATGCATTTCATTGTTTCATCTCAACCATTTCTATTCTCCCTTAAGCCTACTCATTCTTTAAAAAGTATGTAAATCATTAATAAATGGTCAGCTATTTCTTAAATTATAGCATTACTTCCTTGTAAATTAGGGTATAGTTCACTAGAATGTCCTGTAAAATGAGTTTAATAAGCACCCCATCTAGTTTAGAAATGGTGTCAGGGTAGCACAAAATAACTAGCCAATTCAATTATAAGTTTACAAGTTTAAACACTCATAACATAACAAATTGATAAGAACTCACTGAAGTGAATGGAAAGACATGCATATTTGGGATACACCCCCAAAAAGGAATGATATGAAACTTCACTGAAAATGCATTATACCCTCATTTAGCAAGAAAGTGTTTAGAAAATTATTGATCATGATCACACTTGTTTGTACAGAAATGTTAAGTGATGAGAAAAGAAGTGTATACGCACATTTACATATTTGCGTTCTTGTTCTTTGTTGTAAGTTTTTTAGGTTAGAGCTTGTAAGCTATAGAAGAGAGGAACTTCTTAGGGGCTGCTGCATTCCCTTCTTCAGGCATGTGATGGAGGTGTAAGCAGAGCTTTGACGTTGTTCCTTACACACGTGTGTTCACAGCTTCATTTGCTACATCAGAGGGAGAAAACAAATTATGTCAGGAATACCTTCTGCATAGGATAGAGAAACCTAGAAGCACATGTGCCTTACAGAACAATGAACTTCTTTCCTGCTCACTTGTGGCAAAGCCATTATTGAGCTCCAAAGCAGCTGTAGGTCTCAGGTTCTTAAAGCCAAGATCTGAATCAAAAGAAATATCAAAATTCCCTCAGACAGTGCTTCAGTGTGGATATCAGGTGGTCAGTCTAAAATCCTTTGAAGAGCCCTCCCACATTCCAGGGTAGCAGTGCAGCCTAATAACAGTGACAGAGATGAAAGGTTGGGGAGGTTTGATCCAGCAGCTGGAAAACAAGCTGTACTATGTGAGGCTTTGAGAGTTCAATCACTTCAGCTAATCTGAGAGAAGACTGAGAGGTGGCTTGATCATTATGTTTAGGTACTTACACATGGAAAAGAGTTCCAAAGCAGGGGCTTTCCAAGCTTGTTGACAAAGACCTGACAAGATCTATGGCAAAAATTCACACAAATCGAGCCTTCAAATAAGTCATAGCTTTCTTTCAGAGAGCATAGTTGAACAAAGCAACAGTCTTCTAAAAGGGTTGAGGGGGCATACGACAGCAAGGGCTCAACACGGGTTTAGATCTTTAAAATAAAATTCAAAATCCTTCTAGGAGATAAAATTTAACCCACTCTCTGGGTGAAATGCTGTGTCCAGAAGGTACAGGGGCTGAGGTGGAATCATTGTGGTAGTCCTTTCTGACCCTAATGCTTGTAAAAATATGTACCCCTTATTCATATAATCTTTTGTGGACCAGGGAAAAGGTAATAAGTTATGCACAGCCCTTAGAGTGCCCATAACACCTGGAACCCTGTTCTAAGACAACCACAGCAACCAAAGCTTATCAAGACTTCAAGGCATCACTGAAGATAAAAGATTTCCATTGTGCGCTGGGCAGATGTATTCTCAGGGCTCATGTCTGGATTTGCCTTCATTTCTTTTACACCTTGTTCAGAAACAGAGGTTGCTGCACCTGGGGACAGGGCAACAGATGGGTAGACTGAAGAAGCTGGATTCTATTTTCCACTTATTTAAAACAGATCTCCAGATTTGTATTTTCTAAATTAAATTAACAAACACCTTGGTTTTTATTAGTTGCATTTCTGGAGTTAGTTTGAAATACTTTGACAATAACTTTTAACCAGTTTCCTGTCCAAAAGTGCTTGGTTACTGAAAGCTTTTCATTTTTTCCTTCTCTAACTAGTTAATGAGCCCTTCCACTCAGAAAACCCATGAAATATCATATACTTATAAGAATAGGTTACTGAAGTGGAGAAGATGGGGAGGTGATGCCACCAAAGCAGTCTGTGAAGAGAAAACAACAATCCTCTGAAACAAAAAGTGACATGGCTCTTTGAGAAACAAATAATTATTAGAAATGCAAATCAAATATTACTTTGACTGTGTGGTAGTTTCATTCTGGAAGAGGAAATCTGCAGGTATGGTTACTTTGGGAAATGCCACTTTATCTGTACGTAGTTTGCAGTGAGAGACCACGGCTACAGTTTATTCAGCTGAAAGGAGGCAAGAGACCCCAAAGGGAATCATGCTTTGAAGCAAATCAAAGCAAATAAGCAAAGTGACACACAATTGAAATCATTGAATCCACAAGTTAAGGAAATGGAAGACTCCAGTGCTGTTCCACGCAGTGTGCAAATCCAAAATGCATGCAAGTGGAAATTCAGGGTCAGTGGTTGCCAAAAAGGAACAAATTATGTCCAAAAAAAAAAAAAAGTAATTTCTGTGCCTAGAATTCAGCACTCTTCTAACACTTTAATAAGCAGCGAGCTGCTGCTCAGCTCTGGCTTGCTATGAGCTGCTATTCATAAGTCCAATTACTGCATTAAGATTTCAGGATCTCCCAGATTCCCATCACAATTTCCTTTCCCATCAAGGGGAATGCACTCCAGACTGTAAGGAAAAAGGTAATACCTTTGTCATTTAACAAACTTTTATCTACTTTGCCTCTTAAGAATGCAAAGTCACACACGCAGGTAAGGTCACTAACCTCTTCTCCTCTTTCCGAAAGCCACCCTAAGATGAGACAGTTCTGTCATCATGCCCCTCTGGGAAATCAAATACTAATGATGTTAGACAGCAGTAGTTGATATGGTAGTAGTTGATAGTGTCTTATTTATTATGTATGAGACTTTTAAAGAGAAATCACAAGCATTAAGTGCACACATTTTACTTAATTTCATTGAGATTTGGGCAGCAAAGTCTTTTAGATTCCTTTAAAGAAGTTCAGCCTATAATGATAACCAAAGATATTGCTGGAAAAGGAAACTTAATAGCCTGTTTCTGTCTTAAAGACACAAATTTATTACATGAATGTAGCTGCAGACTGCCACATATAACAGACTAATACTTCTCTTCAGTCCTTTTCCTAATCACTGCAGACTAAGAATTGAGTGCTACAACTGAAAAAAAAAACAAACAACCAAACATTTGGAGCTCTGTAGCATGTGTGCCTATGTGCGTATATTGCAGAAAGCCATATGCACTTTCCCAGCCAATATCGAAAAGGATGATCTGGTCTGTTTGTTGATTGTGTGTTAAAAATTGAAGTCCCTTTAAAAAAAAATTAAGGTCAAAATAAAGGGAAAGGAAGACCTGGGATTCCTGTTATCCTGGAATTCTTGGAGGATTTATTTCTGCCAATTCACAAAGACTGAAGCCCCTTATCATGGGCATAAGATTGGTTTATGGACTCTTAAGGAGACCAACTAAGCAAGGCTGTCTGGTAACTTCCCCAAAAAACATTCCTAAATCCTTTTTAGTCAACTCTGTGGGCTTTTGAGGTCCATGAAATGTTTGATTTGGCTCCATCTGCATAGAGTTCAGCCCAAGAACCAGGCGCAGGATCTAGTGAACTAGCTAAACAGTTCTTGCAAAGTAAACACCCAAAAGAAAAAAGAAACATACGTGTATACGCACACCCACACACTCTTCTCAAATGATAGTTGTAGAAGTACATCTAGTATTATAAAAGCAGAAATTAAAATTAAGTTGTTCAAGAGAATCTTCGGAGTCATTCTCCAGTAATGTTGCAAGTTTCACTAAACAGGAGGCAGCCTGTGGTGACAAAACCTGGAAAGAGGAAGGAAAACACCTGTGAGAGGCATTGCATCTCAGGGAGCTGTACTGTCCTTCAGAAAAAATGTCTATGTTAGGGTAACCACGTGTTTTCAGTGTGAGGAGTGAGAGGAAGGGTTAGAATTAATTTGACATAGGCACAAAAGGCTTGGCAACATTATTTTGTTTCAGAATAAATTTGTAAAAGCCAGCATCTCGTGCCTATATCAGGTGGCTCAATGCTGCTGACAAACATGAAAAAATTAAGGAAAAGCTTGAGTGATAAATTGGGAGTCACTAATTTCCACTCTGTAGGAACTCAAATAAATTCTAATATAACTCTTTCATTTTATTTAAACATTTATTAGAGTTTTCAAGGATATTTTGAAAATACCAGAATGAATCAGTTATTTGGCTTCAAGACCTCTGACAGTGTTTAAACCACAGAGTTTTTGAACTTATTTTCCTAAGAATGGTCATTGCTCCCTCCCCCAAAGGGGAAATTCTCTCATAAGGAAAATCAAGCTAGAAGGAATATGTTTTAAAGTATTAGATTGTTAGATCTGTTTCTCCTGATAATTATTTTTTTATAAATATCTATGACCAATGTAGCTAACACACATAAATATATCCACTACTTAAATGCTCTAATTCTTCTGTAACATGATATTGAAATCTCTTTTTCCACTGAGAAGAATAGCAGCAATTAGTTGCTATCTGACTGTAACTACATAAAATATAAAAATACATTTTTTTTCATTTAATTATCAATTGTGTTCACACATTGCCTAAGACACAGCTACATTTATTCAAAAGAGTAAATGCTGACCACACAGCACAGAGCAGAGTACTGGCCCAAAGGCACAGGTAGGTCAAATCTCTTGTATCTGTGTGACTTGGACTGCCCTGCTTTTAGCTTTCTGACCACTCTGAGCTTCAGTGCCTCTGCAGCATGCATCATGATCCACTGCGCCATGAAGAAATATGCAAAGGCAGGGATAGGCAATCTCTTGCTGAGAGACCAAAGGCTTGGTGAAAGCAGATGTCAAATGGCAGCCTGCAAGACTGGGAACTGAGAGCTGCTTCATCTTGAGCCATCTGTAAACATTATCTAGCTCTTGGCTCTCACAGTTTTACACTCAGACAGACATGGGAACCTCTTTTTTACTGACTGCGTCACTTCTAGTCTTACCACAGAGTGCTCAGTAATTCCCAGATCAAGAGGTGGAGGCTGCAACGGCAGAAGTGTGCCATCACATGGAAGCTCTCTGCTGACCCTTTGTGCTTCTAGCTAACACCATGACTTGCTTCACATATATCATGAGAGCACATTTTGCATCAGGGTCTGTACTCTGCATTGATGTTTACCCTCTGTTTGCAACCAAAGAATAGTCATGTAGTTTCCTGCTGCTGCTGACGCTAGTGCTGTTGATGTGCAATCAATCTGGGATCATACTGTGAACCTGGAAGGTGTCCTACAGCTAGGATACTTCAATTTTCCTGTCTGCAAATGGCTGTTTTGGAAAGGTAGACCAGCACTCTATGGGAAGCTTTAAAAGCTGCTTTTAGCCTGGAAATGCAAAGCTTTCAGCCAAAATTGGCAGCATCTGCTGGGAACCAGCACAGCCAGCAACAAAGTATGGGCACATGAACATGAGTGCGCTCTCAGCACGTTGAACGGGCCACTGTTCCGGGTGTGATGGCATAACCTTTCCATGCCTGCACCATTCTGACCAGCAGGCTGGTAATGATTGCTGCTGATGCATGCTAGTGCTGAGTCTGCTTAAGGATCCAGATGCTACTAAAGACAGGTATTTTAGACTTCGGCAGTCTGTGCCGGGATTTTTATGTCATGAGGGAAGCTGAAGTGTAAGCTGATAATTTTCAGTGCTGTTGGCCAGAGGAAAAATTCCAGAGTGAAATGGGAAACATACAATGGATGTATCTGCACCCAAAGCTATCAAGTGTTTGATTGATGCTCTTTAATGACTGTCATACTTTACTTGATTCCTGATCTGGAAGGAGAAATGAAAAAAAATCTGTTAAATCATCTTTATTGTCTGATTTATCAGTGTGCATGTAGTAGTCTAATTAAAAAATATTATGACCCCTTATTTTCCCTGAATGCAATTAAATCCATTAAAATAATGTAGAAAATATTTTATATTGATGTTGAACCCAAATGTCACTAAATTCAGAAAAAAATCATTTATTTTCAATGGGTTTTGCTTTGAAACTGTAAAGAATCTGAGAGGTGAGCATATATTTTAGTCTAATTTACACCTTATCACCTTTTTATGCTTTGTTTTATTCCTGAGGGTGCAATTATGTGTAAAAAGACTAAATTTTACCTCTCATAAATCAGTTTTGGACTTAACCCAGAACTGTAATGGTCTGAAATTATGTGTGTCATGTTAAATGTCAGAACTTGATTATAGTATAACCTTTGGAAACTGGTACAAATGGGATGGCTGTGTCTAGTGCCTGGGTTATTTATGTTAGTGATGTAAAAGAGAAGAAAACTCACGGAATTTGAGCTGAAAAAACAAGTTTGGAAAAACATAACAAGCCATTTAATGTATAACTTGCACTCAGAATCTATTCTCAATATCCGGCTTGAAATCATAAGTTTACTAATTTTTCAAGATTTTGTAACTTTTGTAACTAATAAGTTACACCATTTAATAAATTACAGTAAGTTCTACTGTTTCTTCTCAGTGGTGTTCAGTTAATTGCATTTGTCTTGTATTAGAGACCTAAAGACCATCAAATAAAGGGGACACTGTGCAGAGCCCTATATTTGTATGTAGATAGGTTCTCTGCTCTGAAAGATCTTCAGTTCAGTGAAGACAACCAACACATTAAGAGAAGGGAGGAAAGATTCACAGTAATGTGCACATACATGTGTTCATCCTTTTCTTCCTGCCATAAATGCATGTAAATATAATTACTTTTTATATCTTCGTTTTCATAGATATTACACTTAGCCAAAAGGCCCATTCACATACCTGTTATTTCTCCAAAGAATGAGATTCTTCATAGTTTTATGCAGGCATCTCTATGTGTGTTTGTAGGATTTGAGATACTAAGAAGGCTTCCATTTATTGTTGGCACGTTATTTCATTTTGGTTACATGCGTTTGAGCATGAGATTTGTGGCTTAATTCAGTAAAGACCTTCGAAACCTTTTCTCAGCTAGACTCTATTCATATTTAATCCTAAAGCTTTATCATTCTCAACTATTGCAACATTGTGTCATTACCATTTTTATCAAAAAATGAGTCAAAGTAGTAACAGAGATAACTCCGCATTCTGACAATAAAAGCAGATGATAACAAGTATGCTAAATTAAGCAGTCATTGTTAGACATAGAGGAGTCTAGGGGCGTGGTTTGCAGTATCACTCTCAGCAGGTGATACCTCCTAGGCAGGCAGGTCTTCTTATGGAGTTCTGATTTACCAGATGTACAGACTAACGCTTCATATTCCCATAGCTCACATTTCATTCTGTGCAATGTCATCAACCAGGCACTACAAAGCCATGCCAATCTTGAAAGTATAGACAAATTCTGATTGAGACATGGGTCTGAGTTAATTCTGGGGAAATGCCACTTTTGAGCCTGTTTGTGCAAAGGGGTAGAAAATGTTCCCGGGCTTTTTTGCTCTGCGTTTTGCTCTGCAGCTCAACCTTGATTTCATGCATCTTATTTTCAGTGGTCACTTACTCCCTAATACCTTGGGAGCAGGCAGAACATTGTAAGTGAAATTGAATTGAATAAAACACCAAAGGGTAAGGCTGTCAGGAGCAATTGCTTAAAACTAGAATAGACTACTTAAAATAAGATCTTGAAGCTAGAACATAAGGTAGTTATTTAACTTTTTGGCTTGCAGTATCCAACTTGTCATTACTCTTTCAGGAAAAGTCTAAGAAAATTGTTGAGTACATGAAAGTAGTAAAAGTAATTTTATTTGATAGAAGAGGTTGGCATTGGTAAACAGATGCATTCATTCAATGCATCATTAGCCCCAGAAAAGATTAATTGGATTCTGCCCAAAACAGACAAAAATTCTACTAGGAAATGGAACTGATCACAGCCAGATGAATTAGACCTATTGTCTAAAAAAGTGGGAACTTGTCAATTGTGATAAATTATCATTTGCGATACTGGTGAGCCTGCTAGGAGACATTTGCATATATGGCAAAGCAAACAGAATCACTCTAGCTGTAAGAAGTATTGCCAGAACCGAATAACTGTGCCACAGGTCATGCTCATGCAGGTGGTGAGATACTCCCTGTCCTGAGATGCCTCCAACAGAAATTGAAGAGACTGAGGAAGGAAGTAAAGCAAGTGTCATGTCCAGGTTTAGAGGGAGGTCTTACCATGTTCTCCAACAGGAGGGCTGTTTTCCAGGAATCAGCATGGAAAGCGAGTCTGCTGAGTACAGACAGATACTTAAAATGGGCAGAAATTGCCCTCTACTACAAAGTTTGGGTGAAAAAATCTGGACCCTTGGTATTCTGTCAGCACTGTGCAATAACGGTGCAGAGGATAAGGAAGGAAAGTAGGGGATGCAAAGAGAAGAGAGATGAAGACAATTCTTGGGAAGTTAGGAGCCAGCATACAGCCAGCTGCTTGAGACAGTAACAAATTCTCACTAATTTTTAAAAGAAGCAACAAAAGAGCAGATCAGCTTTAATAGAGCACAGCAGGGTAAACGTATAAGTCATCTGCAATCGATAATTTTGCCAAAAGGCTAAGCTACTTCCGTGATAAAGAGCTCGCTTTGATGTCAAAAGGAACAAGTGCCTGTGGGAGGTCAAAGTTTGAAATGAGATTACGCACAAGGATGAGAAAGATAATCAAATCTGCCCACTTCTGTGGCAGTGACATATCAGTACAAAGGACTCAAGTTCTAAATAGCCACAGTTAGAAATGAAAAAGGATAAACTGCAAAATCCTGATGAGAGGACAAAAGGGAAGAATGGTCTCTGAGGGCAACTCATTTCCGACTGAATTGAAAGGACCAAGCTCACTGGCCTACTAAATGGCTTTTGCCGTTCAGTTGAGAGGGAACTGGAAGCAAGGACACTCAGACTCAGATACTGAAGTATGGATCTTGCTGGGTTAGTAACTCTTGCAGTTTTAAATGAGGAGTACATGGAGCCCAAGAAAGCACCCATGGCCCTGTGCAATGAATGGAGAAAGTGGACACAGTGCCTGAGAGAAAGACAAAGCTAGACGGAATCAAATGTTCAGAAAGAAGAAATGTGTCAGCAGTCTGTTTAATTTACTAGTGGGAAAGCAGCACTGGTGTTCACACACAGGTGCATGCTTGACCTCATCACTGGAGCTGTGGCCTCCTTTCCTGACTGAGCATAAACCCATGCATATGGGGGTGATTGCAGAGGGGGTGCAGAGGATGTGCTGAATGTACCACAGCACCAGGACAGGTTTGTCTCATGCTGCCACTGAGACGTCTAAGTGGGCAGATACCCCTTGGCATCCCATGAAAGGCAAACCAAAATGGTCTGGATGAGTCTGACTGAGCAAGGAGAGTACCCTGGTCAGCCTACTCAGATGATACTTGCAAAACAAAATTCAGGGTAAGAGCTTCATGATCATCTTTGTCAGTCCAGAAAGGCCTATTTGTAACTTGACAGCTGCCATGGAGCCTGAGAACTTCAATAAAAAGTGTATTTCCTCCACCTTTATGTATCTCTTTTCCCTTTTGTAGCCATGTCTGTTTGTTTGTTCAAAGGCAGGGAAAGCAACTATCATTCATAGCTCATACCTGAACAACAGAACCAACTCTTTCATCCTGGCAAAGAAAGATTACTTGGCAGAATCAGAGAGTGTATCCAAAATCCTGCTTCTGAAAGAAGGGTTTTGATACAGTTTGATTATTCTTTTTCCTTTGTGCAGAAACTCTGTTTCAGTTTCAGAAGACTTTATTTTGTTTTGATTCTTTTCCTTTTGTGTATCTCAGACAATAAATGTCTGGACTTTGGCAATGATTTCTCACTTTATTTGTCATGGCAGTCCTTATTGTAAAGACCCTGAACCTTGTTTCACTGTTTGATGTTTTTCAGTAATGCAAACACCTGCTACAGACTGGGATTAATGGTTGTATCAAAATTAATACAACAGTTTTATAAACAGTTTCATGTAACAACCAACTAATCAACTTTAATAGAACTCAGGTTGTAGTTTTGCTGTGCCTTGTTTCAGCAGAGCTGACCACTAATGAAATAATATATATCTATCATCTTTATATGTATCTATAAGGAATATGACTAACAAAATATTGCTTTTAATTTTAAAAATTAAGTTAATTTCAGATGATTGCTTTGAATGGCACTTCTGCATTCTGAAATTTTAATGAAATATATATATCTTGCAATATATATTTGCCACATACTTCTACAAGGAAAGGCTCTTCTGCTATCCCTGTCTTCTGAAGGACATTAAGCCAGTAAGCCTGGCTAGCAAATCAGTTATAGACTCAGCAGCTACAGCCATGCCATTTTCTGTCCTGTCACTAAATGTTTGTGATGTTTAATTGTCAGCAAATCAAGGTTGTGTACTCCTGAGTGACCCTGTTGTAGCCTGCCCCCATTCTCCTTGTGTCGTCTGGAGAAGCGCAGCTGTTCCCCTGCCTTTGATGACTTGTGCTCTCAGCCAGTGAACAATTTGTTCTCTAAAGCATTATGCAGTTTATATGAGAGCAACTTCCCAAAAATTATCTCATAGTACAATTTTGCACCAGTTTCGTAAGTCCTTCTATAACCTTTCTTGATGCCTTCAGTAAATGCCTTCAGCATTTCAATCTTCCTCATTGGTAGTTTACAGTATCTTGATGCTTGGCATTGTGCTTGGCATTCATGCAGATATCTATTTAAAAGTACATTTTTAGCACAGGGATTTAGCCATCTGATTCCTATTAACAGTAATGGGAACTGCATGGCAAAGTCAATTACCATGTACTGTGCTAAACACCACTTAGTTCCTTCCCTCTGTTTTCCTTTCCTTTTAAGATGCATTCTAGCCTTTCTAAAATTAATGTACTGATCTGGATATTTGAGCTGGGTATGGGTCACTAAAAATCTTGCTTATATTGATGTGTATTTGTTGTTGTGTGCACTGATGGAAATGAGATACCTCTCTTGGTATTGCATGGCTTCAGCATAGGCTGAGCCTTTAATTTTAATGATGCTTCAGATGCACAAACAAAGAAACAGAGGAACAGCATAAGTCAGAACAAGGGTACCACCACAGGACTCTTACATGAGGGCTCTCACTGTGTGTACTATGGCACCTCACAAATTCAAGCACCCAAATAAGAATACAAATGACCCTGAGCAAAACTCTTGTATAGGTGACACAAACATTTCCCGTCTGCTGCTGTTTCCCTCACTGAGAAGTGCAAACAAAGGTGTCAGTGAGTGAATTCAAGAGGGTAAAGCCAAGTTTCTCAATGAAAGGAATATCTGGCAAAAGAAATAGACCTTTGGAAAGATCAGTACCACAGCACTAATCAACCTTGTGTGTGGTCTTGACATCCCAACACATGCATTTTTACTTGGGGAAATGGTATTTCTTGGCAAAAGGGTTTTTGTCCTCTTTGGCTCACAAAAAGACTTTGTCCTTTCTGTTTAGATAAGTACCTACTAACCATGACCTACATTTTCATCTTGCCACTGCAAAAAGAGATCAGAATTTCTGTCTGAATGGTTAAAGGAAGCAAAGAAAAAATATGTCAAAACTTCTGTTTAATTTTAATTTCAAGATTGAGAATTTTTTGTTTTTCTTTGCAAACAATTTTAAAAAAAAGTAAAAAATGGGTGAAGAAGTAAAGATATTTATCAGCTTTGTCACAAATTATTTAATTTCATTAGCTCTGGTTCAAAGCTTCCCAGAGGTAGGCAAAATTGTATGAGTGTAAGATAACCTAATTAAAATGAAGACCTGTAAGTAGAGTTCTAGGTAGCTGAAGAAAGATAGGGTGAAATCTCCTTCTGCCTCACTGTAGTAGTTGATACCTTCCTCAGCAAAAACAGTGGCAATGAGAGAAGGGGGTTGTATGGATTAAACAGTATTGTCTTTATGGATGGTACACTGTTTGAGCAGCTTGTCCTTGGATTTCATGAGCAAAGCAGGTACTCTTTTACCTCTGCTTCTTTGACACATTCAGTTTTTTATGCCTAAATGTAGTCAGAATCAATTCACTACCAGGAAGAATATGCAGCAGCATAGTAATTCACCTCCTTCAGATACGTTTGTCTAACATTTGCTTATCCATTCACCAGGAAGTATAGAAATACCATAAAGCAACTGGTCTCTTGCTGAGATTGATATTTTGTGGTTAGCTTAAAAGCAGCATCTAACAGTATAGAAATTTCTGTGTCTGGTTTTACTGAACCAGTAATGGAATGAACTTTGCTGCTGAAATCTCTTCAGCGGCGCTGTTATTAATTCATATTAAAACTGCTCTCCCAAGTACCTTTCATGGTCATTCTTTCAGTGACCTGAAATCACTCATTTCATGAAAAAATAGTGTAGCTGGCAGGATCTTCAACCAGATTTTGCAAGACTCACAAAAAAAGTTGCCCGTATTAAAGGTTTTAAAGGCCCCCAAAATAATTACAATTAAAATAATTTTAGCCAGCACAACTGATAAGTTCACGTGGGACAATTTTTTTATTCAGGAAAAGTTTGGTCAAGGAGCTCCTATAACCACTGTTTTTGCTTCTTAACAAATCCTGTAATACTGTGGAAGTTGAGATTTTGAAAGGATGCATTGAGAAAGAGTATCCTGCTCCTCTGAAATCAATCCCCACACAGTCTTGCTAAAACTAGTATGGAATGTGTCTGTCATGAGTTAAGGAATGGTTACATAGTTAATGCCTATCAAACAAACCTTTAATGTAGCCTAATTGGCTTCTTTAAAGCAGTAGGTTTAACAGTATTTCCATGAACAAGTTTGATTAGTTTTAATCTGCCATAACACTAATATGATAGGTAAAAAGGCTTTAATTGAGAGATGCAAATAACCCCAAACAAAACAGTAGAAAACAAGGAATTCTTCCAACAACAGAAGATTTAAATGCTATCTGAAAATTTGGTATATACTGCATTAAGGTAGGGTGCAATCCCTCATCAACATGGCTCATACAATTGAGGCATAAGCTACAGTTCCTAGAAAGGAATGCATATTAAGGAGGCATGATTCCATCCTTTAAATGAAATGAAACATGCAAATTATATTGAAACAATTATTCATTTAAATTGCTAAGCAGAAAAAGAATATATGAAAAAATGAACTTTTCCCAGGAAAAAAAAGTGGATTCTATGGGAGACAAATTTTTGTAGTAGTCAACTGAAAGGAAAACTAATGAACTTTATCTCTGAATGTTCATGGTCATGCATTTAAAAACAGAGTGTAGATCGGTATACCAGAATGAGAGACCATATCCAAGAATGCAGTGACACTGGAAAGTGTCCAGATGCCAAGAAAATAAGCAGCTGCATCTTTGTTTTCAGTGTGATAGATTGACACAAGTGCTGGCTGTACAAGAACAGGAATATCAGTTAAGAATAGTAAGTAATTTTATCTTTTGTATGCTACTAATGATGCCATAACTGAAAAAAATAAAACATGACCATTCTTACTGCTGCAGTTTAAAAAGCATTCTGAAAAAGTGAGAAGCGTTCAAAAAAAGTTAGATGAAAGGTTTTGGGTTTGGAAAAGATATTTTATATTGAGAAACTTAAGAACATTAATCTGCTTGTTTTATTGAAGAGAAGGTTAAGGGGTGGTTTGATCATGGCCTGTGAGTACCTACCTCAGGTACATATTTCTCATAGCTAGTTCTTTAATCTAGCAGTAGAAACCTTAACGTGGCTGGAAAGTAAGGCAAGACAAATTTAGATTTGAAGCACAAAACTAAATTTTAACACTGAAGGTAGCTAAACATAAGTATAACTTACTTAGGAATGTGGTTGATTCTCCACCTCTGTGGACCTTCTGTTTTGGGACTGAATACCCCCCTGCAACATATGACAGAGTCCAAACATATATTAATGAGAGGTTTCTGTTGTTATGTTCTGCTAAAAGTAAAATGAAATAAACTTTTGAAGGTGGTTTTTAAACTTAAGATTTACGAATTTTCCAAAAAATACAAACAAAATGTAACCACTCCTAAAGTCTATCTGAGACCACCGAAAGCATGAAACTTCAGGTCTGAAATGCAAACAGCATATTTTTAAGGAGTGATGATTAACCTGTTTGTAACTGTGGGGATGTCAGCTCCTTCATTCCCTATCAAAACAAGAAAAAAATGAGAAGAGCATTCATAATATTTGTCTTTAAAATCTGGCTCAAGCAGCGGGTCATTAAAGACCTCCATAAGTGTATGTTTGGGAATTCAGGTATATGTGCCAGCCCTATGCAAATGGGGATAAAAATCATTCTGCTGCAGCAGATTGCTAGGCAATTAGCTTTCAGCATGGATTCTGCAGAAAACTCTTTTGGAAATCCTAATACCCAAATCACACCAGATTTTTTTTTTTTTTTTTTTTTTTTTTCAGGCACCTGTCCTTTTCGTTGTAATGTATTTTCTATTGTATCTCTGTATCCTCTACAGTCAGGCCAGATGCTCATTTACACTGGAAATGACAGGAGGATGTTGAGCTCTTTGGCAGTACTGTGTACCAGTGCTTGACATTGCCAAAGGATCAATGACGTTATCTGTTTTATCATCACACCATTCTATGCCTAATGTTTTTAAAAAGTTACCTCGCCCATGTTTTTTTCTGGACCAATGCAAGTTAGCTGTGAACTACAAAGCTATGAACAACTTCCATTTTCCTTTGGCAGTTTTCAGATCTCCCAGTGGGTTTTCTTTTCCTAGGGGAACCATATATATGTTTTAAAGAGCCCTGGGAAGTCTGATAGCTTTGAAATGAAACCAAACAAGCTTGTGAATCTCCCTATGGAGGACCTGGATTTTGGGGGGTAAGAAAATGACTTTGGTAGTATATTTTAGGACCCAGTCATTGATACTGCTAGTGCTCATAGTTTTGAATGGAAGTGGAAGAGTCAAACTGTGCAATTTAGGTGTGGTTGTTAACCAGATTTTATTCATTGGAATATTTTTTTTGAAAATCACTTCCACTTCTTATTCAACTTGCCATTGTTTTCTAGAAGTAATAATGGGACTCTCCCATAAAACATAAACCGTATCCTGGGCTGCATCAAAAGGAGTGTGACCAGCAGGTCGAGGGAGGTGATCCTGCCCCTTTACTCTGCTCTCGTGAGACCTCACTTGGAGTATTGTGTGCAGTTCTGGTGTCCTCAACATAAAAAGGACATGGAACTGTTAGAACAAGTGCAGAGGAGGGCCACAAGGATGATCAGGGGACTGGAGCACCTCCCGTATGAAGATAGGCTGAGAAAATTGTTGCTGTTCAGCCTGGAGAAGAGAAGGCTGTGTGGAGACCTCATAGCAGCCTTCCAATACCTGAAGGGGGCCTACAGGGATGCGGGGGGGGGGGGCTCTTCATTAGGGACTGTGGTGAGAGGACAAGGGGTAATGGGTTTAAACTTAAACAGGGGAGGTTTAGATTGGATGTGAGGAAGAAATTCTTTACTATAAGGGTGGTGGGGCCCTGGAATGGGTTGCCCAGGGAGGTTGTGGATGCTTCATCCCTGGCGGCGTTCAAGGTGGGGTTGGACGTAGCCTTGGATGGCATGGTTTAGTGGGAGGTGTCCCTGCCCATGGCAGGGGGGTTGGAACTCGATGATCTTGAGGTCCTTTCCAACCCTTACTATTCTATGATTCTATGATTCTATGATTCTATGATAATGGCATAAATTGGCATTAAGTTTAATCAGTGCCACAATCACTTATCTTGGCAAAAGTAGGTGAAAAAGGCAGTTAATCCTGAAGGTAGGGTTCTTCAGTTTAAGTTTTATGAAGTAGTGCAAAATTGGGATGAATAAAGAAAGAGGAAGTGAAGAAAAGCTGGTAAAGGAGGTAACAGAAAGGTAAAGGCAATTGTAGTTTGTTTTTTATGGATGAAATTAAGAGAAAATGTTGTGGAAGTAGAAAGGGTGTTTAGCATGAACTGAGCCTGTGTTTGGGCGATAGCTGAGAGATAACTATATTGTGGAACTTGACATGGATACACACATGTCTGAGCAGCTTCTGGAATCACTTCTCTTCCAGTATTCATCACAATGGAGCTGTTTGACAGGCATAAATAAATGTGACTCATAAATTTAACTGTGTTATGCTAACAAGTTGCACTAAATAAAATAAGGGAAATCTGTTAAACACAGAGTGCAGTAGTATTGCACAAGAAATGAAATACAGCTCATGTCCTCACCTGGAGGAGCACTTGTAGTTTATCTTCAGAGGTTCTTTGAGAACAGGTTGGCACATGTGGCCCATGAGGGCTTAAAGCAGGCATTTGCTAAACAGGTATAAATCACTGCAAAACTGAGTAGTATAGCTGTGTTTCTGAAGTTAATAACCAAGACGCATTTCTGTTGTATTTTCCCTTGTCTCTCTTCTATCCATGCCACTGTTTTAGTTTCTGTGTTTTCTTGAGGAGGCAGGACCTGAAGCCTTGACCAGGGCTGTGGGAAAGTTCAACTGCAAGTTTGGACTGCCTCCAGCTATACAAACTTGAGTACATTGTTTCATTTCTCTTTGCCTCTATTCTTACGCAGCCCCTGTCTTTACATATTTTCTTCTTACAAGTCATTGAACAAGATGCACAAACTGTAGCTGGAGTGGGGACCAAAACCTAGGAATCTCACAATCTTGTTGCTGGGTGATGGAAGAACTGTGATGCATATATAGGCTGATTTATGTGAGCCTGGTCCAGTGACAAGAAGAGGTTAAGACCTCTGGTTATGCTCCTACTTAGACGGTTACAACACAACTTAGGAAGCATGTCATGAACTGTTTTGAATCACAGAAATGGTCACTTAAAGAAGATGAAAATCATAGCTCAGTATGATGGTCATCCACATGTGGTGTTTTTCGTGGAAGCTCAGCCATATCTTGGAGAGCTGCTGGAGGAAGGTAAATTGGTTTGCTCCCACACACCTTACCCTGCCCATTCCTGCCAGCCAAAGAGTTTGCGTTCCAAAGGGTGTGGACCAGTTCTATCTCTTGCTTGCCTAAAACTTGGTAATTAAGGGCCTTTCCCTGTTAATGGCACTGACTTGCTCTGCTGTGCTTTTCATTGAACTTGAGGCTAAGTAAGATGTCCTCAGTATAACAGTGTGTGCTGAATTGCGTGTGGGAAACTGCTTAGGCAATTGTCCAGGGAATTTTTAGAGTTTGCTTTTCTGGTGCTTTTTTTAATTTTTTTTTTTTTGTTGTGTCTAGACCGTAGTACTTGAACACAATTTAGGTACTTGGTGTAATTGTTTCTCCTGTAGAATTCTACTGTTGGAGAGATTATTTCTTGGAATTTCCACTCCCTGACCTTTGAGGAGATGCCCTTCATTTACTGGGGCTTTACAGAGGGTCAGATGTCTTAGCCTTTAACTTTAGCTCAAATCAACATTTAAAACGTGCAGCAATTTAAAAAGTTTTGCTCCAGCTCTGCAGTCCTTTCTCATTCAAGGATTATATTAACATCTGCTTTGAAGATGCCAGTAAGTTTTGGCTCCGTCCTGTAAGTCCTGCCTCTGCGCAACTTTCAGGAAGAAAGCTAAACCTAAAATGTCACCACCGGTTTTAGTGAGAATTTGGCTTGAACAACAGCTGTGGACTTTGGCTCAGGAGAAAAAAAGTCACCCTTGAATATTTTGGAAATCACGGGAAAAAGCTTTGTTGTTGAAAACCTTTTTTTGGGGGCTTTTCTTTTAAATAACACTGAAGCATAATCATCAGAGACATTAATATTTTATTGATTTAACACTCAGAGCATATGATTTTGTTTTTTCCTTTTGTTGCAATAAGAATTCACTTAAACCCTTACTGTACTAATATTTATTATTATTGTTTTGCCTGTTTATTATTATTTTGCCTATTAATACTGTTTCTACTTGGAATACTAAGAACAGTATTTTCATCATGCCAACAAGCCCTGGTCAGTCAGAAGGTGGAGAGCAGAAATATCACTAGTCATCTTCCGACCATCTTCTTTTAGTAATTTGTATTGATAAGGGATTGAAACTAAAATAAAAATTCTTTTGTAATTTCATTATCCTGGAAGTGATTTTATAGCCTGCTGAGAATTAAACATTGAAGTACATCACAGTGTACAAAATAATTCCTGTTTTAATACATTTTTATGGCCCTCTGAGGAGCAGAAGCGCAGCTCAGCTCAGCATTAGCCTGTGTATTACTCAGCTTTCCAGGTCTTTAATTCAAAATGAAAATTAAACAATATTCTTTTTACTGGAGTAGCTCATCCAGAACTAGCTAAGAAAATCATTTTTCATTTTGAAAGGCTCTTATTCAAACCCTTTCAAGGTGGGTTTTTTAATTGTCTCAACCTAAAATTGAAAACCCAGAATCCTCTCTGATAAAAGATGTGGAGCACCTATGCACTAATTGCATTGCCTGCTTAACACCTGAAATAAAATTCACCTGTTATCCAACCCTGATGAATTTTTCAAGAGGTTCTGCTGGACTTCCAGGTATCTGCGTAAATAAAACATTAGTATTTAGGATTATTTATTATTTAACCATTAAATCCTAATGAATAGCAGAAATTGTGTGTTTGGCTAACCGAGTTTCTGACCTCTGTAGCAAATGTAAGATCAAACAGCAGTGGACTTGATGCTGAGATCACTACAGATGACAAGAAAGCAGTTAGAAAGGGACAGTTCAGCTGATATATGAGAAGCAGAGGGCTGCCTAACTTCTTTCACAGGATTTTCTCATAGAGGCTGCCATGAATCCAGCCCAGAAATAAAGGGATCACTCCGTAGTTAATCCCTGAGCTTGGCTATGACTTTCTTCTTGGCAGCTCACTCCCCACATCCCTCTAACCCCTTCACAATAGCACAGCAGAGCTCCCTGTGTACACAATGGCTTTGTCTCTGATTTCTCCAGCATTGGGACCCTTCAGACCCCTGGGACACAGTGTTGTCTTCTCTGCCCTTGCTTCATATCCTGTGGAAACAACAGGACTAAGGTTTAGGAACCGGCTTGAATATGATGCATGCTAGCAGAGGCACCTGTGAAACAGTTGCTGGCTAATAATGCTGCTCTGCATTTTTGGCTTGAGGTAACCATGAAGAAAGCCATAACTAATATCCTGTCCTGTTAGTTTATGCTGAATACAGCAGAAAATTTCACTTGTTTGCTGAACACTAGCTCCTTCATTCTATGATTTTACCCTCCTCTGTTTTTGTTTGTTTGCTGATTTTGGATATTCATTTTAATTCATTTGAAATGGATGCAGACACCATAGTTTTGAAACAAATGAAGATATTCCATGATCCATAATCTTTGAATTCTCTGCTGAATCCAGCATTTTCAGTGTCAGCCCCAGAAGCAGTATCTGCTGCCTTTGAAGTCTTTGAAGTCTCCATAGCTCAGGTTGAAGGCATTCAAAAGGGAGAAAGTGTCAGGTTGGGGAAGGCAAGGGGGTGAGGAATGATTTTTTTCTTTACCTACAGCAGCTTTTCGGACTGTGAATGGTAGAATTAGAACACTTAAAAAAATAAAGCAACCCATTGATTTTCCCTTCAAAAGAAGTTTCAGCCTAAGCCAGGGGTATTTGAAAACTTTCTTAGGTAACAGACAAAGTGTGACCTGATGAGGTTGGAACCACAAGTGCCCATTTTAGGGATGAAAATGAAAAGGAACAGATTTTCTAAAGATTATCCTATTTTCAGTGTTTTAAAATATCCTGGATAAGAATCATTGTGACTACAGATTTTGGGGGAAAACCACAGGAAGAAATGCGCTATTAAAACAGATTGCAATTTGCACATCACTGTACTGCAAATTTGTCTTACTATTCAGTTCCTCAAATTGGGGTGGGACAATGAGTGGGAGCTATCTGGTATTCAGCTGATGCCATACAGTGCAGCCAAAGGGTAGCCATGGTGCAAGAGAAAGATATGCAGGCAAACTCACATTGCCTCTGGACATGTCTTCTCTCAGATGAGGGACAGGGTACATATAACATGGAGCTTCAGCTAATAAACCCAACCAAGAGGATTATCTTCTCAGATGTGACACTGTGCTAATGTCGTCACACTGCCTCTGGACCCTGGATACATACGTTAGGAGATGTGCGTAACATACCCGGTCCCTGAACAGTTCCCAACCTGATCATGCAAAAGGCTTGATAGTTGTTAAAAAAAAAAAATGTTTGATGCAATATTCCTGAAATAAATTCTGAGAAGAGAGACCTAGTGATTTATTAAAAAACACCGGCTTGACAGCTTGATTTAGAGGAGGACTAGGAAGATTTTTAATATTGTCACTGCCTCATTCAAAGCTGGAAACCTGATATTTTTGTAAGAGTGAAATGAAAATCCAGAGAGGAGAAACACCAGATTGGGTCTGTCAAAATGTTTAATTTAGCTAAATTCAAGATATTTTTTGTGATATTTCTCATTTTGGAAGCATATTTTTCTGTTAATTTAGTTATCACCTAAGAGGCATTTTGACCTGGAAAAGGGACCTTCATGATTTTGAAAATGTCAAAAAAGAATTTAGTGAAAATTGCAAACCTTTTAAAAATGGTAATGAGAAAGGGTCATTTCTGAGGAATTATGTCAGGAAAGACCAGCTTTACTGATGCTTTCTAATAATTTCTTTGTTGCTGGAAAAATTGCAATGTGCTTTAGGCAGAATAAAGCTGAAAGAAAGCTTCCAGCTAAAATGGAGACTGCAACAAGGCTCCCAAGTCAGTAAGGTGCACACCTTAAAATTAGAGTGTAGTCTGTGTTACTCATTACCATGAGTGATTGCATTCATCAGGTAAAAGATACTATGATCCGAAGAAATTGACTGTTGGATACATTCTCAGACAGAAAAGGCTTTGGTTATTAAGGACAAAAATATGAAAGGATGACTATCTTTGCCTACCAACAATCATGACAAAAGCAATTCAGAAAATTTGCCTGACAAGTACATAGGAGTTTACTCTAATATGCTCAATCTGATTTCTTTTCAGTGTTAGTGAGATATAACAGGAGGTAGAGAAATCCGTATACATATTATCTCCAGTGCAATGTTATATTAATAGGAAAGTATGAAAGCATGACTAAAAACAATTTCTTTCTACCCTGTATTACAGTATGTGGTAATATATGCGTATCAGTGGATGTGTGTTACTCCTTTGGATGAAAATACAGCGATGAATAATAAAAATTATGCTATGTCTGTGCAATGCAACTGTTTTTCAGCAAGGTTAAGAGTGCTGAACTTCATGTTTATGAAATGGAATATCTTAGTTTTTAAAACCAGAAATATAATGAAACATAGCAAATATTCCCTAACACCCCGGTTAGGAAACCACACTCTTCTCTTTACTGATGAAGATTAATCCTATATTCTGTAGTGGCTAGTGTTTTTCTCGCATGACGGTCGAATGCTGGAAATAATGGACCTTTTATTACTTCATTTGGGAAACTTTTGCAGTTAAATACACCTTTTACTGTTACCCCGTTTGGAAGCCTGTTGTGTAAATTTATTACCTTAATCTCATGCAATCCCTCCCATCTTTAATCCCTTAAATAAGTAAGTAGTTTATTTCACCACTTAAGGTTTTTCCTCTTGCCCATATGCTTTATATATGCTATCTCTGTGCTTTCTTTTCTATCACAGCTCTTAGTAACTCGAATCTTCTGTCAACTGATTCCTTTCTAAGTATAACTCTCTCATTTAATGCGATGCTGATGATGATGCAGATCAAACCCCGTTTCTGAGGCATGGTGAGAGAACAGAGAAGGGTCGCACAGACTCATGGGTGAATTCTGCCCTTTTCAGTTTTCTGCAAAGGCACAATCAGCTTCCAGTATTTATAATTTCTACATTTGAAATTTGATTTTTTCTACCTGACTTTGAACAAAACTTGTCTATTGGCTATGAGCAGCCTTAATAGGTTTTAACTTGTTTTCCCCTATCTGCAGTATGTGTCCTACTTTCCAACTGGTTGATTAAAATTTATGCATGTTGTAAGAGGGAACTCTGTGAATTGCAAAATGGTAACATAAATATTTTCAGTGGGCACATATAATCGCAAGTAAATAGCAGATATTGGCTTCCTTGAATAGTCTTGTTAAAAAATCTCTCCAGCTAATGTGACGGAAAGCAATGTTTCAGGTACTGTTTTTGTATGATACAATATTTGCATTAGCATCTTACCAATACAACATTTTCCTTTGTTTTCTTGCAGGGTTGCTTTTTAAAATAATGAATCATCCATTATACTCTTAAACAAAAACTAGCCTTTTGGCCAAATGAAATATGTTCAGCCTTTGTTCAATCTGTCAGTTGCAAAAGGAATTAGTGTCATGTAGAAAAATAATAATTACTTTCCTTCCTGCTTACATGATATTAAAAGGAATAAAATTTGGCAGGCCTGTTGGGCAAACTGGATTTTTCTTGTTCCTAAAGTCTTTTACTTTTTACATTCTGCATACTGCTACAGTCTGAAGGAGTGGAGTTTTTTGATATCCACATTTATATTTGTCATGCCATTTAATATAGCTTTTGAACCTTATGACATGAAAGATTTTTCAGACATAGAACATGCTAGCATCGATTTGAAGGCCTGCTTGTTGAGAGCCAGTTTAAAGTTATGACCTCTTAATGCTGGGTTTGTATCTCCTTAGTGTGCAAATTTAGCTTTGCAGATGGGAGAAGCAGCCATGTCAGAGACACCGTATGTGCATCTCTTTTGATCATTGGGATCTGTGTGGCTGCTCAGGAGTTACACAACCAATGGAGTTTTTCAGGTCTGCAACACCTAAGGTGACCAGAATGAAACTATCTTTCTTCAAATATCTTTTAACATTAAAATGTACAAACAATTATTCATTATCGTATAAAATTAATGTGTGGTTCCAGTGGTGCTCCAAATGGAAGCAAGATTTTTTTAGAATAAAGCCCTTACTCCCAGGCAGTGCCCCGGAGGAGTCAACTATTGATGTCATTCTAACTTATGAAATCCACCAACATTTTCAATCTGAGTTTTGATCTAATTGTTGTAAAAACGTCCTATACACTAAAAGCTACTGATGACCTTCAAAAGTAGCTAACAAAGGCTTGTTCTCTGCTTTAGCAGATTCAGTATTTCAACTACTTTTCAAAAAGGTACATTGGATTCTTCATATGATTGTGGTTGATGAAGCGACTCTGAGGGATAGCTCTACTCTCATTTGTCCACTTGTTAATACGATATTTTTCTTCAATAGCTAGACATTTTTTAAAAAAACCCAGCCCTTATACATTTTCAGGTTCCCTAGGGGTTTCTATTGCAACTTATGACCTTTTGTCCTCTTACCTTCCAGTTTTGAGTGATTTTTCTCTTATACCTATTTTTATTGTACTGTAGGAATTGATTGTGATTATCTTAAAACTATTACAGTTCTTACCAACTGTTTGTGAAATCGCTTTTCTAAGACTTCAGCCTCAAGTTGAAAGATTTCATATTTATTTAATTGTAGAAACTTTTTTCTCCTATTGGTATTGCTGGTAATACAATTGCTTCCATGATACACATTTTGAAAGCTAGGAGTTTTTGTTCTCATTCTATTTCTGTAGCTATAATAAATGTCACCAAGTTGCAGTTCACCTTTATAGAAATATCTCTGAATTTAGATAATACTGAATCAAGGTCTTCTGAACTGAATTAAGAGAAGTTATAGTAAGGATTAAGTTGGTCCACTATTTGTAGCCTGAATTAATTCTGGAAATTTCTGGTCCTACATATTGTTTTTAACCAGGATGGCTATTGACTATGACCTCCTCTCTTCCAGATTTGCAGGGAATGGGACATATGGTTAGCAGAAGATTTTACCTTGGTTTTCCTTCTCTACAATACTCTCCTGTCTTCTCATTGCAGTTTGATGTGGTGGGATGGGGAACTGCACAACAAAATGTGGCACCTTCTTTGTGTAATGGCTTTAATCTAATACACCACATGGAGATCCATGGTAAAGTTTAAAAATAAGAAGGAAAGCAGGGATAGACTGTAGGAGTACAGTAAAGGAGGAAATATGGTTTAGATCAGATCAGAAATAGATGAAGAGTCATCATTCGCTACAGGATACATTTCAAAGTTGTACTATAAAGAAGTTAAGGACACCAAGCTCATGAGTTCATGATAGATGATGAACAGCATGGTCTCTACAGACTGGCGCTATGAAATCTGAGGCTTGGCACAGCCACAGAGGAAACAGGAGGGCTGGACGCATGTGTAGGAGCAAGTCTGGAGAAGCAGTAGATTGATTCAAGTTGTCAGAGTTCCCGTCACAGCCCCTTCTTTAACACATGCTGAGCCTGCTGCAGGTTGACTGATAGGCACAACACTCCTTTCCACATCTTATCAGACCTGGAGTTAATGCTGGGAAGAAGGGTAGCTGGCACAGTGAACGTGTAGGCTTACTGTACACAAAGTCATCCCACTGCTTAGTAATTTTCAGCTATCAGCAGCCCAGACTTGTTTTTGATGTGAGGAATTCCAGCTGCATTTTGAGAGATGACACGACTTTTCAGTAGAGGAAAGCCAGGATTCTCACGGTAGGCTGGCTAGAATTGAAAATGCCTGCCTCCCATCTGGTGTCCCCTGTCACAGATTTGATCTGCTGCCTGGAGAGAGACCAGAGTTCTCCATAGAATGAGGAAGGCCAGCAGAAGAGGCACCAGGGATTTTGTCTGGGGGAAGCTTTGCTTTCTCCGGTTTGGAAGATACATGGTCAGTCTGATGCTCCCATCAGGGCTTCCTCTTCGTTCAGCACCAGGGCATGCAGTCTTCCAGCTAGAGGTTTATGGGGAGAATCACAGTAGTCCCAGGGTCCAAACTGCCAGTGAGGGAGAGAAAATGTCAACGAAAGAGGACAAGACTTAGGAGAGAAACAGAAGCTGGCTAGTTGATGGCAACAGTTAAAAATTAAGGAGATAATACCATGTTCCAACTAGACAATGTCAGGAGCTTACTGGGGACAGGAACATGATGAGGAAAGAAATAAATATCGCAGTTATAACTTGAGAGGCAATAAATATTTTCAACACTACTTAAAGGACTGGTTTTATTTTCTGGTGTGATCAGTAGATCACTATGTTCTTTCCCGACATGCACATCCCAGCTCTGTTGCTCTAGAAACTTTTTTTCACTGTTGCTATTTACACTATAGAAAGAAGTAAACACTTCGGTTGATCTGCAATCAGATGTTCCCTTTCCACAGATCGGCATAGAGATTGTGATGAATGCAGCTCTGATGTTGATGGCAAATAAAAGGGCTTATCAAAAGGGGAATGCCAAAGTGACAGAAGGCATCCTTCCTCTTTCTTTGTAGGATGTTTCCCAGTGGTGAATAAGGTTTAAATCTGGTGTAAATCAGACCGTGCTCAATCAAAGAGTTTAAATCACTTACAGATTTTGAGCATTGAATATGGGTTTATGGTTTAATTTTCTTGTATGCAAAAAATTCTAATATCTATAGTCCCCCATGCTTCACTGTACCATCAGATAATCATAGAGGAACTTTTCTTGTTACAATTATGATTGTGGTTATTGCTATATTTATTGCTTTGTGCCTACTTATTGTGTCTAAGGACTTCAGGCATAGATGCTGTCAACTGATGGATTTCCTTGGTTACACAAGATGTGGCTGGTTTATGGGTTTCAAGCCAAGTGCTCTGTGTGCTGAAATGTTGCAGAAAGAGGTGAAATGTTATTTTGAGATGGAGTAAGAGCAGGACTTCCTGGGCACAGAGTCTGCTGGGTTTGTGCAATTAGGAATTCCTATAGAAGGAAAATGCCTGCTGTAAATGGCTTTTATTGAGTTAAGCTTGCTTGGCTTTCTGTTCCCACTTTGTAGGTAAACAAAACAAATGCAATTGCAGGGCTGATCTGTGCTACTGACTTCTAAACCAAATGAAAACAAATTGGGAAACCACAGTCCTGACCACTTCCACCAGCCCAACCATGTGCATTATTATGACAATGTTTTTTTAACTCTAAAACCTAATGTTTACCTGAGCAGTGAACATCCTGTGTGCTGAGAAGTGACAGCAATTGAGCTGAACAAAACACCTGTCCTCCCAGGTCCTCTGTCTCCGAGCACAGGCTGGCTCCCCCAGACATTTCAAGCACCTTTACGTTCCATTTTCAGAGGGTACATCCAGCTTTGAATTCAGTGTTTGAGTGAAATCAACCTTCTGCAAAACCTCTTCAAATGAGCCAGGGCTTTCCAGCCTGTCACAGAAGTGATCATTCTTTGCTGAAACTTGAATGGATTGAAAACCTTCCACCCCTTTCTCAGCCCTGCAGCACGGGGCTGCATTGTTGTCATCCCATCTTTTTCCTCAACTCTGTAGCGGCATAAGCTAACTGAGGTCTTTTTCATTTTAGACTCCTATTTGTTTCTGAAACAGATGAATGTTATTTAAAATTCCATCCCACCCACAGTGTGAAACTAATAGATCTGCTTAATTATGGGAAAACTATATGTATGGATATTGAGGGAAAAACCCTGAGAAAATGTTTCTTAAATGCTGATTGCTAATGAGATTTAATGATACCAAACAGAGTGTGCTGCACGAAGAATTTCAGCATGATAAGTATTTTAAAGTTCTCCCGAAAGAACTGAAATAAGTTACAGTGGCACTTAGGAAGACACCTTTGAGTGAGAGTAATAGGCACCAGGGGGTATTACTTCAGAAAGTGGGCCCAATTACGCATATTATATACATATTTCCTTGCAAACATATTCTGTCCTTTCTTCTTAAACAGTCAAAATTCCAAACTGGTTTCTTTGGGAGTTATAACTAAGCAGGAGTAAGCTTCTTGTTACAGTTAATGTCTGCTTTCTGCAATATATGAAAAAGACATGTAAGGTTGAAAAAAAAATGCTGGTACCTCCTGTTGCCTAAAACTCATGAGAATAAAATGTAGTGAATGACAAGAGTTAAATTTAGTGTTGAAGCATGTTAAAGGTCTGAGAAATGCTTCGAGCAGTTTTATGTGATTGAGATCTTCATAGTCCCATGAGATCCCTGGAGCCAGACATTTAACAAGGCTTCTAGAGGATATTTCCAGGCAATGGTTAATGCTCACAGAAAAAGAGGGAAGAAGACCAAACCACATGTTTCAGCAGAGCTGCTTCAAAGCTTCACAGTGGTGCAAATAAAATCCAAATATTGTTGCTAAAGGAGAGCAGACTAGACCCTGTTGGAGTAACACTTTTCCCACTGTGGGAAGCAAAGGCAGACGAGGTCCTGAAGATCTGTGATACTAGACCTCAGCCCTTTGTCTTTCAGAAAGCCGTAGCAGACCTGGGTTTGCACAGCAGTATTACAAAAGCAACGCTCAGAGGGTAGGGAAGCCTGCTGCTGCTGCTGACGTCTCATAACCTCCCCTTCCTGGAGCAATGGTACGGTCAATAAGCAGAGGGTTCATTTTGCTGCCACTTGCAAACTATTTTTTCTGCAAATGGCTATATAGTTTGGCTACAGAGAGAAGCACAAGGGGGAAGTAGAGTGATTTGTACCAAATAGCTCTCATTTCATTTTAGAGAAACACCAGGAATCAGTCATTGCTGTCCTTCTCTGGTGGCAGATTTCTATTTTGCTTTTGGCAAAGACCCACAATTCACTTAGTTCAGTGTTTGTGTATTCTCTATTACTTTGGAGACACAAAACATGAATAAATCTTTGATGTTTGCATTTCTTATTGTGACATTTATGTATATGTACAAGTATTTTAACAGTGGAAGAGCTATCAGGGCTAGTGTTATGAAAACTCCAGCAGTACGTATATTCCTGCTTTTATCCAGAAGTACTCTTTCGTTGCCTTATTACCATCCGATATCATACTTTAAGTCAGATTTTAGAGCGAGAGAAGATCTCAAAATCACCATATGTGAAGGATTAATGTAATGCAAAATCTAAATGAATAGGAAACAAAAATGATTACTACGATGCAGTGAGCATCAAAATAGTCCGAACCAAAGATCGCTGAAGGTGTAGGAAAGATTCTCAGTTACCTTGACAGACTTTGAATAGGATCATGTTTTATATTGAAAACTCTGAAGTGATTATTTCCTTTGTGTGCTTTTCTACTTCCTTTCTCATTACTGTATTTTTTGTCCAGTAGGGATTATAGCTTTCATGGATAAATTCTTGAATATCCCATTCTTAAAACATCAGTGCCATTTGAAAGAAGAAGTTAATATTAAAAAAAAAATTCCTAGAAAAATACATTTTAAAATCTCGCTGCACTCTAATCTTCCTCAAAGAAAATGAAAAGGCCAGTTTTTCGGCTGGCAGTAATAGCCTTTACCTAATACCCTCACCTCACTAAGCTGCCACAGTTTCTTATGGGAATTCAAAGTTCAGGTGTATCAGACACTAGCTTTTTATATAAGCTGTGACATTTTTAGACCACTCATTGCATCGTAGTATGTCCTTGGGGTGTGAATAAGTTTTTACTCTAGATTTTATTTCAGGATGACAAAATATGACTGAGATTTTCCATGGGATATGATCTCACTTTTTTGATGGATGAGTCCCTTTATAGAGAGGGTGTGGAATCTGAGACACTTTGGGCTTTGATCCCTGATCCTACAAAGTATTGAAATCATACTATACTTTCACACACCAGAAGACACACCAAAAAAACATCTCCCCTGTAAAATAAGGAATTTCTTGTTTCTTAAGTAAGTGGAAACTTAAAGTAATCAATATTTTGTAGGAATGGGCAAAAAATAGCAAAAAGTCTCACAAAAAACTCCTGTGAAATAATCAGATCAATAAACTGAAGTATGTAAAGCACAACACATATTACAGATATAAAAATCCACACAATCAGTCCTAGAAACAAGAATAGCATTCTTCTGGGCACTTTATAAAAAGGCATACTTTCTGTCTATTAAATAGTTAATGTTTAGTATGTTTGTATACAATAGTTTTGCAAATATAAGTACATTATCTGACCACCAACCGTCAAGGTAAAATGAAAAAAAAAACAAAACAAAACAAAACAAAATTTTGTCCGCTCCATTTTGTCACCTTACATATCCTTCAGTGCATTTTTATATGTAGGTAGCCTGTTTGTGGTTTCAGAATTGTAGATATATTAACTAAAGGTCCACCTTTATTTCCTATCCCCAGCCTTGGAACACCAGCAAGGCAGGCTTACCTACATTTCTATGTATCACTACACAGAAATAATACTTTTATCAGTTTTCTAACCTAAAAGCATGAGCTTTCAATTTTATGTAAGCTATCAAAACAATCTCCTGTATCATGTTGTTCCCTCTAATAAATTGTTACAGTATTTTGTATCTCTTATAGCTTGTAAGAGTATTTTGTAAAATAGCACATAAGCTTTTCCTCTCAATGTTTTCTTCCTAAAAGAAAAGACATATAGCTAATAGTGGCTTGCCGTTTATCCTTCCAGTTCACTAGAGAGATTTGCTGTGTCTTCCCTTTTTTCTTTTCTGGCCATGCCGATATTGAAAGCCAAAGAAGAATAGCCCTCCCCAACAGCTGAAGCATATGTGAAATATATTAAAGTTAATTCAAATCCTATATGCAAGCAAAAAAGACAGACCTTCTCTCTTACAGACTGAAACATTGGGATTCCTATCTTCTCTATTCAGCAGTGCTACCAGATCTGTTTCTTGATCCCCTTTTTATTCTGCAGTGCTTAGTCCAAGCAGGGCTCAGGTCTCAGCTTGGCTTCCTGTAACAATGATGGCAACAGCAACAGATAACAAAAAAGATCAGTGTTTCCAATATTGCTGGAGTAATTTTCCCTCGTTGCTGAAAGTAGCCAGATCTTTAGTTATAGAAGCTAGTCTTCCTCTTTCACTCAAGGTGCTGATCATTAGACTTTTCTATTAAAACACAAGTAGGAGACAGAAAATTAATAACTAAATAAAAGGTTTACTATATGAAATATCATCATAGCTGTTGTACTCAGAATGATTTTACAAATACTCTAATAATGCAAAATAAAAAATAAAGCTGAGGTGAAAATTATTCAAAGTGTTCTATGACACACAAATGAAAACAGTGCAAAATTCCTCATGCTGATTTGTGGAAAGAAACAGTCATTCTAAGAATTTAATTTATGACATTGCTAAGTAAGTAAACACCTAAATCATGTAAAATGAATTGTGTGTCATAACTGCAGTTTGTTTTCACAGAAAGGAGAATACCTAAGTGAATAGCTTACATGTAGACCCCTATGTAGTATACTAAATTTACACACATATCTCATGCAACCTAGTGAATCAAGAGGAGTACACAGTGTAACATATTGTGCATTGCATTGCACCACACCTTGAATGATATATAATGACCATCTGCCATTGATGTAGAATGGAAAAACTGAGTAACCAAACAAAATAATAAATCATTTGAAAAGAAATAAAAAGAAGTAAATGTCTGAGGTCCACTTGGTATTCCACTATTAAAATAGTAATTTTCCTTTCTCTTTCAGTGAAGACCAATTCTGAAATAATGAAACAGCCTGAAGAACAGAAATACTGCATTTTTACTGGCTCTACTAATAATAGTCATAGAGTAACAGAGTTGATATCGTTATCACAGGGTAAGAACCTCTATTCAACAAAGTCCTTCTGTATGGAGTTATTGTAAATACAGGCTTAAATTTCCCTTGACTTTTTTCGTCGGTAAAGGGCCTAGATGATTTATATTTTTAAAGTAGTATGCCACGTGCACAAATATTCATACAAAAGATTAAAATCAAGTGATCCAGAAGTACATTGTTTTTTTTTGTGAGGTTACTTGTAATGTATTCAAAGTGAGTTAGGGCAGTAGAAAAATATAAGCTTAAAGCAAACACACAAAGAAAATAAAATCAGATTATCAGTATCATTCTAAACATTAATGTACTTAAAGAAGATGTTTTACCACCTGAAAATAAGTCACTGGTTTGAACTATTTTATTCTGAAACCAGTCATTGTTGATTATATTAGAAGAACTTGAGAGTGAAGAGTAAGATTGCATTGTCTCACCCTCCATTTAAAGTTTCTGAACTGATTTTACATATAACAGGATGAAGGAGAGAAGAAATTTGACTTTGAAATTTGCTTATTTTCTGCTTAAGGAAAGAGATGGCATGTGCATAAATATCTCCCTCTCTTTACATTGTGCATTTTTTCTCTCAATAGAGTAGAATTTCCACTTCTGGGCTTGATGGCCCCTAATCAGTTTCTATCAGGTGACAGATTCATGTTCTTCAGGTGTATGAAAGTGTCTGACATAAATGCTTGTTGCTTCTGTAGTTATATTCTTTTAAAAAAGTGTCTGTCACAAGAGAACTTCAGGCATCAGAACTGCTTTTTTTCCCTTCTTCTTCACTGATATTCTGTACTACTGCATTGATGTCTCATTATACCTGTACAAGGAAGGCTATTATCCTTCATACATTTATATGCTCATCTAAATGAAAGTACCTTATCTAAGTAGTTGAATCAAGAAGCATACAACTAAAGCTCATTTCAGTCTGATCTGTATTTCTTGGTGCTTTAGCAGGTTAACAGCTTCCTGTGAAATTACTTTATTCAAGGGTTTTCACCATAATTTGGTCATAATATGGTCTGGACCAAATGGTAATAAGAACTTGGAGAAAATCTGCAGTTCATTTTCATTTTATGTCTCAGGAGGAAAATGGGTCTTTTCTAAATAATTCAGAAATTACTTTCAGAAACAATATGCACATTTTCAAGGGTAGGTCTAATAGGGAATTTATCTAACAGACAGAGTGAGTATTTAAAATACTATAGCACATGCATATTGTGACAGTGAATATCATTCTATTAATATTAAATGGTCAGTTAGTTAAGTCTTTGTATGTTTACAGCAGCAATGCCGGAAATAGCACACAAATGAAGTTCTTTTTGGAGTGCATGGATTGATTTCATGCTCTCAGAGGATCTCAGTGGCACTGTAATACTACTCTGTCTATGCCAGCATATGTTATTATCATTGTGGAAGTTTATACTGGAGATCATTTTGTCATTAATCTAGGCTTCTGGAAAACTTCAGAACAGGAAGAGCATGTCAAAGTAGAAATCAAACAAATGCATCATCTAAAATGAACAAAAGTGGAATTCAAGTGTGCATGCTGTATTTCCATTCCACATGCTGTTTTCTGCTTGTAATATTAACATTTGTACGTGATATAGGCTGAAAACATTTAATTGGTTTTTGAAGGAAATTAATCATATTTTACACAATTTTGGGATATTTTTTCCCTTTCTGAGTAGAAAATTCATATAGATAATTTAACCTGTAACAGCTTCAATGTTGCAAGTAGATTAAAAATGAGAATGTCCATTGTAATGCTTTTTCATGTATGGGAAGTGCATCCTTTTCACCATGAAGGTCCAGGAAATTTATCCAAACCTGATATATCCTTAAAAATAAGCCAGATGTTTTACCTTTTCAGAAAGCATTAAAGGAGTTTATTCTCTCTGGTTACCCACTTTATTTCCAGTCTTCTTACCTGTTTAATTGTGTTATATTAAGGAAAAGTGGATGATTTTTAACAGTCTTTTGAAAAATAATATAGCTCTTACTTCAACATGGCAAGGAAAATAAAACAGAGATCCTTACTCTCACATAGGCCTGAGCTGCTAGACCATAGAGAAATGTGAAAGAGGGTGGAAGAGGGGCAAGTATATGAGCTACTTAACCAGCAGATCTGAAGAGGCCATAAATTCTGATAGGGCTATATTTCATGGCTTTCTGAGCAACAGCTTTCTTTGTGCATGATGTAGTACACGTGCTGGCCCTAGGGAAGTCCTGTCTGCTAGGTGGAGGCTTCAGACCAAAAATTGTTCATTTGATGCTTGCACATGTTCCTGCATTGGAGGTAGTCTGATGTGTGACAGTTTCAACTACCAAGTTTTTTGAATTATGGATGGCAGTTTATGGTCTTCTTTTAATTATGTGACTCTATCTAGCAAGTGAGTACAGAGATAGCAAGAAGAGAATAACAGTGTTGAGTGTTATTGCACCATTATAGAAACTGGAGAGGGATCTGACCTGGGAGTTTAGCTTTTCTTACTCTCTGAAGTATGTATTTTGTTAGAGATACCTGAACTTGCTCTGAGCAAACTAGTATGGCTCTCTAGCATAGCTCAGGCATTAGCTCAGGTCTGGGAAGCAGTGAAACCATGTTATCTCAGCATGCTACCCTGGGGAGAGCATGTCTGGCTTTGTTGCTTCCAGTTTTGGAACATGCTTGGTTGCTGTGAGCTTGGGAATCTCTGTGCCACAGATGTTTACACACCCTGAAGAGCAAATCCAGCCTATTATACTGCATACATCAAATCTGACACACAGTTGCTGCCCTTATGGCCATCCTAGTCAAAACTGTAAGAAATTGAAATTTACTTACTTATTTCATATTGTCAGTCTTTCTTACTTGCCAGACTTGCTGGTCTCCTCTTTAACCTGTAGCGTAATTCTCATGTCTGTGCTGCAGAACTGCATTCAACATTTTGAACTCTTTCTCCACTCAGGATATCTGCCTTTGACTTTTTGGCTAGGTGCTTGTTCACGTTGCTGCGCAGGCAAGAACTTTCAAGTCATAAATTTTAGTTTTCTGCTTTTACAGCTATCATTATCAATCTTGCAGGATGAAAGTGTTCACTCATCTGGTACAGCCAAAGTTCTTTCCATTCTTGTTTCTTTTGTTTGCCTCCCTACCTCTCTGTCCAGGCTTGCCTCCTTCACACTGTTCCTTTTCTTCCCACTTTCATCTGTCTTCTTTTTACTGGTCTGTTCCTAATTTTATTTTATTTTCTAAAGATCTAGAGTTTAAAAAACTCACCTCTGACTCATTCCCCTCAAAATGTATTCAAAGAAATATCTTCATTCTTCATATTTTTTTCAAGACCCCTACAAGTGGGTTTTGTTTCTGAGGTTTTAGATAGATATTTCACTCCCATGACAGATATTTCAGGGTTCATATCGCTGCATCAGAAATATAGCCAGTCCAGACTCATAAATCAGTATTACTAAGGTGTATCTGAAGAACTGAAACACTTTTATTGCAAACATCAGTGATAATATGGGCCTCAGAATTGCCCTGGAATATGGATGAGTACAAACCATTTAGGAACAAATATTCTGGCTGATAACTGACAGCCAGCCAAAAGCAGCCCCTGATAAAGATAAATAACCTGTACTCAGGGAAATTTTTTGCATCATTAAACATGGTGAGCATATTAGCTAGCAGGGGGTGGAGCTGAGTCCCTAAAGAGATAAATCTAAATTATACGCGCTGCAGTGATCATAACAGTAATGCACCATCTTGGCTAACTAGCTGACATCAACGGGGAAGGGAATTTCAGATTTAAATGAACCAAGCTAAAGAGCACTGCTGTACGCATACAGATTAATTGGAGAACATTCGTGAACTTTTTTGCTTTTTCTGTGGTCTGTTTTCATTGGTGCCAAAGCACAAGGAGTTTAGACTTCTCTTGTCAGTCTCTGCATTATTTTTTATTTTCACTTTCTTATGTGGTTTGATTAATTACTCCTTTGTTTTCCTTCCATTAATCACCTTATACCACAGTTTTATCAACTCTTGCCAAAATCTTTTAGATGGATAGAAGTTTAGTGGCTCTTTTCCGTAAACAGGAAAGAACACTTTCAGTGATTATACACTTAATATTTCAGAGATGGAGAACTCTGAAATCAAAACAAAGCAAACATTTAGCTACACAGACACATCTGAACAGTCAAATTAAACTCTGTTAGAAGAAGATAAATTGGATGAAATATTTTCCTTAGAATGAATGAAGTATATTTTTAAAAGCATGTCAAGTATATTTTCTTAGGATGAGGAATGTCTTAGTAAAAGATAATTGCCTGCTTTAAAATATTTGACATTTTTGTTTTCCAATAAAAGTTTGGGTTCAAACTGCTAAAAGTTTCATGGAGTAAAAAGATGAATACTAATTGGCTGAAACTCACTTGGTGTAACTTGCAGCTCAGTATTATTAATTGAGTCCATTTATTTCCTGTTGACATGACTAGTAAGAAAATAACTGGATGTCAAAATAATTATGCATTTTCATGAATAAATCCTTCGCTGGTATGTTATTGTCCTGCTAGTAAATTAGTCTGTTCAAGAGGCTCATAGATAAATCAGCAGTTTTCCCTTTTGTATATAAAGATCCATTGGCAAATATCTAAACATATTTGATAATGTGGCCTGAAAGAAGCATCAGAGTACAGAAATATAGCCTGTAAAGGGGAATGCTTTTCACCCATTCCTCTCCAGGTGTCTACTTCAGGACAGTGATTGCAGCTAAACAACTCCCATGTGTGCTCCTGGTCATCAGACCTGCAGTACCTAACCATTTGTCACATTGCTGTGGCTGTTCCTCCCCATGGGGAAGCAACAGTGGAAGTCAGGAATGGCTTACTTTGACGGTGGTGAGGAATTTTTCAGCTGGCTCCTTGCGAAGCTTGTATTCCAACTAAGAGGGCTGCATCTGACTGTGGCTTGGATACATGCTTTAATCGGACTGCTGCAGAACAAGGAACTTCAAAAGCTTTACCAATGGCTAAAAGGGGCTTGTCCCTTAGAGGAGCAAATAAAAAATGGCAACTAGCATTTTATGATGCTGTTCTTGTTCCCTGTGGATATACAACTTCTCAGAGTGGCTGCCTTGTAGTTCTTGGTACTTAGCAAAGTAAGAACTGTATCAAGAAAGATGATCGAGTACACTTGCGAAACAAGTCCCCATAAGGTAAAACCCAGAAAAATTACTACTTGGCTCTGGTCTGAAGCTGCTTATCTGATTTCCAGTACTGGGCATTCAGTAAATTGGATGAAGGGCAGGAAAACTATTGACTGCACAAAAGCCTCCAGCCTTCAGTCCTGATTCTGCAGAGCACCTCGGCATGTACCATGGCCCTTCTGGTTCTACTTAAGGCTGAACGTATGTGTTTCAGTATCTTGGGGCTATACTGAGGAGGTAGGCAGCAGAAACATTCTGAAGAGCTTACCGGAGTACTTGTATGCAGGAGAGTAGCAAGCAAACAATAAAGAATAACTCCTACCTTGACTCTATTCAGATGTAAATAAAACATAACGGATGATGGTACTATTCCAGGTCTTCCTGTCAGTGTTGCTGGGTATGACACCAAGCTTCTGGGTGCAAAATGTAGTTTTCACGGAGAAGTTGCAAAATAGAGATTTCAGGTCCAATTTTTCTATCAGGATGCATTTTGACTGCGTTCAGTAAATCAACTGGTTTTGATGCTGAATGGAAAAAACCCAAAGTGAAAGACCTTCAGGCAGTCTTGACAGAAAATTAAAAAAAAAAAAAAAAAACCAAACCCAAAAGCAGGAAAGAAGGAAGGCAAAAATAATGTTCTCATAGAGTTCTTAGTTCTGTCACAATTTGGCTGAAAATTAGTGATCACTTCTCTATCTCTTATATTGTTATGGATGATCCAGTCTCATCGCTAAAAACAGTGACTATTGCCACCACTCTTGAGAAAGCTCTGGATTTAAAACAAGAAATGTTTGCAGGTTCTCTAAGCACTCTTTGCTGTATTGCAGGCATTAATCTACTGTAAGAAGTGACAACATTTTAATTTGATATTTCTGTCTCCAAAAAGGGTGCTGCAATTGGACTTCATTAAGGCTTCTGAGCTGTAAAAACATTTTCCTAGATCTGTCCTTCCCATTATCCTTTGCTTTTAGAGGAGCTGATTCAGTGAGGTGCATCAGCTGGGGTGTAACTAGTTTAAATGTTTGAATGGGCCTTGATTTCGGTTCTTTTACTCGTGTGCTTAAAGCTACAGACTTGCTTGTATAGTATATTAAATTGAAGGCTTGTTGTCTTCCAGCTACATTCATTTGCTCTTTTTTGGTCTTTATCTTTGCTTCTTTTCTATATTTTTTTCTGTCTTCACGTTCTTGTTTTGCTCATGCTTTCTGTTTGAAGTTGTCTCTTCCTCATTTCTTCTCTTTCATTTTAACTTCATATAGAGATTCCTAATGGAGTAAAACAACTGAGTAAGATAAAATAGTAAAGTAAAATCAACTTTAAACTTGAAAGCTGAGCAATTTCTCTCAGCTCCTGATTGAATACTGAGTTTCATGAGACTCAGAAATTTTTTCACTGTACAGAGGAAGTCAAAACCCCTTGATGCGAATAGGAATTTTTCTATTGACTTCAGTAGGCTCCTGTGTAGGGAGTACTCTGATATTCCTTACATTTTGGGAAAAGTCTAGAAATTTTACTGCCTGGGGGAAAAACAAAAAATCGAACAAAAAAAAGGGCAGTGCAAAATATTGTATTCCTTGTATTTTCTTTGCCCCTAATTTTGCAATGGCCATGATCATGTAAGATCCAGGGAGGAAAGATTAGTCCTGCCATCCATTTACTGAAGGCAAAAAATGCTTTGATATGTTTCTCTCAAGCTGCAAGTTATAAAGCTTTGTGAACATAGAGCAGAAAAAAACCCAATACCCTTGTGATAAAATTCTGAGTAAGCAGTTCCATGCGGACTGTCATTTTCTTTCCTAATCGCAAATGCCTTCTAACACCTTTCCATCACTTTACTCACCATTTTTAATAACCAACAGTAAATGTGAGTAAATCACATTGACCTTTAAGGTCCATATATAGATCAAAATAAACACACACAGATTAAACACGTTGTTGCTTTTACTGCAATGATATGCAAACAATTATATACCAGGTCAGTCTAGGGCACCATTGATATTGCCTGCCAACCAATTTATTTGTGAAAACTTTGACCCCCTTTAATGTGGCTCTTCAAAGAGGTAGGCTTAAGCGTCTCTTAGGCATGACTGATGGAAAATTGGCATGTTTTTTTCTTTCCTAACCAGTAAAAGATTTTGAATATATTTTATTATTTATTCTAACTTAAATGAAAGATAAAGGTAAAATGATGTCAATTTACCATCTCTTTCTGAGATATTTAAAAACCATGCAGATTTAGGTTCTGAGGAAATATTGAAATACACTAAAAAGTGTAATAGACCTTTTTAGTTTTCATCCACTTTTCCATTGGCCATAGAAGAACATGTCTATCTGTTCTTCCAGGCTATGCTTTAGTATATTGTCTTTCTTAAAAATGTTGTCTCTTTAGCTAAAAGAGTGTTTGGACATGAGCTAAAGTTTTTTGGTTGGTTTTGGGGTTCTTTTTTTTGTTTTGTTTTTTAAGATGTAAATATGGGTTTATTGTTGTCATAATTGTAACAGAATCACAGAATGGTTCGGGTTGGAAGGGACCTTTAAGATCAGAATCTTATGTTTAAATCATCAATACATGATTCAGAGAGGAAAGAACAACTTTAGCGCTCAATACAAACCAGACAGCATAAATCGTGGCAAAACATGAATCTACCAGGGTTTAAAACCTATTATATCTTTAATGCACTCTGTCCTCAGTAGATTTATAATACACACAATACTGGATTAAAAAAATGCACTCATTACAATTAAAAAAAATGAAATTAAGTCTTTTAATGTCGTGTTTCTAATAATTTCTAAATTTAATTAGTGAGTAGCACACTTGATATCAACATATTTTTTAATACGATTGCATTTTCAAAGAATGATAAAAATTGAGACCAGCACACTCTTCACCTTCTTGCAGAAGGTATAAAGTACAAAGTTATAGGTATTGTTTAATTTTTCAAGTTATCATGAACCCATATCTTTTCTTTGTATGCAACCATTTTCAGTTCTAGATCTTGACCTTTGTGCATTGTTCATATAAAAACAGAAACACGAGCAAAACCATGTTTACATTTGTCTGCTCTCCTCTAATAGCTCATTATGTAATTGACTGACATTTTACAACACCCCGAGCAAGACTTTTTCTGAGACAAGCATGGATTGTCCTATTAGTTTTTTTTTGGTTTTTTTTTTTGATTCATGTTTTCCCTTAGAAGCCAATTTATCATTGTAGTTCATGATGTAATTGTGGTAGGTGGGTGCTGATCCCTTTTAAATGCTGGTAATAAGAGACAGACCTCTGAATGGTCCACGGAAGCAGGCTGGAGTGTATGACATGATAAAGGGGAAGCAAAAAGTGCTTGCAGTCAGGAAAAGGAAGCCATGATCTTGCATTGCCAGCCACAGATTAGTAACTGGCAGCTACTAGTAACTTCAGCAGGCTCTGAAGGTTTCACAGAAGCTTGATGACACAACATTAAAGAGACTGCATTTTTTCTGGCTAGGAGAGGAGTTCATTAGTCTAAGCAGCTCTTTGTAGCCTGCCTGAATGGCACTAGCACCCTAGTTTTGTACCTTTTAAGCTGAAATGGCTGTTTGTCATTAGGGTGCTGCTCTCTAGACGTTTAAAACATTGATGCATAGACTAAGGAAATAAGAAAGGCAGTGGGTTGCCCTGAAGAAATTTTTGACCATGGAGCTTATAGCAATTCCTTCTGTCTGCACCAGTTTGTGGCTGGTGCCAGTGTCAGCTGGAGCTGTTTAGCTGGCATACTGTGAGCAGGGGCAAGCCCAAGGGCTTGAACATTTTTTCTTGATATGTTCATAAGTAGGCATTGATATGTGTGTGTGTACATGTGTGCATACACATGCTCATTAAGTCCTGTGGTTTGCTCCAGATATATCACAGTGCACTTAAGGCAAGGCAGTCATGCGCCTGGCCGGTGAAGAGTGGGGTAGCTCAGCAGCTGTGGGATGGACTTTCTAGGGTCTCTGCAGAGAACGCAAAGCTTTGACAAGATGACAGATGTCACATAATGTTTGATTTAGGTCATACAGCATTTTCTAATTATTGCCTTAGGCATCGAAAGCTAACGGTACGGTAGTGGATGGAGATCTTTTATGCAGCGGAGGCGGGTTTCATCTCACTTTACTGGTCTTAGAAGCTTAGCATCTAGTCAAAATTTATTTCACCAACTCTGTTTGGAAGTCCACGTTCAGGAAGAAGCAACTATAGAAAACTGTTCATGCTGGTTGTACTCTGGTGTAAGACGCATCATTTTTTGGTGTCCTCCTTCTTTCCGTGGACTATAGAGGCAGTGAAAAAGGCTACCTTTCAGAAAGATATCTGTCTGAAAGATAGCTAGAAGTATGTCATATGTAGCCTACCTCAAGGACTGAGTTATTACATGACTCTTTGATATTAGCAGATTTGTTTCTGTGAGGTAAATGCTACTTGTAGCAATGAGCATTTACATTGGCTTTATCACGTATCTATCATAGGATATAGATCACAGATGTGTTTCCCAGGTATCGTTCATAGGTCATACCATAAGTATTTCTCACAGCCCTAGGCTTCTGTCTACATGTCAGATTAAATTGGGGTGAAGAGGCAATTAGTGTCATGAGATTGAGTTCAGAATTTTATGCCATAGTGAGCTCAAGTGTGGATGCAATGGTGGAAAACAGGCTAAGTGTTTTGAGTGGTATTATTATGTAATTATACTTCCCTAATTATATTTTAATTAGGATGAGTAGCCAAGGGTTCAGTATTCCCAGTAAGAAAAGGCTTCTGTCCGAAGGAGTTGACAGGTCTTTGGAAGGTATTGCACAGGAAAAATAGTAATTTCAGTCTGCTCTAGTTTTTATTACTCTTTCCTGTCATTTTCTGCATTGATAAAGAATTACTTGATTTTAAGTGTACCTTAAATTCTGTAAGTATGGATTGCATTTTCACCTCATTCCTATTTTCACAAAATTATTTTGCTGTGGGAATGTGTTCATAGACTGACATTTCACAGAATCTTTACAATGATTTGCACAAAAATGAAATATGGACTGTGCTAACACTGCATATATTCCAAAGAAGATTGTAGCAAAGTCTATGACTTTGACCTATTCAATGTTTTCAATTTGGTGTGCTAGCTGTTTCCAATCTCCTCCATTTCTAATTTTGGTACTTTGTGAGGAGGACGTAAAATAGTCAGTCCATCAATACATGTAATAATGAGGAGGTGAAAAATGTAGATGTTAGTGAAAGGGAAAATAGCTTTCTTGGAAGCCTGGCCACCTCCAAGTGTGCTTGTACTCTGAAAAGTGATATTGTGAAGGCTTATGATTACTGTATTTCTACTTCTTTCTAAGCATATTTATTCAGTTTATTTTTTAAGAAGCTGTCTTTTATTCTAACTGAGCTCATGTTAGACTGTTATTTTAAATACTAACATTATTAAGAATAGAAGTTCTGCATCCTGAAGCTATGACTCTACCTACTGCAACTGAGACTAGTAGCCTTTTTTGTGATAGTTGAATGTTTTGCTAGCCACTACTTAATATAAACTCATGCAATGATTTCCTTGTGACTGCTTACATGCTTAAGATTTTCGGATGCTGGGGAAGGACTCCATTAAGAACCGTAGTGGTAGGACAAGGGGTAACGGGTTCAAACTTAAACAGGGGAAGTTTAGATTGGATATGAGGAAGAAATTCTTTACTGTGAGGCTGGTGAGGCACTGGAATGGGTTGTACAGGGAAGTTGTGCATGCTCCATCCCTGACTGTGTTAAAGGCCAGGTTGGACAGAGCCTTGGGTGGCATGGTTTAGTGTGAGGTGCCCCTGCTCGTGGCAAGGGGTTTGGAACTAGATGATCTTAAGGTCCTTTCCAATCCTAACTATTCTGTGATTCTGTCATTCTATGTGTGTATACTGAATATTTCAGAATTATCCCTTGGTTAACAATATTTTAATCATATGCAAGTCAGGATGAATTTATTTCTTTCTGTATATGCCTCAGATTGCAGTTTCATGGGAATAAAATATAATAACTCATTCAGATAAGCAGAAATGATGACTCAAAAGACACAAAGTTTACACATCTGTTGGATAAAACACTTCCATGTTTATACAATAATGTTCCTTAGAGGAAATGTGCTTTAATCATTCATGTTTTTTATTTCTCTGCCTGATGTTCCCAGAAGCAAGTTCTTCTGGGCATCACATGAAAGCACTGAGAGATCCTTGTCAGTGATGCTGCAGCATCATTCCCATCTATACTTGGCCTTCTTTTGCTCAGATAGTGAACAAATCAAACTGTGATGTCTAAATTCTCACGAGAAAAAGTGTAGTGAGAGCCAAATGTGAGTCCAATAAAAAACTAAATAAAAGCTACAAATGTAAACATAATCTGGTTACCACCCTACAACTGTGACTTCACAGACTTTCCTGGATACTCTGTTTTGGATTGTTCTGTCATCATGCATATGTACTTAATCCAGGATCCTGCTATTATAATAAAAAAACACCCAACAAAACAAAAAATGTTGCATGGGATTCTGTTAAAGAGGTGTTGATAAAGCATTCTAACAAAACACAGTACAAAGTGTGATTCAATTATATTGAATTGATTGCATAAATCTAAACACTAAAAGCTTCAGAATGAATTAAAAAAAAATCCATTTTACAGAGGGACGGAAGAAACATTATTCTCCAGAAAACTGTGTTGAAGGATCTTTAACATACTTAATATCAAGGGATTTTGATGATAAAAGCCCTTTGAACATTTACTCACTCTAGTTTGTTTCATCTTGTTCAGCTGCTCTCTCAATGTTAAGCATTAAACATATATTTTGAAAGGATTAGTGCCAGAACATGTTTGTGGTGAAATAAAGGCCATAACCTTTTCAGTACCTCTTCATAAGATGTTTGCCTTTAATTATTTCCATCTTCAGTTTCTGACATTTTGGTTTTTGGTTTAGAAGGAGTAATTTCTGTAAATGCATTCTAATATTTACCCCTATATCACTGCCCTGTCATTGAAACAGATGATGGCATCTTGACAGAATTTTGGCACTTCTGTTTCTGATAATCTTACTTTATAGCAGAACCTCAATGTATTAATTAAGGCAAGGAAGTTTAAGGTGAATACTCCTCACTTGGAGTACTGTGTGCAGTTCTGGTGTCCTCAACATAAAAAGGACATGGAACTGTTGGAATAAGTCCAGAGGAGGGCCACGAGGATGATCAGGGCACTGGAGCACCTCCTGTATGAAGATAGGCTGAGAAAGTTGGGGCTGTTCAGCGTGGAGAAGAGAAGGCTGCGTGGAGACCCCACAACAGCCTGCCAGTATCTGAAGAGGGCTATAGCGATGCTGGGGAGGGACTCTTCATTAAGGACCGTAATGATAGGACAAAGGGTTATGGTTTCAAACTTAAACAGAGGAAGTTTAGATTGGATATGAGGAAGAAATTCTTTACTGTAAGGGTGGTGAGGCACCGGAATGGGTTGCTCAGGGAAGTTGTGAATGCTTCATCGCTGGCAGTGCTCAAGGCGGGATTGGACAGAGCCTTGGATGGCATGGTTTAGTGTGAGGTGTCCCTGCCCATGGCAGTGGGATTGGAACTAGACGATCTTAAGGTCCTTTCCAACCCAAACTATTCTATGATTCTATGATCCTATGAATATAGGAAAGATACTTTCATATTTACTACTACTCATTTAAATGCAGAAGAATGTAATGAAAGTTCTCATGTAAAAATTTGCACGCCAGACAAACACAATATTTTCTTGTATAATTGCTTGGGTTTTATACTTTTTTATTCCACATCTGCAAATTGTTTTGTTTTCATGGCTACTGTTTGTGCATCTTCACATAGGGTATTCAGAGGTAGTTTATTTCACTTTGTTTGGCACATACATTCACTTCTGTGATTCTGTTAAAATGTATATAAGAAGCCTTCTTTCTGCATGTACAGATTTTTCTTCTTCAGACTTCAAGGTTGTCTTGACTATCTGCTTAATTTCCTAAGAGTCCTTCTAGCCAAATATTATTGACACTTTATTATTACTCAAAACTTCTCCTAGCACAGTTTTGTTGGATTTAATTATATCACAACAGCTTTACCTTTTTTGGCTGAACTGTTTGTCCTTTCAGATGCAAACCAAGCCAGATGTGATACTCGCATCAGGCAAGAGTTGAGTGCAGAAATCTGGGGTCTTGGTTAGATGCAGTGCCTTTTGTATAATGGTTTCTAATGTGGGTCAAGAAGCAGGAGATGCAGAAGGACAGCTGCTTCAGTAGGAGGAGGAGTGAAGTAAACAAACTGTTGTGCTTACTGATCGCTCCTTTAAAAAAAATAAAAGTGAAGTCTGGCTTTTTTCTTAGTAAAACCAGTTTTCTCTTTCATCTCACAAAGAAAGGGACAGAGGAGAAAGAAAACTCACTCATTGGAAAATCATCCTCTAAGCATCTCTCAGAAATTACCAGCTGTTAAATTTTGATGTCAAAATACCAGTCTAGTGTGGTGACTCCAGTGGCTTGGGACATTAATTATGAGACAGAGTTGTGTAAAATGCTCTAGATGTCTTACACGTTTTGATATTGCATTCTGTTATTCCATCACTTGTTATTTTATGGTTTTCTGTGTGTTGAATGCTGTCTAATTACCAGATAGGCCTCATGTCCATAAAAATAATCTGGCTTTAAATTAAAAAAAAGTATAAAATTCTAGTCCCGCCCATGACAGCTGATGCTTTCTCCAAATTCCTTCTCTAGCTTGTGTTCCTTATGGAAAGTTTTATGGAGTCTGTTACAAGGGATAATTCTAAATCTTCACTGAGTAAGAGGACTTGTTAAATGTGGGTGTGGAAAAGGACAGGCTGTGGGGAAACTGCAGAGTTGAAATCCCAGGACTCATTGCAATCTAAGATATTTCTGGGGAAAATCCATGGATTCTAATCTTGATATTACATTTTTTTTTTTTCTTTTTTTGATGAGAACATAGTTCCCCTAGGGACTATCAAGGCATGAGGGGAAACACTACTTCCAGGAACCTCAGTTCTGAGTGGCTTCTGCCCAGTTCATGCCAACTTATGCCTGGGCTTGTTCTGTGTCTGGTTGCAAAGTTGTCTTCTTTGCAGCTAGCTTCTACTCAGGGGTATTTCCAACAGAGATGTTAACAGTCATACTAAACCATGAAGTAGTACTGTTATATTTAGCACTGAGAAATCATGAAGACGATACTGGAGTAGTATCCGTTTGTGACCTAAAACAAGATATACATGTGTGCAATTTTAACAAAAAGCAGCCTACACAGAGTTTAATGAGAAGATATGTTCCTGAGGCAATAAGTTTATAAAAAGATGATCTAGGAGTCTGAGAAATGAATGACTGACTGAGACCGCTGTTAAGTGACAGTCTTAAGGAACAGGAGCTGCGTAATTTGATTTTTGGATGGAAAATTTCTAAGATGGCAAGATAAAAGAACTAAACTAGATGAGGACTAGAATATAATGGAAAGGAGAGAAATGTAAGACACTGACACAAGTTTTGAGAAATACACTGATGAATGAAGAATGTGAAGACTGAGATCTTGACTGTTAAGCATCTCTTTTTAGAAAGAACAATATATGGGCAAAAAAAAAGTTGCTTGAAATCTTTACTTCAACTTCAGCTAATATTCACAAATAGTCCATTCCTTCTCCTTTAAGGTCACGTAAATTAGCTACAACAGAACTGTTTGCAGTAGAGCAAATTGTTGAAGATCATTGGAAAAATCTTTGCATTATTTACTGTCCATATGGAAAATGAAAATCAAACCTGAACTTTCTGATCATGAAAGTTTTCTTAAGAGCTCACAAGTAAATACTTGATCTTTATTAAATAATAAATATCATTATTAAACAAATATTGCAAATAAACACATCACACAGAGATGGGTCAGTGTACTAATGACAAATGGGTTTTAGCCTGTACATACAGGATTGCTTTTAAAAAAACCAAACATTTTTGATGAGAAGCTTTTCTTTGATTTTCTGGATTAGGCCAAATGAGATGCATGTTCTTCGTCCAGTGCAGTCATATATTTAGTTACCAGAGGAGGTGATAGTTGAATCTAAGCTATTTATATGTTTTATCAGTGCAACTGTTACTCTGTTAAGTTCATGTAATGCCATCAGACACAAGAAACTTGTGAAATATATAGCTTTCCCCAGAAATTGCAACACAGTGGGAATTTTTATTGGTGATTGTTGGACACACATATCCAAAGGGACTTTTGACCCACTTCAGAACTATATACAGAAAACTCCACTAAAAGCCAACACATAAGACTGCATCAGTAAAAGATATTTTACCAGATATTGCTGAAAAAAATAACTTAAACAATACAACTTTTTTTAATGTAAAACTGTATGTTATTATTTTTTTTTTTTTTTGTTACAACTGGTATGTCTTTGTTGTAAAGTTCCAGGAATTATAACATTGGAATGGTTAAATACATAAAAATCAGGAACATTAATTATAGTAATAGAAAAGAGGCAAACTTCCTTTTCAGTACAAGAATAATGCATTGCTCTCATGACAATCTTTCATTATGATTTTGATTATCATAAGACTGACTTCACTCTAAGCTGGCAGTAACTCCAATACTTGCAATTCATGCTGAAATAAATATTGCATTCATCCTTTCTGAACTGAACCTAACCCAAAGTCAACAACAGTTATGCTTCCGTATTTACCGAGTTGAGGGTCAGTTGATATTGCCAATATACCCTTTATTTTTAAAGGTCTTAACTTGGATTTTGCTTTTTGTTGCATTTATTTTAGGCTTTCTATACTTAAAATATTAACTGCATGAAAACCACATGCGTATGCAAAATAAAATACACATGCCAAAGGAAAATTGTGATCCAACTTCAAAATACATGGTTTTTCAGTGCCTGGAAAGAAAAAAAAAATGCAACTTCCTACAAGGAATAGACCAAAATAGACTTGATCTGAAGACAGCAGACTGTGGTCCCAGAGCTGATTTCTGGGAACCAGGTATTTTTGACAGAACTTCAGAAAGGTAAGAGTGATTGGAGTTTCAAAATTAAAATGAATGCCTGCTCTTGTATGCATGCCCACATACACAAACTCAGATAAACAGATGATATCAGTCTGAGTTACAAGTATGCCAAAGCCAGAGCATTCAAAGTTAGGTATTTTCATTCGCAGCACTGACAGCACTGGAGTTATCTAAATAATAACCTCCACTCATATACCATAATCTTCACTCATTCCCCACATACCAGCTCATTCCTTAACTCATGCCTGTGTGTATCAGCACAACAATATTGCAGTTGAAGCTGGTGCACAACTAGCAATCCAAATATTATAAGGCAATATCTTATTGCTAAGATTTGAAGTATAGTGCACTAGTTGCCATTTGAATGTAAGAATTGCCTTGCCATGCTGGCTGCAGAGCCAACACAGAATTGCTGAATATAAGGAATGCCCAAAGAGACTTAAACAAATCAAAACCCTCCTGATTCATCCTGGTAAGGTATGCCTAAATTAGAATTGGATGCACGTCTATACCATGGCCATCAACTTGGACCAATCTTTTCTAAGGTAATAATGCAACCTTTACTTTGAATTCATTTAAACCAGCTGATATGGTTAGAGAGAAGATTTCCATACCATTTTAAAGGACAGATGGTATGTGCAATCAATCTGAGTTGTAAAAACATTACCTATGAGTTAACAATTACGAAAGAGGGGTATACATCATTATATCAATGTTACAGCCTTCTGAATTCATACCCATACTGTCTTAGCACAAGCTTTTAAAATCATTTTGGGAATATGGTAATATGATTTTTTATAGGATAATCTGACCCATAACATTTTTTTAAAAAACTTTCCTTGGTATTTTTTTTTGTCTGAAAAAACACACCACTTTTGTGTGTTGTCATTAATGTAATCTACTCATAGTATTAAAGCAGGACTTGCCACATTTCCTTATTTTGCAAGCACTGCGTTAGTTTAATAACAGCAATGTTATTAAATAACAATAATAATTGTTGTAATAATAATCAGCAATGCTGTCCTCACCAGCACTGTTTAAAAGGAATGTCACCCATCAAGGATTTTTAAACATAAAGATGCTCAGTCCCCCTTGTTTGGTAAAAGCCTTGGCTTGATATAAGCTGTGACAGTCATTTCCCCTTTACTTGGTCCTACCCAGAAGAGGAACCCAGAGGTATATCTGTGTGGAGGCAGGGGGCAAGCAGGCCACCTGCCCATAGAGCAGGTTGGTACAGGCTTGAAGTGCTAGGCTTAGAGTGGTGTAGAGGGCTATATGAGTGAGCTACCTTTTACGTGAATTCCCCAGCGGACTGTGAGCTGGCTAGACTACAAGTCTTTTTGACTTGCTATGGCAAGTCTGACCTGTCACTTAGATTTTACTGCTTGCTGAAAGGAGCAAAATGGTGGGAACTTTGCCTGGCATGGGAATTTGGAAGGTCCTGTCAGTGCTCACTCCAATGGAACTGCAGAGGTTGAGCAGCCAGATCCAGGAGCAGTGTTCACAGGGCTCATTGCTCCCGTGACTTCAGAGCAGTGGTGACAACTCTTCTGGGCTGAAGTGTCACATGGGAGAACTTGGAGAAACAAACAAATTGCAGGGCTGGGGCCTGTTTGCTGCAATTCTAGCTGATCAAGTCCTCAGCCTGAGTGAGCAGGTGTTAGCTAATCTCAGCATTTGCGGCAGCAGCGTGAATTTCCCATTGACAGTGCTGGGCTGGAGATCTGTAACAATGATTAAGTGTACCTACTGAATCATTGTCATTTTGATTGTTGTGCTGTTGGCAGTTGTGTATGCAGGGATACACCACGGGTTATTTTCAGCTCTAAAGCCTGAATTATTATCTCGGTCAGAACAATACGAATATTTTCTAATCCCTTAATTTGGTGCTGGAAGGAAACTGGGGTTCATGTTGCCCCCTGTGGTTCTTTTTTTCTCTGTATTAGATGAAGGAAATGAAGCAAAGCCAATTCCAGTGAAGCTCCTAGCTTTTGAATGAAAAGTACTGTAGGTCCAGCAATCCAAGTAGGAATGTATCAGCTGAAAAAAACAAAAAACAAACCCTCTCCCATAAAATAAAAGAACAGTGCTCAGAAAGGTACAGACAGGAAATTACTTGTGAGAAATGTATAGCGCTAAGTGATTTCTGTTTTAAATGTATGATGCCAATTTAGTGTTTAAAGCTGCTCAATGGCTGGAATACAAACTTCTTGTGAAATATATTAGGTGTTTAGAGTCACTTAATGGTTAGTAAAAAACCCTCCTAATGAAACAATGTATTAATTGCTCAGGGCCACTCAAAGCAAACACACATAAAATATTTAGATGTCTGGAGATGCTCAGCAGCTTGATAACCAATTTTTAATAAAGTCTATTCAGTGTTTAGGGTTGATCGGCAGCTAAGAAAATAACCCATGCTCAGCAGTAGAAATGCAGGGCTAATAAAATACAGAGCTGTTCAGTGGCTGCAGCAAAGCTTTTAAAGCTACACTAAAATTAGGGAGACTAAATTAAGCAATAACAGTGGAGGCAATGGTAGTTCCATAGGATTAATGGCTGGCTGGGATGAGTTGATTGCCTGTGGCTACATTTCAGGTCATTAACCCCAGCTGGTCATTAGTCCAAAGGAAATGCCCATGACTGAGGTCATTATTACTGTTGTAAGCAGTTAAAAAAAAACCAAACAAAACCAAATAGCCAAAAAAATCCAAAAGTCCCTCCACAGCCTTATATACATTATGGTATATAGATGTATGTAGTGTCTCTATAAATTTTAAGGAGATGTACACATTCAAATTAATCCATAAATTTTCTCTAGAGCAACTTCAATGCTGAAGAGACAGTGAGATTATTGGGAAATCCACTTCCATTTCCACTCATTACATGAATCAAACAAAGTTTTGATGCTCTGCACCTCCTAGTTGATGCTGTCTGCCATCCTTAAAGGCAAGAAGAGGAACCTCAGCTGGGATACTCAGTGTGGCCTCATTTTGGTTAGGTGGAAGCCATGTTTGGAAACACTCCCAATGCCCTGTGTTCTTCACATAATGGCCTACTTTTCCTTTCCTTTTTATCAATAGCAGAGTGGCAGCACTACATACTGCTATACTTTGCATTTTTATAGAAACATGTACCTGAAAGGATACTTAAGAACTTCTCAGAGACTCTACAAAGATTGCTGGACTTGCTGTTGAAATGCAGTTTCCCTTGGGATAATAGTAATCCTTTCTGGGACAGCAATATTGCACAGTAGTGTTTAAACAGGAGAAAGTGAAAATACAAGTTAATTAAAACAGCAGAGGAAATTTAAGCAGGTAGCACATCTGCTGGATTTTGGCCAGGATTGACTTCCCCAAGTCATTCTACAACTCATTCCAGCCACGAACACGTCTACCCTGTCATGGGTATAGCATTTTCCTTGATTTTCTCTGTTTAGTCATTTAGGAATCATGGCATTTAGCTGCTATGCTACACATTCCAGAACTAAAAAACATACTTGCAGCATGCTTCTAATATATAAAGAAGGATTCTACATTTCAGGACTAGTATATAGCTTTGCAAATCACCTGGAGACACTGCAACTCTTTAAATGCTATTAATTATGCCCCAGATTATATATTAGATTTACCCCTTTCTATTAATTTAGATACCTAAAGCAGAAATCAGAGAAATACTTGCATAAGTAGCTTATACCAGTAAGGCAAGATAGAAAATGAAATATCAGATATCCTTTTCACAGGAGGAGGAAATCTGCTGTGGGTTGGTTTTGCTGTGATTGAGAGCATCTGTTTCAGATTGCTCAAGACAGCCTGCAGAATAAGGAATGGAAGGGGTTTTTCTAGCTCTCACAATCGGATATCCAAATGGCATCAGATTATGCCATTGAGAAACTTCTTGTATCTCCAAGTGATCAGAGGATTAACTTTTTTTTTTTGTTTTAGTTCTCAGGGTGATCAAAGTGGATTCACACCTCCCAACCTTGTTGCCTAAATTGTTATAAAGACCCTTTCTTCTTCAGGACAAAATACCAAAGTAAGAAGTATGAGAAAAAGAATGCGAATTTATGTGTTGGATTCTCTTGTTGTTAATACATACGGGTCCTGCTGTTACTACATGTCGTGGTTTAAACCCCTCACACCGTCGCTCTCTCACTCACTCCCTCTTTCTTCCCCCCAGTCCCAGGGGGATGGGGAGGAGAATCAAAAGAATGCAACTCTCGCAGGTTGAGATAAGAACAGTTTAGTAACTAAGGTATAACACAAACCACTACTGCTACCACTACTGCTAATAATAATGACAAGGCAAATACAAGGAAATAATACAATAGCTCACCATCGATATCAAGCCTGACCACGCAGTGCACCCCCACCAGTGCACCGCCCACCGTGCACCCCTCACCGTGCACCCCCCACCGTGCCACGAGCCCCCACCGTGCACCCCCCACCCTTCCGGGTCTCTGCTCTCCGTTTCTACCTCCTGGACATGACGTGCTATGGTATGGAATAACCTCTTTGGTTAGTTTGGGTCAGGTGTCCTGTCTCTCCTTCCTCCCAGCTTCCCCTCCTCCCTGGCAGAGCATGAGACTCACAAAGTCCTTGGCCAGCCTAAACATCACCAAGCAGTAACTGAAAACACTGGTGTTATCAGCGCTATTCGCAGGCCCAAAATCAAAAACAGTGCTGCACCAGCTACCAAGAAGGAGAAAAATGACTGCTACTGCTGAACCCAGGACACTACATAAGGGACATAAACAAAAATTTTTTTATGTCATTTGCACACAACAGGGGCCTGTGAGTATCAGCACAATTCACCAATTGACCATGCCGTCGTAGGGACAGGAAAAAGGACTCTCATGTTATAGACATGAGAAAAAATGTCATTCTGTGAAGTCAAAATAATCTTGCTCATATCCCAGTAGAATTGTTACTTTCTTTGAAATGCTGTCCTTCAAATTTATCTCACAAATTCAATCTGCATTAGAATTTGCGTTTTGCTGTTAATTTGCTTGGGTTTTTTTGTTCTCTAACCGAGTTCTTATTTAAAGGATATAAATTAACTCATACATTAAAAAGAGATGATGAAAAGCAGGACAGCTTAGAGCCAAGTTTTTTACATTCAGTCATATGCTGCTAGGTTCTTCAGTTTTTAACCTTGGACAAATCTGGCATCCTTTCCCGTGTCTGCTGGGTCAGAGTGTGGAGTTAAATCATAGACAGAAGCAGGATAACGTACTCAAAATTTTGTTAAGGGCAAAATGAATTCAGGTATTATATGTAAATTCAGAATTTATTATTAGGATTATTAAAATCATAGCAATCAGAGAATTATTAGTAGTTCTGATCTAATTATTGTAAAAAGAAAAAGAAAAAGGAATTAAAAATAATACCGTATATGAAAAGTCTCAATAGAAATGACATAACTAAAATTACTATACACAGTGTCATGGAGAACTGAGGGTGGGGTGGCCTCAAGGCCTGAACCATGCCACTTATTGACATGAAATTTGAAATTTATTTACCAAGTGGGATGGGCAAAGCAGATGGCTACTCCAGGGTTTCTGTTTTGCTGTATACACACTCTGCAGACACATTCAAACCACCAAGGCCCCTGAACCTCTGGTCCAGTCCCAACCTGCACTAGGATTTGAGGGAGCAAAATGCTCACTCCAGCTTGTCACTATGTCTTATCCTTGGCAGGCGGCCTGGCTTCTACACATAATGGTGTCACCTTGGGCTCAGCTTTCTGCACAGCACTGGGCATCTGCAAGTATGTTCCCTCCAATGCACTACCCTCTTAAATGTTTATTGCTTTCTAGGGTAAATAGTCAGCATAAGCTGTGAATAGCTTTGTTGATCATGTAGCTGCAGGTCAGTATCACTTTCTCTCTAAGACTAAATTAGTGGTCATTACCTTGGTTGCTATCACTTTGTAGCCTCTGCCCCAAGCACATTACAAGCATGAATATTTAACAATTCATCTGTTATAATTAGTTGTACCCCTTTATTTTTCCACTGCCTATTTTTCCACTGCCTACCAGAATGATCTAATGAGTTAGATCTGTGCAGAAACAGTCCAGACATTTTATCAGGTTATTTCAGGCAGTCCTTGTCCTATGACAATACATGCTTTCCCATTTCCCAGTGCTATTCACTCCCTTCTATCACATCTCTGCTGTCCACCTGGGGTGTGTATATCAGGGTACAAGCCACTAGCATCTTGAATCCTTTCCTGGGACGACCATCATGTTGATATTAATGGCTTCTTTCTCCTCTCCTTCCTTCCTTTCTTTTTTCTTTCTTTCTTTAGATTAACTAGTGTCTGGTTTTCTATGCTTTCTAACATGCTGTTATATCCTGCTTTGCTTGCTCAACAGCTCGACATTTCATCTAAATTTATGGTACATTCTATGTATGTTAATTTTTTATTCTTTTATACTACTAAACCCCATTTTGCCCAGCTCCATATGTGTTTCTTTAATTGCCTGGTGGTGAGCTATTTACACTTTTAGGGTTTCCAGTGCTAGCCAGTTTCTTATCTCTTACAGTCAAGTGCCTACTCCTCTATCTCACATCTTGTGTCCCCCCTTCTCAAGATATCTGCTATTGCACCAGGCTTGTTCTCCTCTACAGTACATGGGTATATTAGAGTCATAAATACCTAATTCACCACAGCAAAACTACTTTGTAAGTGCTGGTCATTAGATAAATTTCTCTAACGATTAATATGTGCTTTATTAAAACAGAATTCCAGGCAGATGAAGAAAGGTTCAGCCAAATCACACCCGAAAAACCTTGGCCTTGAGGCCTTGCAAACTCAGTGAAAAACCTGTGGCTCATTATTAGCAATGGCAATGTCAGCACAGTATTACTGGCCTATAAAGCTACCCTGTGAGGACTCTCCCCCTGCAGAAAACTCTTACTTCCTGCAGCTCTGTGGAAGATGAGAAAGAAAACAAGGTAAATGTATATTTCCCTCCCTTCTTCGTTTACAGAAAGCTGTGTATAAATTGTGCCTATGCCAAAACCTTTCCAAAGCTTTAAGCTGTTGACCTTTTGCATCTTGCAGCTGCAAAGCTGAATAATTTTGTCCTAAATTGCATACAAGATTGCAATGACACAAAACATTAACATTAACTGCTTATGAACCCATTTCATTACTTTTAATAACATTATATCTGTGTTTGTCTGCACAATGCAGTGATAACTTAGTGAAGGAGAATTAATTTCACATATTATCCACATAAGCAATAATGAGAGAAATCAGTTTCTTCTGGAGTCACAGAGAGAAGTTTAATTAAATTTGGGTTTGGGCCAATTGTTTTCAGGCTGGTCACTGGCTTTCTGGCTATCTGTGGGACCTTAGGTCTTGAAGAAAGGTGCAAAATCATGTAAATCCATGACTGAAAATACCCATGGCCAAAGCAAGTCTTCAGGATGTTAGAATAAGAATGAAAAAGCAGTATTTTGAAATTAGCTACACAGAAGACTGTTTTTTTTTAATGCTGTTTTTCTTAATCTTATACACTGACAGGTCTCTGAATAGCTGTGAACACACATGTACCTAGCAAACCATGGGGTATTAATGTTGGTTAACTGAGAAAAAAATCGTATACTGCAGTCTACAATTGCTGTGATATTCTGGTGTTACACATGACAAGAAAAGCAGTACACAGGCAGGCATGTAGTAAAGATACTCTCAGACTCTTGAGCAAAGGGGCTTCATGTTGTATGTACTCAGACTAAACCGATTAGCAGAATTGAGTACTTAATGAAAATGTAGCCTGTTTCACCACATCCTTTGTGTTCAAGGGGGACAGATGCAGTGGGCACTGACTGGTTAGCCGAACTGAGTACAGCATACTATAACCATGCCTGCTTCTCATAGAACCAAATCTATCTGAATGCCCAACAATTTAAATACAGGTGTTGCTAGTACCTTAATGAATCAACCTATATAATTGGCTTGTTTAAATAAATAAATAAATTACTTAGGAATGACTTTGGAATCAGTGAGCTCTGAAAAATAAGATGAAGTGGATAATCAATTAAATATTGAGTTGACAGGAAGAATTGATGGGAGGAAAAAAAAAAGGTTTTGATATTTCCACTTTAAAATGTCTGCAAATCAAACTCCAGGTGATACAGTAATACTGTTCTGTAATAAAATAAACTACTGAAGGATCCAGGACTCATCTTGAAACTTCCCAGTGTCACTGGCTTTACTAAAGTAGAAGAGCTTTGGATAAAGGTCATGGGGATGCTTCTATGGAAAGAAACAGGAAAGGCATAGAGAACTATACCTGCAGCTGCATAATAAAGTTGTGGGCTCAATACTGCTTCAATTTAAAGGAACAGGGGCTAGGCAGCTGAATTAAGTAGGTGCAAGGTCAAGCTGCAAATCATCTATGTGACTTTTACTTTGTCGTGACTCACTTCTCAGTTCAGGGTAAACCCAGAATCTGCCTGAGAGTATTTTTTTCTTCTAAGAAAAAGGACAACTTGCAACCTAAATGCTGAATATTGCCAAGGGGCTGCTGTAGGCTCCAGGAGCTGACAAAAGCAGGAGTGGAGTAGTGAACTTGTGGAAGAATGAGCAGATTTGTTAAAGCTGTATGAAGCTGTTACTGCTTATTAAATTCAATTTGTCAAAGGTGTAGTATAAATTGCTCTATCAGTTGCTTGTAAATGGCATCATTCTGTATAGGAAAGGGTAAAGAAAGGGCAAAGCAATGTATTTAACTTCCAATAAGCATCTAAAATATGTAATCCTAGAAAGCTGGGACTGACACATTCACAAATACAGAAATGCAAGTGCTGTGCCTCCTGTGACCTTCTCCCTCTTCTTCCTCTCTCCTCACATTTCTGGGGCAAACACAAAGTCTGGCCAGACCTGCCTGTGAATCTTTGGCAACATTGACTTTCAAGAAAGAGCTGAAATTGCTATACCAAGTCATCATATCAAACTACTGGGAACAGCACTCTCAATGGTAAATCGCTATGTCGGACAGCAGGTAGCAGAGGAAACTCCTAGCAGGACGAAATGGATCAGAGATACAGTAGCTTACACCCCACCAGAGAGGATTATGAATGAAGCCACAAAGGAACATGAACAATTTCCTAAAATTAGGACAGAGATTTTAGCAGCAAGTAAAAAGGCTTTTTTCAGTGATATCTCCCTTCCAACGCTAAACATGTCGGGTGAGAGCCTATGTTGTGCCTCTAGGAAATGCAGCACAGACCTCAAAACCAGGAGTCAAGAGAGAGAATAATTACTTTACATTACCTCTGTATCCTCATAATTCTGGGCTGCTGCTGCAGAGCTGGCCTGAATTTCTGCAGCTATGTGCTGCAGCCATGCATCCAGCACACCCATCCTATCCCAGTCTGGCTCTGTCCCTTTCTTGCCCCACACTCAACAAGAGCCTGGAAAACTGATTATACAAATGTGTTATCTGCAAGTAAATTCATCTTGACACAGATATATGTTGTGAAAAAATCTCAATCTAAATATTTAGAACTAAGCAAAACAATAAACAAATGAAAAGTCTAAAAATAAGAGTCACAAAAGACTGAACAATATTTTAGGTTATTTTGGGGTTTTCTTGGTGGCTTTTTTTTTTTTTTTTTTTTTGACAAGGCTGTATTCTGAAGTCCTCATGTGTAAATATTCCTATATGCAAAACAATGAACAAAACTTGGGTAGTTGGTATATCCGTTTGCTTGACAAGCTATCCCCAAGTCAATCATGGTACATAGCAAAACCCTAGATCCGCAGGTTTTTTTTTTTTTTTTTTTTAGGAAATCTTCAAACCTGCATTGTCTTTTGTCTTATGACTGTCTCAGATAAATGTAATGCTATTATCTTTGCAAATTGGAGTGATACCTCTCTGTGTATACGCATTTTTTTAATTAAAAAAAACCCAAAACCACACAATCTCCCAGCATTAAGAAAACATTTTTCTGCCCTACAACCTTATTCAGACATTAACATTTCATGTGTAGACATCATTTTTCACATTTTCCAAGTGTCTTGACTCCCATCCCTGCTGTCCTGTTTAATCAATAGAGCTACAAAGCCAGCTATCTCTCACTCCATGGTTATCTTTCATTGTACAGTACATAATGCCGCTAGTCCTGCTGATAACAAAGAGAGCACAGAGGGAATGTGGCACTGCATGTTTGTTATCTTCCACCCAACTAAACATACCTCTCTTTCTCTCTTGGCTCTTATCTATGCAAAAATGCTGAAAACAAGTTACTCCCAGTGTTAACACTACACATACCACTTGGGACTGAAATTTTTTGCCTGTCTAAAGGTTGTGGCTTACCTGCACTGCAAAGCCTCTCAATTTGATACATCCCCTCGTCAACCTTTAAGAAGGCAGTGCAAAGCGGTACCATCCGCAGCCAGCCTTTACATAGATGGCGGAAATACTCTGGATACACTGAGAGTGTAAGGCAGGGAGGTTGACCCAAAAGCTGTTCATGTTTGACCTCAGACCTGCAAAAAAAGAAAGTAATCTAGTTCTATTCTTTTTCATTTCCTACAAAACATGAAAGCTGATAAGCTTTGGTCTCTCTCAGGGCAATAAGAAAACAGTTAAATTGAACCTTCACTTTGGTTAGAGAACAATCAAGTGGTTTCCCTTCTCACAGGTCTGCCACTCACAAAGGGTGAAAGCACCTTGCTCAAAGAAAGAGAGCATTTTTATGTCTCCCCTGACACAAAACCGCCTGATGGATGTGGATGCAGTCACTCTGATCTTGAGAATTTTAACCAAGACATATTTTGCTGGTGCCTCCAACATATGTGGGAGAATCTGATGTTCCGCGGTTAAACTGAATGATGAGCATGTATTCAGATAAAATTTGAAAGATGCTAGCAATTTTTCCTTTTGCTCTCATTGTTATGTGCTGGTTGATCCTTGAAAAAAAGCTTTAACAGATGATTAGTGTTCTCCACAGTATCTTCCTGTTTATTTTATTTCAAAAGAAAACACTAGAATGGGATGAAATCCTTGTTAACCGAGACTGACTTGAAGAAAAACATCCTGTGCATCTGTATATCTACGTACCATATCCATCTTTAGAAGTGTACATGTAAGTCATGTGGTGTATTTTGCAGCATGATTTTTATCGGAAGTATGAAATCTTTGTAAATATATGAACAGAAATATAGTTTTGCTTTAGTATTTGATGTCACTCAGTCTCCAAAGCAGTTATGCTTGTGTTGGAATCACTTCAAAATTTGTAATTCCTATCAGTATTCTGAACTTTCAGATAAGAGATGATCCTACAGTGTGGTTTATGTCTTGCTTGATAGCATGACCTTTGATAATGTGTCTTAGCAATGGAATTCAAAGCTTTGCACAGTATTTATGATGTGTTCGTAACCCTATTGCTTCAAGCTCTAGGCAAACACTACATATCTTTATTCAGATTTTTAAATAAATTTACTTCAAGTGTGTTGATGCAATGCTTGAGTCTGCAAATATTCACCAAATGAGTAGGACTAGTGTGAAAAACTTGAGATAAGCAAATTTACTGTCTAATAATCAAATATATTTTTGAAGCTGGTGTTGGATTTTGTGCTGGATTCTACATTTTGGAGTCCCTTTATGTACCCTTTTGATTAGTTAAAAAAAATGAAAATAAAATGCAATCCAAACCCAATATAATATTACTTGATACACTTACCCAGTAAACACAAATATCTGAACACTCATAGTGAACCAAGCATCTGTGAAGTAAAGTAACTCTTGGGAATGTTTTTCTCATACTATTACCCTTGGTAAAACTATCTGTTGTTTAGTTTTAATTTGATTTTTAATTAATTTATCATTAATTATTTTTTATTGTGATTTAAACCTTACTCTACAGAGCTAGATAAATTAATTCTCAAAAAAGTATGTGCTATAATACAGGTAACTCAAGTGTCAGTCACTTATAATTGTCATTTTTCCAACAGGAAAACTGTGTGTAGTTGAATGTGATAGTGTCAAAATTAAGTCATTAAGTTCAAAATTTTCTCTACTGGTTATCTGTATTTGCCTGATGGGAAGAAGTTTGTGTGTGCATCTCTATGTTTGTGAATAAGTAAGCAAACGTGCATATTTTTAAATTATTATGAAGTTAAAGACTCATTATCAAATTCATTTATAAAGTATGCAACCTCTCTTAAAACTAGAATTTTACCAAAAGTTATAAGAAAAAAAACATTCGGCAGTGCATTCATCAAAGTCCCTTTTGGAAGTATGCACTTAGATAGTATAAAGCCTGAATAATTTCATTAACATGTGTCCTATTCATCTCTTTCTCAATCATTTACACGTAAGAATATTTTTATAAACTAAACCAAAAAAAGGAAAAATAAAGTAAAAAAGTGGATATGTATAAATATCTTGGAGATAGAATCTTAGCTGATGAAAATAGTTCCAGTTCTGTAATCTCTAAATGAATGCAAAGTATATTAGCCAAATGATGTAACTCTGGACTTGAATACAGTATGTATTAACTACTGTGAATCCCAGCGCTTATTACAGAGATCATCCCAAATGAGTACCAATAAAACCTTTATATCACATATGAATTTAAGCTATGTTAGAAGGTTAACATTAAAAATGATTTCAGAAATTGTTCAGGAGGTTTTATGATTTTTTTAATTGATGCTGTTATTGCATTTCATTCTATATTAAAGTCAAATTAAATTGCTATTATGAGACAACTACACAGGCCTCAGAATGTACTGATATGTTCTGAACCTCCAAATGATTTTAAGCAACTTGTTTATAAATCACTGTGTTCCACCCTTGAGGTCTACTCTATGCCAGTATATCCAAGCTAGAAACATTTGCTAGTTAATGTAGAAAAAGCTTCTTACGAGCTCTGCTCCCCTGGAGGAAATGTGCTTCTGCATTCTTGAGGATAAAGAGAACCTCAAACATCTCCCTGCTTCAGGAGTATTGCCTACCTTTCTCTTATCACAATGTAATTTGGAGAGGGATTTGCACATTTCGTGGTGAACAAAAAAAAAAAAATCCTTTAGTTTTGTTTTAGTTTCCTTGGGTTTTATTCTTTTCTTTTTTTTTTTTTTTTTTTTTTCTTTTGTGGAAAAGCTTTAAAATATAGCAGATGCTTCAGAGCTGCTCAGAGGTTAAGAGAGCTAGAATGAATCCTGACAGAGATAGATTAGTAGGTGAAATGCAGGTGAGGCAGTCAAAGGTGTATGATAAATGTAATTTGTCACATGGATCTGCAATTTAGCACATAAATATCAACTCCACCTTTGCGTAAGTTTCTCATCTAATGTGGTAAACCCTTCCCTTGTATTTTCATACCAAATGTGACTAGTTAATATTACATCTCATGACCAAGTAATTATAGTATTTTCTCCTTGATTAGTAACCAGGTGTCGTGATTTAAGTCTCATTCACGCAGTTTTGCTTGCTCACTCACTTCCCCCTCTTTCTTCCCTCTGCTCCTGGAGGGATGGGAAGGAGAATCGAAAGAATGCAACTCCCACAGGTTGAGATAAGAACAGTTTAGTAACTAAGGTATAACACAAATCACTGCTGCTACCACCAATAATAATAATGACAAGGCAAATACAAGGGAAGGATACAATTGCTCACCACCCAGTATCAAGCAGTGCACCCCCCACCATGCACCCTCACCACCCTTCCGGGTCTCTGTTCTCCATCTTTTACATCCTGGACATGACGTGCTCTGGTATGGAATAACCTCTTTGGTTAGTCTGGGTCAGGTGTCCTGTCTCTCCTTCCTCCCGGCTTCTCCTCCTCCCTGGCAGAGCATGAGACTCACAAAGTCCTTGGCCAGCCTAAACATCACCAAGCAGTAACGCTGGCGTTATCAGCACTGCTCCCAGGCTCAACATCAAAAACACAGCGCTGCACCAGCTACTATGAAGGAGAAAAAATGACTGCTGCTGCTGAGCCCAGGACATTCCACCCCTTATTCCATACCATTCACGTCATGCTCAGATCCCACATTTTCAATATACCATAACATGTGTATATATACATACACACACACACACAGAGGGAGAGAGATCATCCCCTAGTGCATGGACCTACCCCTATAAAGCTGCTGAGTCCATTCGGTCCATGAAACCGGGCTCCATCTTTTATAACAGTCTTTCAGAGCAGGGGAGGCTGTGTAAAGTGTTCACACTCGTGAATAACCTGGGCAATAGTGTCCATTGCTAAGTCCATCCCTCGATCATGAGTCCATCTGTATGATGCATCTTTGCCCTGATGGCCCGAGCTGTCATGGGCCCACCAGGCTCAAAATAATTCACCCTCCCCTCCAGCAATTTCTGCAGCTTGTCGCTGGGGACTCCATACAGCTGCCTTCCATCTCCAATGCTTCCAAAGCACTGGAGGGGCCCAGTGGACTAGATACTCACCCATACTGTCCCGCACACCCTGCCACTCATGACTGTCCATCCTTGGGGAAAATCTCTTGATCACCGTACATGGTAGTCTAACCCCAGACAAGGCCCACACCCCACTCTGCTTAACTCTCGGGACCAGATGAAATGGTTGTGGGTAAAACACACTCTGTATGCATGCCAACATGCTGATCCCCATCACAATCAGCAGGCAGGTCTTAAGGGTACCCAAAGGCCATTTAAAACCGTCAGAACTCTCAAATGAGGCTGCTGTACTTGTCACTGGGGCTGGTGTAGCTGCTGCGCTTGCCGGCTCTCTCACCATCAGCTCCTCTTTGTCTGAGTCCAGATCTTCCTCCTCTGCCTTGCTGGGAAGTGCTGCGTGGTCTCCTGCATCTTCCTGGGGCTCGGGCTCGCGGGGCTCTGTGGGCGCCTGCTGAGGAAGGCTCTCTGCTGCTGTGGGGCTCGGCTCGGCCTCGGGGTTCGGCTTCTCCACCCCTCTCCCGCTGCTCGGCAGCTGCGGGGCTGGGATCGGCCGCCGCCCCCCCTCGCCGCTCGGTAGCTGCGGGGCTCGACTCCTGGTCCCCGCAGCCGCGCTCCCGGGCCGTTTCGGTCCCCGGCGGCTCCCGGGGCCGCCCCCCCTCGGCTCCCCACAGCCTCGCAAAGACGGAGGCAAGGCCGAGGGCCAGGACGGTGAAGAGCAGCCGAGCTGCCAGGTGCAAGTCCACGTCCACACCCACGTCCACATCTGCCCCCCCGTGATTCTGGAGCCTGCCCATATCACAAGCCATTCCAATAAAGTACACTGAAACAAGAACCTTAACCCAAACCCCATATCCGAATGCTAAGATAATATATACCGGCAGTAAGTAAGGTACAGCAAGCTGAAACCATGAGCTCAAGAGCAACAACTTTGAGAGCCAATAAATCAGCATTGTGACGAGTGGCTATTAATCCTGTCGTTATCTCAACCCTTCGAGCCCCGCATTGGGCGCCAAAAAGAACTGTCGTGGTTTAAGCTTCTCAGCTTACTCACTCACTCGCTCACTCACTCACTTCCCCCTCTTTCTTCCCTCTGCTCCTGGAGGGATGGGAAGGAGAATCGAAAGAATGCAACTCCCACAGGTTGAGATAAGAACAGTCCAGCAACCAAGGTATAACACAGATCACTACGGCTACTGCCAACAACAATAATGACAAGAGAAAATACAAGGGAAAAGAATACAATATCTCACCACCCAATATCAAGCCCGACCACGCAGTGCACCCCCACCAGTAACAATAATGACAAGGCAAATACAAGGGAAGGATACAATTGCTCACCACCCAGTATCAAGCAGTGCACCCCCCACCGTGCACCCCTACCACCCTCCCAGGTCTCTGCTCTCCGTCTTTTACATCCTGGACATGACATGCTCTGGTATGGAATAACCTCTTTGGTTAGTCTGGGTCAGGTGTCCTGTCCCTCCTTCCTCCCGGCTTCTCCTCCTGCCTGGCAGAGCATGAGACTCACAAAGTCCTTGGTCAAAACCAAAACATCACCAAGCAGTAACTGAAAACACTGGTGTTATCAGCGCTGTTCCCAGGCCCAAAACCAAAAGCACAGCGCTGCACCAGCTACCAAGAAGGAGAAAAATGACTGCTGCTGCTGAACCCAGGACACCAGGAGAAAGCAAAGACAATTTAAGGAGCCTTAAATTTGGGAGAGATTAATTTAACTGGCAGAAAGACTTGATCTGGATTTTTACTTTCCATGGAAGTGTTCTAAACATAAAGAGTGGACCCATAAATGGACTCACTATGTATTATGGTGTGTGACACTGCAATACAGGTAAGTTATGAGGCCACTTAAGGGAATGAATCCAGATAATGCTGATAAAACTTGTGAGAGTGTGAGCCATGGAAGTCAGAGGAGGCTTTCTGCTGTGACTTTTGGTGAAAACCTATGATGCCAAATTGCACATGCTGCCTCTGTGGTTGATCTGATAGGCTTTAGGGCCTGAAAAATGCCAGACATTCTGTGATACTTTTGGGGAAGTTAGTACCAGTCATGGCATCACCACCTCCAGCTTTTTTTAAAAACTGAAACATATTGAAGAAAACAGTAAAAATATAATACCTTAAGTATTTATTACTGTCCTGGGTTCAGCAGTAGCAGTCATTTTTCTCTTTCTTAGTAGCTGGTGCAGCGCTGTGTTTTTGATTTTGGGCCTGGGAACAGCGCTGATAACACCAGTGTTTTCAGTTGCTGCTTTGTGATGTTTTGGTTTTGACCAAGAACTTTCTGAGTTTCATGCTCTGCCAGGGAGGAGGAGAAGCTGGGAGGAAGGAGGGACAGGACATCTGACTCAAACTGACCAAAGAGGTTATTCCATACCACAGCACGTCATGCCCAGGATGTAAAAACAGAGGGCAGAGACCCGGCAGGGTGGTGGGGGTGCACTGTAGGGGGTGCACTGCTTGCTCAGGCTGGGGATTGGTGGTGAGCAGTTGTATTCTCTTTCCTTGTATTTGCCTTGTCATTATTATTATTGGTGGTAGCAGTAGTGGTTTGTGTTATATCTTAGTTACTAAACTGTTCTTATCTCAACCTGTGGGAGTTGCATTCTTTCGATTCTCCTCCCCATCCCCTTGGGACTGGGGGAAGAAAGAGTGGGGAGTGAGTGAGAGAGAGAATGCGTGAGTTTATAGAGTCTTAAACCATGACAATTACTTAAGAGTAAGACAAAAGATGAATAAAATACCACTGCTAGCTATGTACTAAATGTTAGGTGGACAAGGGTACCTTGCTGCAATTTGGAGTTAAATATCTAAAGGTGTAGGAAGTATTAACTCTTCATTTATAATCTCAGCAATTACTGCTAGCCTTGACTTTTGGCACATGGAGCTCAATCAGTACATGCGCTAGCTGAGTCTTGCTGAAAGCACCTTACTTAGAATCACAGAACTGTGGAATGGTTTGTCATAGAAGGGACTTTTAAAGATCATCTAATCCAATCCCTCAACTTGCCCAATGCACTCCCTAAATAGCAACCTACCTGCTGTTTGAGAAATCAGGCACTTGAAAATTAGGGACCTGAAAATCTGTCCTGGACTGTCTGAATAGTCCTGAAAATAAATGAAGGAGAAAGCATCACCACTGGGGGGTAAGCAAAAAGGCAGATGGACCTCAGCTCTCCTCCTCCTCGGGTCATGCCTGAAACAGTAGGTCCAAAACATTTCTCTCATCCTCACCTCCTTGTCATCCCTGCTTTCTACATTGCAGCAGTACAGAGTTTGTAGTAACTTAAAAACATTGTTTTGAATTTTCCTCTACTGTCTGAGGAGATTGAAGAGCCAAGTCTTCCATATCTGAAACTGACACCACAAAAGAACAAGAAGGTGAAAATAAAGAAAGTGCAAGGAGGCAAGGGACTCTTACAAAGAGAAATGGAGGAAAAAGAGAAGGCTGTGGTGACAAAGCACAAATGGGAAGAAGAGTGCCCAGGTGTGGAATTATTAAAAACAAAACAAACAAACAAAAAGAAACAAAACAGAATTGAAAGTCACATTAGAATAATAATACCAATATAGTTTAGCTTTGGGGTTAACATTTGTAAAATTCACACTTTGGGGAAAATGTGTTTTCAAAGGTATCATAATTATTTCACAACCTTGAGAACTATTGTGTTTTCCCTACTGGCAATAAATACCTGTGGTTCATGACAATACAGGTAGTATGTCTGTTTATATTTATATGCAAACAGTGTTATTTATAATAGTGCATAATACTAATATTGCCATCTCAGTTCAAGCTTATTGTCTAATTTTCTTCCAGCTTCACTTTTTACATTAAAAGGATGTTAATACATTTCACCCTTAACTGTGGCATATTAATAATGTCATGCTCCCATAGCAATACCTATCTATGGATTTCAAAAGACTTTGCAAACTGTGAAGCAGGTGCGTTCCTCAATCTGTTATAAATCATAAGCCATGGCATAAAAAAAAAAAAAAAGAAAAGGTCCCTTTCAGGGATTTGCCTGTATCAAGAAACAAATTAGTAAAAGAATAAGCTAGGCATGTACTCAGAGCTATCTCTTTTTGGCTGTTGTTGGTATTGTTCAATGTAGATCATGTGGTGGAAATATTTTCTTTGTAGAAGCTGTGCTTGCAGGATGGAAGAAACAATTCAAACACTTAGACATACCTCAATCACATTTTTCTCAGCAAGGTTTTGTTGTTCTGGAGCTAAGCAGAGGAAAGAAAGTGTATTCACTGAATGGAAAAGAGCCACACAGGGATGACTGACTTCTTTACTGTGAATGGTCAGCAGTCATAAACAGACATTAGCCTGCATAGACCACCACTGCTACCAAAGGACATCCTCGAAATCATTAAATAACTAGTGACAGAGGTGGTAGCAAACTGGGCTTCAAGAGACATTGAAGTGTTTTATAGAAAGATGTATGCTTCAAAGGAGGGATGTTCTTTTCCAAAATATCTTTTTGCCTGGTACCTGGGTCACTGTGGTAGGAATGCTATACATAAATTCCAATCCCCTCAGTCTGAGAAGGGACAAAGAGCTGAAATCTGCCACCTCTCCTCAAGGGCATCCTGCCAGCCTTTTGGGTGAGGAGAAATGACCACCTCTGACTGAGATTGTTATGAAATATTTTGGTGGATATTTCTGAGAAAAAAGTCCATGTGGGACTGGCACAAGAACACAAGCACAGCTACTTTCTGGCAGAAGCCTTTCCAATGTTTTTAGGATAAGACTCTTGCCTGCAGACACTGACATCTGAGAAACGTCTTTGGGGCAGGGGGTGGAGCAGAGGTCCTGTCCAAATGAGCATTTTCCTCATGGAGCCTGATTTGAAGGATGCTATGGCTTTCACAGGTGCTGTGAAACCACCTCTCAGCTCACTGTTTATAAGAGCTCTCACAAGAAGATGCCTTTTTTCTGCATTTTATAGGGACTTAGTCATAAGTCTCTAATCACTAGTATCAAAACCAGGCACACTTGGCAATACACAACACACAAACCCAGAGCTACTCCAGGGATGTGGAGTACATTAATGTAGAAAATGGAGTCAGAAATATATTTTAGGTATATCCAGATTTGGGTGGCAGCTGAATGAGGGTTTTAAGGATGACAGTTTGAAGTATAAAAGTCTAAACTCCATTTTCCTATAAATCCGACTCCCAACTGGTTTTCTCCTCTGACCTGAATTGCATCAAATTGCCCAGCCTCGCAGCTCAGGCTTCTGATGGCAAAGTACCAATGGCTGTTGTAATGCACCAATTCTTTTGTACACCTAGCCCTAGATGCCTAACCTTAAGCAGTAATTTTTAACAGTCTTGGCTCAAGATCTGAAGGATACACTGGCCTTTTCTGACATACAGGTGCTTTAAGTCTAAATTCCCTGAATATTGCCATCAAAGCTTCATTTTATGTTGTTTTCCCTTGTTGTTTAAACAGTCATACTGGCCCACTCAATGTTTAATTTTATCGGTGATAAGGATTGATAGGGAAGATGGATGTGAAGAGAGGGATTTTCTTTGGGGTGGCTGGTAAGATTTACCTGTTAGTAAAGTTAACAAAAAGGTTTGAAAAAAAAATTCTCCTTGAAGGGTCTTAGAGTCAGATTTTGGAGACTTTTATGTGTTTTCAGTTTATATATGTGAATCTATATAACTAGGCTTGTGTACGCCTTACTTTGACATGTTATTGCTTTCCTGGTATTTTTCATTAAGCTTGATGCCAAAAGCTCCTGAGTTGCAGATTACTGGAGGCTGAGAGAGTAACCTAAGAAAGCATCTTTATGTGCTTGCCCTCATCTTACACTTTTTATGAAGCACTTAGGGAATTGGGTACTCTTGGAGACAGAATGCTAAATTAGCCTGACCTTGTCTCTGACCAGGTACAGCTGTTCTCACGTTCCTTAAAAATGCTGACATTTAGCATTTGAAAGTCATTTTTATATAAGGCAGTATTACACTATTTCCTTGCATAAATGTTAGATCAATATTAAAGTCATTCCATGCATGATGTAATGGAAACGTCTCCTATGCTGCAGAATGTTACATAGAAAAGCCTGCAGCCTCCAGGTGGTACTGGAAATTCAGGGGAGGCTACCTATATTTTCACATGGACAGTTCATAAGACCATAGCCTTTAAAAGACTGGTGCCTTGGGAACAGGTCTTCAGGTAATTTGGTGTGGCCTACTAGAAAACCAGAAGCAAAGTGAATGTAAGGAGAAGGAGGGCAGCAGACTTACTTAGGAGACTGGAGGCAGGGATCCTGCATGAGAGCAGTCCTCTTGCACGTACCACATGCTACCGACTTGTTTTTATCTACATGAAGGCCACTTGCTGTTGGATAAAAGTATGGCAAAACCCCTAATATTTTTAGGTTCTCATTAATTTATAAAGAAAAAGATTAAAACATTTTAGAACATTTTTTGTAGGTGGAAGTGGCCTTAAAGTTAGATGTACATACTGACAGCATATGGTGAACTGTGACTGTATGAAATAGCTTTGCTTCTTTCAAAATGGAGTGCCATATATGAAGTGAATGTATATTTTAGGAATGGATGGAAATACCTATTTTTTACTTCACTTATTCAAACAAAATTTCAGTATGTAATGCACTAAGAAAGAGGTCACCTAATTATAAGCTTTTCATTAATTCACTTGATTCCTGCCTGTACATGCACAAGCCATTCATCAGGTGGTATAGCCTATTAATATATCTCAGCTTTAACATCTATATGCACAGGTTCATCAATAAGGTTCTGCACCTACTTTTATATTTATTGCAAATATATTTTATTACAAGATTCAAATCAACACACAGAATAAAGCCACCCACAGACTGTTTCTTAGGTCTTTCAGACATTTATGCAGATGTTGAACTTTATGTATTAGAAATAGCTGTTGACATTTTTTTCACCTATACTTTTAATGAGAAATGGCCTTTAAAAAAAATTAAATGAGCACAGAAAGTCTGTAATGTTTTCAAAATGTAAATAAATACAGTATCTGAAAAAGAACGTTATTATATTTACTTGTATTTGGTTTGTGTAGCAAGGTGTTGTAGTCAGGGGGGCTACAGGGGTGGCTTGTATGAGAAGCTTCTAAAAGCTTCCCCTATGTCTGATAGAGTCAAAGATAGCTGGCTCCATTGGCTGCCACTGGCCAATGCCAAGCCCATCAGTGGTGGTAGTAGCACCTCTGGGATCACATAGTTAAGAAGGGGAAAAAAATGATGCAACAGCAACTGCAGCTGGAGAGAGAAGTGAAGTTATGTGACAGAATCAGCTCTGCAGAGACTAAGGTCAGTGACAGAGGGCAGAAGGCAATTCAGGTGCCTGAGCAGATTCCCCTGCAGTCTATAGTGCAGACCATAAAACTCATTTCCCCAAGTTAAGTCTGTTTTGTCTATGATGATTACTGCTAAGTGATCTCCCGGTCTTTATCTCAACACAGGAGCCTTCTGGTATCTCTCCTTTTGTTTTCTCTCCCCTGTCCAGTTGAGGAGGGGCAATGACAGAGCAGCTTTGGTGGGCATCTGGTGTCCAGCCAAGATCAACCCAGCACATCACTTTTATCTTCTTTCCGCTTTTTTTTACCTCTCATTTTACTATTCCAGTCTGAGCCACCACTGTGTCTGTTCTCTCTGTTTTACTCTTCACTGACCTGGGATTTTAGGAACACAGAAGTCTCATGGTGGGAAAATGACAGTCTTCAGCCTGCTGTAACTGACCTGGAGTGCAGCTTCAGAATGACAAGGGACATCAATTCTGCAGCAGTGGCTATTGCTGCCTATGCGGTAACAACACTGCCTTTCAGTTTCTACCCCTGAATGCCAAGTGGGACAATCTCCTTCTCAGGGTAACTATTACAGCAGGGTACAAGGCTTCCTGAGGCATCACTAATTTCTCTGATGTTCTTAGAGGTCTTTTATAATAAGACTTCCCTAGGCAAATAAGAAATCTGAGTAAGATCTATATTCCCATGTAACATCCATATCAAAAGCCTTAAGACTGCATGAACAGTGAGAAGATCTGACTGTGCAGGCTGTCAGAGACTGAAAATGCTGGTAAGCACCATCACAAATCACATCAGGATATGACTGGATTTGGGAACCAAGAACAACAGTGGCCTTATGAAATGCCTGGCTGATGCCTGTGGGTTAAGTTCCTGCTGGGGTAGAGACACTTTTAATCAGGTGCAGTGGTTGAGAGCACTTTTGACTACAGATGACAAACCCACTTCAGAAAGAAGTGGGAACAGAAAACACTGTGGCCTGCTCTGCCTTCCTCAGGTTTTATGAAACCTAAAAAAAGCTTTTCTGTAACTATGTTGAAATGACAGGACTTGTATCTCCAAGTCATCTTTGCTCTATTTGTCAGAACTAGAAGATTCTGGCTTCTGGGGTTGAAAAACTGTTTGGGAGGCTTAGATGAACACGCACTCCCTGTGCTTCTGCCTCTACCTCATGGCCATAAACACATCTGCCTTCTCTGACTGCAGCAACCAGGCTTCTTTCCCATGAAACAAGCTCATTGTCACCCCTCAGGATACAGAAACCCCATCTCTTGTGGCTTTCCCCTCTTTTCACTGCCATCTTTAAGATCTGGGAGCTAGAATGGATGGAAAGGTTGATTTTCCAAGTCCTGGGAAAGTTATGCCTCAAAAGACCTACTAGCTCCCTGAACAAAGCTTCCATTTGGTGCTGCCTTAGTGCTGGAAGCTTTCTCTCCCCTGCAAAATTAATCTTTTTATTCCCCTTCACCCCACAGAAATTCAACTTCTGCTGGAAATGTTATTTTCACATTGCTTACAATGGGGCCTGTGCACACTTCTCTGCTGTGATGGGACACAATAACAGAGTGGAGACAAACTGAAGTTTTAAAGGCCTCAAAAGTCCTTAGACTGGCAGCCTCAAATCTGTATTTAAATATGAGGGAGATGAAAATACGAGCTACCAAAGGCAGCAGCCAAGACTTTTCATAGAAGCAAGTAGCTCCCGATTACTTACAAAACCAGGCACAGCATGCAAATAGTCAAGCAGCAGCAAACCCAGCAGTATGAACATAAAATAATGCCGCTGACAACACAACACTGAAAGCATAACTCAAATCTTCTTGCAAAGACAAGATGAGGTCTCAAACCTTAGAGTGCTTCTGTGGGACTTTTATTACCAGTAAGTAACATCACATACCATGTCATTGCTGGTGGTTCGTGCATCCCTGCACACAAGTAGTAGGGGTGTCTGATCCTATGTCACCCTCTTCCTGCCAGGTTAGAGCGTTTCTCCAACACTAGGTCCACACAGCCAAAAAGCTGTTAGTGCCCAAGCCTGTAGCCAGCAGCTATAGCACAGCCTTGTGTCCAGGCCCAGACATCTCCTGAAGCTGCCTGCTTTTTCAGATTCTTTTTGCTGAATTTATACTTAAACCTCGATTCAGCTGGAGGCTGAGAGCATTTATTCCTGGTTGCAAGAGAGCTAGAGTGGGGTCTAAAAACACTTGCATAGACAAATACTGCAGCTGGGGCAGGGAGACAGCAGCGATGCTATTGACAGACTTAGCTGAACTGTTAAACCTCTGTTAACATCAGATAGGTCCTTTAATTTTGGGTGGATTTGATATGAAGCCCACTTTATTTTAATTTCACTGAGTAACTGGAATTTGTAGAAGGGAGACTAGCTTAGCAGTCTGTGGAAAACTGATCTGCAGTAATGAGGTTTGGATTTCTTATTCCTGTTTACTGTTAGCTGGAAATACATAAAATGTCTGATGGCACTTGCTGCAATGATGGCAATTGTTTGCAGAGGCACGATAGGAGTTCAAGATTATCCGTATTCGTTTCGCAGCAAAAAAAGATATTTGTTTGGGGGCCTGCAGGACATCCTTCAGGTGTTAGGTATGTGTGCCTGAAAGCTTGGTTCTTTTTTCTCTTTCTTTCAGTTTAATAAAAGATTTTAGATCTCCTTGAATCTTTGACTCTCTTTTATCCTTAGATCATAATTACAAAAAATTACTTTCTACAGAGGCAAAAACGAAGGACTTTAAAATGCCTTAAAAAAGAAAAATGAATTCAGGAAGGGCTATTTTTAACATGTTAGGCACAGATTTTTTTCACTAGAGATAATTAATATGTAACTTTTCCACAAAATAAATGTCCAGAATTAACCCCCCTCCCACCAAAAATAGGAAGCTTATAAGAGATGGAAAAAGTCACAAGACTAAATGATTGGTACTTCACATTAAATGTCTTTTTCATAAACCAGCAAGCAGTGTATCTACTTCATGTCAGTCGTCACTACATCAAAGTACTCAAAGCAGAGTACAATTATACTGAGAAAAAGAAATATACTTTTTCTCCTTATGAAAAGAAAGTTGTCAAAAAGAGGGGGGAAAAAAAAGAATCTCCCGTGAAGACAGATCCTGATGAGATGTATGATCTTTTTTGTTCTGAAGAGGGGATGGGAGAAAGGGAATAGAAGAGAGGAAACAGAAAAGGCAGCCCCAGGATAACAAGCTTTGAGTGAAGCAGAAAATCATACCCTTTGAGGGTCATTTTCTTTGAGTTGCTGCCTCAGGGAGATGGGAGGCAGAGATTAAACATTGCAGGGAAAGTCCAATGTTTGCTTGTGAGACATTGCTCTGCCCTGAAATGCTCTGGCAGTAGAGAGTCATCTCGGTTTTCCTGGAGCTGTGCAGATGCCAGCCAAACAGTTTGCACAGAATTTTGGAATCGTGCCCTGTTCTTGAACCCACAGAACAGAGATCGAAGATGGAGTCGCACGACCCATACGCTCCTATGCGGCGGTAGGCAGCTGCTGAGTGCAGGGGCAGCTCCGTGGTGTCTGTCCGCGAGTAATACAGCTTCTCCAAAGTGATGTGTGCGTCCAGCCGCCCTTCCCCGCGGTGGCTGGAGCCCTCTGCGCGGCCTGCCCTCCCGGAGCGGAGCGGGGATGCCGAAGGATGGCCACCGCTTTCCCGCTAGGGGGAGCCTCCGCCCCGCTCTGTGCCTCGGCCCCTTAGGTCTGTCGGAAAAGGGCTTTCGGCAGTCTGCCCGGAAGGCGCAGAAACCCGAGGGCATTTGAAGTACGTGGTGCTGGAAGGTCACAGGGTGCTTATTTCTATTACTTTTTAATTTAAATGTTGCAATGATCCCCGTTTATTGTGCTTAAGCCATAGAGGGAGACCACTGCACACATAGGATGCTCCCTCATACAGCTGGTACCAGTGTATTGTTTTTTAAATCAGGCTGCGCTTAAATTATGTCAAGCTCCTAAAATAAATAAATAAATAGACAGACAGACAGATAGATAGATAGATGATAGATAGATAGATAGATAGATAGATAGATAGATATGATAGATAGATGATAGATAGATAGATAGATAGATAGATAGATAGATAGATAGATGGATGATCGATAAAATACATAGAGGTTGAACTATTGAACTGCTGGGCATGAGGGGCACGGCTTCAAAGTGTGCATACAGGAACTGAAGAAAAATGTTGCAGCTCTCCCGCCAGGTTAAACTGCCCCTATGTTGTGTAAGTGGAATTGTGTAAGTTGTATATCCTTGATGTGGAACCGGGGGAAGAAAAAAAAAATAGAAAGGAAAATGTGGATGGAAGGCAACTGCAGATGCAGGCTTAAATAATCTGGCTGGAGCTCATGCTTAAGTCGAAGTTGATAGGTCAGACCAAGCCCTTTGGCTCACTCTGAATGGGTTAGCTGCAGTTGCTGAAAACCCTGCCCAACAGTTTCATTTCCATGGCCTTTCTGGAAGAGGCACTTTCTTTGCTTAGCACAAGAGTTCTTCTCCCCAGTGCGTTCTGAGTCAGGAGTGACAGGACTGGCTGGACAATGATGACTGTGTAGCATAGTAGCCTTTTAGGTTTCAACCTTTTCTTCTTCATGAGGTCAAAGATAAACCTCTTAGATGCTTTGAAAAGCCTGACCCCTGTCTCTGGAAATAGCTGAAGAGTCCAGCCTGGATCAAAGAAACCTTTCCTTCAAAAACATTGTCAAAACTGAGATTTTTTAAAAAGCTTTTGGCTCTGATGAAAGCTGAATGATGAAATCTGTGTGTATTTGATGGGAAGTGTTCCAGCCAGCTCTAATAAGAAGCACTACTCAGTATTTTAATGACAACCTTCAATAGCAAAACCCTATTTTGGCTCCTTTATGTTCCTACCACTGTACTACCTGGGCAATCTCCCAGTCTTTAATGTATTTTTACCTCACAGTATACCTGTAAAACTCTATTGTCCTGACTTTACAGATGAGAAATGGAAGCACAGGAAGGCGAGGCAACTTACTGAAGATAGTACAGTCAAGTTTGCAATGGAGAAAAATAATAATTTCACTTGTCCAAAGTCATAAGCTAGTGTTGTGAGTTGGAATGCCTGGTCCTATTTTTCTCTTATATGACCCTATTCTCCTCATTCTCAAGTTATTCAAAATTTGAGAATTTGCATAACTTGACAGATCACTTGTCCCATACATAAGAACTCATATATGAGAGAGAGCATTTGTAGGTGAAGTTTATGGGATGCTCTGTTAGTTGTTGGGCTGTCATGAAAAAGTTGCTTCTTACTTACAAAAAAAAAAATCCAACAAACCAAATCAAAACAAAGCCTGTTAGGAAAAAGCCTTTTGTTATTGCATTTCTTTCTTTCTACTCCCTATTTCTACTCCGTATTTCTGGGGCTTGCACACCGCAGAAGCTATCTATAAACTCCCACCTCGATTTTCTGTGAAGCTTTCAGCAGGTGGGAAAGTCTGCCCAAAATGGATGAAAATGGAAGACACTACAGACAATATTTGGTTCACTAAAGAAAAATGTCAGTTTTTTAGAAGCAGCAGAAACCATACCTAACTAGAAAAGAAGATCGTATTTGTTTATGGTGCTCGAAATCCATGAATACTTAATTTGGTACACTTTCCTGAGATGTCAGACCAGTAGCCTTATATGAATGAGGGTGCTGACACTTTCAACTAGTCCTCAGTTCAAAAGCAGTGACTAGATTTCAAAGGGAGAAAGATAAATGCTATTTTCTGATAAGAAACAGAGACTGTAATTCAGAAGAAATTGAGGATGCAGGAAAAGAACTGCAACAGCCAAGTGTGAATTATCAGCTATGATTAAATTTTTAAATGAAATGTACAAGTTATGATGTGGTGCAATGTATGTTCCTATATTCTTTTTTTATATAAACTCCTCTGTAATTTTGTAAGTTGAATTAACGACTTTTCCATTTTCTTATTTATTTCTTATTTATGTGGTAGGTTTTGAAGGTGGTAGAGTACTGCTTTTGATACTCACTGACGTCCTCAGATATATCTGATTGGGATTGACCTGTCCTTGTGGTTACAAAGTCATGGACTGTCCATGGTCTAATCTGAGCCTGATAGGATGGGATACAATCTGCCAGGCAAATTCTTAGGGACAGTAGCATGGAAGGGTCCAAAAAATTGGCCCAGCCGTGAGCTGTTTTATGGTCTATGGAGATTGGTGTACCCAGGTATGACCTGGGCTGGAGACCTCCTGAGGTCCCTTCCACACTGAGTTTTCCCATGACCCTGTGATGATCTGCTGAAAATTCTTTGAGAACTTCCATCCTTTTTCTTCTTCTCCAGGGCCCAAACTTCTGCTGGTTTTGTGCAGGCATGGAGAGTGCCAGGAGACCACGTATGTTACTTATATAAAAAAGATATACACAGGAGTTGTTCATATACTGCTGGAAACACAGTTCATCTCTTCCCATCTCTTCCCATAGGTACAGATAAAGTTTTGAATAGTTTGGAGGGAAGGATTCTGCTGAAGGTTTTTGGAAATGGAGCTACGTCTTCTGCGGAGAAGGCCTTGAGAGACAGAACAGCTCTTCTCTTTAACTGTGAGGAGAAACCATATCTTTTACATGTTAGTACTATGCTAGTGTGAGGTCGTGAGTTTACACAAGCTCATGCTAGTTTAGGCATGCATATGAAATCATGATAAGTGTTAAATGCAGATATAAATCCAATATCTACTTTTATTACTCAAAATCCTTGTCTCTTCCTTTTTCTTAAACCTTGGGAATATTTTATTTTAATTTAACTATCTGATGGGTGTGAGGAAACTGAAACTAATTCATAGCCTAAGAACATCCTTCATCACTTCTTGCTTCTTGTCAGAAAAACAATTCGCTGCCACTAGAAGCTTTCACAAGGAATTTCCCTGCAGGCCTAAGTTTCTACCAGCTTGGAACATCAAAATGCCAAACTCACAGTCTGTAGAGAGAAGTTTTTTCCCAGAGAACACAGAAGTCATCTTGAAGTAGTTGGTTGTTTGGTGGGATTTCTTTTGTTGCTTGTTTGTTGTTTTTATTTTTTAAATATGTATGTATAGTATAATATGTACCTTTCTCCTTGGTTCTCCTTTCTGTTGCAGTTGCCTCTAAAAAGATTTTGGTGCACTTCCTTGGTCTGTGTATGACAGCTGCGATGTGTGTATGGCTCAGCTGGGGGTAACTGTAGCCAAATAATGTTTGCAAATATTTCTGTCAATAAAGCTTACTGCCCTTCTGCATCTTATTCATGTGTCTGCATAACTTTGGTGCATGAGATTTTATTCATGAGTATATTTGAAAGCAGGAGTATCAGGGAAAGCAAGTAAGTTTTTACAGAAATGTTTTTATAAAAATGTTCTCTCGGAATAATCTTTGAAATGGTCTATTTTGTTGGTGTAATGTTCACTGAACTTAGACGGAGATTTTGCAAATCATTTCAGAGCAGGAAAATGGGATTCTTCCTAGGTCACCCAGTTCTGGAACAGAAATAGTCCTGTGTGATTCACAGGGGCAGTCATAATGAGTACCCCTCATAAATAATGAGTGCTCATTCGCCAGTTTGTGGATAAACCTCAGGCTAAAATGTAGTCATGCATTCATTAAACAGTACGAAACTATCACAGCATATCTACAGATAATTTACTACTACACTTTTCAGATAATGAATTTGTAAAAATTAATTTGATTAGCTTTGAATTGTGGGCTAAGTGTCTATCGCTAAACCTTCACTGTTTCATTTTATTGTGGGTTATTTGTTTATGCTGCCATCAACATTATCTATAATCCATTGTTTAGCCAGATCAATTATCTTGTATCATTGATCCATTACCTAACCAGATGACTCCCATTCTCTGAACCACAGATTATTTTGCTGTGAGCTCCTCTTGAAAAAAATCTGATCCATAAATTGCAAAGTTGAGCTATAATCCTTTAACGTAAATTATGATAGAAGCTCTATCTGCAGAAAGACTTTTTACCAAATTCTTCTGTTAGAAATACTTATGTCTGTGCGTAAGTAGAAGTAGAAAAACTCTTATCAAATGGCAGTCCAAAGTCCAGAGAACTTAAGCCTAGAAACAGCCTGATCCAAATTTTTCCTTGAAATTAATTTTTAAAATCACATGTGAAGTGTTTTTTAATGAAAAATGTCTGTTTCTGATGAAAGGAAAATGTGTTCATAAAATACAAGATGTTCCAAAATGCAGTATTCAATCTATAGGTTAACATTATTTTTGTGGAAAATATGATTTTCAGATTCCTTAAAAAAAATTATGTGAATACTGGGAGGAAAAAAAAAACAACTGTTTTCTGTGGGAAAGGAAAAGATGATTTTCTTTCTCTCTAGTAAGTTTCTTTAAGGAGTGTAGGGTTACTTCAAGTCCCCATTTTCAGACACTCTTGCTGCTTTTGTAGGTGCCCCTTCTACAACGGGGAAGTGCTGTGTTCTTCTAGAAAGCTTTTGAAAATTTCTCAGAAAAGATTTCCTGGTAGCTTTACTATTTGGTACAAAACACTTTAGAACTGCAACTGTGAAACAAACAATCGAAAATGTGTGGCAGGATGAGGAGAAAACTCTTGTTTCTTGTTTAAAACTGAAATGACTTCACAGTTCCCTACCTAAATATTTTGCTAGGATGATGCACTGCCCCCTAAAGTTACATTTCGCTGTCTACCTGGAGACTCAGAAAGCATGTAAGTGTATGGCAGTGTAAGGTTATCTGCCTGCTTTCTACAACCCACTATCCTTTTGTAGCTTCATAATCCAAGTTTAATGTTGCAATAATGCCAGAACGCACTGTGGCAACTACAAATCACTCACTGACTGTGACACTTGCTGCTGAACAGGGTGGCTTGGGGAGGACTCCTAACTCCAAAGGATTTTCTGGCAGTCATCAAGGGCATGTCTTCCATGGGGAGCAACTGATTAATTCCCAGGATCCATGTGTCACTGTGCTTGTGGTACTCATGAGAGGGTTTGCAGAGAGGATGGAAAAAGAGGAGGGTGGTTTGCCATGAGAATGCAGGCAAGGAGAAGGCCTTGCCTTCTCTCATGTAACTGTCATGGCCTTGGTCTAATGTGACATTTTGCTTTCCCACGCAAAAGCTAGGCAGCCGTGTTAATCAGAGGGACCTTGTGAACCAGCACTTCCCACATTTTTAAGTCTCCTGGGTCTTTATCTGCTGCTGAAGCTCCACTTTTCCCTCCCTCCCAGACAAAATGAAAGAAGACAATGTCTCTGATCCTCTTGAGAGGGAGGGAAAGGGGTGAGAGAAGCATTGATAGCTCCCTGCCAAGTTGCAGAGATGGCCAGGGCCCCAGGCTTTGGTTCCCAGGCAGAAGGGGGAGCGAATCATGCTCTCACACACAGCACTCTTGCAGAGGGATGGGTGAAGGATTGCTGAGAGCCCAGTCCCTTCCTACAAGACAAGAGGGTCATGAACCCAACATGACTCTGTCAGAAAAAGTATTAAAAACAAGCTGGGAAAAAGGCTTCCTAACATTTGGCTTGCAGAACAGAAAATAGCATTATTGCTGGAGCAGGAGCAAGTATGAAATCCCAGAAAACACTCATAAATACAACATATTTTTATTAAAAGTTTTCGTTTCCAGTAAAGCTCCCATGACCCAGGTCTCCATTACCATGTGACAGTGTAAATGCTGTTGAAGCCAGGAGTGTCACTTGAACAGATTAGATCAAGTAGATAAATACCCACCGACATTGTCTAATGAATGTTCAACTGCATTTGATATAATGCGCAATATATTCTTCAGACTTGCTGCACATCTCACTTGAAACCAGAGGTCCCCATGCTGCATAGTATGTGTTCTGGCACACATTTTCTGCAGAGTTCCAGTATTGTTTCCCAACTGTGGCTGTGAACAAAATTCCACAAAATGCAAAGCACCTGAGGGAACAGGGCAGTATCATGGTACCCATTTTATAGAAGAGAAAAGTGAGACATAAGCTTGTGAAGGAATTTGGCCTAGATAATGTGGAAAGTCAGAGATAGAAACATGAATAATACTGCAGACCCTGAGTTTTATTCTTCTCCTTCTGTTAAAACAGCTTCAGATAAAAACTGCTTGACTAAAAAAGTGATATGATTTAGCACCCAGATACTAAAATTAGGATGCTTTTCTGATGTATGATTTTCTCAAAGTAAAAGGAAGATATTTGATTGAAATAAAAAAGATTATTCGCTCAGCTGGGAGACCAGAGACCTTACACAGGCATCTCTATTTATTATGTTACTTTGCATGTCACCTACTTCGTGGGTACTTTGCTTCCCCCCTCCTATTTGGTGAACTGTATCAGGAAGGTGAAATATGGAGTCAGGGCTCAAACTTGTGTACCAGCCTGTGCTAGACCTAGGCTGAATATATTTTAATTCAACAAAGAGAATTTCTTTGAAGCAACGGGAGGCAGTGGTGAGGTGGGAAAGCTGTTCAGCTCCAAACTGTATCAGGTCAGGTGTGTAGTGATCTAGATTTAGTAGGTTAGGTAAAATCATGGCAATTTCAGTGCCCCTGCACCCACAGTAACAAATGGTTGGCAATTCCTGCAGAAGGAAAAAAGCCAGAAACAAACTCCTGCAACGTTATTTTAGGTTATGTGGGCATTTGAGCTTTATCTTATTGCACTGGGTGAGCTCCTGGTGAGCTCCTGGTGAGCCTGGACCGGATGTCAGTTGTCTGACTTTCATTGAGGTTCTTTGTTATAGTGTCAAAATTATCTCTTGTGTAGATAGTCTGAGAGGGCGAGCTTACTCATGGGCATAGCACTGCACTGGGTAACGCCTGTTTTCATCCCCAGCTAGGATCTCTGCACAAGAGGGAGCTGGGCTGCGCCGGCTGAGTGCCACAAGCACAGCATCAGGGGGCTCTGCATCATGCTGTTACATGATGGATATGAGGTCAACAAGCAGTGGTGGGATTTCTTAAATCACACTGGTTCCTGGAATCAATGACAACGACAAAACTCCTATTGACTTCAAGAGAGACAAATTCAGACCATAAGTCAGGGTCACAAAAAGACTTGTGACAGAGCTGGAACAGAAACTTTCAGATTTCTGTTATTACCATAATAAGAAAATCTATCATCTTTCTTTCTCTTATGAACTAAAGCTCCTCCCCTTCCAACCCTTTCCCCTGAAGCATTTAGGGCAGTTTATTTATGGTCCCAATTTACCTGAATAGTTTGAATACTTGCCGATTTCCCAGGAAAATTTTCTACTTGCAAGTGATCCACATTACAAACTGCACTATAACAAGGACTTTCTAGAGAATGTGGGAAGGTAGGAGGAGTTAAGGTAGTTCATTTCTGTAAAGCAACAAAGTAAAATCATAGTTTTTATTACACTTCGTTTTCAGCCCTTACCTTTCTATGGCCTCTGCCTCCTTACCTCTGTAAACAGGATCATTATTGCCCTAAACCCTTAAGCTGTCCTTTTAAGTGGAGCTGCTTTACTATCCAGCCTGCACAGCATTCTCATCAAATCCAGTTTGTAAACATTCCTGGGGCACTCGGAGGCCAAATGAATATCTGTTTGGAAATACATTACAACATATTTCATTTTCTTTAGCTGGATGGAAACTTTGGCTTGTGTCCTGAGAATAACTTATTTGACAGTCTGAGAAGTCTTTTCACCACAGAGGGTGATGTGTTGAGCATCAGCCTAGAGTGTATTTTGGGTTGCATGAGGCTTTATTTCATAAACGTCTTGGACTATAAAAGCAGGTTGGATTGTATGCGAAACAAATGCATTTTTCATGTGAGCATATTGGATGTGTTCACTGGTGTGAAACTGTGGTTTGATGTGATCATGCTTTTACAGGGCAGTTCTGATGGTCTGCTGGCTAATGACTGGCTAAAGGAGGGATTGGTGACAGCCAGGGCTGCAGCTGTTTAGCTCGGAAAGTGTGAGGCTCCCATTTCAGAAGAGTGATTCTGGAACTTGCAGAAAATGTTCCACCTCATGCGAGGCTGTGGGAAGAGAGCTAAATCAAGAGGCTGCAAAGACAATAATCTCCTATTTTCTTCAGTGAGCCACCACCCCTTGTGGGCACTGCAGATTTTTTTACAGATAGCAGTGAACTTATACTCTCTTAAACCATCCAAACTGCATCATGGTTGTTTAGGCACTGTACTTGGACCACGTCAGGAATTTTCTTATTAAACGAGTTGTCACTAGAAAAATGCTGATTCTTCTATACAAAGTGTTTTGCAAAAGAATATCAATGCTGTGAACCACTGCCAAGACACAGAAAGCCTTTAATAGAAATTCACCTGCTGGGCAGATTCCTTGTTACTTTATCTGCTGTGCTGCTAAGAGAAGAAGATCCATAAAGAAAACTATTACCCTGAGTGCTCATTCTTGCTGCTTTAAGATACTCTTACTGTAAGACAGAATTAGCTGGAAGGGCGCAGATATAGAAACAAGTATATTTTTTAACCTAACATTTTAATATTTGACAATGGATGACAGTTTAATATGCATTAAACAGTTTTCAGTGATGGATAAAACACATTAGTGAAAAATGGCATCTGTAAAGTATTAGCTTAATGTATTGCTAAATTAAACTCTAATGTTTCCCTACATGTACCTAATGATATGGCATCAGCGAAGACTTTCGTCCAACTCCCTGACTCTGAGTGATTTCTGGAAATTTTGTTGCTATGTTTGTCCAAGTTTATTACTTTTCTGTCTTTCTCCATATGAAGATTTCCTTGTTTGATCTCAATCTTGGGATGCTTAAGACTGTGACAGTCATCGCCAGTAAGGACATTTGTTTTTCACATGCTTTTGGGTGAGAACCTCAGGTACTTCATTTATTTATTCTTCAAAGACCCTAAATATCCTGAACCTGAACATTTTGACTGTTCACAGCTGAAATTAGCATATTGTCACATACACATAGCCTAACCTTTAAGGCTCTTCCATGATTTGCACCTGTCAGACTGATAAAGCAATTGCTTTTAAACTTGGAATTACACTGTAATTAATTTGCTGTTTCTTAAAAAAAAAAAAATAGAAAAAAGAAGAAGGCAAAAAAAAAAAAAAAAGATGTTTGTGTTTTCAAGACCGCGTTTGTCTTTTTTTGTGTTTCTACGCAAGACACATGCCTGTCCTTTGTTAAGAATCTGTGCTTGAGCTGTCACATAAAGCCAACTTACAGGGCCCTGGCTGCTCTGGAAAAAACAACAGTAATTCAACTGGGGACTGAGTATCTCTGAAACATGAGAGCTCAGATGTCTCCTGTTATCAGCTTATCAAGCTCAGAGGAATCTATTGTCCTCACTAATTTTTCCAGGTTTGTATTGCAGTAGGTGCACTTGCAGTGACAAGGTTAACCCTTTCTGAAGGTTTCCCTGCTCATTTCTAATATACCTGCATAGAAAAAAACATTAGAATTTATATTTTCCATGTTTTACTTTAATCAAAATTTTACATTTACCAGCTTATGATAATACAGTTCCTTTCATTGTGGAAACATTCACAATGTGTTGGGACTTTAATGTACTTGAAAAAAGGTACATGGTAATAGTGAGTCTCAGGAAAGTGATACAAACTCTGAGAGACCTATCTAGAACAATGCAAGCAAATCTCAGGGGCAGTTGTGACTCTCTCTGCACCTTGCCTCTTCTTCCCTCAGTCTGTTCTTATTCCTCTTCCCTTGCACCTTTGTTGACAATTGCCTGACACTACAGCAATTTGATTTAGAGAACTAAATGGGTAGAAAAATGTTTGCAGTCTTGGCGCATAGGCTTTCATGGTTTTCACGTCAATGGGGTGGGCAAGTGAGAGCCAAAGCAGGTACAAGGGGCAGGGAAGGAACATGTGGCAGAAGGAGGGAAAAGGTAAGAAAGACTTATCATGATTTATTTAGAGATATTTGGGAGGATACACCTGGCTTGTGTTCTGCTCTTGACCTCTTTCCTGTGGTCCACTTGACACTGCACCACCACTCCTACCTGGGACAGCTACCAGGTTTTCCAGGATACTCCATAATCCTTTTGTCATCCACTGAGGCTTGATGCCTCTATGTTGTTTAGCCAACAAACTCACATAACTCCTCAGGAGAGAAGATAGTGGTGCCCAGCACCAATTCAACTAATTCATATCAACCCTCACAAGCTGCTGACTCTTGAGCTGCTTCTGGGAAAGATGGCTATCAAGAAATACCTACAGGACCTGTTCTTTTGGCACCAAGTTTTATTGCAGTCCCCCAGCATTGTCTATACTAGCTAACTAAACAGGACTATGGTGCAGACCCAAACACTACCACACGGTTTTCCAAACTGTTAGATTTCTGCCATGATCTTGCTGTAGCTTTGTCCTCAGCCAGCTGGTACTATCTTAGAAAAAGCCTGGCTACAGGTGAAGGTCAGCATAGGCTACACACCAGCATTCCTAGCGTGCAATGAGGATGAGCCTGATGTGTTTCTGAGGGTGATGAATGTGAGCTTCACCATGAAGCTGCATTGTTCTCATGACTACAGAAGGGGACACACATGGCCGGTTTTAATCACAGATGCAGCCTCTTTCCTGGGGATGAGAAAGCAATGTGTCCATGAAGATGTCCTGGCTGGCACAGATGAAATGAGCTCACTGCTCCTGGGAAGCACCTGAGCTGCTGCGCATCTGGAGGTCGATGTCTCCATTGGTGTCCACTGCTTCTGGCTCTGTGGCAGGAACGGATTACAGCACACAGCCCTCCTCCACCTCTGCGAAGAGTGATATGCCTTGCTAATAGCACTTTCTCCTGCCATGATTTTAAATGGATTTTCTTTTTTTTTTCTCCTCTTTTGTATGTTTAATGTAAAGTCAAAAGATTTTTCATGGTGATGATTGACACATGACTAAGCAGTTTAGATCACTGTACCAGAAATCTCCAACCTTCTTCAATTGCTTAATACTATGACGAGATTATACGAACCCTTTTCTGTCTATAGGCTTATTTATGCCATTAAAATTAATACAACTGGTCTTGGAAGGCTGCTTAAATACAAATATATTGAATTATGACTATTTTATAGGTAAATTATTTTTTTCTGAAAAAATACTGTGAAGTTATTTTCCATGTCCTTCCAATTTTTTTATATTTGCTGAGTTGAATGAAAAAATGTAAACACTTTTTTTTGGACATGTTTGCAAAGAAATTTCCTTTGTGTGTTTCTGATAGAAAATTAATGGACATGCTTTTTTTTCCCAGCACTAATATATACTTGCTATTACAGTACTGACTTGCAATTCAATATACATTATTCCAAGTTACTCTGCATTGCTTTGCTACAAAATTCCTGTAGAGGAAAAACATTATTTTTAATTGGTTAATTTATCAGAGCTAGTGGAAGAAAATTTAACAAAGCACCTTGTAGACCCACATCTCAATATTACTTACTTTCCTTACCTTTGATTATGCAACATCAAGTAAGAAAGACTCCATTGCACGTGTACAAAAACCTGTGAAAGGTCTGTAGTATGTATGGCAGAAAGACAAAGAAGCTGTTCTTGTTTTCTCAGAATGCAGTCCAGGCTCCATCACCCATTCTCTGGATGAATATGCAAATACATTTTTTTATTGGAGAATTCTTTTTTTTTTTTTTTTTTTTCTTTTTATTGGTGTTATTTATGAAGTGATGCAGAGTGGCTAAAATCACCAGAATGATCTAAAGGTGCTCCAAGGCCAAGTGCCATACTGGACTGGGCAGTTAATTATTCGTGGCTTCCTGTAAAAGTCATATTCAGTCACCAGATCCTCTGTCTAAAGGATTAGAGATGGGCCTTAAAATTCTCTTTTGATGTTATAAAGGAAAAGAGTAATTAAATTTTTTTGGCAGATTTAGTTGAAAAATGCCTGCATCAGAATTTTAGGGTTCTTGATGCCCTAGAAGACCTAGGTAAGGTAAATTTTATATGTGGTTTATAAGCTTGCATTGATTGGGACACCTGCTTATTACTGAGCAAGGTGGATATTTACCTTTTAAAATTCTGATTTGTGGAACATACTCAGGTCTTTGCTCAGATGAATGAAGCAGAGTCTGTGCCATGTATGCAAGGCATTTCTTATGCAATAACATTGTAGGTGTCACAACAGCAGCACTGTATATTTATTTGGTTAATACTTGGGTTAATATACATTTTGTCTAATCTCACATAATCCAATTGTCTTTACCAGTCCTGTGAACTTTTCCAGTCTAGAGCATGGAGGGTTGAGTACTCTGCCTCTGCTCTCACGTGGTTGTCATATCCTGGAAAAATATTCACTACAACCTTAAAGACTTTGGGAGATAAACATAGTAGATGATGAGGACAAGATCTGAAAAAAACTTTCATAGAATATACATGCATGTCTAAGTATTAACTGTCCATCTCATCTTTCTCTAGCCATAACCCTATCCTAAGATAGGTCTAGCCATGTGCATCTGCAGATATCCAGAAGCATTCTTGTGTTGACAGAGCTGTCATTTCATGTCCACCTTAGTCCTCACATCTGGGGAGACTCTGCCTACATGACATACTTGAGATGATGCTCACAGAAGAGGATGCTCAAAAAAAAACCAACCAACCCAGCTAAAGCCACTACTCTCTTAAAAACGTAAAGGAGCTATTTTGTCCCTTTGTAATGAACACATAACTAAACCACTGTTGATAGAAATGCAAGTCCAGGTTTAATTCCATCCCACTCCTTAAATGTGTAATCCTACATCTCAAAGTTTCTGTCAATAAAATAAGCCTGGAGTAAGTAATTGGGTTGGCACTCACCATCTTTCCTGTTGAAAAGACGCAGAAAATAACTGAAAGCTCCATTTCAAAGAAGCATATGGGTTAAGGCACTCACCTAAAATAGCCTGCTCCCTGTATTAAGTATTGCCTGTAGCATTGTTTGCATAAATTATATAAAGTGCAATTTGTGGCAGCTGGACCAAAATAGAGAAAATAACTGACTTCCCAGTTCCCGGGCAGGTACAGGGACCACATGGTTGTTAGACAAAGTGGGGCTAGATCCTGCTACCACCTCCTCTGACTACGGTTTCAGAAAGGATCATAATTGAAAGAATGGATGTAGACACTTGCCTGTAGGAAAAAGTTCAGAACCTTAATCTCAAAAATTTCCCCTTGAAAGTTTGCGGCCTGGAATGGAAGGTCATAACCTTTTCCATGTCCTTTGTTTAAAATGCTGATTGTGTATGAATTGGCCTTAGCACATTGGGTCTTTGGATCCTTTTCTGGTTCTCCCATTTCTAACAGTTTTGGGGTTTTATATCCATACCAGTGACCCAGAAAGCAGGGTTATATTTTGACACACATTCCTGTGTGTCTATGGAATAAGTAGGTATTTCTTTTCCCCCCTCCTTCCCAGGCTGCCACAGATTTAAACATGTCACTACACTAAGTTTCACAATGAAAGGTTGACATGAGAGGTTTCTGGAAAGGACACAGATGTGGAAGTGCTTGTTTGCGCTTCTGCCTGTGAAAGGCACTAAGTGGCAGCTAGTTTACGGTGAGTGATGGGGAAGTGAATTGCATGCAGACATTAAAGGTAAGGTAAGGAATCAACCAAATTGCTGTTTTGATGCCATTTTAGCATGATCATACAGGATGAGGCAGAAACACTTCACCTGGGGTTAGGTTGGTTTTGCCTGGAAGATAAAGCCATGGATTCTCTGTTTTAGAGAAAGGTAATTGTCTACTAGAAGCTGACATGAAGAAAGAAGGAATGCTTTGGTACATTCGAGGGTGGTTCTGGCAGTTAAATCCTCAAATATTATAGCAAGTTTTCCTTGTGCACTTGGAGGGTAATACATGCAAAATGGCCTCCAGGGATCCTCTTCTATTCCCCTTAACAAAATAATCTATCCATAGGAATCTGATTTCCCCAAGGAGATTTTATACCATTAACATTACTGCTTTAAACATTTCCAAAAAAAGCTTTTGGTTCCAGTGTATGTCCTTTTTACATATAACAAAGTACAGACTGTGTGATATACAGACAGTTTGGTTCTCCCTCTGCCCCCGTTTGGGGATCCACCAGACAAGGATCTATTCTCTGATTCTTTCACTTTCCACTTTCGTAGGCATCCAGTGGAACATGGATATCTATTCCAGTAGGCATCAGCAAATATTTTTTTTTTTCTCTGTCAGGCATAGGTCAGTACTTTTACTTTTCTTTTTTTTTTTTTTTTAACTTCATGTTTTTGTTGACCTGTATTTTTTCTAGTAGTGGAAACGTTATTTTTCTTGGAAAAGTGCCTCAAACACATGTGGATATTATGTCTTAGCTGATATTTGCCAGCCAATTCAATATGATATCAGCCGTGAATTGTATTCAATTGTTGCCATCTTAATGGCCACCAACAGTGCTTTTAAGTAAGATTAGACTTAACATGAAGCTATGAAAACTTCAGATTTTTAGAAAATATGATCCTCTTTCTTATAGGTTTAGTTTTTAGAGATGGCTGAATAAAGAAAAGCATCAGAAAAGAGTAACTCAGCTGAATGAAGGCAGGACAGTATTGAATAACTGTGTATTTCTACTGTTCCTGTTATTTAAAGAAATAGAAACAACACAGAAGAAGATTAGCAACCATGTATAATATGATTGCTTTTCTATTTGAGAGTTTTGGGACACTGATTTTGGAATGTTACAGAAGCCTGTAGACCGTGTACAGTAGCCTTAAGGCCACGTGGTTATAAGCGGCTAAGTGTTTGGTTTTGATTTTACTTGTTAGAATATATAGATGCAAATATGAAAAGTGCCTGTCTTCACTACTACAGTTTTCATGTGCAGGTTGTGATTTTTTAAAAAATACTTCCATGTAATATATAAGAAGGTGATAAAGACTAACATCTCTCCTCTGTAAAAGGTAAGGATGATCATGTTTCCAGTACAGATTATGTTTTTGCACTTTCAAAAAGGGAAAACAGGACTTTCAAAAGGACTTGCCATTGTCCCAGTCTCACTGAAACCAGTATGATTTTTACCGATGATGTAAAAATAAACCCAAAGTTAGGTAAATACTGAGTAGTTTAGATATTCTTATTTCTTACCTTTTCTCTGTGTAGCAGATATATTAATTAAATGTATGGATACTTCCTCTACATGTCCTGCATCATTTCGAAAAGACAGTGAGGATGAGAAAACAAATTTTAACCCAAAACCTAGTTTTCATGCAACCAATTAAATTAAGATCAACAGCTACAAAGGAAGGGAAACCAGGAAAGAGTGGTAATGCTCTCAAAGATCAGCAGGAGAATTTCTCCCAGTCTTTTTAAGTGTGGCGGTTGTGGCACGAGATCATGCTTTCTTCCACAGAAGCCCAGTGCATATTCTTTGAACTGTGAGGAATAGGAGCATTTGGTCCTTATTGATTATGCCTACGATGAACCCAGTCACAAAACCTGAATGTGAAACATCTGGTTAGGTCACTTAATCTACGTACCTCTAGACACAGGGCTCTCCTCTTTGGCCAGGTCTGCCCTATATAGCAGGAAGAGACAATTGCATACATAATCCCCTGTTATTTTAATGAGAGAAACACAGCTGACAAGCTAAAAGAAAAGTGGTGATTGCCAACATATTCCCCTATCTATATTATGGAGATTGCAGAACTAGAGTACATGTAGATGTGTGGAGCTTTTGGGGACACTTTGGGTTATTTTTAGTTAAATAAGGTGAAATTTCGCCTGTTTTCAATAAGAATAGGAGCTGTCCTGCTGAAAACCAGATTCTGCATTTGATTTCCTTTACTGTTTCATTTGCTAGTCTTCATTTGCGTGTGAGTTCATGTGACAGCACTGGGGCTAAAGATAAAGAATGAGACTATATAACTAGGAGAATGAAGACTCAGAGGAAGACCCCCTTAAAAAAAAAAAAAATAAAAAAAAATCTGGACTTGTAGAAATTCTGCAGTTTCTTCTGTTTACAATGTGAAGCCTGTAAATTTTTCCCATTAGGAGGACAATTCTTGAGAAACTTCATCTAAGTGAAGTGTGATTTATCAAAAAACTTTGTATTTCAGAAGAGGATTGGTCTCTAAAAAAAGCTCCTCGGGGATTCCAGAGTACTGTCATTTAAATGGACACACCCATACCTTCCTTGGGCCTCTTAAAGTTTTCACTGACCCCAGGTAAGACAGTTTTCCACCAGCCTCTTGGTAAACTTAGACACTTTGGAAATGACAGTATTTTTGTATTGAATATTCCCTGCTATTCCCCTCTCTTGTGTAGACCCCAACAATGCCTTGGTGCTGATGTGACAATGCACAGACCTCCAGAAAAAAATTATCTATTCTTAATGACTGATCTCCCCCCCAGCCCAGGTGCATATAACTTATAACATTCAATTATACTGGAATTTCTTCTTTGCTTTAACTAGATTAATTCCTTGTGATTAACACTTTTTAGCAGTAGAATAAGGTGACCATATGTCCAGTTTTCTTCTTAATCATCACTGCTGTCTCCTTTTCCTTTTCTTCTAGTGCAGGTTTAATTCAGCTGAATTTGCTTTTTTCCCATTTGTTACTGATAGACTACTTTCAGTGTGCTGACTGTAAAATTTCTTTTGGAAAGCTGCCTGGTTTCTCTCTAGAGCCTGATGTAAAGGTCTTCAAAGTAAGATTAAGAGTTCATTTATTTATTTATTAACAGTGTCTTCAGGAAGGCGAGATGGGTCATTTATTACATGGACCCAGAATTTCTAGTTTAGGGCTTCTAAAGATGCAGGCTTATGGCATCTTTTATTCAATAGAAACAGAATTTTCCCATTAGTTCGAGAGGGATCATCTGCTAAAATGCAAGAATAAGCAAAGATGCTGTCAGTTAATGTTTTTCATTGCTGGTCTTATTAATTGATTACTGATTTTGTATTTCACAAAGAAATGTAGAATAATCTGGAAAAGTGAGGATGCTCTGTGGATTATCTGTCATCACAAGGGTTGGAACTTCAGTGGAAAAATACTCTGGAGCAATAATAGAGGACAAGGGGTAATGGGTTTAAACTTAAACAGGGGAAGTTTAGATTGGATATGAGGAAGAAATTCTTTACTGTAAGGGTGGTGGGGCCCTGGAATGGGTTGCCCAAGGAAGTTGTGAATGCTTCATCCCTGGCGGCGTTCAAGGTGGGGTTGGACATAGCCTTGGATGGCATGGTTTAGTGGGAGGTGTCCCTGCCCATGGCAGGGGGTTTGGAACTCGATGATCTTGAGGTCCTTTCCAACCCTAACTACTCTATGATTCTATGATTCTATGAAATACTTCCTGATTAAATATTGCTGTCTACCATTCATCTACAGTCAAACTCAACAAATGTATCTCATGAAAGTCTTCAAATATTTGATCTCAGTCTCATCATAGTTAATAAAAGCTTTTCCTGATACGAGATAGGACTGATGGTTGAATTTGTGTTAGTTTGAGGTAGAATGAAGTCTTAATTCAGATCTCGAAAATGTACCTGATGGTTTTCAAGGCCATCACTAGTTATCAGGCATTTAGCTTTTCCTTTTAAAAGCCTTAGAGTTGTCTGTCAATGTAAATAAATGATGCCTTGATGTCTCTCTGAGGCAGGAAAGAAATATTCCTCAGGGAGAGTGCCTGAGGGGTGACATATTTGGAGGCATGACTGGGCAGAATTCAGTCGCTGGTGTTTCAGCAACTGCATTTAGACATATGAAAATGATCAGCAGTCAGAAATAAAATTTTAATCTCCTCACTCCTAGTTATATCTTGGTTGAAACACCAAGGTTTGTGTGATGTTTTTATTACCTTCTTCCTTTTTTGTAGAATACAAAGCACATAATGTTACAAATACAGTACAGCTTAAAAGATTAAACCAAATAATTTTAGTTTTAAGTTACCAATACTGTTATTTATATTCATCTCCACTATAATGAAAAGACTGTATGGTATAGGAATAGATTGCCATAACGCAGAGGTTTATGTGTTTTAAAGCAGCCCTGTGAATCATTTAGAATTGCTGGAGAAAATGAAATAACACAGCTAATATATAGGCCTAATCCAGAGTCCGCAGAAATGAGTGGGTATGCCGGCAATGCACTTCTGACCAGAGAGCAAGTTCTGCCTAAGGAAACTATAAAACTAAATTAAAAAAAAAGTTTGGAAATGCTACAGAGAATTGCAAGGAAGAAACACAGAAAATAGCATATTAAAAGTGAAGTTAGAAGCACTGCAAGCTCATTGGATTTATTTGTAAAAGTAAGGTGGAAAATAAATATCTACTGAGGCTGGATAGCGCATTTCAGAGCTCCAGAAAAGGCTTCCCAGTGAACGGTTTTCTTAATATTTTTTTAAAGAAGATGATGACTTGTTGAAAGCAATTTTTTAAAGAAAAAACAAACAAATAACAAACAAATCCAAATGCTATATCAGTGAAGAAGCATTTAAAAGATCAAAAGATCACATTTCCTTTAGACACTTCTGCAAGGTGTCTGGCTTCCCAATTTTCTTATCAAATTAGATCAAATTTAAACAACCAAACTCGAATGGAAAACTTTTGAAGTAGTTGAAAGGAAAATCCTTTGGATTCCAAACCCCATATTTGACTCATAAAAATACATGCAGTTTTGAGTTTTCAGGCTAAGTTTGACTGAAATATTTGAAGTGCCTTAAAGATTCTGAGAAGTGGGAAAAAAAAAAAAAATTATTACAATATTTTCAGTCTGGCTTAAAACAACACTATGTGGGCTATTTGTGTGCTGAATATATGTTACTTTAATCCTAGATAACAAAATGAATTTGTTTGTTACATTTGTTTTATTTAGACCATAATTATCAAAAAGGTGATACAGACTAGGTTATAAAACTTGAAGTATGTGCTTTACACTAAGTGTTATTGAGTCTCAAAAAGTAATGATACCTTTATTTATTGTAATGTTTGAGAGAGAATGAAAGATTTTACAATTATTTTGACCATCACACTTAAATGAAATGAGAATGCATAATTTTTCTGTAAGAGTAAACCAGATGGAGGTACTATAACATAGCTGCAATTTTGTCTGTGTTAATTCATCTTTAGAAACCTGAATCTCCACCTCATTACCTAACATGACTAAAGTCATGCCACACAAGGTTCAGCTAAGGCAAACAATAAAGAAATAAATGCACAAACTAAAGCAACAATGAAATTATCATCTGAAGAAAAAACTTACAAGATTCACCACATCTAAAGATACAGGAATAATTGGTTATATGGATCGCTGCTCCTGCTGTGATGTATCAGAAATCACTGGGTCAGTCTCATACACACAAATCCCGGGAGCGAGCGTGACTAGGAGAACAATTGCTTTCCTGCAAAAAAAAAACCAACAAAACCCAAAATCCCTGAGGACATTTGTCTCCATCCATTGGCAGATTCATAAATAATGTCATGTCTTCAAAACATGTGGATTGAAATTTTCATTTTAGACTACATTCAGATATTCTGACACCTTACAAAATCTCTGCACCTAACTTTAGCAACACAGGTCATAGTTATGGCAGATACTAAAAGCAGAAAACATTATAAATACATAAAGAGGGCGAGAAACATTGCAAGTGGGTGGGACTGACCTTGGGGATGATCTTAGGGTCCTTTCCCACCCTAACTATTCTATGATTCTATGATTGTCCTTTCTTTTAATTTCACTGATGCTAGTAACCTCCTAATTTAGGCACCAGGCTATGTACTGGAAGTAGAAGAAACACAGACTTGGCCTTTTTAACTTAGATGCTAAATGTGAAGGTGTAAATATGAACCGGCATCCCAAGCCTGCTGGAATGTGTCTGGATTTGCATGTGGGAATATGCTGATTTAGCTCCTAAAGAAAACTGGAGCTGAGAATGACCGCTCAAGTGTTGTTCATCATCAGTGCACAATATAGACAAATATTCCTTCCTTCACCAGAAACATAACCTTCTATCTTACAGGGTGTGTTTAAAACCAGTGGCTGACAGAGGTCTCTTCGGTCTTCTAAAGTTACAAGATTTGCATTGGAAATGCTTAAATGTAATTTGCTTTACAAACCTCAGGTCTGTTAGAAACTCAAGTTGAAAAGATGGTTCCACGTGCCTGCAAATAGAAAAGGAAATAACTTGGAACAAGCAGAAGGGGTTAGTTTTCACTAAAAGTCAGGGCAAAGTGCTCACTCCATTTCACAACTCTCCCATGAACTGGAAGAGACAGTTTTTGTTTGCAAGTAATGTGAGAAAGGAGGCTGAGTGCTTTTTTACAATAGCCATTTAGTCAAAGCTGCAGAAGGTAGTCAAATCATTAATACTCATGATTATTTGAAAGATCAGTGACTGACTCATTAGTAAATTATGTGGCACTTGTGCGAGTTTGTGTTGGACTTTTCTTACCAGAGGTGTAGAATAGCATTATAAATATTAGCTGAGACTGATTTATGCTTTTGTTACATTCTGCCTGTGTCCCAGTGGTAACCTATTCTAGTGAGTGTGTAATGTAAAAATATCAATCAGCTAAACACAACTTAATTTTAACACCATTCCAGGCTCCATAAAGATCTATAGATTCAAAAGGTCACGGAAGGGCTGTTTAAGATGTAAACTACATACCTGCTGGCAATTTTAGCATAATTTAAAAAATAGCTGTAAAAGGCTTATGATGGGGGGTGGAGGGGAGATGGTGTACAGGGAAGCCTAAAGGATTTTCTTGAGCATTTGTTTGTACTTCATTTTATTTTGTGTAAAAGACTGAAAGGATTGTGTACCATCTCAGTAGCAATAATGACTGACAGTAAAAGCCATTGCAGTATTTAAAACCTGGCAATTGGTTCAAGAAGTAATTTTTTTTGCTTTGTTTTTTTTTTTTTTTTTTTTGGTTGGTTTTCTTTAACAAGCATGTGATAAACAAGGGAGCAATGAAAGGGGTTGATGAGATAGAGAGTAATAGCTAAAATGAATGATCAGTCAAGTTTGTCAAAACTTTTTGCAGTCTGTTTCTCTTTTGCTGCTGCTATTTATGTTCCAATTCAGAAATAAAGGGGGCTTGTCTCCCTCTCTCTCTCCCCACTCCCAAGCTAGAGCAGAACATACATATTGTTATATTGCCCTGTGTTTAACAGCTGCACAGAAAACCCAAGTTGATTTTTATGATATATCATTAATTTTAATGTAGAAAACATCTTTATCTCTCTAGCAGTAAAGTGACCCCTTATTTTCCCCACTCATTCAGGTCTGTGTCAGCTATTTCATATGAAGGTAAGGATGCATTTAAAATTCATTGCTATCATGCACAGATACCTGAGGTACTACAGGAATCCCATGATCTCATAAGGCGGGCACACTAGCATGTCATATACTAATGTGGTTTTAGAGAGGACTGGGTGCTTTTTAGTTCCACAATCGTATATTTTTCTGATTTACATTCAGCTCTTGTACACACTTTCTGCAGAAGCACTGCATAATTTAGTGTAGAGAAGAAAACACAAGGCTAGCTCTACATACAGTAAAAATCTGGTCTGTGTATGCTATTTCATCCATGCCTAGAAGAGGATAGGGAAGCATAGGGGATGAGATAGGAACATGATTATGTCTTGCCATTCGTTTTCTCATCATGAATATGTTCTTTCCTTATGACCCATGTAAAAGAGCATTACCATTAGATGGTAAGTGAACAGGCCTCTCTAAAAATGTAACACTTTAAAAAATTGTTTAGCAGCGATGGCATGCAGCCATCAGGCAGAAACACTGACGAGGGTGACAGAATTTCAATACAGAATGTAAAAGTATTAAAATAATCTGAGGATTGGCTGGAATAGGAAAGGCTGATTAAATCTTCTTGATAGCTTGAGGCAGAAAAGAAACCAGGCATCTCTGCGTCTATATTTATCACTGAAACCTCTGTTCATTCTTTCTGGCTACTGTAATAGGGTGGGATATTTTCTTCTCTTGGGAACTAAGAGGCTCAGTCTGAAAGATATTGTCCCTGTTCTGCTATGGAGTCTGAATTTCTGTTTTTAAGAGGGAATGCTCAAAGTGTACCCAACCTTTGCTCCAAACTGAAAATAAACCTACTATTTCCCCCCTCTTTTGCAGGGATTAGAAGCACTGAAATACCACAAAAGAGGCAGTTTTTAACATTCTGAAGTTCAGGCCGAACAGTGTTAAGGGATATCAAGGGATGTCTAAACCTGATTCCTAGAAAAAAAAAAGAACTGGAAGCATTCAGATAAGCATGCATATTATCTTGGTTATTTTGATTAGGACAAGATTAATGTTTCACTTATTACTCATTAAATCCCATCAAGCGTAGTTTAGCAGTCATCTCAAACTTTGTCTGCTAATATCTGATTTTTTTTTCCTTTCATTTTTATGTTTTCACAAATCCTTTGATGCTAGCCAAAGCTTCATCAATAGAGGATGGCTGAGACATAAAATTTTACATTTCAAATTTAAAAAGTTTTTATGGAAGGTGATGATAAAGGAAATGGGAAAACCAGTAAATTATCTAGATGACTGCTAGAATGTCTGTTTGACAGAGACCAAATTGTCAAAAAAATTGTTCTTGTTTTCTGTAGAATGAAACTTAACTAGGAATTAAAGCCACATAGGGTAAGACTCCATACGCTTACATTTACAGATGTATACTATGGATGACTGATTTGAAGCTGAGACTCTCCATCTAGTGTATATTAGATACTTAGTCTATAATGTACAAGGCTTTACTAGTCTTATGTGCAAGACTGCATCTAACCTTAAAGTGTAAAGTTGCCCTTCACATGATAAAAAGAGCTTGTGGTGACTAGCTGAGACATAGAAGATACAACATTATAAATATCTTCATTTGATGAGATTGATCTTTCTTGTGATACCTATTTGCCATGGACTTGATCACAAATTTCAAATCTCTTAGAACTCTGTCATCAGTTGAAAAGGTGCCATTTTATTACCACTACAGTGGACACTAAACCCATGTCTATGTTAGCAATTTTGTCATTATGGCTATGCAAGTTAGGCAATGTGATGCGTAGTTACATTTTTGTACTGACAAAGCCAGCAATATAGGCAACTATATTCACACCTTCAACTTTTCTGCCACATAGTCAGCATAAAATGCATTAGCAAAATATCACTTTTGTTGGTAAGAGATACATCTCTGCTAGGAGGAATTTCCAATTCAGTGAGAGGTCCCTTATAATGGGGACAAGAACTATAAGAGAGAGATAATAGTGCTTTCTCTAAAACACAGTTTATCAAGGTTGTTTTGTCTTGGAGTTGATCACCTTAAAATATTCTGTCTAATGTTGTTTGATTCCTTTTTGCTGAAGAAACACAAAAAAACCCAAGAGATATTCATAGGTGTAGGAAGCAGTGTGAATGAAATACACAGGGAAGAATATCCTTTTGGAAAAAATTTTCAGGACAGTATTCAATTTATTAACTACTTTTTAAAAGAAAGCATGTAAGATGGGCAATAAGATGAAATAGCCCTATGCTTCTGGGCAAAAAATCAGAAAACTTTCTGATTTTCTTTCCTCATACTGAGCTAGTCTCATGCTTTCAAATGTTGCAGTAATTTAATCATTATAGGATTTAATTTATGGGATTACAGAATTTCAATTTTTTAAAATGTGGAAATCCACCAAATCCTGAAAAGAATGGATACAGCCAGCTCTGATCCTTTCAGTCGGTATTTGCTATCACCACAAGCGCGCTGGGACTGTTCTCTAACATTGATACTAGTTGCAGAGAGCAGTTGCATGTCCACACCTTTAAACTTTCTCCCTCTACAAAACAAATTGCTGCATGAAAACTATAACTCCTTTTGCAGTTTTGTGCCTGTAGCAGTGTGTTCAGTGCTTGCTGACTCAAGACAGTGCTGTTTCAGGGAGCATGTTTAAACAGCATTAGCCATCTGGGTACCAGTACCCAGCACAGATCTCGTTAATTTTTACCTAGCAGTTTTCAAGTATCTATTACTAAGATGAAACGGATTTCACATGAAGTGATGTTTCTGGACTTGGAGATCTTACAAACAGAAATAATAATGTCAACTCTTTTGTACTTGAACAGACAGCAACACTTGCACAGCCACAGAAAGTTATGTGTCTGAATGGACATTATACTTCATTATATATCATCTTCCTTATAGACCCAAGTGTGCAGAATTTCACGGCTTTTTTCTTCAAAACACTAGGTGTGAGAGAAGCGAGGGATAACTGGATGTAAATCCCAGCATGTGCTATGAAATCATACAGTAATGTGACACAGCAGCAAAGTTAGCTAAAAGAAGGTGTAAAACAAATTGCAGGTGTATGGAATATGATCTGCATTCCAGTGCTTTACCAATATGCTAAAGCAATGTCATGCCTTTTGGGCACAATGACACAGAAATTTTAGCAGTTAAAATGGTCAGGATTTTCAGTTTTATGTCTCATAAACAAAATCAAATAACTTCCATACATATGAAACAGTAGTTAATCTTTCTACTGACATAGAAGGAAGACTGAAGTATAATATCATCTTGTCTTTTCTCCTACAACATCCTTGTGTTTTCTCTGGAAGCCTGAATGATTCTTTCTCTCTGTAATTTTTGAGTTCTGGTTGATGTTGTAATAGGATTTCTTTGCTTTAGTAATATCTTCCGGTGAATAAAGAGTCCAGTATTTCTGAAATAGTTTGTCTACAAGCTCCTTCTATTTTAAGGACAATACTGGGTTAGGGGTTACACTGGGGGGTTTTAGGTGGAAAAACAACAGTGGATTAAATGCAGCTTGCAAAAATCAGAGGTAGTTATGGATATCTCTGTGGATGTCTGAGATTTGAGCGCTGTGAAAAACATCTAGGGGCAGAAGAATGCGATATAGATATTGGCATATAAACTGCATATGCCACACTGTCACACTTAATGAGTGGAGACTCGTTAAGGCACAGGGATAGTGGAAGATGTGATGGACAAGCAAGTTTCAAACTAGAAAAGTAGCAAGGAGAAAAGGTGAATTGCTTAACATGACCATTCAAGGTCAAAATGGAAGATCTGAGATGGAAGAAAGCAGTTGCTGGAATGACAAGCCATAATTTAGAGAAGGATCACTGACAACCTTGAAGAATGTGCACGAGTGCTTGCTGGGAAAGGAGAAGAGTGAGAAATCAAAGTCAGGGATGGTACAGATACATACATTTTTTATGCTACTAAATAGAGATTGACAGAGCTTCAGACTTCACTGTGTGCATCACACCTGTCAAATGTGCATGAAAATGCTAAACTACAGACAGGACAATTAATTCCTTCATCAGGGTTTGGGACAGTATGTACACTCTTGGGGATATGGGAATGGAAGCAAATAGCATTACATTCAATACCTACACACCCCTAAGCCCAAGCTAGTGCTTAAAATCTTCTCTTCCCCAAGAAATTAAGGGCAGGTGTGAATCTGCATTTGGCTCCCCTCACAGCAGTATCTATCAGGGAGAGGTCAATGACATGTGTAACTACCTGCTGGCCACTTTATTCCTTCATCCAACAAGGTTCTGCTCTTCCTATAAAGTCACAGCTCGGAGGGGTACAGTTGATTGGCTTTCCTTCTGTTCAGTTCTTCTTCTTTGATTTACAGCAGTCTCCCACACCCTTTCATAGGTCCTTTTCTAACTTCACTGATAAGGGATTTCTCTGTGTCCAATTAGTAAGGCTAGGGTATCAGGCTGGAACTAGATAATTAAAAGAATGAAAAGAGACAGAGTGACCTTGGTTTGCAAACCTCCATGGGCAATGTATAAAACTTTAAAGATTTCAAGAAAATGCATTAATATTATTTTATCTCTTGTTCCTCAGAAACAGGGCAATTGTTCTTCTATAACTTCAAGGCCTCTCTAAAATCAAGACAAAGGTGATTTTTTATTTTTTTTTTTTTAACTGTCCTTTAGTAACTATACATTTCTAGGATAAAAATGAACTTTTCAAGTTTCCAAATGAAGTGTTGACTTTACAATATTTTATTTAAAAGCACATAATTTTTTTTTAAGGGACAGAAGGCATTATGTCTTGCTTGTTAGCTAAAACAATAAGAGTGGCACCATTCTGATAGAAAATACAGAGCAATGGAAACCACAAAAAGCAGGAAATCCCACGTTTTATTTTATCTCTCCTGCTCTCACAGCTTTTGTTTAGAAGGAGCAAGAGAGAGATGTGCTACCTGGAGTAAAGAAATGTTGTGGTACAGCACAAATTTGGCTGTTCCATTTATGCAATTTAAATAGTGGGGTATTTGTGCCTTCAGCAAAGAGCAAGGTTCTGATTATACAAGGCATAAAAAAGTAATGGGGGAGGTAGAACTTTCTGGCTGCAAATTCCTCCTACATAGCTGTAGCCACCTAAAAGAGAGAGGTGCAGTTCAGATATTTATGTTTCAGTGACAGTCGGAAGAGGGATGTAGGCAGAGCTTTCCAGAGCTATCTTATCCGGGGGCTCACAGCAAAGAGGGATGTAGGGGAAAGACTCTCTAGGTGTGCCCTTCTCTCTGCCTGGTTGCTTGTCTCTTTTTGATTATAAATGCAGCCCAGATGGCTAGCTTAGACTAGATGCTTAATTTTTATATAGTTTTATAAAGTCAGAAAAGATAAAATTTACCAAAAACTGGGCTGCTGTACTCCTGTGTTTGCATGTAAGTTTAAGGATATACTTTGATTAACACAGAGTTTGTAAATTATCTGATAGTCATGAATTCGAGTTTTGTAGCTAATTAAAAAAAAATAAGCACATAATTAATGAAAATAATCTCTTGTTATCAGATATGTACGTCAACACATGTTAAAAAAGGGAGGAAAATCATAGAAACATAGAATAGCTAGGGTTGGAAAGGACCTTAAGATCATCTAGTTCCAACCCCCCTGACATGGCCAGGGACACCTCCCACTAAACCATGCCACCCAAGGCTGTCCAACCCTGCCTTAAACTCTGCCAGCAATGGAGCATTCACAACTTCCCTGGGCAACCCATTCCAGGGCCTCACCACCCTTACAGGAAAGAATTTCTTCCTCATACCCAACCTAAACTTCCTCTGTTTAAGTTTGAACCCGTTACCCCTTGTCCTATCTCTACAGTCCCTCATAAAGAGTCCCTCCCTATAGGCCCCCTTGAGATACTGGAAGGCTGCTACAAGGTCTCCATGCAGCCTTCTCCTCTCCAGGCTGAACAGCCCCAACTTTCTCAGCCTATCTTCATATGGGAAGTGCTCCAGTCCCCTGATCATCCTCGTGGCCCTCCTCTGCACTTGTTCCAACAGTTCCATGTCCTTTTTATGTTGAGGACACCAGAACTGCACACAATACTCCAAGTGAGGTCTCACGAGAGCAGAGTAGAGGGGCAGGATCACCTCCCTCAGCCTGCTGGTCACACTCCTTTTGATGCAGCCCAGGATACGGTTGACCTTCTGGGCTGCAAGCGCACACTGCTGGCTCATGTTCATTTTCTCATCGACCAACACCCCCAAGTCCTTCTCCGCAGGGCTGCTCTCAATCTCTTCCCTGCCCAACCTGCAGCTGTGCCTGGCATTGCTCCGACCCAGGTGTAGGACCTGGCACTTGGCATGGTTAAACTTCATCAGGTTGGCATCAGCCCACCTCACAAGCGTGTCAGGGTCCCTCTGGATGGCATTCCTTCCCTCCAACTCATCAACCGAACCACACAGCTTGGTGTCATCGGCAAACTTGCTGAGGGCACACTCAATCCCACTGTCCATGTCACCCACAAAGTTGTTGAACAAGACTGGTCCCAACACCGATCCCTGGGGGACACCACTCGTTACTGCTCTCCAGCTGGACTTTGAGCCATTGAGCACTACTCTTTGCGTGCTGCCATCCAGCCAGTTCTTTATCAACCAAGTGGTCCACCTATCAAATTGATGCCTCTCCAACTTAGAGAGAAGGATGTCATGTGAGACAGTGTCAAAGGCTTTGCACAAGTCCAGGTAGATGACATCAACTGCTCTACCCCTGTCCATCAGTTCCGTAGCCCCATCATGGAAGACCACCAGATTGGTCAGGCAGGATTTCCCCTCAGTGAAACCATGCTGGCTGTCACCAAGCACCTTGTTGGATTTCATGTGCCTCAGCATGCATTCCAGGAGAATCCACTCCAAGATTTTGCCAGGCACAGAGGTGAGGCTGACTGGTCTGTAGCTCCCCGGCTCATCCATTTTCCCCTTCTTGAAAATGGGGGTTATATTTTCCTTTTTCCAGTCATTGGGAACTTCATCTGACTGCGATGATGTTTCAAATATGATGGACAGTGGCTTAGCAACTTCATTTGCCAGCTTCTTCAGGACCCACAGATGGATTTCATCAGGTCCCATGGACTTGTATATGTTCAGGTTCCTAAGATGGTCTCGAACCAGATCCTCTCCTACAGTGGGCCCAGGGTCTTCATTCTCACTGTCCCTGTGTCTGCCTTCCAAGACTTGGGTGGTGTGGTCAGAACATTTGCCAGTAAAGACTGAGGCAAAGAAGTCATTAAGAACCTCAGCCTTCTCCAAATCCAGGGTAGCCAGTTCTCCTGATAGCTTCTGGAGGGGGCCAACATTGTCCATAGTCTGTCTTTTATTTTCAAAGTACCTATAGAATCCCTTCTTATTATCCTTAATATCCCTAGTCAAGTTTAATTCTAAGTGGGCCTTAGCTTTTCTAACCTGGTCCCTAGCTTCCCGGACAACATCCCTGTATTCTTCCCAGGCCGCCTGACCTTGCTTCCACTTTTTATAAGCCTCTTTTTTCCTTTGAGTTTTCCTCAGCAGCTCCTTATCCATCCAAGGAGGTCTCCAGGCCCTCTTGCTAAATTTCCTTCTAGTTGGGATGCATCGCTCCTGAGCTTGCAGCAGGTGATCCTTGAATATCAAACAAGAGTCTTGGGCCCCCCTGCCCTCTAGGGCTGTATCCCATGGAACCTTACTGAGCAGGTTCCTGAAGAGGCCAAAGTCTGCCCTCTTGAAGTCCAGGGCATTGAGCTTACTGCACGCCCTTCTCACTGTCCTGAGGATCTCAAACTTGACCATCTCATGATCGCTGCAGTCAAGGCTGCCCTGGAGTGTCACATTTCCAACCAGCCCTTCCCTGTTGGTGAGGATGAGGTCAAGCATGGCACCTCTCCTTGTTGGCTCCTCAGTTACTTGCAGAAGGAAGTTGTCTTCCACACAGTCGAGGAACTTCCTGGATTGCTTGTGCCAGGCCGTACCATCCCTCCAACAGATATCAGGGTGGTTGAAGTCTCCCATGAGAACAAGGGCCTGCGAGCGTGAAGCTATTCCTATCTGTCTATATAGTGCTTCATCCACAGCGTGCTCTTGGTCAGGTGGTCTGTAACAGATCCCCACAATAATGTCTCCCATCGCTGTTCTCCCTTTAACCCTGACCCACAAACTCTCTGTCGACTCTTCACCTGTCCCCAGACAGAGTTCCATACTCTCCAGCCTATCCCTAACATAAATGGCAACTCCCCCTCCCCGTCTGCCGGGCCTGTCTTTCCTGAAGAGCCTATAACCCTACATTCCAACACACCAGTCATAGGAGCCATCCCACCATGTTTCTGTAATGCCTATGATATCATACCCCCGTAGACATGCACACATCTCTAATTCCTCTTGTTTGTTCCCCAGGCTACGGGCATTTGTATAGAGGCATCTGAGCCAAGCTCCAATTGAAGCCAGCTCATTGGCTGGAATATCTCTACATTGCTCCGAACGTTTACTATAGCTGCTGGCCAGTGATTGGGTGTGTTGGGATGGAATGATGCCCCCCTCCCCCAATACATCTAGTTTAAAGCATCCTTGACCAGCCTGGCAAGCCTCCTACCAAATCCACTCTTCCCTTTCTTTGTCAGACCAGCTCCACCAGCCCCCAGTAGACCTGGCCTACTAAATTGAGTCCCATGCTCAAGGTACCCAAACCCCTGACTACAGCACCACCCTTCTAACCATTTATTAACCGGCCCAGTCCTCCTAGCCTTTTCAAGGTCCTTCCCTGTATCCTGGAGAATTGACGAAAAGACAATCTGAGCTGCAGAGCCCCTAACCACCTCTCCCAGAGCTCTGTAGTCCTTCTTTATGTTCTCCGGCCTACTGCTATCTATATCAGTAGCACCCACATGGATCACTAGAAATGGGTAATAGTCAGTGGGACCAACTAGAGCAGGCAGCTTCTCTGCAGCAGACCTGATCCGAGCCCCTGGTAGGCAACACACCTCCCTTGAGCCTGGGTCAGGCCAACAGATGGATGCCTCTGTTCCTTTCAGAGTCCCCTACTACTGCGACCTGCCGCTTTTTCCTGGCAGCACCAGTAATGATCTTCTTTACCAGTGCATCAGCCAGTTTTTCCTGGCGGGAGCGTGGTTCCTCATCAGCCCCCTGCAGGACAGCAAAGTGGTTCTCTGTGGGGACAACAGATGTAGGAGGAAGTCCCTTGCTTTTAATTGTCCACTTCCTCCCTTTTTTGTTGTTTTTTTTTTTTTTTTCTGTCACTGTTTCTCAGCTTCCTGGGTTAGCAGCCTCCTTTCCTGCACGAGCGACAGTAGACGCTTGAGGTCCCTGCACAGTCTGGTTCTAGAGTAAGCAGTGCTGTTTCCCCTCAGCTTCCCTGACACCTTTCAGCCTCTTGACAGCATCCCGCAGCTCAGCCACCTGCTGCAGGAGGGCCTCCTCCAGGGAGCACTGAGTGCAGCCCTGCCCATTGTACACCTTCCCCTCAGGAGAGCAGTGCAGGCGCTCTTTACACCCCAAGCTCTGCAATGCAGCCTCCCTTCCCATCAGTTCCATCTGGGTGCCTACACGGCCACCGCCGGGGCAGCCAGAGCAGAGGTCCCAGACCGAGCCCTGGTCATACTGCGAGTGCTCACCATCCCGCTCTCCTACCAGCGTGAACTGCCGCGCAAACTGCCTCGAATCCCCCCTGTCTGCCCGCCCTGTTCACCGTGCCCCTGGTCGGTCCTTCTCAAACTCCCACAAACATGCCCAGGCCGCTCGCGCTCCCTGGAGCAGGTTTTTAACCGCTGCTCCTGGCACCGCCCCCTCTGAGTCAGATGTCCTCTTAGATGCCTTGTTTCCAGTAGTATTGGATTATCTACTCTCTGCTTGTGTGTCTATGTGATTCGAAGTATCATGTTGTGCTGTATTTGCTGAGCTAATTTATTTCTTTTTCTCTGTGTATGTGTCTGTCCTCTGTCCTTGTGGGTTTTCATTTATATATGTTCATGGGATGAAGCCTGCTTAAAAATCTAAACCTGGCTATATGGGCTGAAAGCAGACAAGTGCAAACATAAGCAATTGTCTTCTTGAAAAACAACAGAAAAAACAGTCTCTGGGTCTTCTCGGGAACCATTCGTTGTATGAAGATGTTCCCATTTCATCTGCAGAGGAGTGGAATTTATCCACTTCCAGATAAAGCACTTAACTCAAAAAATTAAATACTTTTAACCTCTTAATTCCTTATAAAGGCCCTGAAAATATGTAGGGTGCTAAAATGTGATTCCAAAAATCAGAATTAAAATATTTCTGGATCTATTTGGATGTCTCCATGTGTATGTATTTAGAGGCTGCAGCCAAAAGATTTTTCAAAAAGCTTTTCTTGAAACATTTCAACAAATAACACAGTCATCATTAAAATGGTAAGTTTCACTGCCAGGAAATAAGGAGCATTTTCAGTCCGGCGTCTCACCTCTGGGGTTTTGTTTTCTCCATGTCTGAAGTACTTTTTCACGTTTGCTTACTTCCAAGACATATTGCAACGCTTGAAAAGCAGGGTTTTGTTATGGTGTGAAGGCATAGAGTGCATCCCAGATTTTTAGTACCAAGCACTACACTACTACAAGACAAAAGTAGCAGCTTATTTCTTACATACAATGAAGTATCAACATTTTACTTGTAGGCACTGTTTAAGGCTCCACTTAAAATATAATGGCAGACATAAAAGTGTGCCCTTAAAACCACTGCTGCTCCTAAATCTTCCCTCCAGCTTTCAAATTCCCTTCCCTGTAGGTTAGCACTTTTTCTTTTACTGTTATACTCTCTCTGTGCAGTTTTTGCTGGTTTTGAAATAAACCTTCCCATTTATGATCTGTCTATTATTGGCACTCAATTAATAACCCCCTTCACAATTAAGTCATTCCAGTGTCTTGAGAATTTATTAGCTAGGAATTAACTGTTTGTTCACACTTTTGCTGTCTATGTTGCAGTCCCCAGAGATTTTTTTCATAGATCTTGTCATTCCACAATGCTAATCAGTGCCAGTGGAAGATACTTAAATGCCAAGCTATTTTCAGTTGATCTACAGCTATTTCACTAATGAACTTGTACCATGAGCAGAATAAGGCTAAAGCTCTGGCAGAAATATATGTATTTGGATTTCTCACAAATGCCTCTGTTGAATTGGCAAAATGGTACAGTTACTCATAAAATGCATGAACAAATTTCAGCTGGCCAATCAACATCTGTTATAGAGATAAATGTGAGCCAAAATTTCTTGTTCTAACACTTAGTATTTGGCCTAGAAAGGATGATTATTTAAACTTTTCATGGCTGGGTCCCAAATGCAGTCTCAGAGCCAGCTAACCCAGATACAAGAAAGGTAAGCCAGATTCCATATCCTGCTGGAAGGATACTTGCTAGAGGCTTGGTTTCCTCTTATTTCTGTCTTTCAGTTATCTGGCATTTTTTTTAAACTTGAATTCTCATTTGCAGTATAGTAGCACTCTGAAGAGTTCATAAATGGAATTTCGGCTACTACAAATTTTGTTTAACTGAATATGCAAGTAGTCAGATTCTTTGCTGACATTTGGGTATAGCTCTTTGTAGAAGCTATGCATATGAAAAATTTGATAATAAAAAATTCTGACAAAAAGTAGGATTTGAATTAATAAAAAATTTTCAGGAGAGATATCGATTTCAACATTCACGTTCAAAATATTAGCATTTCAGAAGGAAAGCTCAAAGCTGATAAAATGTCTTTTTCTATACTTTTCCTTTTGTGGCAATTTTAAAACTTTTCAATTTCATAACAAAGGCCTACATCAAAATATTGGCATTTTCTGATGATAGAGATTCAGTGTTCTGAGCTGCTCTGCTATAAACTTTTTCATTTCCTGAGCCTCTCATATTGGAACAATGGGTTAGATGCTGAGCTGCTTTTTCCTGAACAAACCAAGAAAGAAAAACATTGCCTTTAGGAAACACTGCACTGCCTGCAGTACTCTGTCCTGCAGACTGCAGTAAATTATCTTTGAAGGTTATCAGTAATATCTCACTGAATATCAAGAGGTGTCACTGTTGAGCAGTAAAAGGCTTCCATTTGCTGAGCTGCCCTTGTGAGGTTTTAATTTTAGCTTTTTTCTTGCAGCTGTACAAAATGGTCTCCAACTCAACTGCCCATTAAGGCTGAAATCACTTACTGCTGAAAGCACCCATAGAATACAAGAAACAAATTATCCTTGTTACAGTGGTCAAAGGGTAAAAACCGTCTGAGGTCCCACTTTATTCTAACTTCAACAGTAATGCTGTATTAAAAAGGGTCATTGTGTGGATTGTACATAGAATCATAGAATGGTTTGGGTTGGAAGGAACCTTGAAGCCCATCTAGGTCCAACTCCTTGCCACAGGCAGAGACACCTTCTACTAGACCAGGTTGGGTGGATATATTTTCATTGAGCCAAACAAACACATAGATCTGACCTGCTAAGAACTCTGAAATTGTCTGGTTTAGAAAAAGGAGGATTTGAAGGAGGATAGAAAGGAAGTGGGGATTGCAATCCAGCCTCAGGGGTACTGGAAGCCCTGGCTAGGCTGTCAGTTAGATTCTGAGAATCATGGCGTTTTGGTGTAACACTGGCCCTTACAGACAGATTTCGTTTCTATGCCTGGAATCTTAGCTAATGCTACCCAGGCATCACATATTTGAGATGTTGCTTCTCATTTTTATGGATAACAAAGTTTCTCCCATATCCATTATTGTGACAACCCTTAGATCCCACAAGATCTGTTTTTTTCTTGTGTTATCATCTTAAATTTTCTACGCAGAAGCACATGATGGGAGAAAGTGGAATTTGGCTCATTAAATGTATCCTTCTCTCATTCCTTAACTTGAAACAAGACAAATCTCTGCCATTATGTTTCTCTTAGGAAAAATTCACCAGGACAGGAGCATTGGGGTCTCAGGGCCAAAACCCTTTTCAAATGCAGATGGAATAGTCAGTGCTACAGTCATCATGCAGTCTGAATAGATGTTTCTTGGATCACTGTCATCTTGGTGCAAATTCCAATGCAGTTACTGAAGGCTTGCTTGTACTTCTGTTTACTTTAGGCTTAATGTTTTTTTAAGCTTTCATGTTGCAGATAGCATCTCTTTTATCTGCCGTAGTGTAAATATAAAGTTTCTCATTGTTAAATTCAAACCCATGTTCCTTTTTGAAGGGTTTCATTGAAGACTGTTTTAGCTTGGGGTTATTCTATACCAAGGAGCACATGTAAAAGCTTAAACAGGATTGAATCATTATTATTAATATATTAAAATCAGCTTCTGAGTGCTCCATCCTTACTCCCTGTAGACTGACATGGAAACGAAGTATGTTTATGTGAAAGTATATTGAACCACTGATGTAAGAAAATTTGATCTTGATGGAGTATCTTCAAAGGGAAGGAAATCTTCCTCATGGGAAAAAAGTAAAACATTTTTGTCTTTTAATATAGGTATGAGGAAGGACAGAGGTCAAAAGCTTTTTCTTATGTGTATCACTTATAGAGCCACAGGTCTCTTACTAAAATTGAAGTTTAGAGCAGAAAGTTTGTGATGAAAGTACAGTTTGCTTTGAAATGTTTGTCATCTTTTTTCCATGGTACTTTCTATCCAACTGAAAAGCTAAATAAGCCTAGAAATGCTCAAAACATTCAGCCACAGGTAAAGGCATATATATCTCCCTGTGAGGAAAAGCTTAGTTGTATTTATTTAACAAGATCTGGTCAAACTGTAAGACGAATACTCTTACAGCTAAAGGGTAACTCTGTGTGAGGGAGTATTTTGACCCCTTTGTGGCTTTGTTGCCACTGATGTGGCAGGGGATTTCATGGCACGCTGACCCTGGAACCTGGAAAAATATTGGCAGAGGGGGCAGGAGGCAAACAGCCAGTGTTTCATTGCATTGCTGCCCAATTTTATGAAGGGGGATGCAATCAGACTATTTCAATTAAAATATTTCATTTCTGTTTTAGTTGTAACAAAATTCAGCTTCTGGTCTTTTTGTACATGTAAGAGCAAAATGACAGGAGATTTTCAGGAACTTGTTTTAGCAAATAATTTCCTGAAATAAAGAAATAGGAAATAAACAAAACAGGAAATAAATTTCCTATTTAAGAAATAATTTCCAATTGTTTGTCAAAAATGCCTTTCCTCACAGGTGACAGATGTCTTTTGACCTCAATCCTGGGGGTGCGAGGGGGCTCCCCAGACACCCCTACAGCCGGTTTTATGCTAGAACTTTACAGTGTCTTGGATAACATGACACTTGCATAAGGCCTCCTGACTGTGTGGATGTGGTTCCATTTCTCTGTCCTGCAAGCCCTGGGAGGCTGACTGCTTCAGCCAGCTCCTCTGAGCTGATTCCTTGAGGCTGGGGTCATGTAGGTTTTCCTTGCAACAAAAGAAGAGGACTTGCTAAAAGTTAGTCCAGGTTTCCTTGAGAAACAGAGACCTTCTCACACTGCAAAACTTGTAAAGTTCAGTAGAAACAGACAAAGCTTTGATACAAGCTTATTAAAAACTTTAATTAGATCCCAGGACCATTTCCTATCTCATTACATATATCTCTGCTTAGCCTTCAGTTTTCATGTGATTCCAGGGCCCTGGAAAGCTTAAAGGGCCACATCACTGAAGTGAGATTGCCTGCCTTTGGTCCATTTATATCAATAGAATAGGGTTAATGCACTGATCCTGCTTCTGCCATTGGAGTCTGCATTAATAGTAAATCAAACATCATTAATATATGTTCAGGAATGTTTGGGAGTATTTAAGTTTCATTTTACATTAAGTGACAGCTCCTCTGAAATCACTGCTGTAAAGGAGCCTGTTGCACCATACACTCTGAAAAATAAGAAATCAAGTTAAGATGTTCATAAGTATATATTAAATATAGAATTCCTGAACACAGAGATCATGCTGAAATGGTCTCAATAAAAATCAGACAAAACTAGTGGGTACGGATTTCAGTATCTAATTTGAGTAACTCCTTTCTGAAAAATCTTCTGTTGGGGTCTTCCTAATATTATGACAAAAAAGGCCTTAGGAGATCTTGCATGTGAAAACAGGCTAAGAATCAAGTAGAATTAAAACAATTGACTGCATTCCAATGGATGGCTTCATGTCTGTATTTCATAGTGTTCGGGTCTCCAGATCTTCCAGGTGAAGTTGGAAACTGAAGAATGTGGAGGGAAAAAAAAAAAACAACCAACAGAACAATATGAAAATGGTCAGTGGGAGAAAATGGAAAGCAAAAAAGTCCTGAAGACTTTAATCAGTTTGACTTATTAAAAAGGTGTTGGAGAAGCAACTTTCTTACAATATTTTCTGATGACTTAGAGATACATGAGAAAAAAAACAAAACAAACCCAAACCAAAAACATCAACAAGAAAAGGACCAAAACCTGAGCCCAAAAGAGTATGCTACAGGAGAAAGCATAATCAATATATGAAAGATGAAGCCAAATACACAAAGAAAACAAGTACCTGAAAATTCTCATAGCACTGATATTAAGCATTACACCATGCTGCTGAAGGAGCTATTAGATTCTCCATGGCTTCATCTCAAGGATGGATGTCTTTCCAGAAAGCATGTTTCAGCCAAGCATAACTCTTAAGGGCAAAAGCAAGGGTAGCTGGGTGAAATTTAATGACCTGTGCTCTACAAGATATCCAATTGGTTTTTATTTTTTATAAACAAACAAATGTATAATATGGTGAAGCTTGGATTTCACAGACATTCTATTGATTTCAATGGTCCTTCATGGATGAAGGTTACAAATGAGTTTTATACACTAGTAACGGGACCTTGCTTTGTGATTATCTATGGTGCTATGGAAAAATAGCAAGGATTTAAACAAGTCCTTAGGAAAGAGAGGATCCAACATTTAATTAAAATTTGATGTGAGGTAGTTCCTAAATTTACAAAAGTGTTAAGGAATCCTCCTTTTGCTACTCTCAAAGGAATGCAAACTTCTAAAAGGTTTGTGAATGTAGATGAGGGGCATAGGGGCACCTACATGTTTTGGAAAATTTCAGCTGTAACATTATACAACTCTTCTCTCTTATACATTATTTTAAAGGAATGTATATCAGAAGTCTTGTGGTGTAGTCCCCTTTTCTGACTCCTGGAGCCGTTGGCCAAGAACTTCATACCACTGAAAGCAGTGTATATATACTGTGTAACTTGGAAAGCCAAGGAATTCTGTATCTTCACTATAGCTTGCAAGCAGGAAATCCAGTAGTTCCTGGAGGCCTCTCATTGCTCCACTGCAGGAGGGGCAGGACATCTCTGGATGTGCAGCCATATTCAAAGTGACCCAGAGACACTGAACTCCACAGTGCTGGCACACTTTCTTTCACTGCCTGGCACAGGACAGGACAGTCATTTATCAGGAACGAGAATATTGTTCTTTTGCTACAGAGAAAACCTAAGCTGTTGAGAGAGCAAATGATCTGCCCTGGAGCACATGCAAGACAATAGTAAGACAGAAATACTGTTAGAAACTGTTTCCTGGAATATGCTGATGCACCCTGCTCCCTCTTCTCATTTTGAGATGTCAACAAACTTTGTGGCTGCTTTTGTGGGAAAAGGAGGAAATAAAGCATAGTGTATATCTTCATATGAGATAACCACAAAAATATGTGCTTACTTTTTTTTGAAAGCCTAAATTTGGCACTGACACAAAAGCAAACTGTCTCAGAAAACACATACTTGGAGTCCAATTCCTAAAATGACGATGTGACCTGTTGTTCCTCTGTTGGTGAATTGAATGGGACTAGTCAGATGGGAGGAAGGTCATGAATATGCAGAAGAGAATCAAAAGCAGAGAAGACTGAAATTCAACAGAATTCTGCTGAACCAGAATTAAAATCACTGGGACATGAAACGGTATTTATAGAGTGAGTAGCTGTAAAGAGTAACAAATGTAGTCTGGATTCCAGGCTTGTCTGAACTAGAACCATAAATCAGTAGAGGGAAATTCAGACTGTTTCAAGCAGAATCAGTTATACTCTGTGGATCACTTTTTCATTGTAGAAGTGCTTTCTTCCTTTTTATTTACTAGTTTTGAAAAAAATCATCATCTGTTGTAGAAGCTACTATGTGATGAAGAGTGAGTGTACCAACAGTATTTATTTGCCTTGGTATCTGCTTGAAAAGTATTATCTCAGGATAACTGCATTAGTGTCACCCATTCCTGAGCTACAGGAAGTGTGTGCTTCATGGATCCCTATGGCTTCTTCAGTGCAATCAGATGTGCAAAGGAACAGTTACTGCTCACAAAGAATTACTGAATTTCAATGTGTATCACCAGCTACACAGACATGGCATTTTCTCTTCTTTTTTGCAAATAGGGTATAAAATGCTAATCTTCTTTATGTTGATGGTAAAATGTCATCTTTGAAAAGAACAATATGAGTGGTTTTGAGTTATAGAATGACCAGAAAAACAAACAAACAAACAAAAAAAAAAAAAAAAAAAAAAAACAAGAAACAAAAAAACAACCCATACCTACAAGAAGTAATTTTTCACTTGCATTGTATTCTCTGCGGGTAAAAAAAATTCCTTTGAGCTGCAACCTTGCAGTCTGTTTCAACTTGAGGTGAATTGGTTCAGCTACTCAGAAGGTACAGGAGCTCCAAAATAGGTTTATAATGGAAAAGCTGGTAGACCCTTAACTTCAGCAGTGCACATAGACACTTCAAAAGGAAGGGAAAAAGTATTTGAAAGAGTATTTGGGAACAGGTTTTGTTCTTTTGAAAGTGAAATAACAGTAAAGCCTTTTTAAATTTCAGCCTGCCCTGATGTCTCACTTCTAACTAGCTAATTAATTAGCTCTACCTGGTTGCTAATTAAGCAGCTGGAGAAATTGCTTTGAAAGAGAAATTAGTTCCAAAAGAAACAAGGAAAACATGATAGTTGAGTTGTAAAGTATTAGTGAAAGGCAGGGTAGTAAAAACACAGTCCTCTCATATATTTCTTCTTATAAGCAGGTATTATATGACCTACAAGAACAGTTGTGCTCATTATAGTGATTACAAAATGCGGCAGTTCTGAGCTAGTACACAGCAGACAAAAATTAACTTCAATACTTAGGATGATTGTAGCTTTTGCAAAAAGTTGAATGTGATTTTTAGAACCAGGTAAGTGTCAGACCTAATCAAGTGGTTGCTACTGAATACTTTGTCAAAAAATATCTAGGGTTTTCCCATTTAATCTTAACTATATTTTTTTCAGACATTAACTATTTGTTGTGTACTACTGTTTGATACTTCTTGTGACTTGCTGAGCACTGAAGATTAATCATAAAGACCTTCTTTTTAGCACATGATGTTCATCCTGTGGTGGACATCTTGCTTCTGTGTCCTGGTTTTGGCTGGGATAGTTTATCTTCTTCCTAGTAGCTGGTGCAGTGCTGCGTTTTAGCTTTAGTCTGAAAATAGTGCTGATAACACACCGATATTTTAGTTGTTGCTCTGTAATGGTGAACCTGATCAAGGACTTTTCAGTCTCCCATGCTCTGCCAGTGAGAAGGGAAGAAGCCAGGAGGCAGCAGAGACAGGACACCTGACCCAAACTAGCCAAAGGGGTGTTCCATACCACAGTACATTATGCCCAGTATATAAACTGGGGGAGAGTCACCCAGAAGGGCAGATCGCTGCTTGGGTCGGGTTGGGTATCGATTGGTGGGTGACGAGCAATTGCATTGTGCATCACTTGTGTTGTTTTATTTTGTTTGTTTGTTTTTCTTTTTTTGTTTGTTTTTTTGTTTGTTTGTTTGTTTGTTTTCTTTTCCCTTTTAGTTTTATATCCCCCTCCTTGTTAGTACCCTTTTTATTATTATTATTATTAGTATATTGTACTTTAGTTATTAAACTATTCTTATCTCAACCTGTGGGTTCTACATTCCTTTGCTTCTCCTCCCTATCCAGCCGGTTTAATTAACTCTATCCCAGCTGAAACCAGGACACATGTCAGTAACATTTTTCTTTGGAAGACACTTCTATGATGTCAGACCTTTTTTCCAGTCGTTTCTGGTTTGTGCTCATAGACCAGTAGATGAAAGGAAGGTGAAGGATGTATTTTTTCTGGATTTTAGTAAGGCTTTTGATACTGTTCCTCACAACATCCTTCTGGATTAGCTGTCCAGCTGTGGGATGAGCAGGTTCATGATGCATTGAGTGAAGAACTGGCTGAAGGGCAGGGCTCATAGGGTTGTAGTGACTGGGGCTGGTGACCTGCCATCAGTGGTGCTCCTTGGGTTTCAATTCTAGGGCCTGTCCCGTTCAATTTATGTATCAATGACATGGATTCAGGAGTTGAATCCAACATTAGGAAATTTGCTGATGAAACCAAAGTATGAGGTGCTGTTGACTCTTTTGAGGCACAAGCTGCCTTGCAGAGAGATATAGACAGATTGAAGCATTGGGCAGTGACTAATAGGATGAAAGTTAACTAGGTCAAATGCTGGATTCTGCACCTAGGATGGAGTAATGCCAGGCACAAGTATAAACTGGGAGTGGAGTGGCTGGGGAGCAGTCCTGCAGAAAGGGATACAGGGGTGCTGGTCGGCAGCAGGCACAATAGGAGCCATCAGTGTGCCCTGCAGCCAGGAGGGCAAACCACATCCTGGGGTGCATCAAACAGTATAGCCAGCTGGTCAAATATGGTGATTATCTCACTGTTTTCAGCATTGGTACAGCCTAACCTTGACTACTGCTTGCTGTTCTGAGCTCCACAATTTAAGAAAGGTATGAAGGTCCTTGAATGCATCCAGAAGAGGGCAACAAAGCTGGTGAAAGGGCTGGAAGGAATGTCCTATGAGGAGCAGCTGAGGACTTTGGGCTTCTCTAGCCTGGAGAACAGGAGGATGAGGGATGACCTCGTTACTCTGTACAGCTTTCTGAGGAGGGGAAGTGGAGAGGGAGATACTGGGCTACACTCTCTGGTATCCAGTGATGAGACATGTGGAAATGGTTCAAAGTTGAACCAGAGAAGGTTTATACTGCACATCGGGCTGTATTTCTTTAACAAGAGGGTGGTCAAGCACTGGAACAGACTTCCTAGAGACGTGGTTGATGCCCCAAGCCTGTGAGTGGACAGTGACCTTAATAACATGATTTAACTTGGTCAGCCTTGAACTGGTCAGGCAGCTGGGACAGCTGGTTATTGTAGGCTCCTTCTAACTGAAATCTATCCTATCCTATCTTTTCTCTTACCAATAAAGTTTATAGCAAAGTCTTTTCTCTTAGCAGAAGGAGACATAGGAAGGCCATAGTCCAAAAGCATGGTCAACTTGGTGAATATGACGCAACTGAACTTATGTGTAAAACTTCTGCTTTCAAGGGTAATTTCTGTACAGGAGTTTGTGGAGCCACTTGTAGACAAAAATTCAATTATGTTAGCCCAATTCTAATTTTTGCAATCTATTGTATTACGTGGGTTGGAGGAAGACGTAATATAATTTTTACTTGCTTTCAACAGTTTTGAATATGTCCTTTAGGTGGCTTAAAATGAAGATTATGTGCTTCTCTAGATTCATATCAAATATCTGTAAGAGTTGCTAAACAGATATGCATTTCAAACAAGCTTAGTTATGAAACATATGTGAAAGTACATTCATGCATGAATTACAATATTATTAAGAGGAGTCTTGTTACAGTCATATAATACAGAGTGTTGCTTTGGCTAGTAGTCAGGAATTCCTGCAGAATGCAGTTGCAGCTTTCTCCTAGTGTGTCTAGTTATCAGCATAAAACAGCTGGAAAATTATTTTCCTGAGCCTTTTTTCTGAGTCTTTCTGAGTTGAAAAAGGTTTTATATAATGTTTAACTAGAAGGAAGATCAGATGATTTTAAATCAACCAGACTTGTGGTGCCTTTCATCGCTTCTTCAAAACTTTCCTTTGTAGCTCTGCTTATTCTGCAACTCAGTGTCTTGGCACACTGGTTACGCGGATGGCTGCCACTCAGCTTACTGTGGTCATAGTCAGTTACGTTCAGATGCCTAAGCTGAGCTGTTGTTCCAGTAGATGTTGCAACACTTAGTTGACTTCTTGTCAAGGATTCAGCATTACCAGCTTAAATCTTATGTTAGAATATGCAGACGTGTGGTCTCACACTGATGAAGATATTCAAGAAAGAGGATACAGGGTCAATACAGCATCAAAATTTAAAATAAATTTAAAAGCTATTGTACCAATATACTGTGTTTTACCCTTCATGAATGTTTTAATTATTTTGGTACAAATTTAATCTTTTCCCATTTGGCTAGCACATCAATGGTGTCATACGTTAGTACCCTTTTGTTGGTAAAAGCTTTTAAATAAAAAACAAAAAATCAGAAATTTTAGTATCAAGAATTTTTGACCTGTGGTTTTTAAGGTACAGATTATTAAAGGTAAATAAGTAGGGATTAAATCTCTTAAAGATCTCAAACTGATACCTGAACTGTGGTTCAGTTTTAAAATGGTGCTCAGGGACAGACATTCATGTAGGGACTTTTCAAAGCACCTTGGCTAAGATAGTAAAAAGTGCACTTGCCTGAACATTAAAGGTGGGCACATAAAACAGGGAATATACTCCAGGAAACATCTGTTCAATCTAATCATGCACTTGCAAAGCTATAAGTAAAGGCAACTCAACTTTTGTCAGAAAGTTAGCTTAAATGACTGAAATCCTATTACTGTGTCCATTGAGATGTACTGATGTTTAATTAAGCATTTGGGTGCACATATCGAGATAATGCCCCTTAGAAAAGGAGTGCTTTGGGGCTCCTTTTGCAGCTGTCTGTGGGAAGTCTGACTGCAAGCTAACAGGGCTCACTTCTGTCCAAAGCTCGCAACCTGATGGTGGTGCTGTTGACTGGCTTTTATGTAGCATTTATGTGGCCGAAGCATTTTCCTAGGAGGCAGGGGACTTACTTTACTGTTGGCCTCAGTTTAAGGTGACTCTCTTAAAACAGAAAAAGAGCCTTGGCTCCCCGGTCAGTCTGTTGTAGTAGGCTGAACACAGCCATGACTAAATTTCATTAAAGTGTCTGAGCCATAGTTCATAAAAGTCAGAAGTGAAAACAGATGATCATGAGGCTGGGGAAAAATGTGAGGTCTCATTGATCTGAAAAATGAAAAGATAGTATGGATTATTATATACTCTCAGACATTAGCAATTTGGGATTATACTTTCATCTGCAGCCATAGTGAAACTCTGACCTCCCTTCTCTCTCACCTGTCAGTCACATACATAATCTTTCCAACTGCCACAATGCCCAAATTTGATTGGAAAGCATGAACTTTCTGATGCTACTGTTCAGTATCATTCTTCTTATTGACTGGCAGAAGTTGTAGTTCTTGGAGTTACCCTCATTTGACATCTCTGTCCAAGAAACACTGGAGCGGCAGCAGACCTTCCTTCATGCTGTCTATAGCTCTGCTCCTACTGGTACTTTGCACTCCAGAGAATTTTCTTGCTACCCTCACATGAAACTCACTGCAATTTCACTTCCATATATAAACTGCAATGTTATGTTTTCAACCAGTCCAACAAGATAAACTTACAAACAAGAGCAATGGGTAACTTAAGCTTTTTCTATATCAAGTAAGCAATAAAATGAGAATAAATATTATCATGCTGAATTAGACTTGGGCAGTGTCTCATTTGGGATTTTTTTTTCAAGGTAGAGATTTTGCAGATTGATCCTAATACCTGTATGGAGTATGTCAGTGATAAAAAGTACTGGCCTAGCTCTCCCCTTAAGCAGCAGAACTGAAAGCATATCCAAAATTGTCCTAGATATGATGTTGAAGTGCGGCTAACACACAAAGGAGTACAAATAAAACTAACCATACCTTTCACAAAGGAAAACAGCAAATTAAAATTATGTCACAGAATAAAAATAATTCTTTGTTCTGTGTACCTTGTGGAGGTATTTTAACTTTGAGCAACATTGTATTGCTTTTGCCCTACAAGTAAATAGATGTATAATAGGTAACTTTATTAATTTTTACATTTGTTGTTTTAAAAGCAGAAAACATATATAAAAATGAGAAATTAATAAACAAATAAATATTTGTTTTGAGGGCAAAAGCAATATAATATTGCTCAAAGTAAGGTTAACATTTTTCCTGAATGATGAAACTAAAGTCCATATCTTTAAATACTATTGAGAAGATGTCCTCGCTTCAGCAGTAGCAGTCATTTTTCTCCTTCTTAGTAGCTGGTGCAGTGCTGTGTTTTTGACTTTCAGCCTGGGAACAGCGCTGATAACACCAATGTTTTTAGTTGCTGCTCAGTAGTGTTCACACTGACCAAGGACTTTCTGAGTCTCATGCTCTGCCAGGGGGAGGGGAAGCCAGGAGGAAGCAGAGACAGGACACTTGACACAAACTAACCTAAGAGGTATTCCATACCACATCACGTCATGCCCAGTATATAAACTGGGGGCAGTTACCTGGAAGGGTTAGATCATCGCTTGTGTCAGGCTGGGTATTGGTCGGCAGGTGGTGAGCGGTTGTATTCTCTTCCCGTGTTGTTTCCCTTATCATTATTATTATTGGTGGTAGCAGTAGTGGTTTGTGTTATACCTTAGGCACTGGAGTGTTCTTATCTCAACCCATGGGAGCTACATTCTTTAGATTCTCCTCCCCATTCCTCCAGGAGTGGGGGGGAGGAAGGGGGGTCAGTGAGCAAACGGCTGCGTGGTTCTGAGTTACTGGCTGGGTTTAAACCACGACAGTTCTTTTTGGCACCCAACGTGGGCCACAAAAGGTTGAGATAACAACAGATCTGACCAGAGTGTGCTAAATTGTATTTGTGATAAGCATTCATTGTTTTGGATTAATAGTCACTCGTCATAATGCTGATTTATTATCTCTCAAAGTTGTTGCTCCTGATCTCACAGTTTCAGCGCGTCGTACCTTAGTTACAGCCAGTATTTGCTGTGTTAGTGTTTATTGGCTGGAGGCCTTGTGCTAAGGTTCTTGTTTCACTGCACTTTATGGTAATGACTTGTAGTACAGTAGAATCATTGATCATGAAACTGATCTGGCTTGCGTTCCAGTTGTGGTAACCACCTCTATAATTTGGGAGGTATGTAATAGAAGTGTTTAGCCATTACACATCTTTTTTCCCCTCCTCGGATGGTCAACCCATGAAGGAGACATTCCCTTACGTTCTCAGCCCCCCCCCCCCAACAGACCGTTTATAGCATCATTTGAGAGTTCTGAAGGTTTTGAATGGCCTTTAGGTACCCTTGAGACCTGCCTGCTGATTGTAATGGGGATCACCATGCTGGCACGCATACAGATTGTGTTTTACCCATGATTATTTCGTCTGGTCTCGAGAGTTAAGCAGAGTCGGTTTTGGGCCTTGTCTAGGGTTAGATGACGATATAGGAAGACGAAGAGATTTTCCCCGAGGCTGGACAGTCATGAGTGGCAGGGTGTGTGGGATAGTATAGGCAAGTATCTAGGTCAGTGGGCCCCTCCAGTGCTTTGGAACTTCACCACTGAACAAGTGCAAAATCCAGAAAAATTAGTAAAACACTTAAATGAGGTGTGTTGTCATTCTGGTCATACCAGCGATGGACAAATCATGGCAACGTGCTGGGGCTTGGCCTGTGCTTACAGAGCCCTGTTCAACACTATCCAGCACCTTCAAAAGGAAAAAAATGTCCCTGGATCTGATGGCAAAGCAACAGACAACGCAGCTACTCCAGCTCCAAGCACAGCAGCTGCACCACCCCCAGCGACAAGTGCAGCAGCTACTCAAACTTCAACCACAACAGGCAGCACAGCTAATCCAACTCCAAGTACAGCAGCTACACCAGAGGACCAATTTATGCCAATATCAGTTGCCCCTGTATGCAAGGGGAAAAGCAAAAAAGAGGCAAGAAAGATAAAGCAAGATGAAGAAACAATGTACTCACCACCGACAGCATCTGACCAGGGGTTATTAGTATGTGAATCAGAGGAAGAAGAGGAAGAAGAGGTGACATTTCAACCCCGGACCTCAACTGAGCTACAGAATAGGCGAAAAGATTTTACCCATCAACCAGGGGAGCACATCATCACCTGTTTGCTCCAGTGCTGAGACAACGGGGCCAATGGTCACAAACTAGAAGATAGGGATGCCAAGCAGCTGGGATCACATGTTAGGGAAGGGGGAATTGACAGAGCAATTGCTAGAGAGAAACAGTCCCTCAGCCTTTGGAAGCGGCTCTTGGCAGCTGTGAAAGAAAGGTTTCCATACAAGGACGATGTTCTGAGTCATTCAGTCAAGTGGACTACTCCAGAGAAAGGCATCCAGTTTCTGAGTGAATCAGTCATTGTAGAGATGATCTATCACATCAAGCTGAATGCCGGGGATGTACCCATAGATCCAGATGAAGTCGAAGGTACATGACCCATGTGGCGGAACTTTACTTGGAATGCACCATTATCATATACCTATTTGTTGGCAACAGTAACCTGGAATGACATAATACCACTAACAGTGGATGAAATGATTCATAAACTCCAAGAGTTCGAAGACAATCTCACCCCTTCCATAATTTCAGCTGTGGAAAAAGTGTCTCAGGAGCTCAAACAATTGAGAGACAATCTATCTGATCTATCCAGCTCCTCACATGTACCAACACACGTCTCAGCTATTAATAAAAGAGAGAAGATATAGAAGGTATATGCCACAGGCCACTCTATGGTTTTACCTGCAGGATCACGGAGAAGACATGAGGAAGTGGAATGGAAAGCCTACCTCAGCTCTGGAGGAACGGGTGTGTGAACTGAAGAGGAGAGCCAAGGTCAGGGATGATCATCCCATGAGGGCTGTGGCTTCAGTCTCTCGTGAGCAGGTTCCCAGATGGAGTGGAAGAGCTGATTTTACTTCAGCTCCTGTGATAAAGAAGAATAATCCCTTTCTACAAGACTTGAGTGTCCAACGTTGTGATGACTATTAGAGGGGCCCTGCCTCCAGCCAGATGGAGGTAGGGGACAGTTGGATTTACTGGACTGTATGGATCAGATGGCCTGGCACATCAGTCCTATGGAAGTATAAGGCTCTAGTAGTTACCAGTGCACAGTGTTCCCTGATGCCATCAAGCTGTCAAGGGGTGGAACCCATTTATATTTCTGGAGTGACAGGAGGATCCCAAGAGTTGACTGCACTGGAGGCTGAAATCAGCCTGACTGGGAGGGAATGGGAAAAACACCCCCTTGTGACTGGTCCAGAGGTTCCATGCATCCTTGGCACAGACTACCTGAGGAGAGGGTACTTCAAGGACCCAAAAGGGTACCGATGGGCTTTTGGTATTGCTGCTTTGGAGACAGAGGAAATTGAGCAGCTGTCCACATTGCTTGGTCCCTCAGAGGGTCCTTCTGTTGTGGGGTTGCTGAAGGTCGAAGAACAACAAGTGCCAGTCGCGACCACAGCAGTGCACCGGCGGCAATATTGCACCAACCGAGACTCCCTGATTCCCATCCATAAGCTGATCTGTAGACTGGAGAGTCAAGGAGTGACCAGTAGGACCCGCTCACCCTTTAATAGCTCCATATGGCCAATGCGAAAGCCTGACGGAGAGTGAAGACTAACAGTAGACCAGCATGGCCTAAATGAAGTTGCACCACCCTTAAGTGCTACCGTACCAGACATGCTAGAACTCCAGTATGAACTGGAGTCAAAGGCAGCCAAGTGGTATGCCACGACTGATATTGCCAATGCATTTTTCTCAGTTCCTCTGGCAGCAGAGTGCAGGCCACAGCTTTTACTTGGAGGGGTGTCCAGTACACTTGGAACAGACTGCCCTGGGGGTGGAAACACAGCCCTACCGTTTGCCATGGACTGATCCAGTCTGCACTGGAACAGGGGCAAGCTCCAGAACACCTGCAATACATTGATGACATTATCGTGTGGGGCGCTAACAGCAGAAGAAGTCTTTGTTCTCAAAGAGGGAGGAAAATACTCCAAATCCTGCTGAAAGCCAGTTTTGCCATAAAACGGAGTAAAGTCAAGGGACCTGCACAGGCGATTCAATTTTTGGGAATAAAATGGCAAGATGGACGTCACCAGATCCCCACTGATGTGGTCAACAAGATAACAGCAATGTCTCCACCAACTAATGAGAAAGAAACACAATTTTTTTTGGGTGTTGTGGGGTTCTGGAGAATGCACATCCCGAATTACAGTTTGATTGTAAGCCCTCTCTATCATGTGACCCGGAAGAAGAATGATTTTTAAATGGGGCCCTGAGCAACAACAAGCCTTTGAGCAAATTAAACGATAGATAGTTCATGCAGTAGCCCTTGAACCAATCCGGACCGGGCCAGATGTGAAAAATGTACTGTACAATGCAGCTGGGGAAAATGGTCCTGCCTGGAGCCTCTGGCAGAAAGCTCCAGGGGAGACTCAAGGTCGACCCCTCGGCTTTTGGAGTCTGGGATACAGAGGATCTGAGGCCAGCTATACTCCAACTGAAAAAGAGATACTGGCAGCCTATGAAGGGGTTTGAGCTGCTTCAGAAGTGATAGGCACTGAAGTACAGCTCCTCCTAGCACCCCAGTTGCCCGTGCTGGGCTGGATGTTCAAAGGCAGGGTCTCCTCTACACATCATGCAACTGATGCTACATGGAGTAAGTGGGCTGCACTAACTACACAATGAGCTCCAACAGGATATTCGAGTCATCCAGGAATTCTAGAAGTCATCATGGACTGGCCAGAGGGCAAAGATTTTGGAATGTCACCAGAGGAGGAGGTGATGTGTGCTGAAGAGGCTCCACCATATAATAAACTGTCAGAAAGTGAAAAGCAGTATGCCTTGTTTACTGATGGGTCCTGTCGCATTGTGGGAAAGCATCGGAGATGGAAGGCAGCCGTATGGAGTCCCTGACAACAAGCTGCAGAAACTGCTGAAGGAGAGGGTGAATTGAGTCAGTTTGCTGAGGTGAAAGCCATCCGGCTGGGCTTGGACATTGCCGAATGAGAAAAGTGACCAGTACTTTATACTGACTCATGGATGGTGGCAGATGCCCTGTGGGGGTGGTTGCAGCAATGGAAGCAGAGCAACTGGCAACGCAGAGGTAAACCCATCTGGGCTGCTGCACTGTGGCAAGATATCACTGCCCGGGGGCAGAACCTGGTGGTGAAGATGCTCTTGTATCCAAGATTCGGGCCACTGAGGAGCACCAGAACAACCAACAAGTGGATAAAGCTGCTAAAACTGAAGTGGCTCAGATGGATTTAGATTGGCAACATAAGGGTGAATTATTTTTGGTCCTGTGGGCCCATGACACTTCAGACCATCAGGGCAGAGAAGCAACATACAGATGGGCTTATGATCAAGGGGTAGACTTAACAATGGACACTATTGCCCAGGTTATTCATGAGTGTGAAACATGTACTGCAATTAAGCAAGCTAAACAGTTAAAGCCTCTTTGGTATAGAGGACGATGGCTGAAGTACAAATATGGGGAGGCCTGGAAGATTGATTATATCACACACCCACCAAGCCGCCAAGGCAAGCGCCATGTGTTTACCATGGTGAAAGCAACCACTGGGTGGCTGGAAACATACGCTGTGCCCCACGCCACTGCCAAGAACACTGTCCTGGGCCTTGAAAAACAGGTTTTGTGGTGACATGGCACCCCAGGGAGAATTGAGTCAGACAATGGGAATCATTTCCAGAACAACTGTCCTGGGTTCAGCAGCAGCAGTCATTTTTCTCCTCCTTGGTAGCTGGTGCAGCGCTGTGTTTTTGATTTTGCGCCTGGGAACAGTGCTGATAACACCAGTGTTTTCAGTTACTGCTTGGTGATGTTTAGGCTGGCCAAGGACTTTCTGAGTTTCATGCTCTGCCAGGGAGGAGGGGAAGACAGGGGGAAGCAGAGACAGGGCACCTGACCCAAACTGACCAAAGAGATTATTCCATACCACAGCACGTCATGTCCAGGATGTAGAAAGGGAGAGCAGAGACCCGGTAGGGTGGTGAGGGTGCACGGTGGGGGGCACTGGTGGGGGTGTACTGTGTGGTCGGGCTTGATATTTGATGGTGAGCTATTGTATTCTCCTTTTCCTTGTATCTGCCTTGTCATTACTATTATTGGTGGTAGCAGTAGTGGTTTGTGTTATACCTTAGTTACTAAACTGTTCTTATCTCAACCTGTGGGAGTTGCATTCTTTCGATTCTCCTTCCCATCCCTCCAGGAGCAGAGGGAAGAAAGAGGGGGAAGTGAGCGAGAGAGCAACTGTATGGGTTTATAAGCTTAAACCACAACAACAACCTTATAGACATTTGGGCCAAAGAGCATGGCATTGAGTGGGTATATGACATCCCCCTACCATGCACCAGCCTCTGGGAAAATCAAACAGTACAATGGGCTGTTAAAAACTACGCTGAAAGCAATGGGTGGTGGGACTTTCAAACATTGGAATGCACATTTACCAAAAGCCACCTGGTTGGCCAACATCAGAGGATCTGCCAACAGGGCTCATCATGCCCACTATATAAACTGGGGGCAGTTACCTGGAAGGGTTAGATCAGTGTTCGGTCGGGCTGGGTATTGGTCAGCAGGTGGTGAGCGGTTGTATTCTCTTCCCTTGTTATTTCCCTTATCATTATTATTATTGGTGGTAGTGGTTTGTGTTATACCTTAGATACTGGAGTGTTCTTATCTCAACCCTTGGGAGTTACATTCTTTCAATTCTCCTCCCCATTCCTCCAGGAATGAGGGGAGGAAGGAGGGTCAGTGAGCAAACGGCTGTGTGGTACTGAGTTACTGGCTGGGCTTAAGCCGCGACAGAAGAGCATAAGAAGCTGAGCTGACAACACAAGACTTCTGAACACCTTTGTTTTTTCATACTACAGGAAAGTATATTTGACAACAGTGTAGGTCTTCTAATATTGCCCCATCATTTTTTGACTGACATGAGGAGAAACCTGGCAAACTTCTTTTTCCAGCTACTGAACTAAAAATGGTCACAGCTTTTAGGCGCTGTCAGTTCACACGGATGCAAATTAATGGAATGGTAGTGAAAAAGGTATGAATTTATCATGACAATACATAAAATACACATTTTAATTAATTCTTCTGATTAATTTTTTTTTTCTATATGCTTTTTTCTCTAACGTAACACAGAGATGTCTCATCTCTTCTCTTAACTAAGCAGGAAACAATTTAAAAAATGCAGACCATACTCTGGCATTGTATTAGTGTTTCAAAGTTTCATTGAAATCCTCATTAAGACAACAAATGTCATGGTTTGTAAGTTGATCTACATGATAGTGTGTCATTTCTGTAAGAAATCTAGAGGGAAAGCTACTCTTTTAGTTGGTGAAAACATCTTCAAAGCTCTGAATTATGATGGAAAAAGCAACACCTCATTATTGTTGAAATCCTTTCTCAAGTCACCTTCCAGATCAAGTGCTGAATTCTCTAGCCATGTAACAGCTAAAGAGGTGGATAGATGCAAATTCTGCAGCTGACCAGCCATTGCACCAATTTGTTTCCGTTTCCTTTCTTCTCTTCTTTGTTCATCTTGTTTTGTTGCAATATATTGGCTTTTTAGGGGGTATGCATGTTTTAGGCATCAGCTTTTACTAACAGAACTGTGCAGGTTTAGAAAGCAGGGACCTGATACTGGTTCTCTAAACTGCATGGGAATTCCTCAGAGGCTCTCCTAAGTAATGACTTGGCTAGATCCTGCTTAGCTAATGAATTCTTTCCAGATTACAGCCCAACACATCTATCTCAGTGTTTCCTAATTAGTTTAAGGCTGTGCATAAAAGGCCATCAAGCACACTAAGGCGGCTACAGAGGATCACAGATTCCAAGCTGTTCTGCTAGAGATCTTGTTTCAGAGTGCACCCATAAAGGATCTGAATAGCTTTCTCTCTGACACACGAAAGGTGTAGAGGGAGGAGGGACCTTCTTGTACCCTTGATGCATGCATTTGTCTGGCATCTGCTCCCTCCTTATTGTAAATCACATTTGGGGACACTTTCCCTTTTGGGGGGAGAGGCCACAACGCTGTGATGCATTGATGTGTTTGTACTACTAGTGCCCATTTGTTTCCTTACAAATGATTTTCCCTTTCCTTTAAAGGTTTTGTAATAAGGTAGGCAGAGCATTAGAATGCAATTAGAGTGAAGAATGATGTTACACCCTTTCTTTCAACGGAAGCATTGCCATTGGCTGTAATTATTAGTTCAAACACTAATGCGCGTGTGTGTGTAACAATGAAAAGCAAAGCTATTCAGATTTCACTTTAATATGCTATAGATTTTACTACTTCTCTCGATCCCTTTTTTTTTTTTTTTCCACTTTGAAAACCTTCACAGGCTTCGCTTCAAATATATTTATGGTGGCACCTCTGCTGACCCCAAACAGGTTAATCTGGCGATGCATGTTATATAATGTGATTACAGAAGGTAAAACCAGGCTAATAAGGTACAGTGTGTGGAGTTCTGCAGTGGCTTTGATGTGTATCTTTCAATTTTCAGTCTTGCCTCTGAAAAGCAATCAACCCCCCCTCAGTTCCAGCAGTGCTTGTACTCCCTTTTTCACATTGCCGTGTTATTCTAGGCTGACATGTACCGTGCTTGTCTTGTTTCTCACAGGCGTGTCCTTTTGGTCTTTTCAAAGTTATGAATACTTGAGACACTCCTACAAATTACTGTGCTGATTAAAAATCCTTGATCATATCTTTTAGCTTTTAAATGTGCTGTCAAACAATAGAATCAGAAATATGGGGCTGCTGTGGTTATTTCATATTAATGCTTCAAGTTCAAACAAAGTGTCAAGATGACTAAGTACAAGGGATTTTCAGAACGCTTTAATGTTGCCTCATTTCAAATCACTTCATAAGCCGCTTGGTAATGAGCTCAATAAATTCTACTGGAAAGAAAAATTGTGCTTGCTATCAGAAAAAAAAAAAAAAAAGGTAGGTTGCTATTTTATAATTAGCCCTCTGGACTTGTGGGAAGAAGTCTTATTTCCTGTTTGAAATCCACTTTGTTAGTGCTGTGATGTGGAGATGGCTAAATGAGTATGAAATATTATAATTAAGTACATCACAAGCTGTTTATCTTATCAGCAGTGTTTTTCTTTAAAGGATGGCTTGTTGATCACTGGTGCACCATCACAATTTTACTCTGCTTTGCCAATTTAATAGGCAGAGGCTACCAAACACTGCAGAAGCAAAGAATGGCGAAAAGGCAGCAAGTAAACATAACTGAAGCTTAGGAGCTCTTTTTTGATGGAGCAGGTATCTTTCCATTTGCTCTGAGCTGTTATTCACCAGACAAAGTGAGTTTCTGAATCCTCTTCTAAAGATGATGAAAAAGTGGTCCATGGAGGTTTCGGGACTGTGGGTCTTTGCTGAGCAGTCTGCCTTTATCCATGACAGAAGCAGAAAACCAGCTTGACCATTGCAAAAATGAACCAGTTAATCATTGATAGGGAGCTGAACCACTGGGTTTCCCTGTGCTCTCTGCTGCTATTCTAAAGGCTTCCTATTTTGATAATCTTCTGACCTCCTGTATTTCTTGTATTAGCTAAGCCAGGTAGGATAGATGTAGCCAATAATACACTTGTCTGTAATGTTAGCATGTTTCTTGCAAGGACAAGTGTGTTTCTTCGAAGACAAGTGTGTTTCTTCAAGGACTCTTGAAAAGTGAAGTGGTTAAGATTGTGTGTGCGATTTACATGAACTTTACGCAGGTCAGGTCCTATAAGTGTGGGCACCCGTTTTTCTGTGCATAATTCCCCAAACAAGACCCATATATTCCTAGTGCTTTGCTGTATTTCCTCACAGCTGTCCCAGTTTCACAGTTACCTTGTTTACAATGGCAATAAATTATGGTGCCAATCACTTCAAGCTTTTGCTCAATAGCCTCTTGCCAAATTATGAGGCTCAATAGGTACACCAGCATGGCTCAGCACTTGGGCTAATTTGTCCTTCTGAAAGGCAACTTCATATCTCTGCCCACTGCTGAGCTGAGCCGTTTCCTCAGGCTTATCTGGCTTATGGTTGGATCTCTGGCAATACTGTCCTGAGCCATTGGGACATCCTTCTCCATGTGATTGTTCACGTTGTCTAATAGATTTTTGAGGCATGGCTTCCTGCTGCAGAAGCTGTGCTGCCAGTTCCCAATTATATCACATTTATCCATATGTGACATAATTTTACTCTTCATTTTACTCTTCACATAAACTTCAACAAATTTGCCGACTAAAAAACTCAAGATTGGTATGAAGATTTCTACATTCATCCTTACAGTATTTTTTATTCCTCTGGTAGCAAGTCAGTTTTAATTTAGCAAGCACAGTTTATAATTCACCAGTGTAGTATTCTTTTGGAACTGCAGTTAATATTCCTGGTCTAAAAGAATTGCTACTGTTTATTTTAATACTCTCTTCTAAAACTTTTCCTATTGACATTTAATTTAATATAGTATCCTCCCAAAATATAGGTTACTCCTCCAATGTGAAGATGAATACTAAAAATTTATGTAGTATTTCTGCTTCAGCTTTATCTTCCTTGGGTTTTTGGTGCTTTGTTTTGTTTTTTTGGTTTTGGGGTGGTTTGGTTTTTTTTTTTTTTTTTTTTTTTTTTTTTTGCACCTTGGTCACATCTGTCATTTCGCTGACAGGCTTTCCATTTTAAATATGTTTAAAGAAAATATTTAGCATTATTATTTCTATGCTGCTATGAGGAGTTTCCCATTATTTTTTCTTGACTGTTGTGTGATGATTTTACATTCAATTTGCCAAATTTATTCTTATTTTTCTTCTATTTTCTTCATTTAGACACATCTCAAAAAAAAAATCTCTTTTTAATTCTACTGTTGCTTTTACTAATTTTTTATATCAGGTTGTTTATTCTCTTTTAAAAAGCTTTTTTAAAAGCAGTACATAGAGTAAGTACTCTAAGCATCAAACCCAGTGGCTTTCAGCAGTCCCCATTCACATTAAGAATTCAACATTTTTATTTCCCTTTAAATACTCTTAACACGTTTCTTCATTTTTATAAACCACCTTGTCTAAAGACAGATATTACTGAAATGCATAAGCTTCTTTGCTTCTCATTCTTACAAAGATATTGAATTAGAGTAAACATTTTTTATTATTGAAGCACGGTGCTTGATTTACAGCTTCATATACGTTCTGCAAAGTGCTCAGTTTAAATCAATAACTTCTTGTCTCCCTTTCTAACAATTCAGACTCCTTTAGTGACCGAGGCTTTAGCACTACAAATTCAATAAGTCAATTGAAGAAATTAGATTTGTTGTTTGGAGTTTTGATCATGAACATAATTTCAATTTATTTTATCTTATGATATAGTTGGTAAACAATTATGTACTTGATTATTTTAATGGGCTTTTCCCCCTGATATATTCATCAGAGCTGTTTGAGAATGGACCATTGTTCCTTCCAAACAAGCCTCAAGGCTCTTGTAATTGCTTGTTAAGTGATGCATTATGTGAAAGTAAAATTTACCATACAGTACTCTGCTGATCTCGGAGTGGTATACATTGTAGGAAAAAGCCTGTCTTGATGGAAGGTGATCCACACCTGTGCCCTTAGGCATGAGATCTGGATACATTCTTGTCTTTGCTTTTTATAATAAAAAATTTTGTAACTGATCGTAAAATTATTTATCCCTTTTAAGGCTCCAGCCACAGTATTTCTTGATGAATTTCTGTGTCCATAAATTTCAGCAGTTGATTCTGAAATATTTGAAATGGTTCTTTTATATTTGTTTTACTGCTTTCATATATGCTGGCCATCAGTTTAATTGATTGACAGCCTTTTCTTGATATGTGTCAGGGTAAAAAAATAAGTGAGGATTAACTGTACATATAATTCACCTGCATACCTTAGGTATCTCTCTTTCTGTGATAGACTTTCATAAACTAAACCGCCCTGACTTTCTCAGGGTCCTGTGTGCACTGTCAGGCTCAAATTGCCCTGATGAGCCTGTAAACATCTTTTCTGTAATCTTCCTTTACAAGATCTCTTCTCCTCCCACTTTCTGTGATATCCACAAAAATATCTTCACCTCTATTGTGAAGCATGTTGTAAATATCTATAAGGACCTGTACATTGATATGATGCTGTCTGCTGGTAGCGTAGTGTACCCCAAGATTGCTAAAAGTGAGCAGAAGCGGATCATGTTTTTAACACTGAGCACAGTGAAAATTAAGGTCATCAAAGGCATGAGTTCTGGTACTCTGCCTAAACTGTACAAGCCTCCTGGCTTCCCTTTCCACCTTTCAGCAGGTGTGAGTCAGCAAGCTGGGATACAGTAATTCTCCACCAGAGCATGACTACAAGGAAAAATGGTTACAGTTCGGTCAGGACAATTATAGAACCATAGAATCATAGAATAGTTAGGGCTTGAAAGGACCTTAAGATCATCTAGTTCCAACCCCCTGCCACGGGCAGGGACATCTCCCACTAAACGATGTCACCCAAAGCTCTGTCCAACCCCGCCTTGAACACCGCCAGCGATGGAGCATTCACAACTTCCCTGGGCAACCCATTCTAGTGCCTCACCACCCTTACAGGAAAGAATTTCTTCCTTATATCCAATCTAAACTTCCCCTGTTTAAATTTGAGCCCGTTACCCCTTGTCCTCTCACTACAGTCCCTTATGAAGAGTCCCTCCCCAGCATCCCTATAGGCCCCCTTTCAGATATTGGAAGGTTGCTATGAGGTCTCCACGTAGCCTTCTCTTCTCCACGCTGAACAGCCCCTACTTTCTCATCCTATCTTCATACGAGAGGTGCTCCAGTGCCCTGATCGTCCTCGTGGCCCTCCTCTGGACTTGTTCCAACAGTTCCATGTCCTTTTTATGTTGAGAACACCAGAACTGCACACAATACTCCAAGTGAGGTCTCACGAGAGCAGAGTAGAGGGGCAGGAGCACCTCCCTCGAACTGCTGGTCACACTCCTTTTGATGCAGCCCAGGATACGGTTGGCCTTCTGGGCTGCAAGCGCACACTGCCGGCTCATGTTCATTTTTTCATCAACCCACACCCCCAAGTCCTTCTCCGCAGGGCTGCTCTGAATCTCCTCCCTGCCCAACCTGTAGCTGTGCCTGGCATTGCTCCCACCCAGGTGGAGGACTTTGCACTTAGCATGGTTAAACTTCATCAGGTTGGCATCAGCCCACCTCACAAGCGTGTCAAGGTCCCTCTGGATGGCATTCCATAGCCTCTTGGTGCTCAAATGAACATGACAGATTTTTACCATCGTTATTTATACACTTCTCTCTACCTCTACCCCTATATCCATATCCATAAACCCATAAAGTGGGATTCAAGTGCCTAAACTTAGATGTCTCTTGGTGTTGGTGATACTTGTGACATCTGCATGGGTGAGAGGCTCATGAAACAGGAGACTTGTGTCCTGTAAACCAAGTATGACACCCTAGGTTCTCTAACAGAACTCTAGGGTACTATGCAAAAGTAACTAAAAAAGTGAACTGACTATATGATTCTTGGTAATGACTCATAAGGTCATAATTTAAGCATCTAAAATTGAATTCTCTTCAGCCTAAGCGAAACAATCTTCATGCTCTTTATAGCTGTTGGAGAAAAATAAGCATGTCCAGAAGCCGGTTTTTATATTGCTCAGTTGATTAAATTGCTGAAGTTGGCTACCTGTTCCTCCTCATTGAATATAGAAGGGGTCAAGAGGGGCTAGCTTAGCCTTAAACTGCTAATCTTTGGACATATTTAGAGAGATTTAGTAATCAAAACACAGGCTTCTAACATCAGTTTGAATGAGCTAATGTATCTGAAACCTTTACAGAGCTGGCAGAAATGACCTACAGAGTACCCTCAAACTTTTTGGGTAGTGTCTGGAAGCTGGATGAAGTACTCCAACCTATGCGAAATGGCACTAGATAGCACTTTTTAGGCAACAGAATCAACAGTGTGGAGAGGTTTAGCTCCAGACTAAGACACAAAAATTAGGTATTTACACACAGCGGTAATCATATGACCACAGATACCTGAACCATTTTTGTAGTCAAAGGAGAGCTAATCGGTTTGGTCACTGAAACCCTGAGTGCAATTCAACTCACTCTGGAATAGACGCCTCACAATCCACAATACCGCAGATCTTATTGAAGGGAGAAACCCGAAGTTTACGCACTGAACTAGTACAGGGAGGCATGGGAGCAAGTTCATCTTTGCTAGGAAAATTTCCACATTTGAAGGTGCAACTGCAACTTGGATTTGATTCCTTTGTATAGTGTAGATGATACAGAGAAAACAGATCTCATGAAAAGGTTTCTGTATTTTTTGATGATGAAATTCTCCAAATACGGACACATAATTATTCAGTATCATGTATAACTAACTTTACTTAGTTAATTTATTGAAATCCTCCAAAATATATGTACCCATTGGCCAGTTAGTTGCTGTGCTGCTGTGATGTTACAGATCAGTATCATTATTTAGGACATATTACTTTTTTTTTCCCCCAGGATGTTTATATATTCAGAATAGCTTTGTATATGGAAAGGTTTATATTATGAATATGAATTAGCTTATGCCTATGTAGTTTTGGATTCATCCCATCTTTCTCAATTTGATTGCTAGGTTGATGACAGTTTATTTACCTGAATACTTATACACTACCAGCTTAATCTTTTCCTAATTTAAGGAAGAGTAACATAAAAAATAAGTTACTCTGCTGTTGTCTACCATGGTGCTTGTCCCAAGTTTGCCGTGTGAAACGATGAAAAGCAGGACCTTAAGCTATTGTATGTATACATTTTTATTTTCAAGTTCTTTGTACTCAGCAAGGGATTTTAAGGCTGATTCAAGAAGTTTACGAAACTGAGGTCTACCTGTAGAGATAGTTGAATCCCACTCCTAATTGAAGTTAGAGGTCCTTGAGGGCTTAAATTGCAGCTAGTGACATTTAGGACAGGTAAAAGCAGTAAGGGTATTTGATTGTAGAAATATATTACCTAAGGCAAGTTGTGGAATTTCTATCATGCAAAGCTTTAACAAAAGGTTAGACAAATGTTTGTGTGGAGTACTTTAGCTATAGTTTACTCTTTTCGGCAAAGAGATGGATTAAATCAGCCTTCAGTATCTTTTCCATCTTGTTTTCTTTCAGCTCATATGAAAGAAATTGCTTATTTACTATTCCTAAGTGGGAGTGCTAATTAATTTAGAAATAAGAAATGAAGTATAGAGATTTTAGATCAAGACGATCAGTAAAATGTAGCAAGTATGTAATGTGTAACAAGCTGTAATTTAATCTTATGAGTGCAATTATACACAGAGCATATAAACCATGATCAATGTGAATTCTGAACTTAGGAAGATGATTTTAACATGTTAGTACTAACCAGAGGAGAATGTGAGATTCTGTAATTAATAATAAAATTCTTATGAAAACAAGCACATTATGAGCATGCCCAACAGCAGTTTCCATGGCTTTTCCATGAGTAATCAATACAGTTCTTCTCAAAACCCATGATACCGTGTAAGTATAAGCCAAATTCTGCTGTCCTTACTATCACTGTTAAGATCTACATTTATTCTATGCCATAAACACTACGCACACCAAATAACTTCCTGTTAATATGAGCAAAGACAGCTGGATATATGCTGTGGAATCTTACCCTGGTTCTTTTGAAGAAACAGTTGTCTCTTATTAAATCAGTCATTTACAGATAGCTAAATCTGAATTTGTGTACCTGAAAGTTAGCAATGATTCTCTTTCAAGAGAGAGACAGTAAGTGAAATCACTCCACTATACACAGCTGAGGTGGAGTTATATCCTTTAAGCACCTGCCCTCTGGTAATCTCTGCTATCAAAGTAAGTCGGAAAGTTCAAGTCCCATTTTAGGCAATAATGATTCTACTGAGAAAGTAAAATTCCAGAGGAATAAGGTTTTCTTGAGAAAACTCTGTCTCTAACATTGGGAGTTTTATTCCGTGTGTCAAGAGTGAGAGTATAAACGGAGGAAAGAAAGACTTCGCACTGTTTAATGTCACTTAATTCACAACTAGCATGCCGGCTCTAAACTATTACGTAATTAATAGCATATGCATTGACATCATTCAGCTATAGGGTCAACGCACACTGAGGTTAGTTTATTCTGTTCTGCAGATGGTAAAACTATGGACATTGCTGTAATATATCCAAGCAGAATGGACTTTTTTAAAGAAATCCTCATTATTATCACTGTGTCAATAAAAATGGTACAGGAAGCATCTGAAAGGAATAGTAAAAGCTTCTGAGTTCCTGTTGCCAAGTATGAACTCAGAAAAATAATGTGAATCTAATATGGCATTCAGATTCAGAGCCATACCAGCAATAATAGATAATTTAAAAAAATCAGGTTCCCTTACTCCTTCACTTACACTTTTAAAGTCTTTCCCTTGCCAATGAGTATTACAATGATTTTATTTAGCTTGAACTTCAGCTAATTCACACCATCCATGTAATTTTTCACATCTGTCAAGGACTGTAAAACACAGAAATTTATATATATGAGATTAATAAAAAGATGAAAAATTTATTATATTTTTGATAGTATTAATATTTCCAGCAGAATGTCTCTTTTATTTCTTTTCCTTTATGTTTTGATAGGCCTGTCTGTCTGCCTATCTGCCTTTCACAGGTCTATCTACCCGTTCTCTGGGGAGGTGCTTTGTATGAAAATGGTAGCCGTAAGTTTAGGTAGGTAAACCGTCAAATAATGTCACCACAAGGTAGGTGACAGGTTGGCAATCTGCAAAGCTATGCATACCAGCATATACTGATCTGGGAAACAATTGCACTTTAATATCCAGGAGCAGGGAGCAAAGAGAGAGAATCATCCCTTGATCATTTCTGTAAGGCTGTACTGTCACTCAGGTAACTGCATAGCTAATAGTACCAGCGGTCATTGACAGTTGTGAAAAATTCAGCTAGGACTCTTCACTTTCTTTTCAGGAATGATACTACAAACTACAGGTTACATTTTGCTTTTCATCACTAAAGTACCTTGCTGCAACAGGAGAAACAGAAATTCGTAGTTGAAGTAGTCTCTCTTAACTTGTCTGTTTCTGACTTCACTTTCAAACACTTGCCAGTTACCACAAGAAAAAAGTTTTTTACTTATTCTTTACAGAAGCTTGATTTTATATACATTTAGGAGATTTAGGAGCCTAGTAGCTCTTTTTATGGTGGAGTGGATATCTTTCCATTTGCTCTGAGCTGTTTATACATCAGGCAAAGTGAGTTGCTGAAACCTGTTTCTGATTTTGTATAGATTTAGGAGTGACTATTCAAAACTCTATACTTTGCCTCCATGTAATTTTAACTGAGTGGAAAAATGTTTCAGTTTGCCTCCACAAAATCAGCTGCTATTATCTGGTATCTTCACAAATTAATTTCTTCCTTTGAACTATACAGACAATAAGATTTCTTGGCTTCTGGGTGTAAGGACAAAGTCTTCTTTTAGCATCTATCCCTGACTCAGTGGTGAATTTCTGGAGCCCAATGCAAAGTTTTGCATTGAAAGATGAATCACAGACAAATGGTGGATGTGAACATCTTTACCATGAGAAGCTTCATTTTGTCATAGCTCATCACAAGAAGCCTCTCTGAGGTGAAAATGTAGCAAAATAGATGCCTAAGCAAAACCAGGGAGCAGTCATCTAATTCTTTTTGAGAGAGCTCTCAATCTTCCTGTCAGCCTAATCTTCTGAGAAGAGTTCTTTCCCCTAGAATAATTATAATCAATAATCTTATATGCTAGCAATATAACTTCTGCACCATTGTTTACCTGTCTGCCTTTGGGACTGGAACCATGTTGAGCTTAGACTGCTGAAATTTTGTAAAATGTCATTATTTGACAGTTTAGCCATCTGCCCTCATCCAGATGCTACCATTATCTTAGACTGATCTGTCACTGAATGAATGCAAACAGCACGGCAGTGTCTGGAACCCATTTACTGTGAAGCGGTGTACGCTAGTGTTTGCTTACTCAGCCTTTTCCTCTGAAATATTGTGCATATTCATTGCTCTTCTGAATATTTTATCTAAAATGCTACATCAAACTTTTTTTTTTTTTTTTAATTCATGTGGGAGTTAGCAACTTCTGAGAAAATAATTCTAGTTTTTCTGTAGAAATGAGCTATCCCATCTCCCTCAAATGAATGCCACCCTTTGGATCCCTTCCCTAACTCTGAGAAAATATCAGTTGTCATTGTACAGAAGATCAAGAGATCTAGAGAAGATGATTACTTTTTGCATTATTTCAGAGCTTTTCTTCTTTCTTAAACATCCTCAGTTTTTATCTAGTCACAAGAACATTATCAGCTCCTTTGGGACATTTTTTCACTAAAGTGAGATGCGAGGTCATGTATTTCTTTGAAACATTTATGGATTGTATGTTTCTTTCTTCCATATACTGGGTATATATTTCAGTCCCGGGTAATCTCCAGAAAGAAAGTCAAACCAAAACTGTACATTTAATTAAAAAAAAGGGGAAAAAAAAAGCAAAACTTGAAAAAAGAGGTCAAGTAGGTATTTGATCAAAATTATTGAAGAAAAAAGAATCAGACTTAAGATGTAACAGAGGCCTTTTAATAGGCACAAAAACTTAGCTGTAAAGGGGATAAAGGATGGAGGAACTAATTTATTTTCTCTGTTCAGACTCAGAGTTTCTTAATACATGGCAGTATTCTGCAGTTTATGTGGAGGGTCACAGAGGCTATGAGTAAAAGGTATATTTAGGATTTAAGCTTATATGTCAATAAGTAATTGCCTTAGAAATGTGGCTTGCAGGGGAAGAGGATACAACAAATGGTCTTGGGGGAAAAAAAAGACAACCAACCTACTACTGTAATCATGAATATAGAGGAACGAATAAATCTCATTTTCATGTACTGTACTTAACTGGTGTTATTATTTGCCAGTGGCAGAGAGGCTTGAATTGTTGAAGAGGCTGATGGGATCATCTCTAAGCTTAGGTGTCACGGTTTAACCCCAGCTGGCAACTAAATACCAAAACAGCTGCTTGCTCACTCCCTACCCCACCCACCACTGGTGGATTAAGGGGACAGTTGTAAAAAGGCAAAACCCACGGGTTAAGATAAGAACAATTTAATAATTGAAATAAAGTCAAATATAATTTCAATAAGAAAAGGTAAAAGAGAGGGAGGAATAAAACCCCAGAAAGACAAGTGATGCACAATACAATTGCTCACCACCCACTGACCAGTAGCCAGTCAGACCTGAGCAGCAGTTTGTCCCTTCCAGGTAACTCCCCCCAGTTTATATACTAGGCATGATGTGCTGTGGTATGGAATACCCCTTTGGTTAGTTTGGATCAGGTGTGCTGTCTCTGCTTCCTCCCAGCTTCCTGTGCCCCTTCTCACTGGAAGAGCTTGAGACTGAAAAGTCCTTGATCAGGGTAAGTGCTACTTAGCAACAACTAAGAACATCGGTGCATTATCAGCATTGTTCTCAGACTAAAGCCAAAACACAGCACTTCACCAGCTACTAGGAAGAAAATTAACTCTATCCCAGAAGAAAGCAGGACATTTATTTCTTAAGTAGTTCTCAGCACTGTGGTGCATGACTGCCTCCCAAATATTCAGAAACAAAAATAATAGCTAAGATTTTTTTCTGCCATCTAAGATTTTAGAAGTGCTAACTGAAGTATTATAAAAGGAGTTCCATGTGTCTGACCAGGTGCCACTAATGCTTGTAAAAACTATTGTATCCTCTCCTCCAGAAATCAATGAATTCTGTTTATTTCCCATGAAAAAAAGAACAGCAGAACCACCAATGGATATGGAGAAAAATGAGGAACTGCTGGCTGAGGAAAGAGAAGGATTAAAGTACATTTTGCCAGCTGCAAAATTAATTCAGATATACAGAGAATAAGAGTTCATGTGGTCAGTTTTAATCTGTGGGCATTTTTTTTATCTTAACAATAGAAGATAATAAAAATAAGGTATCTGTATGAGACAGAGGAAGCTTTCACTAGAGGAAGAAGTACACTGAATATGTCCTCCAACTAAATAAATCAAAATTATATATTTTTTTTTTTTTTTGCATCTCTAGTAAAGCATTGCACTAACATTATGGTGCACTAAAAAAGATAAGTTTTAGTCATGGACATGTTGGCTGACAAGTTGCCCACATGGAAACAAGTGATGGACCTAGCCTGTTCTATTTCTGCAGTTGTTTCTTAGAAAACTGAAATATAGTTAATTTTCAGAATCTTCTACCCTGATATGTTTTATTAATATTTAATAAATTAATTGCTTTCTTGTTCCCTAGTATATATTTTCTTTGAGATAAATCTGAGAAGCATCAAACGAAAGGCTTCTGGTATACGGAATGAGCATAAACTGAAATAGAGTGAGTCTTTGTCCTTTTCCTATCTTTTAATGTCTCCCCATACTTCTTTCTGGCACCTCATACCTTTACTATTTACATAAACATCATGATGACTGTGTTATATGTTGCATAATGTTCACTTCTGGGTTAGAGGCTATCTCTCAGACTGTGGGTCTGAAGTGAAAGAAGGCAAAAAGTAAAAATAGAAAAATGGATCATCAGTCTCAAACTTGTATCACCACATTTTTGACACTAATGCTAAAAATGACTCACATGTCCTTTTATTGAGATGTGCTATACATGCACGTAAAATTATATGTGCTGGCTTAATTGTAGGTTTGGGTGAGCTTGAAGAAAAGGAAACTGTAACTTGAGAGGGAAAAAAAGGCAACAGCAACTGGCGCAGACTGCACAGGCTGCGCAGACTACACCACACGCTGCTAGTGCTGTAGATCACCACTAAATTAGAACAGACCTGAAAAAGTAAATCAGCAAGAGCAAAGCTCTTCCTTAGGCACTTTCTTTTTGGCCAGCAGACCAAGTAAATAGAAGACACTTAAGGTTTCTGTAAGGTCTCTGTTGACCCTCTACTTGTCCATGGACAGCAGCTATACCTGGGTACTTTCCTCAACAGCAACCTTTGACTTCCATTGAGTAATCCTCAGCATGAAGAACTGAAGGTCCAGAGGCACTTTTGACTTAGGTTACCTGTTTTGCACTGGGTTGTTTGGCTATAACAGCTTTTGGTTTAAAATACACCTTTTCCATATAGCACTCTCACATTTTTTACCTCTGTAGGTGAAATACTTGTTTTAAAGAACTGACTGCCTGACTTGCATAGCAGGTGTCAGAGACGCAACAGAAAGAAAGATATGAGGAGTAGGCCGAAGTTGAGGATACCGCTGAGCTGCATTGTATGGGACAGTACTGATGTCTTTGCTTTGTTATAGATTGAATATCAGGATCCATAAGCCTCATTGCATAAATGGGTTGTAAGATGCTTGTGAGAAAAAGTGCAGCTGGAAAGCAGCACAGAGGAGGAGGAAAAAGAAATTCAACTGTCAAGCGGTGCAAAAATAACTGTGGTGTATGGATGAAGTTTAATGTTAAAAAGCTCTGTTAAAAACTTTCCCTGCAGCAGATTTTCATGATACTGACAATCAAGAGAAGCTTGTTAATTATGAGTGCCCAAGTTAGGAAGAGTTTTTAAGTGATGCACCTATTTTGTGACAAGGCATACCATTTCTAGCTGTAGAAATTCCTCAAGCTTTAGGTCGAGAACCCTCTCTGTTGTGTTCCTATCTTTTCCCTCCCCACCTTTCATGGCTCACCATCCTGTCCTTCACTGCTTCCTACTAGCATCAGCAGTGCCATCAGCAGGCTTCCCATAGTCATCTGTCGTTTATTCTTGTTCAGTTTTTTATTTATTTACTTCATTGTATCAGCTTCATCTGGTGGGCTTTTTTCTGTATTGTGACCTCTTTACCTAACCCTTCTATGTTGAACCCCTCTCATACCTTGTCCCAAATTAAGACTCGGTCATCTCTGTCCTTAGGTGACCTTCAGTTCCCAGCTACAGACATAAGATTTACCATTGATTCTAGGCAGTCTCTTGGAGCTGCAGATTTTTGAGGTCATACCTTTGCAATTTTTCAGCTGAAGTATCCCCATCTCAATGGCTTCAATTTGATTCTATTGAACAAAACATTAGATTGGGGATCTGGGGTGAAGTGAACAGGTACTGGATTAATATCACAATGTGGTGGTTTCTAACACTCAGGGAAATCATAGCCATAGTAGCCCAAACTCACTTTGAAATCTTATTGATAGCAAAGTGGTGGCTCCATTTAATGAAGAATTAATTATGTAAAGAGGGCATAGTTTTACAAATAGCACTAAGGAGATACAGAGCTCAATGGATTAAGTCAGCTATATTTTTCCTTGTGTACAGTAGGGAATATGTGCCCTCTTATAGCAAGCTGATTTTATTAAAGACTAGGGGAAAGGTTTCGTAACTTTTTCTTTATATTATAAGGTCTCTTTATCTGAGAAAAATAAATCTTCCTCTTGGTTATGAAGTTCCAAATAAATGAGTAGAAATACACAGGTAAAATGGGATGCAAGAAATCAAAATGTGCTGTTTAAAATACAGTGCAATTTCCCAACTCTAACGCTGGTTCTTGGTATGGAAAATGGACTTATTTACAAGGTGGGGGGGAAGAGGATCCCTTGAAGTTATTTCCTCACTTTCCACATTTTCAGCTCTGATAAGGACTAGTCCAACAGCCGCCAATTTCTTTCCTTTAAGTCAGTGCAACGGCCCTGCTGGGGGTCCATTACACAGCTAACAATGGCTGGAGGCTCTGAATAGTTCAGAGGCTTCTCTGCAAACCTTTTTTTTTTCCTGGCAAATTCTTCTTCCCTGCATTATGAAGACCAATATGAACCTGATACATTATCTCTGTTTTTTCAGGCAGAGGTGTTTCCCCTAAGTGTTTTCTACTCAATTTATTTCCCCTTTTTGCTGCCTCAATGATAAGAAAAAGAAATCTGTTGAACTAAAAAAGCCCTGGGAATTGCTGGTTTGGACTACTAGATGTGGTAGGGATCTCCTGTAGTTCCTAGGCTGCACAAAACTGGGATTCTTCAGATTAGTTTCTAGAGTCATTCAATGCTACACCATTTAGCACAATATTCATCTTGCAAATGCTGTTTTCTCAAAGACATGTTTGAAAGACAGCATTTTTTGTCTCTGGTCTTTACAGATTTTCTTTAAGAGCACGATTCTCTCCTGTTCTGGGGGAAAGCCATACTGCATGGCAAAGTTCTACCCACAATCTGTGCCTTGGCAAATGCAATTAACCTTCTTTGAGAGGTGAAAATTGCCTTCTATCTCATCTTGGATTTGGCTAAACTGCTTGAACTTGCGACAAAACAACACTTTTCCTCCTTGTAATTTGTAAAATGGACTTTAACCCCCATCCTACTTTTGGGCAAATATATTGTGGGAAAACCAGCACATTAATATCTTTTAGTGTCATTTTCAACTGACCACTATGGCCCATCTAAGTACATTCTTCTGTCCTTAGCTGAGAAGGAGGGGAAGACCTCGGTATATCCTGGCATTTGGTAATCTGCCTACTGTTCAGTACATTTCAGTTCAATTGCTGCTTCCTCTTACTTTCTGAATAAGGTCCTCTTAACCAAGTCTTGCTTGAACACATTGTAGCTGGCCCTAGGTGCCACTTCTAAGCCCTGATAACTGCTTTAAGGAGATTGATACATTAAAGGATATTCCAAGTCACTCCAGAAATGCACTAGCGAGCTAAGAAGTCTCAAAACATGCCTAGCTGGAATGGTGAATTGGTCTGAAAACATCTTATTTTGTGTTTTAGGTCAGGGCTTTTCCAATTTCAAGGGATGAAGGGTGAAAGAAAAAAAGTATTTAACATTTCTGGAACCACTTAGGGAAAAACATAAGCTGTGTCTTTTAACACATGCAAAGTGAAATCATTGCACATGACTCTACCTCATAGAGCTGGCACTTGCAGTTCATTTGGCTGCTGCTGTTTCTTGTGTCACTGTTCTCTGCTTCAGGTGCTTTTTCTGGTATTTGCACAATGTTAGTGAATGCTGTTCTTATAGCTCTGTGTTACAGCTCTGTCTTCTCTCACCTGTGAGAGGATCTTTCACTTGGTGATGTACATTTCAGTGTGTGACATGTGATTATATACTGAGAAATAGAGGAAAGGGGTGCCATAGCCTTTTGGAAATACTTTTTCAATAAAACACTGGATTTTAGTTAGAAGTTTGTTTGTTTGTTTGTGATTTTATTGTTAGAAGTTTGTGTTTATGTTTGGGTTTGTTGTTCCTTTTTCCATTTTGTTGTTTTCTCATTATGCCACATTTATATTCCTTGCTAAATTACAAAGTAAGAAAGTGGTCCCTGTAAAAGGCAAGAATGATTTGGAATACTTTTTAGCAATTCCAGGAAGACCTGTTGGATACATAGGCATGATATCAGATGCATGAAAGCAAAATCAAGTTTTACAGTTCATGTATCAGTTCTTCTCTGAAAACATTCATTTATTTTCTCACAAAGCAAATAACTTATTTTTCAGTTGAAAAATTTCATTGAAAAAAAGACACGCAGAATTTTACTAGTCAGATTTATATTTTCTTTGCAGGGCATATTACATTAACATGCCTCCTATAGTTTCCAAATACTATGTTAAGCACTTTTAGAAATGCAGGTTTTTATTACGGGGTATCTTGGAGTGTAGTTTGTGGAAGTAAAAACTTGGTCCACTATAGAAATAACTGGTATTACTAAAGTAAACTGACTATATCTGAGCATGAATATACATTTTGCCTTGTGTCCGTGACTCTCAGAGAAGCCACACCCACGCACAAATTTTTGATATTCAGAGGTGCAGTGGGTATTCGCTTTAAGAACAAGTAAATACCACCACACGAGTTCTAAGTTTAAGAAAACACATATGCCATTTTGTACTTTAGCAGAATTGCCCCAGATAATGACGCACGGCAGGTCCCATCAGTAAACAAGGCATACTGCTTTTCACTTTCAGTTTATTAAATGGTGGGGCCTCTTCAGCACGCATCACCTCCTCCTCTGGTGACATACCAAAATCTTTGCCCTCTGGCCAGTCCATGATGACTTCTAGAATTCCTGGACGACTAGGATTTCCTATTCGAGCTCATTGTTTAATTGCTGCAGCCCACTTACTCCATGTCTTCCTCCCCAGCTCCTGCCACCTCTATTTACAATAAAAAAACCAGATCAAGTTTTAACATTTATGGAGCTACAAAGCAGCACTAGCAGCAAATTAAATCAAGCCTGTGCCTATAGTTTAAGAGCTACTGTAGATAGAATCATAGAATCATAGAATAGTAAGGGTTGGAAAGGACCTCAAGATCATCGAGTTTCAACCCCCCTGCCATGGGCAGGGACACCTCCCACTAAACCATGCCATCCAAGGCTATGTCCAACCCCACCTTGAATGCCGCCAGGGATGAAGCATTCACAACCTCCCTGGGCAACCCATTCCAGGGCCCCACCACCCTCACAGTAAAGAATTTCTTCCTCAGATCCAATCTAAACCTCCCCTGTTTAAGTTTAAACCCATTACCCCTTGTCCTCTCACCACAGTCCCTAATGAAGAGTCCCTCCCCAGCATCCCTATAGGCCCCCTTCAGATATTGGAAGGCTGTTACGAGGTCTCCACGCAGCCTTCTCTTCTCCACGCTGAACAGCAACAATTTTCTCAGCCTATCTTCATACGAGAGGTGCTCCAGTCCCCTGATCATTTTCGTGGCCCTCCCCTGCACTTGTTCTAACACTTCCATGTCCTTTTTATGTTGAGGACACCACAACTGCACACAATACTCCAAGTGAGGTCTCACGAGAGCGGAGTAAAGGGGCAGGAGCACCTCCCTCGACCTACTGGTCACACTCCTTTTGATGCAGCCCAGGATACGGTTGGCCTTCTGGGCTGCAAGCGCACACTGCCCGCTCATGTTCATTTTTTCATCAACCCACACCCGCAAGTCCTTCTCCGCAGGGCTGCTCTGAATCTCCTCCCCGCCCAATCTGTAGCTGTGCCTGGCATTGCTCCCACCCAGGTGGAGGACCTTACACTTGTCATGGTTAAACTTCATCAGGTTGGCATCAGCCCAGCTCACAAGCGTGTCAAGGTCCCTCTGGATGGCATTCCTTCCCTCCAACTTATCAACCGAACCACACAGCTTGGTGTCATTGGCAAACTTGCTGAGGGTGCCCTCAATCCCACTGTCCATGTCACCCACAAAGATGTTGAACAAGACCGGTCCCAACACCGATCCCTAGGGGACACCACTCGTTACTGGTCTCCAGCTGGACACTGAGCCATTGAGCACTACTCTTTGCGTGCGGCCATCCAGCCAGTTCTTTATCCACCGAGTGGTCCACCTATCAAATTGATGTCTCTCCAACTTAGAGAGAAGGATGTCATGTGAGACAGTGTCAAAGGCTTTACACAAGTCCAGATAGATGACATGAACTGCTCTGCCCCTGTCCATCAGTTCCGTAGCCCCTTCATAGAAGGTCACCAGATTGGTCAGGCAGGATTTCCCCTTAGTGAAGCCATGCCGGCTGTCACCAAGCACCTTGTTGGTGTTCATGTGCCTTAGCATGCCTTCCAGGAGAATCCGTTCCAAGATTTTGCCAGGCACAGAGGTGAGACTGACTGGTCTGTAATTCCCTGGCTCATCCATTTTCCCCTTCTTGAAAATGGGGGTTATATTTCCCTTTTTCCAGTTGTCAGGAACTTCCCCTGACTGCCATGATTTTTCAAATATGATGGACAGTGGCTTAGCAACTTCATTTGCCAGCTCCTTCAGGACCCTTGGATGGATTTCATCCGGTCCCATTGACTTGTATACGTTCAGGTTCCTAAAAACAAACCGAAGCCTCTGCAGAAGCAGCTTCGCGCGGGAGATGCTGCAACCCGAGCCGACGGGCCCCATCGGGACTCGTTCTCTCTTTCGCGTCATCTGCCCGCCGGCCTCCCACTGCGCGGGGGGGGGGGGGGGGGGGGCGGGGAAGCGAAAACCAGTGCTCCGCCCGGGGACCGAACCCGCTGGCATCCCGCTGTTACCGCCACGCTCTAGCCCACCGAGCTAACCGGCCCTACAAGAACAAACCGCCACCTCTGCAGCAGCAGCTTCGTGCGGGAGACGCTGCAACCCGAGCCGACGGCCTCCGTGGGGACCCGTTCTCCCTTTCGCGCCATTAGCCACCCGGTCTCCCACAGCGGGCGGGGAGAGGGGGGGAAGCGAAAACCACTGCTCCGTCCGGGGACCGGACCCGGCACCATCCCGCTGTTTGTACCACGCTCCAGCCCACCGAGCTAATGAGACCTCTGATCTCTGCCAAATGGAAGTGAGACAAAATGCAGAAACACTGGCACACACTAAAAACTGACTTGATTGCTGGGCAGACTTTGTCAGTGTACCAGAAAAAAATCCTGTGTCCAAAAAAACCTGGTGGGATATATGTGAGGGAATTAATAACAGGTATTTATAACCTCACTTGAAATGAAATCCTGGCCTGGGCAAGATTCAGCAGTGTACAGAGCACTTAGCTGTGAATCCATCAGAGTAAACAATCAGGCTAATTTTGAAGTGGAATGTCAAGATCTAATTTTTTGATGATATTACACCTGCTTGCCACAGTATAGCCACAAGCACACTGCCTAAACCCACTGTTTCATTGAACGAGGCCAGTATCCTGAGAGCAGATGCCCATTTTCTCCATTTGGAGTAATTTTATAAATTCTGGAAACACTAGTATATCCCTGCAGCTTACATCAGAAAATGTCAGAAAATCTAGAAGTTCTTTAGCAGTCATCTTCATCTTGCATGAGTATTCCTCATGTATATACTTCATCAGTTCTTACTAAGTAGAATGCAGCTTACAATACTTACAGGAGATATTGAATGCTTCACATTAGTCTACAGTACTTGTATTTCTTTCTCATTCTAAATAGAGTCCTTAAATTTGTATTTCTAAAGGATCAACATTACTCATGAGTTAATATCCACATTCAAATGTTTAGGTGCCAAAAAATTAAATATGCAACAAAAATTTACTGAATTGAAAAGCTTAGTTTGCTGATGTGTACGTTTTCATTCAAATCATAGTGCTCTATAAGGTGCAGGAAGATATAAGTGCCTAAGCTGGTTTTCACAATTTTCTGGGCACTAAAAAGGCAGATTCAGGAGAGAATTGCCTTGGCCAGCCCAGTTTGTGAAACCTTCTGAGATTAAGAAGGGACTTCCAATTAACATTAGACCATCAGCCTTGCTTCTGTCCTTCAGCAGGCTGAAGAGCCTGACTTCCTTTTGATATTGCTTTCTTTTAAGGTGTCTCCCATTCTTGCCCCAAGCATACGCATATGTGAGATGTGTGGAGCTGTGGTCATTTCCAGTAATAGAAACATAACTGTGGGCATAAACAAACTCGTGGATATGTAAGCCCTCTGGTACACTTGGTACTGCTCAGCTGAGGCAGTGCTTTTGACATATGTACCTTAAATCCTACTTGGGCACCTGCACCTCCAGGGCAGAATGAACTTCACCCAACTTGACTATTGAAATGGTTAACTGTTGTCCTGGTTAAGAAAGTCTAAACTGATAACCCTAGGATCCTTTTCTTTACCAATAAAAAGGCATAGGCAGAGGGCAATTACCCTCACTCCAGGAGAGGGATAGGACAAGCTTCTCTCTGGAGTGACTGACTGAGATTCTGAAGATGAGTTTATACACATCAAAAGCTAAGAACCACATATAGACGCTTGAGCCTCTGAAGTCAGTGCGATTTGGATTCTGGTGGTGAAACCTCAATCCACGTCAAAATTGAAGTCTGAAGAAAAAATGTCTATTGGCATTACTGAGGCCAGGTTTTGAGTCTAAGAGCCCAGTGATATACATGTAGGACAGACAAAGGTGTAGGTACAGATCATGTCAGCATAACTTTCTTGTTTTACTAGCAGCAGCATGTTTGCAACAGCCTGGAACTTATTGTGGGCTGCAAAGTTCTCCTGCAAAACTGGGGTAAATATTAGATGTTAGCCTGCCATGAGCCCTGTACTGCTTTAGCAAGGGCAGCTAACTCAAGGAAATAAACAGACAGCAATCCCCTTATAGACTACCCTTCCCACACATATCTAAGAGCAACAAATTTTCTAATCCTGAGAAGACAAGACAAGAAATAGGGTGTCCCTATTTTGTATGAGTTTTGTGGTGTTTAATTTATCAGTTTATGTAAAGTGCTGCAGAATGCGTAGATACATGGGAAGAGAGGCACTGATCTTTTACAAAGGATTAACTTTGTAGAGGATGCAAATCTATGTGCACTGATTGACACCCAGGGTCTCAGACCTCAAAAGCTGTAGTACCCTTTCTGGTAGGAGGTCACAAAGAAGAGACCTTTCATGCAGTTTTAAAATTGCCTGAAGTCCAGAAGCATCTTTGATTTTCCACTGTTCTGAATTTGATGTGGGCACTGCACTAATTGCACTGATCCTCTGTGAAAGGTAACACTCACTTATCAGTGTCAGCATTTCTGGATCATTAGCTGACATTGACACTTCAAGCCTTAGGATATTCCTAAAATAGAGACCTTTAACATTAGGATAGTTCTTTTTTCTCTTGAGGGCACTTGGATATTTACTCAATAAGTCCCTGCTGGGACGCTGCTGTGATCTTTGCCCCCTTCCTCTCTCCAATGGCAGCTTTGTCTGCAGTTTGTGATTGGCATATGTCCTTCTACCTCTTATTTTGGGTCTTCATCAATAATTACACAGTTACTTGGGAATGTTTCAAGCTTCTTCACTATCAGATGAATTGTTTATTGGTGTTCTGGGCTTCCAAGAATGTCCTGAAGCCCTCAGTTCTCTAAAGACCTAGAACTACATGTTTGCTTTGTAGGCACCTTGAACTCCAGTCTTTTTACCCTTAATTAGGGACACATCCAAGCTATTCTAAGAAGTATTTTGGGCTGTCCTGCCTGCTCAGCAGTTGTCAGGTAACACTGCCATAGGAATAGGTTATAGTTGCAGTGGCATGCAATTCTTGGGGCATGCATGTCCCAAAGCATTAAATGAACTAGCAGTATCCCTATTTGGAGTCCCAGCTGAAACTTGAGGATGCTCCAGCAGGTGGACAGAAGAAGCAAATGATAAATTTCACCTCATGCTGTCTGAAGATAGTGGCTCATACAGTAGCCAGTACAATTAAAGCCTGTAGGAAACTTATTAGATATTCCAAAAAGAACTGATAAGAAAATGCCTTGATGAAAGTTGCATCTGCAAAAATGTTTGTGTAAATAAATTTTCAGGGTTTCTTTAATTAAAAAAAAAAAAAAGAACAAAAAACCAAACCAAATCCGTTAATTTTAACTTAATGTTTCTGTCTTTACTTGTTCCACTTTTTTAAACATTAGAAGAGATTGTTCATTTGTAAACTCACAAAAGCTGAAGTTTTATTTATTTGCACTACTAGCCCTGACAAAAATCAAAGTTGTATGCTGGGAAAAAGAAATACAGAGGAGAATATAATTTGCAGATCTTCCCTTCACTTTTATTACTCAAATCCAAAATTTAGGCAGTTATTGAATTTATAGGTTCTCTGTCATCATGATAACAGAGAACCCTTTTCCATCATTTACATATGACCCAGAGATTGCAACATTTTCTTTCAGATATGACATGAACAATGCATGAGGTTGTCACTCTACAAGCAGATTACTGTAGAGTGCTCTTCTCTATGGAAAGTTATAACAATTTCCTGCAGCAGTTTGCTGTAATGTTATTGTATCATAACAGGGAGAGCAGAGAGGTGTGTAGCTTTCACTGTGTAGAGCTGTTTGTCCATCAAGTAGTAAGAAGATCTGCTAGAGGTGTTACCAAGGGATTATTTCCAAATTACCTGTTAAGGGAATTATGACTAAAGATGTGTAATCACACAGAATGACACAGAAATACCTGATAGCTGTCAGTGTTGCTAAAAATATTCTTGTTATTGTCAGGTGGCACAATGGTTTAATTCCCCATGAAAGTTTGGGTGACATATTTGCTCCCCAAGAGAATAAAGTGACAAATATTGCCGCAACTAGTAACAAATGAATTTGCCTTTTGGACAGTAATCTTTCATCCTAGCTTATATGTCAATGCTTAAAGCAAACTATTTAAAACACACTTCATCTGGTATGAATCTGGCAACACCACACAAGAAAGAAAAATGAATCACAAGCTTTTCTTTTTGACATTTTCTCTCTTGCACCCATCTAGAAGCCATTTAACAGGCCGTGTCATCGGGAATAAGAACAGTTTTATTCAATAAATAATTTTCTCAATGATAATTCAACCAAATATAAAATAGTATGCATTCTATAGTGTATGTGTACATATAATATATGAGGTATTATTTTCAGAGATTTTTGTGATTTTTCATTTTTATTTGTGTATATTTGCCGGTGTCTCTGCTTGTCTAACATGCCTTTATATTTGAATATGGGTACATTTGATATATTATTTTAACATAAATGACTACATGTATGTTTTAATAACTTCTGAAACTGATTATTTTTTTCAATTCACTGAACTTTACAGGCAAGTCAAAGCTACATTTTGTTATAGTAATGCCATTGTGTGGACTTATACAACTAAACACCATCTGCTTGGGGTCCTGAGATAGCAGAAACCAGGTAAAGTTCTGGCACAAGGAATTTAGAACTAAGACAACTCTCTGTTCTTTGAAAAATAGAATATTGCAATAGAACTGGAGTGTCTTATTTGTTAAGTCATAATGTCAATCACTGGTAAATGGAATAAGTTGCTTTTAAGTGGCTGTACACTGACCTGTTTTCTGTGAAGAACATTGGTGATCTCAATTTAGTTTGAAAAGAGAATTAACTGAGCAACAGTTACAGCAAAAGAAATTTTGTAGCATATATACCTGGCAAAGGGAGAAGTAATGTTTATTTGTTCTGTAATACTTAAGTACTACAGTCTTGTAGTACTTAACAATGAAAGTTTGTATGAATTTGTTCGAATGTAGTACAAACAATGGAAGTTTGACGAGATTTCCAAAACCCTTTGGGTTAAGAAATTATACTATCCAACCTACTGATCTTTTTTGGGTAGGTTAGATGAATTACACTGAGCATTTTTGTAATTTGGGGTTTGATTTGAATGTAGTAACTTGATTCTAGCTCATTCAAGATGAACTTAGAACCTTAGCAATTATCACTAAATATTTTTGTGTATCTTGATACTAAGAGACATACAAAAAGTAAATACAAAAAGTAGTATGGAACAGGAAACAAACCAACCTCAGTATCTTCTTAGGACTGTTTCCCAAAGTTCATTTCATTAGCAGTCTTTTTGGTCTTCATTTTTTTGGTGTGATTCTTCTTTATTTCTGTTCTCCCTTTTGTATTTTATCTTTCTTTTCTCCACTGCATGTTTGTGCAGACAGATTTTTCTCCCATATACTCATTTCCTCAAGCACCTATTTAGCTTTCAAAGCTCTTATTGTTCCCCACACCATTCCTGAAATAATCTCAGTCATTCGCTGCTAGATGATGCCACTACTGGTCCTGAGAGGGAGAAAATAATTTATACAATGTTATGGAATGCTATAGCTCACTGTGTTATAGCATGGACAGCCAATGTTACAAGAGTATGAGGATTCATCCATCCCCAGAAGAGAGAGAAAGAGGAAAAAAAGACCAAGAAAGACATTTTATTTTCCTAACAAGCAATCATTAAGAAATCATTTTAAGACTCTGACAATAATTTCCCAGTGGCTGGTTGTGTGAAAAGGAAAAAAAAGAAAGAAATAATATTTCACACAGAATACCAAGTAATTCTATATGACAATGTAAATCACGCACTTGGGGTGCTAGGAAAGTACATGTTACATCTCATTCAGCCATTATGCTATCTGAATCAAAAAAATTCAGAGATTCTTAATGAAAATTACTAATTAACTTTTTCTGTTTCCAGTGTCTGTGGAAGTACTGTGCAGTTGCAATATAGTCTTCATGTTTCACCAAAGTGCATATAGAAAGCAAGGCTGTGTAAGCTCTTTCGTTTATATTTCACAAACCTGGGAACAACTGCTGCTTACAGGATAGCAAAGGACACTGAGAGTCTCTAGGGCATATATGGTCAGTCTAACTATTCAACACTGCCTAACATCAGTCACCCTATCACTACTCATTGACTGTTTATAGAATATAGGGTCCTAATTTCCTATGCTTCTAATTGTGTAATATTGACAATGTGAATATTTCGTTCTCTTTCCTTTAGTCTTCACATGATTTGACTACAATCATGACAAAATATGAACGGATTAGAAGCACAGTCTTTGGATGAGTGCACATGGCATTTCATATGCAAAATAAATTGCTTTGGGAAGTGTAACATACTATTAAGCATTTCTATTTTAGATGTGCAAAGTACAGGATAGAGTATGAAGAACTGCATTTAAAAAATATTTTCCCTCTATGAAGGCATGTAACTACAGCAGCAAACAAAATACATACACTTTCCAATACACTGTTTTATCTGTCTTGTACGTTACATAAATGTTGGAGTTACTCAGTGGTAATTCTGTTCCTTTATATTGCTTTATTTTAAAAGAATGAAATTGGTAACGTTACAGGCTTAAGGTACTGTAGGACTGCAAAATGACATCTGCAGGACATGGTCCACTACTTCGAAACTATCTTGAGTTAGACTATTGTTTATCAGTAGAGTACCAAATAGTATACTGACTCAGTGAGAACTGCAGTGTGTGCTCTTAGATCTTGCTTCACAGCAAATGATTATAAAGCAGATTTTCTCAAGTCCTAGTAGAATTTTTGAAACTCTTATTACACGAAATTCCAACTTCATAGTGCTACCAGCTCTGATGTATTATATTTCTGAGTTCCTATGATTGCTTTTGTGAAACTGTTAAATATGAAATAACAAAAGACTGTGCAGCCATACTTATAACACTGGAAAAGCAGTCATGAGCAGCTGCTGTTTTATAAAACTTCTTTCTGGTGTATTTATAATTTTTTTCTATTTTTGCTCATTGAATTTTCTGTAACCAGCAGAGTGGAAAGTGACTTTGTGAAAGCTTAGATTCAGAAAAAGAATCTGTAAGGCTTCTATAAAGTAGAAGAACTTGCAAACGGCATTATTAAAAATAAAAAATAAATGTTCTAGACTCCTGGAAGATGATGAAATTCCTAAATTTTCTTGCCAGATACTAAACTTTCTGAGAGAATATCTTTCTCATTTAGATGCTCAGCCTGTTCTTTGAGTATGTTTCATACCAAAATTACACAAACATATCACTGTTCCTGGCTTAGAATGGAATTTGTTTCTTCAGTTAAATCAGTATGCTTGCACCAGCAGTCTTCTTTCATACATTTCCTACATGAAAAATGTTTGGTTCTGATCTGTTGTTTTTCAATTTCCTCTCCATAATCTTTGTAAGAAAATTTTCTGGTAGAATACTTTGTGGTATTTAAAAATTTTATACTGGTCAGCTTTAATCTTTTCCACCTCTTCTATTTCATGGAATGAGGGGGTAGATATTTTGTTTATTCTCATTTCTTTACTTCTAATCAAATGGTTTGTAAACTTGCGGTCTCACAGTGCTCAAACTAAAGCTTTTCTTGGTAAAGGTTGCAAGTAATATCACTCACAGACGCCTGTCTTTGCTGTCAATAACTTTGACAAGGAACTGTGGCCAGATAGGAAAACGGCTAGTTTTCCTTATAAAGCAAAGAATAACATTTCTTAAAGTTTTAAAGGATTTTTTCTGAAGCTAGTTCATTAAATCACATATAACAAAGAAAGAACTTTGTTACTGCCTACTTCCAAAAATACCTTTTGTCCATACTGTATGAGTTGCAGATCAATAACCTTTACTGTTAAATGTAAACAGCAGTTTCATCTAGTTGTCTGGGATAGATATTTCTAGAAAGCAATTTATCCCAAATATCTTAACACAGTCAGATGAATATCCTTCTGGAATTACCCCTGATCGTGTGGACTGGTGAGGAAGAAAGAGGAGAGAGAGGATAGAAGAGACAATCATTCTGAGGAATTTGGTCTCTAATAATTCTGTTCAAGACGTCATTGTGCCTATGATCGATGATTATCATAGGTTTTTTCCACAAGCTAGAAATGATCTGAGAAGGGCTATTCAATAGGAGTAACACAATTATAGAGGACTGTGTGCTAACAAAAAGAGGTTTTATTCTATATGTACAAATATTTTTCATTTATCAAAGACAGTGATAATGAAAAAGAGATTTGCAGGTAAGTAAAAATTTCATTTACACCTACATTAAGTCTCCCTTATACTTCCACAGCAATGTAAAGGCTCTTAGTGCAAATGAGAAGTAGGCTCCAAAGAGCTTTTAACCTGAAGACTGTGAAGTGATTCATATTGCATTGCTCCTACTGCCATTAACAATGAGAAGTCAGGAGGAATTGTGGAAGATTGGCAGTTTCATAAATCAGGACACAAGTAATGAGCAGTGGACACTTGAAAACTGAGGTGAGCGCTTAAATGGCACCCTGAAGTAGCAAAGGATATCAGTGATGATACGGCATTAGCAGCCCTAATTTCTACCTGCCAGCACTCCTCAGCACCTCTGTACCAGATTGTCCAACTACTTAAAAAAGCATTGGGAAAATCTATCCTAATAAATCAAAACCAGACTGAAAGTATACTAGCCCCTCTGCAATTTTTCTTAAAACATCCAAAACTTTGAAATGTTTTATTTTACACATGAAATTTAAGCGCCATCATCCAGTATCTTTTTACATATTAAGTTGCCTAAAGATTGTTGCATAAAGTGCTTGATCTGGAGCTTTCCATACCAGGAAGCTTGGAGTTTGTTAGGCAAAAGGAACAAAGATAAAATGTGAAGGTTAAATTAGGAAAGAAAATGGGACACAGATAAAAGCATGGAACAAAGCCTGGGAAGAAGTTTTTGTGGAGGGACAGAAGAGATTTCATCAGGATACCCAGACCCTGGGAAGTCTGTGCCAATGTACTCTTTGGGTGATAACAAGTAAGTTACTTGCAGTGAGTTTTTCACTCCTCTATCATTAGATGCTTGGTTGAGATCCATGCAAGTACCTGCAAAACCAACTTGTAATTGTCCTAAAAATCCCATGTGCTTATGCTTATTTTAGTCTTATTGCTCCAAAATCCACTAGTTTACTTGAGAAACTATAATATTAGCTGTATGAGTGCAAAGTAGACTGGTGATTTAAATGCATTTCTGACAAGTCATAGCTGGTCCTATAGAAAAGGGGGTTCTCTGACAGCTGAATGATTCTGTCATTATTTATTATACTGATTATTAAACTGATTGCTTGTTTTCCTTTGACATGAAAGAGGAAAGGCTAATTTATTGACAGCTTCTTTTTTTCTGTATTTTTTGGGGTGGTTGTGGAGTTTGCTGTTGTTTTGGTTTGTTTTTGTTTTGGTTTGATTTTGTTTTATCTGTCTGCCTTTTTTTTTCTTTTTTTTCTCTGAGATTAAAGGGCTCTACAAAACAGGAAATGAAAAGACAACAAACATTGCAGTTACATGCACTCCCTGGACACAGTGGGAGAAGTGGATGAAGTGGGTGGTGCGGCTGACAAGAGGGATGGAAGGGGTACAAAATTAATGTGCTTGAAGAACCTCTTTGGATATTTTTGTGTGAGCTTCCAGTGAGCAGTAGCAGGTGCTAGGGAAGGAGGCAACTTTCATACCCCAAAATCTTAAAAAAATTAGTTGACTTAAATAGTGATTGTAAAGTGATCTGTAAATGACAGTGGGAAAAGGTACATGTTACAGGGGATGGAAGGTAAGAGATATTAATCAATTTTCTCTCATGTGGTTTAAGTTACAGTAACTGTCTTGTGGTTAAATTGATGTCATCTGGGGGCATAGGCTATGGTTATGTTTGGTTTCTTACTCCAGGCTTCCTAGAAGTTGTAGATTTCACAAATCTGAAAACGGAACTCTACCTTCATCAAGGTGTTTAGGAAAGAGATGGAGTTCTTAGAAGTCAGACACAATAATCCTTTAATCTGTAAAAATAAAACCAAGAAAATTTAATGATCACATGCCTTCAATAATGCAGAGGTAAGAGTAGTCTGTGGTATCTCAAAAATGAGACTTTCTAGACCTTCAGATTAGCAAATTATGCAAATCCTAAACCTTGAAATATGCAAAATTGAATGTATACCTGCGCACCTTATCCATACAGAAGATAACTGCTTGCCTGAAATTCAGGAGCTGGGCTGATTTCTGAGCTTGGTTTAATGGAAGAAAGTGAGTTTCTCAAAGCACAAGCTCTGTGCTTGCCCAGTTATCATGGACTGTGTGTGTGTCTTTCCATCTTCTTCCATAGGAGGTTGTACACTGCATAGATAACCAAGCAGCAAAGATCCGGACCTGTTTTTCCCTCATCCCATGAGGTATATTAAGCAGGGGCATATATAATCAGTCTTTTCCACTGACCCAAGGAATACTTAATTATGAATGCAAAATAGAACAGTTCTTGCTGGAGAGTTTGGTAGTAATTCATAGAAGACAGTGCACTACATGGGTGCATGGTCCATTTTCCTTGCTCAAAGAGCAGCCTTTTCTTGTGCTGAAGCAAGCAGTGCATGAGTATAAACTTGAGAACTCTATGACCAAGGTCAGTGCTTCAATTCTCTCTCAAGTGAGAACGCTTTCTTGAGCATTATGATGCATGTCTCTTTCTTTCTTTTTTTTTTTTGAGAAATGAAGACTTATTCACCTAATATCAATATAAGGATCTTACCAGATCGTTCTGAGGTACCTGAGATTACTTTCTTGATAGAGAACCTGAGTGTGATCAGGCCAGCATTTATACGCATAATTCCCAACTCTTTTTCATGCATTTTGTTCCTGACCTTTTTTGCAACCTCATTCAGCTGGTTTCCAAAGGTCTATTCCACGATGCTTATGTGTGGGGACCCTCTTGTCTATAGCAGTCACATCCTCGAATGACAAATCCTCGTGAACTGCAGTATAATGCATGAAATATCTTAAACCATGTAGTCATAGATTGTTTGTCCAAGATTACAAGGAAAGTTTAGAGTAAAGTGGAAAAACCATTGAACCTAATCATTAGCCTAACACTTATTTCTTGTTATATCAATAAAAAGTAATTTTATTAAGTGTCCTGGTAAAACGTTCAGGACCCTTAAATGTTATTTTCAAACAGCAAAATACATGTTATTATGCTACAGAAACAAAATACAATTTTGTCTTGCAAAAAAGAGCTTGGTCTACTCCAGGCTCTATGTCTAATTGATGATCTGATCTGCATCTAATGAAGCAAATGACAATGCTTTGATTTGAGGCCATCAGTTCAAGACCATTACATCAAAGTTATATTCTGCCCTGAGTGTAAATTTAAGGAAGAACAAATCTTCCCTTATTTTTCTCAAACTGAAGAATTCCTGCTCTGCAGAGCAAGACTCCTTTCTCTTGTTTGGCTATCATGGTACTCTTTCCTCAGCAAAACTGCCAACTCTAAACAGAAATTAAAGAATATATTACCTATTTCTTCCACTGCAAGCTATTGACAGCTCAAATGCTAACCAAGTAGGTTATAGACTGAACTTCTTACTAATAGGTGGGGCCCTGGTGGGAGCATGTGTAGCATGATTACTTGCTACTGTATTTTACTAGCTTTTGGTTCTCTTGTGCATGTAATTTAAAGCATCTGAATTGAACTTTTGAGCTTTTTGCTATGAGTACACTAGAGGTAGATAATGTTTATGGACACTAGAGGTATATAATGTTTGTGGGTAAGGAATACATGGAAAGGTTTTTTTTGCATGTTTTGCAAAAAAATGGCACAACAGAAGATGTAAGTCAGCGCTAAGGTTCTGCAAAGTTCCCCCCAAAACCTTGAACTATCCCTATGCAGAGGTGCAATAGCATAAACAGGCTTTGTGGAATGGTTTCTGAGAACGCATTAAGATGTTACACATGCAGCAAACATAATATATAATGACATGAAGTCTGGTGTATAAAATAACAAGTTTGAGTCAGTGATTAACTTCTCAGTCATTTCATGTGTTTAAATCCATTAACAGATGCTGAAGTACGCGGCAAAATATGGCTCACATAAATGTGACTTCCACAAATAAACTGAATGTAATCAATCTATTCCAAAGGCTAACAGATTCACTTAACTTGGCCAGGCTTTAAAAAGCAGTTGTGGCTAGGGTTGGGTTTTTTTCAGTAAAATTGAAACACTGAGTTTTTTTATGATTCCTACTCCAATTAGTTGAGGTTTGGTCTGTTCAAATTTCAGTGGGATTCTTTTGGAATTATGTGACATCTGAATTAATACTGGAAGAGTTCATCACGATTAATGTCATTACAACAAATGCTAAAGGGATTAATAAGGATTTCCTACCTGTTGCAAAGTGTAGAAGCCCTAGGGGCTTTGCCATCGAAGAACACTGGGGTGGCCTCATCTTGTCAGATATTTTGGATTAGAGAAATTAAATAAAAACATCTGTAAGCTCCTACAAGATTTACAGTCTTTTTGTTATAAATGACATTGCTAATTCTACTACACTTCTGGGGCCCATTTAACTTAGCAGTTGCTTCATAAAGCACTTCATAAAAAAATGCATTTATTGAATTAATTGTGATATTTCTAATAAATTATGCATTTTTAAGCCCGTCACCACCTGCAAATTCTTCTCCCAGTTGCCTTGTAGAGGCAAAACTAGAACATTTTATCTATCATTAAAGTGAAAATTCCAGTAGTCCTAACTCTCCGGTCTCGTCATGCAGCACTCTGCAGACATGTCAAGAGTGAAGTTTGCTGCTGTTTGATTTGTGCTTTCCTTCCAGTTGCATCTTACAAATGGGGACCAAATATCCAAGACCAAGACCTTTCACACTTAATATTGCCTGGTTTTGACAGTGTAGTTTTTTGAGATAAAGGCTACTGAATCATAAAACTCATTGAAAGAAACTGCATATGGTTAAGCTTTGTAAGCAGCTACAATACTTTTTTTGGCAAGGGTAGAAAGCAGCATCCTCATGGTATAAGCAACTGTTTAGGAAATATACCTAAACCAGAGAGAAAAAGAATGCCCTTAGAGGTTGATGACCTTTCTGAGAGAAAATCTATAATTTCTTTTCGAAGATAATAATATACTCATGTGTGTGTACACGAGGAAGAGGGAACATTAAGCTGCACTTTTAAATCATTCAAATGTGATTTGGGAGGACTCTTCTTTGCAAAAGTACAGTCGTATTCTGGCAGTCTCCTCCATACGGTTGTGAATGTAACAGCTGCAAAGGATCCTTTTAGGAGGTAATGATGATTCCTGAATCTTTCTCTCCAATGTATAGTCCTGCATAAATGGTTACAAGGTGTCTCAGTCTCAGGCTGAGTCTCATCCCAGCTGCCCTTGGTATCTAATCTTGCTTGTTTATAAACTCCCTCTAATACATGAACCAGTAAATATCTCCGTAAGACAGTAAATGTTATGGATTTTTAAATATCACTGATGACGAAGAGAATCTAGAGGACTTTCTTAGGCTACAGATTTAGCTACCTAAATATATGTAACTACTGACATCTGAAATGCGTCACATGAGGCACACACGTGAAACGTGTCATGAGACACACAAAACCAGAGATCAGGCAGGATTTTCTAAGTCATTTAGTTGTCCACTCTTTTGCAACTGAACCTCATTCTTAAATTTTAAATACCTATATTGTGATGGTAGGAATCCTGCCCTGTTTTAATACAAATTACATGCAAAAATTTTTATCACTATCAGACCCATTTTAAATGGTTCTCACATTTCAAGCCTTTACTTACGTCCACCTTCAGGCACTGGTACAATAAACCAACACATTCTGCTCAAGGATATTTCCCAAGTCCTGTTCTTATTCATGACTAAACTTGCTAAGGGCCTTGAAATAGTATTATTCCATTTTAAAAAGCTAGTGTTCAATATGAATGTAAAGAACTGAAGGGAGAAAATTCTTAAATGCCAATGGGAAAATATAAACATCCAAACATATGAAAACAATATGGGTCAACAATATATTCTTTTGAACTGTTCTGCTCCACCAGGAAAAAGGATTTAATTATAATTTCTGAATTAAGCTTTCCTGTGCTTCATTTCTGTATTTCTGTTGGCCTAGGCCCAGCCACTCCAAGATCTGCCTCAAGTTTTATGTTTCTAAGCTAAACCTATAGCAAAAGACACTGGTGCCACTTTTTTTACCATGTAGAAATAGCAGCCTGTGGTATTATCCTATCGATCCTAGTGTGATATTGCAGTTTGTATAGCAACTCTACACAGGACAGATGTAAATGGTAAATCTAGTGGCCTGAGCTGTTCATTCTTCCTAGGAAACTACACTTGAGATGACACAATAAATCGCTTCACAGGCCCAGGAGCCAAGAAACGAGAATTATGACATATGAAGAACAAATATGGCCTTTACAGCATTGTAAATGCACCATAAATTATATGACTTTTAGTATGAGGTTGTAGAAGGCTATAAACAGTATTTTATCACACAGGTGTGAATGATGCCTGACATTTTGTTACCTCACTATTTGTGGGTAAACAAAATAACTTGCAAGTAAATTCAGATTTTTAAGCTCTATTGCTGGATTCTGTACAGCACAGAAGAAGCTTTTGCATAGGGTTCAACTCCAAAATAAAGAAACATGCAACAAACCAACCCATCTTATTCATGGGCTGATCAGTGCAAGGAATGACTTAAGGTCCAGTAAGAACTGGAAATCTGCATCAAATCATGTATGATGAGCAGTAAAAAGAGAAAGGAGGATAAACTTCTACCTGTGAAACATAGGGGAAGAGTTATTCTGGGGAAGTGGTGGAAAGATTTCAGAACCACCTCACAAAAACACAAGGTACCATATCAATTCAGTTTTTAGGGGATAATGAGAAGTATTATCTGATTTAGTATCTTCTACAGTGAGAACACAAGAATTAGAGCTGGTAGCTGGCCCTTCCAGCAAGAGACTGCATCCTCTGGACTTTAATAGTAGGCAATATGTCTGCCTAAGGATCCTGTTGAAGAAGGGAATAGCACGAGCAGTTGCGAATATGGGCAGTAGTAAGGAGGGTATAAAGTAAGTGTGACTCAGATGCCACAAGAGATTATTCAACCCTGGTTGTGTGAGTTAGCAATAAACATCAGTTTGGTTTAATGTTTGAAGTCATCATGCTGATGCATGACAACAATTAGTTTCTGTTTCACAAGCAATATTCTACCAGCAGCAAAGAGAAATGCCACATTAAATATTTGTGTGGTGACTTATTTTCTGAAATTACAAATGTATTACTGCAACTTTCTTGCATGCAATTTATTTATCAACTGTCCAGGTAGTGAACTCATGCAGCTCAGTGCTAAGAATCTGAATAATTAACATAATTAACTTTTGCTTGATAAGTTAAAGGGTAGTCAGTTGATGAAGGCAATATTTTCATTCAGAATTGCTTCCTGATATTGCAGAAGCAGTTTTACCTTTATACATATATATTTATATGTGTGTATGTGTGTGTGTATTTTGAATTACCTTCACTGCTCGAATCTATGAGTTCTGCTTCTTGGAGGGAAAAGCCAGCCTGCCTGGGACAATTGTTTGATCAGCCAGTTACAGTAATGTATACAACAATGTAGTAGCGTGTTATTGGCATAATAATGATTAGTATGGCACCCATAACTGTGAATACACAGGTAGAGCCTGGAGACAAACTCACATTCAGCAACTGAAATATGAGAGAGAGTACCTTGCAGGGTACGTATGAATTAAATGCAACACTTCATTCGTGATTGTTAAAGAAAAGCTTGTTGATATGAAGAAGCAGAGAAAGAAACAACATGGACTGAAATGTGTGTTCCTAAATAAACAAACCATTTCATTTTAGTAGATGAGCATTTTTCCAGCAAAAATACAGTCTCTGAAAAATAATTTAATGGTGACTTGATATTTTTCCTCCCCTGAAATGGGTGCTGAGTGTTTCTCTAAATGTTAATTCAGTGGCTCAGTTCTAATGCAGAGACATCACACCAGCAGCACAAATATTAATCCTGTTCAGTGCACAGCAATTTTGAGCAGTGAATACATTCATATCTGTGGTAAGTTTTGTTCATGGAGATAGGTCATAAACTGTTTATTGAGCTATTAGCACTTGATCCAAGTTCAGAGTAGCTCAAGAAGATGGATTTTGCGCTGATGGACTTTAGTCTCCTAAAATGCCATTGAGAGCACAAGCAAATGAGGAGGAAGAATAGCAGAAAAAAAGACGATGAATGACCATAACACTCAAGTTGAAGAGAGGAACAGGATAGGAATTAAAGCAGAAAATTAAATGGTCTAATACTGACTTTGAATAATAACTATGGGTCACCCTGAATCTTACTGTACTGGAAATGCACATATATTAACAACACCCAGCTGTGATCAATTTTGTTAAAGTCCAAAGCATTTTCTTCGTCTCTGACTCTTTTGCTCCCTTTCCTTACAGGAGTGTACATCCATAGGTTGGTGAGGAAGATCTAGCCACTTAACAGACTATGCCATAATTAAATTCAGTTTTAAATATTTTGGAAAATTGGGGTATTTCCTTCTCCTTTCATTAACTACTTCTGAAAAGCTGATCCTCCTGTGAGTCCTTCACTCATCAGAATCTAATTATTATTACCTTCCATTCAGGTTTGGCTGCCTGGGTCTAGATATCAGAGGTGGCCTCATGGGAAATCATTCTTGCTGAGATATTTGTTAGCACCACCAGTTACCTCTCTAGTGGGAGGCACTTTTTTTTCTTTTCATTGACTCTTTTTCTCTTTTCCTGCTGACCACTCCTTCAAACCCACAATCACTATATTCCCACAGTGAGCTGAGGCAGCAAAACACCCAAGCTGTGGGTTTTGAATTGTAAAAGATAGAGCTGGAAGAGATCAATTAGGTTATCCTACTAGCATTGCAAGATTATATCCCACAGTCTAGTTTTCTACTATTTATTCAGCCTAATTTTAAAAGCCTCAAGGGATAGGGCTTCTGCACTCCCTCTGGAAGACTTTTCAACAGTTTAATATAGCTTACTGTCAATAGGATGATTTATTGTTTTCTTTTTCATCTACATATTCCTCTGCATAATGTATTTCCATGACCCTTAAGTTACATTCTTTTGAAAATATTTGAAATCAAATATTCTTCTTGGTGGTGTCTCAACTGTATAAGGGGTTTGTTGTGCAACATAAATAATAGACATCTGCTATGGAACACATAAAACGTTCAGCCTTTTTCCAGTCTTTTACACATGTACCTATTGAAAGGATACTAAGAAATAATCCTCCTAAGGTATTTCCTACTTAAAGAACTCTTAGTAAAGGAAATGTAAGGATTCTTTAATTGAGACAAGCAATCACATGTAAAAAAAAAAAAACACACAACAACAACAAAAAAACCGACCCACCAAAGTAGACTATTTCTGGGTAAAATGACGACCTTTATTACAGAAAAAAAGCACACTGTATTCAGCAATTTATTTCCTTATCTTTTTCCTCACCGCTTATCGTTAGCATCTGGTCTAATGTGTTTCAGTTCTGTCCTTGACAAAGTCACCACTTATGTTTCCTTGGCCAACATATGTCTTCTTCACCCTCTTCTTTTTCCACCATCCACTCTTACTGACAGTGATTTCCAGTCTAGATTATCGCTCACACCAGCTTTGACACTGTGGTATCTGAGGTCTTTTGTTACAGCTCAGCTAGTGCTAGTAATTACATCTTCTCCTTTTCCATATTTTGTTACTGTTCCTTAAAACTTTCTGTCCTATACCTAATAAATTCACATAGATTCAACTATACATCTTTCTAACTCTTCTCCTACTTCATATCTAGCTCCCTCCATGAAAACTTTATTTCATCTCTCTTGCGAACTTTTAATTCTTCTCCCCATCAGCAACCTATTTCTTTTATTTCTCCTGTTCTCTAATACTGTTAGTCAGTGCTGTGTATTTTTCTCACATAATGACCTTGAACTATTTTATTCTATCTATCTCCATTTTCACACTAGCAAAGGCCCAAGTCCCAACAGGCTTCTCTTAATTACTGCAGGTATAGCTCCTCAAGGCTCCTAGAGCCCTATTCATTTTTTTCCAAGGCTTCTACACTATATAGATACCTTGTCTTAGACAGCATTTCTCATCTACTTGCATTAATTTTAAACTCCTCACTGTGCGTCTGCAGGCCCTGCCCTAAGGTCCTGCCCAAAGCCCATCATGTACTTTCAGATTTTGTTTGAATTTAGTCATTGAAAGTACCATCTTCATTCTTACTCTCACCTTCTTTATTTGTCACTTTGCACAACTGGAAAATAGAAAACTTTTATAAAACATTGGGTTCTCCTTTGTTTAATCATGGTTTTGCTTAATCTTTCCTAAGCAACTTGTCATGCCCACTGTCATACTTATGACTGAATTCGGTTCTCAAATACAGGCATACACATGATTATGTATGCATTAGCAGCACATGAACACAACAGAAATGCTGAATAGAAGAACCTGAAAGGAGTTTAAGGATAACAGACAGGTAGAGGAGATTCAGAAAAATAACTTGAATTTAAGAAAAAAATTGGATAAAATGAGCAAAGAAAATGCTTTGGGTTTGCAAAATGTGCAAGAAATGTACAATATCTGCTGCAAAAAAAGATCAAAAAATATTATAATTGCTAATATTTTGTATGCAATTATGTTTACAATAAAAAAAGAAAGGCTTTAGATACCTAATTGTCAAAGGATGATCCCCTACTGCTTTACCTCTTTTGTGGATATATCAAAAGGAAAAGCAAGCCTCAATTTAGTAAATCAAACAAACATTTCTAACTTTCATTGTTCTGCTGAAGAGTTTGAGTGAAACATGCTTAAGAGTTTTATTAAATCAGTACACCAATTTGTTTTCATATCAAATACTATTCTTTTTATATTTGTCTCAAAACACTAAGCCAGTCAAACCAAACCAAAAGAAATAAAGGAAAACTTTGTCAGTTGTTTTCATATTTTGTAGGCCACACTGTTTGCCTTAAAAAATATTTTTATTCAAAGAAAGCAATGGTTTTAATCAAAAACACTTTCAGCCCTGTCTAAACCAGATATCTGTTTATCCAGAGGAATCAGAAAGTTCTTTGTACTGAATTTAAAGTCATGCTAACACTGCTACAGTTTGTGTTACTAAAATATTATTCTCAGAAATGTTATATTTTAATTTTAATTTTTTATTCCAGTGGGACAGATAAGTAGCTGGAAAGAATGCAAATGAGAATGGCTTCATAGACACACATTCTTCGTCATTTGTCACTGCCAAAATCCATCAGTAATATGGTATCATGAGAGGAAACTGCTGAAAGACAGAATTTTACTGGAACATTTAAGCATGATATTGAAGTGAGATTTGGAGCAATGCCCCTAAAGAAAACTAATGCTTACTTAGGGTTAAGTAAGTTACTGTGAAGCAAGGAAATGTAGACAAGGAGACACCATTTATCTGCTTTCTGCTGACAGGGAGTTCTTCCACTAACCCACCTGACTTTTACAATTTCCAGCTTGTCTGATAGAATTACAGGCTTGTGAACATTTCCCTGGGCTGAGGAGTAAGACGGTAGGAGCTCCTTTCCACTCTCTCCACTCACCTGTGGCAGAGAGAGGCTGCTGCTGACTCCCTTCTGCTCCTCAGAGAAAGTGTAGGGCCTCACAGGCTGGAAGGAACCAGCAAAGGGATGGTGGAGAAGAAAGAATAGGAAAGGAAGGAGTTAAATATCAGCAATTTTTCAAAGGCAGAGATGATAGTTAGCCATCCAACTGCTCTTCTCCCCCTGTTTTTCAACAGCTCAGTGGTGAAGTCAGAACCTAATAGAGTCTTCGAACTAATTCAGTTTCTGTAATTCAACATGGCTTATTGATTTGTGCCTGTGGGATTTCTGAATGGTCTCTTATTCAAGTGCTAAGCAGGCCCCTGATTTCAAGACAAGAACCGGTACATTCAGATAGTATGACTGAATCTACAACAGTCCCATGTATTTTTCTTTTTAAAATCAGTTGTAAGAAGGCTAAGGAATCATGGTATCACTAGGACAGGCGATCTTCCAAAAGCTATGAAAAATCTTGCACTTCATAGTCGATTGGTTAAGCATTAACATATACTGGAGTTGATTAAATGCTGTTTTCCTTAACTCATGAAAATGTGAACATGAGGAAGCAAAAGGAAATTAAATATCCAAGGCCACAACAAAAATCCATGTCAGTATTCAGGCCAAGGTTGTGGCTCAGGTCATACTAAGGTAATTAGTGCTTTTCTAAATCTGGAGAACTGCTTGGGGTCATTTTTATCTTCTTAGCCAGCATGAATCTTTGTGATAAATTGCCATTTTTTTAATCAGATATTAGAAATTATGATATTTTGGTCCAGATATATTATAAAATATGAGGGCCATAGAGGTGTTACATACCTTCAAGCACAACAGAAGTCATATGAGTTATGTTATTATTATTTACAGTATTATATCCATTCTGGGTTCCTCTGGACTTCCCAGCAGAACATATGGTGAAATAAAATTGTGTATCTTTTTTTGCAGTATATTTTTGACACATTGAAATTTTAAATACACAAGTAATAATCAAGCTTGCAATTTATCCCAACTGATTTGTCTTTCCCTAACAATTTTGTTGTACTGTGTGTGCCATCAGTGGTGAAGACAATAACTAGGTTCTATAACAAGCAGAAGGGACAACTTCTCCCTGCCTTCTGTGCTAAGCTAATGTATTTTATGACAGCTGGGTAGAGTGGTGGCATTTTCAGAGACACTCTCTTAAGTTATCTTCTTTCAGCAGCACACTAAAAGCATTATGTAAATTAACAAATAACTTCAACTCTGCTTGAAAATTTGCATTATGAAATTAATGCTGAAATTGGAGTACTTTTTTCCAAGAGCAGCGGAGAATCAATCAAGGTCAAAATGCTTTAACAAGCGAAATAAAGCACAGAGAAAGTAACCATGTGTTTGCTGTTATCAATAGTGAGGATGCTTGGTAGACAGCCAAAAGATTCAGTTTCAGTGTCAGTATTTTTCAATTGCATAAAGCAATTTGTTGAAGATATTAAGCTTCGTTTATTCATTCGTAATGGGCAATTCATTGCTGCTGCCTTTTTGAAAAGTTGGTGTAGACCAATTAGAAAATAATCCCGTCATAAAAGGCTGAGCTGGTGTAATCAGAACTGGAAGTCTGTATCATATTGACTCTATGCACAGCTGGGTGAGAAAACAGCCCTATTGTGTTCAAATTTTTGAGTCTGTTGCCATGTGCTTGGTCATAGAACCCAGAAGGTTTAATTCCTCTTCTGCAAATACTTTACTTATGGAATCTCAATGTTTTAATAAACAATGGACACCCATCTGGGAAATGCTTTTAGAGGTTCTACTCCACCAAGTACAATTCAAGTTGCCTTCCAGTTCCCTTCCTAGGACCTTTACTTTTGGTGTGTTTTAGCACTTCCGGCCTTTCTCCTCCGGACTGATCCAAGGCCTAGGAAAACCAATAAAAGTTTTTCTGCTGATTTCAATGGCTATTGGACTGGACTCCATTTGCTAATTTTGTTGTTGCAGTGTTTTTCTTTGTTATACACATTTTAAAGGTTAGATCTTCTTTCCTTCTTTCTCTTTCATTTTTTCTTTTTTTCCGTTTTTTTCACTTTTTATCATTTTCCCTTCCCTTCTTTTCCCTTCTTTTCCCTTCCCTTTCTATCATTCTTTTTTATCCCTTTTCGCCCTTTCACCTCCTCTCTGATCCTTTTTCTTTTAGACTATAGACATTATCTTTCAGTTGTTAACTCAATCAGGCTTTTCTCCTTTTTTTTTTTTTTTTTTTTTCAGCGAAAGCTCACCAGGAATCTGTTCTCACAAGGTATTAACGCAGCCCAACACCAGCAGGATGAAATGAACACCACTGGGATGAAATGAACTCGGCAACTCCTGTGTCAATAGATATTTATTCTTCCAGAGCTTTCATTCAAGTCTAATGCTGGAACCTTTCGCATTGATTGCATAAGCTTCTGAACTCCTAAATTGAATGTTTCTCATGATTGATATAATTGATGTTTTCTGTTACATTTGCTCATTATTTTTAGTATGTTCATTAATAACCATTCATTGCTTATATTCACTATGTGAAAATTTCCTTTCAATGGAAGATTCTCTCAATTTGAGACTTTTTACTTTTCAGACTTTATCTTCTAGGCTTTAGCCAGCACAGAGTCATGGGAACTGTTATTCATTTTCACTTCTACTAAAATTTCATATCATATTATCATTTACAATATTTTCTGCATTTCAGCAATGATTACTATGCTAAAGTGCTGTTTGCAATCCTGTCAGCATTGCCTTTTTGTAGAAAAACTTTCTTTTTTTTTTTTTTTGCTTGAAGAAAAATTATTCCATTGCTCAACCATTTGTAAGTGTCCCTAGAGATACTTTATAGAAGACTTTTTTTGAGTATATTTCTATCATTTTGGAGGAGACCTAAGTGAGCTGCCATTGATATGAATCATTGCTATGCTCATAATATTAAACTCTATATTTGATGGATGTTGCCAAAGCTGGAGAAAGGATGGTGCCAAAGTAAACAGACAGCTCTTTGTGAAAGAGCTTGAAATGAGAGGCAGCTGTTCAAGATGCAGGGCAGATAGCCATGGCTGGTAGGGATGGAAAGCGCTGAGGGTTATCAGTATCAAATTGCAAAATCAATATCCTTTTACACCAGCTTCATAGGAATGACACCAAATGGTTCTTGATTTCTCAGCATCATTTAAATATCACTCAGTTGAAATGCCATGGGAAGCACATGATAGATGCAGATGGTACGGTGTAGAGGCAGGGCTTGTGTTCAGTTACCTTGGTGATGGTAATAGAGCTATCCTTCTGTGAGGAGAGCAGAAAAGACAAAAAGAAGTGGAGAGCTGGCGAAAAGAAAGGTTGGATAGGACTACTCAAAGCCATCTATGTGCATATACAACATGCAGATTTGTTTTGGGAATTACGCAGCTGGAGACAGCAAAGTTATTGCCACTTGCTTTTGTTTGCCAAATTCATATGGCATCTATTGGGACTGATGTGAAGGCTTAAAGAATGGGGGGGGAGGGGGTGGGTGAGGGAAGAATTAGTAGTTCTTCACCTGTGTACACACGAGCACACACACTGCCCCTTCAATGTCCCAGAAACAGGCTAGTAACTGTATTTCTGAGGATTTTCCTGGCTTTGTGTCTCAGTTCTGCCACTGGCAGAAGGCTCAATCAGCCTTTTCTAGGCATTGAGCATGACAAACTTGAGTTTTACTAAGACTAAGAAGTCTTTAGTGACTTCTGATGCTCTGTGTTCCCTTTAAGAGACTAAATATAGAACAGAAGATTGAATTTCAATGCAAAGTCAGGAGGAAAACTAAGGTGAACTTCACAAGGGAGATGGAACACAAGATAAGCAAGTAGGTAAAGAAGATCAATGGAAAATGGAGACAGGTTTGTCAAGAAACCTGTAATGCTAGTCAAGGCACATAAGCCAATTCTTTTTATGATGGTTCGCTAATTATTTTTTTTAAGTGCCTAGGTAACTCCTGGCATCCGATTTGCAGGAGTGATGAGCACTCTGTGCAAGAATGATACCAACAGGGGCTATGTGCAGAGCTCATAAAGTGTGAAGCAGTGTTAAGTCCTTGAAAAAATAATTTCCTCAGTGACTTAAATTGGCCACTTCAAATTTATGGATACTGTGGACTTTAATTTCTCCAAGCCTTAGCATCTCAGCTGCAAATAGAGGATATGTTTCAAAAGGGTTCTGTGAAAATGAATGCATGATAGAGATGAGTTACACAGAAAAGCCCATGAAGAAATTAATAATTCTGTCTTCCAAGCAGTATTATAATTGTGTGCAATAGATAAGGCCTAGAGCTGTGCAGTGAAGAATAAGGAGAAAACAAAATACTGAACTGTTGCTCATTAAATGAGCACTGTCTTTTCTGTGCACTGAATGAAGTAGTGGTCCTCTGAGAAAAAAGTATGTGACTATGTAATTAAAAATATATATCATTATGTTTTCACATGAGGGAGCCAGATTAAGGCAACTCAAATTCTAACATTTTCCAATTTTAAGTGCTTTTTATGCAGATTATTTTGCAGGCAGGCCTCAGAAACTAAAATTCTAGTCTGGCTTATGCCATCATACATTCTCCACAAGAACTTTTGCTCTCTTTCAGAGGTTTCACTCATTCAGGAGCATTCAGTTTGAGGTCAAATATGTAAATGTAGCTGTCTTAAGATAGTAGGTATCTATAAAGAGTAGGTGTCTAAATTCGTGATACAGACAGTGGAGACCTAGTCTCAGTTCAGTTGTTTGCACAATTGCCCAGTGCCATTTGATACAAACATATATCCAGTGTGGTTTCCTCCTGCCACTGCAGAAGAGTCTTTTGTAGGTTCTATGTCCAAGTTTCTTGATCCGCATGGTGACCAAATGCATCTCAAAAGTGGTGGACTCCTGACCAAAGAACCATGCTCCCAGACAATTTAGTTGACAAAGCCCAAGCAGAGGACTGGTGTCCCTAAATGTAAATTTATCAGATGGATTATTCTCTAGGCTAGGCTGTTTTAACAATTTCTCCATTGACTGAAATTGGGGCTGAGGGGTATAATGTTTCCTTGCATACCTAAATGTGGATATCTAAATTTGGATGTCTTTTTATGCAAGTGAATCCTGTGTTAAGTACCTGAAAAAAATGTTATGTTATTTTAATATACCCCTCTGTGGGAAAGACAGGGTGAACTCAACCATTGTCCATTATACCTCAGTAAATCCCTTGCCAGTTAGCATGCATACATGAGCTCATCATTTGGGATACACATAGCTCCTGATTAGCTGCAGTGCATGTTCTTTCTTCTCCAAATAACAGACAAAAATGTAGGCGATGCACAAGGGAGGAAACAGGGAAAGTAATTGGGGGGGGGGGGATAAAGAGAGAGAGGGTATAGGAGAAAACAGAAGATATTGTCTGGTGATATGAAAAGGATGTGGAAGTAATGCAATCAGGGTGTTACATAGGATGTGGTTTGCAATAAGGAATAGGTGACACGTGAAATGCATGACACAAATCAGTTGGAAATATGGTTTCATTGATTCCTTGCTTCACAGACAATACATTTTACAACATACATTGTTATAAAATTTAAATTTGGACAGTTGTTATTTCCATAAAGAAGGATGTAAATTCTTTAGTTTTAAATGTTGTTTTCTATTTTCTGAGGGGTACTGCCAATTGTTCACTTTGAGTCAGGTGACAGGCAGGTAGGAATATATTAAACAAATTACTCCTATCAAGACATGAATTTGTGCAGGAGTTCATGGCTAAATCAACCTCTTTTGTCTCCTTTTATTTTTCAGCATTAAGACCATATAGATTATTTTGAATCCAAAAGGCTTTGGGTAGATATTGTAAAGGCTTCTTATAAGGTGATTCTCCCAAATATATAATGTGCAAGTTATTACACGTCTATGAAAACTACTTTAAAATTTTATCTAAGGAAAATTAAATAATTTGCAGCACTGTAACAAATTTATTTGATGTTTCTATACTTGTCCATTGTTCTTAAGCAAGTTGCAGTTTCTCAGATGAGATTATTAGCTGGCTGAAGTTACCTGTAGAGTCCTTAAAATATCAGGGTAAGAAACTAAAATAAAAGGCACCCAGATGATATACCCTCAATTATATTCATGAGGCATCTATGGGTTGTTAGGCCTTTTACATATATAGGATCTGACATTTTCTAGAAGTCTATCCTGAAAACAATAGCCCTCTTTCATTATCAAAGGTAGGACAAAATTCGTTTTCGATACCTTCTTCTCCTTCTCATTGCATTCACAGGAATTCTGATAGATTCATCTTAGTGTTTCTCCATTCCAATCCTCATCTTTTCTTACATTTATTTCTGACTGCCCTCCTCCCTTCCTTTCAGTAATCCTCATTGAAGAGGGAAGGACAAGGAGAACATGCGTAAGTTTGTCTGCTCACCAGTCAGTGTGTTTATGCCACCTATTTCCCATCTGTGTCTTTTCTATATTTTAACTGACACTCTATTTCTCATCATGTTCTGCCTCACTTCTCCCACACACTTTATAAGTTTCTCTTTTTATGGCTGTTCTTGCTTGTCACCTGTAACATCTTGTACTCCTGCCGTCCCATTTTCCTTCCTGACCCATCTTCCAGAGGCCTTCATGTGTATCTGATCTATTCTTTGATGGTGGAAGCTATGGAGTAGTGTTGTGATGCAGCAATTAATCAGTGGTGGAGTATAGCTAGTATAAAATTCCCATTGCACAGAACCAGCTGGAGCCATGTTTAGTCACCCTAAACTCATTCTGTCATCCTAAACCAGGGCTTCAAGTCATGCAACTCCATAGCCTGGTGTCGAGTTAAAATTATGCTATCATAGATAATTCTGTTTGAGAGGAAATATACACGCTTGATTCTGGTTTTTAGTTAATTGATTCCTTTCCAGCTTACATTACACCCCTGCTTGGATTGTCAATGAATTTCTAGTAGCAGTAGCAGCAGTCATTTTATATAGTGCATCCCACTGTGGGCCGTGTATGAAATTTATGCCTTTAATTTTTGCACATAAAACCTCACTATTGTGGCTGTAGGCATTTTATAAACCTCAGAATGAATAACAAAGATATTCACAGCCCATGCCAACCACACTCCGTTATAGATATGCTACAATCAGCTGGGAGTCATGGAATTTATCAACTACTGAAGGATAATGCAGTTTATCAGTTTTTAATGCATAATTTTCTGTACCGCTCATTTCCAGAACAGATAAATACAGTCAAGGACATCCTGTATCAGGAGGGAACTATGCTGAAATTTCTTTTAAGATTGATGCTACTTAGCTAGATCCTTCCCTATAGGTTATGGTTTGTTTATGTTGCATCATAATACAGAGACTGGCACAGGAAGACTTGATATGAAGTGTAGACAAGGAATGCTACTCTTAAACCCACCATAGAAGACATGGTCAAAAAATCTCTTGGTGAAATAGTTGTTGAAAATGATACATCTCTACACAGTGTTTTGGCTTTGTTAAAATGAGCTATTATGACAGACTCTCTTTTAGCTGGAATTAAACTGATAAACTCTTAGGAGAACATTATTAACATTTGTAATCTAGAATCTTTTTAGATGCACCAGCACTGGCATTTCTAGGGAAGATGTGATGAATAGTCACTCCAGTTTAATATCTAGATGTTATTTAATACATCACAGCTAGTTTATTTATATGGCTGTTGGCAATGCACCAGAATTTTATAGCTGGAAGTTAGGAATGCTTTTAAATACCTTTTTCAGTGATGCTATTCTGTCTGTCTTTTTTTTTTTTTTTTTAATTTTATAAATGTGTATTATAAGGGGGTTTTAATGTTTTAATTTTTATTTATAGATATTTTCCATGTTCAGACTTTGACATTTTGGTGGCCAATATACTCAGCACTATTCACGCTATCACTGCTGCTATGCAGCTAACATCATACTTAATGTATGATTCCTTTTGTCATTACATACTTTTCTTCCTTCTGTTTACTTGAAATGTTCTGATTTAGGCCTTGATTCAGTGCCTTTATCACTCTGTACATGTAAGTACAAAGCACTGAAGCCATCAGGATTTCAAAAAAACGACTGAATAGGTGTCAAGATCATTTATTAAAATCTTTTAAAATGTAGTTGGTTTTAATTTTTTTCTGTGTTCTTTATATAAACAAGTATGCATTTTTCCATCTAACGTATTTCTTTCTTCTAACAGATTAAAACTTGCTTGCAATACTTACTTAAAAGTAATCCAAACTAATAGATGCACCAAAACTGGAGAATTAATACTATCATTAATGTAAAATATTTAAGGCAAAATATTGCAAACTAGTATATACACTTGCAGTTTTTTTTTATTTGCATGTTGCCTTACAGAGTCAGGACTTACTGAAGTTATATATTTTCAGACAAGTATGAATAGGATAATATTTAGATTTAGTTAAGAGTTACATAGGAAGGTGAGTGAAAATAGTTTGTGATTTGCAAATAAAATACTCATCATGAATCTATACAATCTGTGGAATTAACTGCCATGAAGTTTTATGGAAGATTTGAAGCCCATTGAATGGTAGCAAGTTTAGAATATCTAATTCCCTTATGTATACTTTGATAATAATGTAGTGTCAAATGGTGCATTCTTTCATTTTGCAGGGCCAAAAATATTTTAAAACAATTGAAAATAAATAACTGTTGATCTGTTTTAGTTTAAATATACCTGTTTCTTTTAAAAAATAAGTGTCTTTTTCTTTTAAAGGAAAATGAGAAACTACATTTGATGAAGGTCTGATGAAACATGCTCCGGCCTAAAGCAATCTTTTTGCTTTCCAGTTGTCCAATCTTTTACCAGGGGGTATATGATGGAGACTCAAAACAAAACTATAGTGATATTCGTATAGATAACAACACAGTAACAAGGCTCCCATGGCTGCAAATTGTATCCTTTTAAGAATACTTCAGGATTTGAAAAATATTTACGTAATCACAGTTTCAGAGTTATCATCTGATAATGCCTGGGAATTGGTGACCCAAGGGACTAATTCCAAACATTACTAGAAAATGACATTGCTCATGTCATCGTGGAAGTGTCTTGGTGAATATAAACTGTAATATAAAAGCATTTGCAAGCAATTTGGCCATCTGCTCTTTCCTGTCGATATTGTTTAAGAATAAGCGCATAGCTTCACAAAAAACAAGTCAATGTGCCAACACCTGAGGTAAAAGTCTTTGAGACCCCAAGAGCATATAGTATTCTCTTTTTTTTTTTTTACCCTCTCCCCCCTCATATCTGCATATTGTCTCATGATGATAATAGAGAAGGACTGGAACTTAAATCTACATGTGGAAGTTGCTCTTCTCAACTCCCAACCCTCCTTGAATGAAGGATTAGAAACTTGTCCCTCTTGTAACCCTGCACTGCTTGGTACTCAGATGTGAAAGAGACAGTCCAGGGTTTTGCCAATTCAGGGGAAAAGACATAACTGAAGGACAATTAAGGTGGGTCTTATACACTGCCAGCATTTTTGGTTTATTGTCATTATACATTTCATTACTGTGTCTGCTTTACATCAGTCCATTTTCACTTGGTTTTGCAAGGCTGATAGATCCAGGCACATGCATCCCTCTGGAATGGGAAAAGCTTAGTCTGCATGTAAAGATATTGCCACATTTGGCTAAAGGAAAGATAGCCTCCTCGCTAGGCCCTTCCTTTTCTGTGATCTCTCAAGACTGAAAAATTTTTTTGTGGTTGTGAACAGCTGTAAGCAAATTAGGGAAATCTTTATTTGCACTTCTCCAGACAATTCAGTGTAAAAATCCAGTAATATCCTCATTTGCTGGAAAAGTCTTCAGTCACTTCCCTCCTCCTTTTTTTTCACATTGGCTCTACATGTTGCCAAAATTAAACATGAAACCAAGGAAATTTAATATACAAAAAATACTACAAACTTTATTAACACAATAGTTCTATGTGATTGGTCTTTTTACTTCTGATGGTTGACCTTGCTTTTCAGGCTGACTTTGATTTCTGTCTGTCTGCATTAACAAGGCTGAATTCCTATCTCACTCTATTTTTGGCTTTATTTTTATTTTGAAGCTCTTCCTAACTCAATAGTTAACATTACAGTGTATTGATTTTCAGGGTAAAGCTCAGTGTACTTGATCACTGGCTGTGTTATTGAGCGCCTTGCATAAGAAACCCTAACCATGTGAAAATAGCACGCTATAGCTTTTTTTTTTCCTTTTTCCACACCATATTTGGAAGCTCATTCATGGCCCATTGGGAAAGGTTAGGACTATAATTAGACCTTCTTTCTAGATATTTCAGCAATAGGATGTATGAAGGTTAGTAATCGTTTCCTTTTAATTGCTCCCTGGTGATTTTACTGTAAAGCTGTTAACTTGTGCACTGGGGACCCACAACCCACAGGCTCCTTGCGCTGACATTTGCGGCAATGATTAGAATGTCATTGCTTTCCAATACTTCATTGTCATCCAGGGAGCACTTGAAATGGCTTTTACCTCATATTGCAATGGAACACATTGGCTGGCACACACACACACACAGAGAAGCTTTTCTATTTGAGCGGCATAGGTCTTTCTTTGAAACTGAATGTGTTTTGAACATTCACTTCAGTATTGCCTTGCTTTTCTGCAAAGTGTCACTCTTTTGTTTCTCATGCTAATGGAAACAAAGCTAAACTGCTCACTCTGTGCATAATAGTGGACCCCAAGGGCTAAATGTCTGTCACTGTGGAAAATAGTGAAAACAAAGAAATTGCAACTACTTCTGTGCACGCAAGAGGTAATGTTCACCCATGTCAATTTTCTCAGGTTTCTGAACATGAAATAGTCCATTTTCAACTCCCATCACATCACCTATTAGAAAACACTGCTCAAAATTTTAACAGGTTCTGAGATCAGTGTACTTGATATGCTGGATGACTTGGGAAAAAGTTTTAGACAAAAGGGAGATTCTAATTGAAGAACTATACTCTCTGTCACTGGGCTGTGTAGCTGCTATTGAAAATTTCCCCCTTCGGTTCCTATATTTCATTTTGTTTTGTTTTGTTTTTTTTTTTTTTTTTCTTATCTGGTGCCAAATTAAACAAAAAATATATATGTAATTTGAAGTGTACTGCGGGGGGAGGCGGGAGTAGACTTACTGATTTCAATATTAGTAATAAATAGAAAAGCTCATTCAACAGAAGTGACCAAATTCAGGTATTCATCATTCTTGCAGTTCTCTTTCTTTCAAATTCAATTGAAGCTGAAAAAAAAGTGTAATTTCTGTGATATTGGGAGGGGGTTTGATGGTTCGGGGATTTTTTTAAAAGATACAAACAGTTTTTAACTATAGTGCTTGCTTTGAATTTATTTTACTAAGAATTCTAAAATAATGTTCAAGTTAAACAAAATAACTTTCTTGGAAAACTTCAGGAATAAACCCTACTCTCCACCTAAAACCCCCAATAGAAAAGGTGATTGCTTCACAAAATAAAACTTGAAAAAATTATTTTTAGATATTTCTGAAGAGTACATTGGTTTAATTAGTAAATTGGTTTTATCAGGATGACTTAAGCTTTTCATTCCAATGCACTACCTAGGTACAAAATATGTAAATCCAGTGTGGAAAAGTCTGAGTACAAATGCACAGTTCAAGGTTATGTTCATTTATTTGTTTTTATTTCAGTAAAACAGGGATCAGGAGAACATAGTTAATGTTCAATGTTCTCTAAAAGGGTGAGGAGGGAAATAAACAGCACAATCATAATAAATAGGGAAGGCAAATGAGATCTCCTGCCGTGCCAGTTGACTGGCACATGTGGTATTGAGAGACAGTGCAAGGGGGAAACTTGTAAGTACTTCTACACCAGTCTGGAATCCCAAGAATAAGACAGGGAAACAAGTGCTTGACATCAACTGACAATACTGATTTTAAGCATCTCAGGGACCTTGTGGAGCTTTGTAAGAGATGCTGGTGTTAACTTTCCAGGAATAACAGAGTGAAATGTGCAGGCACAGTACACGAAGGATAATGTAAAGTATTACAGCATAAAATATTATGGGAAAATAGAAAAATACTTGCAGGTGGAAATCCCATACTTCAGCAATAAAAATGTAGTGCTGTTCCTGCACTTGGGATGATAGTGATCAGGACGTATTAAATAAGATTAGAGAAGCTGCAGCTTTAGTGTAGGTGGTGATAGTCAGTGATTTAAGCTACCTGCATACTGACTGGATCAATGCCTAATGAGGACATGATGTAGAGATTAAGTTACTAAAGGCAATAAATTAATGCTTCCTGGCACATCCTGATTTAGACCCACCATAAGGTGCTGTTCTGTATCTTGAGGCACAGTACCTGGTTAGAGAATAGATGAGAGAGCTGCTCTGAAGTAGTGACCACAAAGCAATTTGGTTCAACATTGTCGCAGGACAGAATGGACTAAATGAAATTAGCAGACAACTATTGACAAGATTCCTGAGTATCGAAGACAGAGAACTACATAAAAATGAGGCAATTAACAAAAAAACAAAAACAAAAACAAAAACAAAAACAAAACAAAACGAAAACAAAGTAACCTAACAACAGAAAGCAGTGTTCTGAAAAGGAAGATCATAGAGCCATAGAATGGTTTAGGTTGGAAGGGACCTTTCAAGACCATCTAGTTCCAACCCCCTGCCATGGGCAGGGACATGTCACACTAGACCAGGTTGCTCAAAACCCCATCCAACCTGACCTTGAACACTGCCAGGGATAGGGCATCCATAATGTCTGTGGGCCACCTGTTCCAGTGCCTCACCACCTTCACACTAAAGAACTTCTTCCTAATGTCTAATCTAATCTAAATCTACACTCCTTCAATTTAAAACCACTCCCACTTTTATTATCCCTACATGCTCTTATAAAAAGTCCTTTTCCATGTCTACAAACAAGATGTCTACAAAAAAAGATGTCTACAAGCAGTCTAGAAGCTGATGAAAAATGGTAATAAAAGCAAATAAAACAGCTGTGGATATTGGAGAATCTAAGGGGTTTAGGGTACAGACACTGGCCAATGCTTTGCACTCCCCTGCAATAACATCCCCTGCTGTCACTGGTAGAGAAGTGATACTCGTGGGCCAGTCTGGTGCAGCAATGCACCTCTTATTCCAGCTCCCACTGTTCCTCTGGAATGGCTGTCCCAGTAAATTAAACAGTACCAAGGCCTGGCACCTGGCTGGTAGGACTTGCATTTTTATACTGTTGAGCTACTGGCTACTGGGACTAACCATGGGCCAGGGTCAATCTCAATAAGCAGATCGTATGAAGCCAGCTTCTCTTGGGAAGTTGAAAGCATTTAGATGCATGGACAAGAGCTGTACCATGTCAGCTGAATGAGCTGTTAAATTTTATGTAACGTTATAGACACAGTTGCAGAGACTATTTTTCAAGGGCAGCAAATCATGTCAGGAGAGGCATGATTCTTATAGAGCCACAGCACATATATCAGAACAGATGTATCAGTACATACAACAGAGAGCATGCATATCTGCCACATCATCCTGTCTCACAAAAAAAGTGTTATATAAAAGTAGCAATGCTTGAAGCTTGAACTACTTTAAAAGAAGAGTAATGAAAATACGATTATTATTATATGATGAACTATGTGAAATCACTGGATACTTCATTAATATGTTGGTTATAGTAACTTTTTTTCACTTTTCCAGTTATTCACTGAATGGAGGAGTAATGGGGAAATATATTGCTAATTAAGAAACAGAACAGTTTTCTGTGCATAATGAGGCAAGCAATCCATTTGTAGCCACTTCAGAATCAAAAGAAGATAAAATTCCTTTCTTGCTATCTGTTGCTGAATTTGTCTTGCTCTGGAGAACTGACTTCAGATTTTGCCTGGAGTTAGGGCATTTCCAGTGCCATTTTTATTAAACAAACTTTTTGATTCTACAGTGTTTCTGCACTTGAAAATACGAAAAACATCCATGAAGAAAAAAAGGGAATGTTAAATCATGCTTGAGAAATTCATGTTCTTTATCTAGCTAAGTTTTAAATATTTCAGACAACCCAGTGCATCACCACAATTCATTTTCAACAATGTATTAGACACACATGATTTCTTAAAAGTCTACTTAGAGTTTGAGGTGAAAAAATGTTTCACATTGGTGAAAATATGTAAAGGATAATGTGACAACTAAAGTCATAATCAGTTATGTATTTAGGAATATTTGATAGTTACAGATCAGGGTTTGACTAATTCCTCAATTATTTTTTTTTTTTCAGAACGGATCCTTCTAAATTATAATGAAAAAAACCCTGTGTCTAATACTGCTATTGTAGCTGTGCCATTTTGGCAACAAGCATTAATGCTTATTTTCTACATTATTCTGCAGTTAAAATCAAATAAATCAGGAAGCTGCTTCATCTCTTTGAATCTGAAAGTGAGGTAACTGCAAGGCATTTATGATCTGAGTGTCCTAGAAAGGAATCCAAAGCCCAGAGTTAGGCTTTTAGGCTTGCTGTGCAGTTTGAGAGAAGAATTAGGTGTTTTAGGGTAGTGGATCGAAGATCTGCATACTGGTCTGGGGAACTGGCCCATGTGAAGCATTGAGCTTGGAGATATTTCTGCCTGCAACCCCTTATACCCTAATTATGATAGCCTGAGATTTCTCTTCATTCAACCACTGCTGAGCTGGTTCTTCCAAGAACAGCACATACAGCTTCTCTTCCAACGCACTCAGAAGACCTTAAAACTTTCATGTAAATGTGGTATCCTGAGGAGGTGGAAGGGGTGGTGGTTGCTTTATCTGAGAGGTTGGAGAGAATGCAAAGGAAGGAAGAACACTAGGTTCACATTCTTTTCTTGGGAAGATTAAAGTCTGCATTTAAGGTTGTGAAGCAAGCCTATAATCAGCTCAGTCAGTAGATGCAGAAAGCTATTCAGCTTATCCTAAAAAGAACGGCCATTTGATCACCTGGATTGAGTAGGTCTTTGTGTACACACAGGCCTCAATTGTCATCTGAAAATGTCTTTGGATGTCTAGGATGTCCTTCCAGGGTTGTCACACACAGTATAGCGCCTGTTGCACATCTGTGCCTTTCCTGAGGAACAGAGACTAGAGCAAATAGGACACTCATAGTGCAATTGCACTAAATATCAGATGTGAGTGAGCAATTGATTTGGGCTTTAGATGCCTACGTAGGGTAAGTGAATATATCCCTAAATGCCTCTGCTTCTGTGATGGAATGGGGACAGATAGACACCTCAAGAAGACAATTTGACATGCATTAAAGGTCATCGCATCTTAAGGTAAATCAGTCTCTGATAACATCTGTTTCTCTGTGGACAGCAAGGTCTTACATCACAAGCCAGTGTTCCTATGCTTCTTTCTAAACTACAGATGAGATCCCTAGCATGGAGATAATGTTTATTTTCAAATCACAGTTGGAAGGAAAATTACATTACACAGTATATGCAAATCACTGACATCTTAATTAGGCACACTGATTAAGCTCCAATTCCTGAACTGAGCAAAGGCGCATGCCTGGTAATTTCACCATGATCTCATTATTTAGTTAGCTCAGTTCACACACAAATAATATTCAAGTTCAATTCCATTTTGTTATTCAGAGATGAATGGTTCTGGTAGTGTCAGCACAAATGAACTCTTTTCTCAATTAATTTCCTTTTCTGTTAGAGTTATTTTAAAAAGACAACTAGACAGAAATCTCTCAGAGAACTACAGTAACAGAAGTTATACTTCATGAACACTTAGGTAATATTTGTTAGAGACAGGGCAGCTGATGTGCAGCGAATCATGCAATTTAAGATTATAGCTTCATAGTTTTTGCTCACATTACAGCCCTGTGAGGTATCCATAAACTCATATTTGATCCCTGTATTCATCCCTTCTGCTCCCTGAAAGATTATTTAGTAATTAGGTCCTACGCATCTTTCTTTCTTTAAGATAAATATGCAGGCATTCCTCTGTGGAAATTCATGAAGAATTAACCTTTTTGTTTCATAATAAATATGCTTTTGAAATATATTTTAATGTGAGCGTGCATATTAAAAAAATCAGAAAAAAATGAAAAATGTGATCAAGTCCTTCTGGGACTTCTTTTTTTTATTTTTTTTAACAAAGTTTGGCTTGCATTGGTAGTTTGAAAGCTTTTGAAGCGCATACTTCTTATCCAGAAGACCACACAAACACCTTCAGAATTCTTATTATCATAGAATCATAGAATCATAGAATCATAGAATAGTTAGGGTTGGAAAGGACCTTAAGATCATATAGTTCCAACCCCCCTGCCATGGGCAGGGACACCTCACACTAAACCATCCCATCCAAGGCTCTGTCCAACCTCATCTTGAATGCCACCAGTGATGGAGCATTCACAACTTCCTTGGGCAACCCATTCCAGTGCCTCACCACCCTTACAGGAAAGAATTTCTTCCTCATATCCAATATAAACTTCCCCTGTTTAAGTTTAAACCCATTACCCCTTGTCTTCTTACTACAGTCCCTAACGAAGAGACCCTCCCCAGTATCCCTATAGGCCCCCTTGAGATACTGGAAGGCTGCTATGAGGTCTCCACTCTTCCCTGCCTAACCCGTAGCTGTGCCTGGGATTGCTCAGACCCAGGTGTGGGACCTTGCACTTGGCATGTTTGAACTTCATCAGGTTGGCATCAGCCCACCTCACAAGCGTGTCAGGGTCCCTCTGGATGGCATTCCTTCCTTCCAGTGTATCAACCGAACCACACAGCTTGGTGTCATTGACAAACTTGCTGAGGACGCGCTCAATCCCACTGTCCATGTCATCCACAAAGATGTTGAACAAGACCGGTCCCAACACCAATCCCTGGGGGACACCACTCGTTACTGGTCTCCAGCTGGACACTGAGCCACTGAGCACTACTCTTTGCGTGCGGCCATCCAGCCAGTTCTTTATCCACCGAGTGGTCCACCTATCAAATTGATGCCTCTCCAACTTAGAGAGAAGGATGTCGTGGGAGACAGTGTCAAAGGCTTTGCACAAGTCCAGGTAGATGACATCAACTGCTCTACCCCTGTCCATCAGTTCCGTAGCCCCTTCATAGAAGGCCACCAAATTGGTCAGGCAGGCTTTCCCCTTAGTGAAACCATGCTGGCTGTCCTCAAGCACCTTGTTGGTTTTCATGTACCTCAGCATGCCTTCTAGGAGAATCCACTCCAAGATTTTGCCAGGCACAGAGGTGAGACTGACTGGTCTGTAATTCCCTGGGTCACCCATTTTCCCCTTCTTGAAAATGGGGGTTATATTTCCCTTTTTCCAGTTGTCAGGAACTTCATCTGACTGCCATGATTATTCAAATATGATGAACAGTGGCTTAGCAACTTCATTTGCCAGCTCCTTCAGGACCCGTGGATGGATTTCATCAGGTCCCATGGACTTGTATATGTTCAGGTTCCTAAGATGGTCTCGAACCAGATCGTCTCCTACACTGGGCCCAGGGTCTTCATTCTCACAGTCCCTACATCTGCCTTCACATATTTGAGACCTTTAGCCTGGATAACATTACGGTAGATATAATGGAATGTACAGAAATTCACACAAATTTGCTGCAGATCTTGATTATGTTACTACTAATATCTATGGGGATTTGAAGAGTATTGCTGTCCTACAAGGTTGGAGAATATCATGGAACATTCTTGCCCTTACACCAAAATGAACAGTTTTAATGTGTCAATACCAATAAATACTCCCATAGGACATAAAATCATGGTTCTCATATGCAATGATGCGGTGTTTATATCCAAAGTTTGTTGTGGGCTCTGGATCATACTAACTACTGAACAGTGCTTAGTGACAGAAAGCTCCTTGCTGCCAGCCAAAAGAAAGTGAGTGTGTGTTCTAGCAATTTAACTGTCATAGAATCATATAATAACTAAGTCATGATGCTTGGGACTATGCCCTGGCACTTCTTGATTTACTGTTCTCAGCACACCTCAAATATGACATCTTTGTTTCCATTAATCTGATTATTGTTTACTCCTTCTTTCCTTTCTTCCTGACATGAGTGCTCATTAACACTTGAAAAAAAGGGGAATTTTGATCTGCTTCTGGGCGACAAAAGTCAGCCCAAGCAGCCGTAGTATGGACATCCTATCAGCCTATTGCTGCAGGTGCCTCTTTTGGAATGACCACAGATGGCCATACAGATCTTGGTCTTTCTGACATGGCTGAAGGTGGCAGCAAACAAGAATCACATCTGGATCTGGTCTGGGAGGACCAAACGCTTTCATGCACCCTATTGAGCAGTCAGTAGGTGGCAACGCCTTTCCGTAGTTATCACCTTGGGCTGGTTAACAATCACAATATAGATGGCAAAAGTATTATAGCCCATTAACAATCCCCTGCCCCTCCTCCCCCACCCCCTTGAGCTCTTTTGCTTTCAGGTTGAAGCCTTCGTAGGTGTTTCCTAGCATGAACAATTCTGACGTGATAAGCTGTAACCAATTGTCCTGGGTTCAGCAGTAGCAGTCATTTTTTCTTTTTTCCCTTCTTGGTAGCTGCTGCAGCGCTGTGGTTTTGATTTTGAGCCTGGGAACAGTGCTGATAACACCAGTGTTTTCAGTTACTGCTTGGTGATGTTTAGGCTGGCCAAGGACTTGCTGAGTCTCATGCTCTGCCAGGGAAGGGTGGAAGCCGGGGGGAAGCAGAAACAGGACACCTGATCCAAACTGACCAAAGAGGTTATTCCATACCACAGCACGTCATGTCCAGGATGAAAAAGAACTGGGGGGCCGGAACCCGGAAGAGGGGTGGGTTTTGTTCACAGCTCGGTCGTCGAGTGATGAGCAGTTCTGTCCTCTTCCCTTGTATTTCTCTCGTTATTATTATTATTGGTGGTGGTAGCAGTGGTTTGTGTTGTACCTTGATTGCTGGGCTGCTCTTATCCTGACCCGTGGGAGTTGCGTTCTTTCGATTCTTCTTTCCCCCCACCCCCCACCCCGGAGTTGGGGGGGAAGAAAAAACTCTTCCCTTGTATTTTTCTCTTGTCATTATTATTATTGGTGGTAGCAGTGGTGGTTTGTGTTACACCTTAGTTGCTGGACTGTTCTTATCTCAACCTGTGGGAGTTGCATTCTTTCGATTCTCCTTCCCATCCCTCCAGGAGCAGAGGGAAGAAAGAGGGGAAGTGAGTGAGTGAGCAAAACTGTTTGTGGCTGAGAAGCTTAAACCACGACACCAATGCATGAGCCTTTGGAGCCATCATAATATATCATGCCAATAAGACTGCAATGCTTAGGTACTGCATTATTAAATTTTTGATGAAAATTATTTTTTGAACAGCAGGTGCTTTTCTAAATGAAATAATTCCACTGAACTGTTTTTTTTGTTGTTTTTTTCTTTTATTTTCCAAGAACCCTAAAGGCAAAATTGCGCATTACTGAGTGATGATGTGAAAAATTTCAGTTAAACTCACCCTCAGATCCTCAATCCCACACAAAAAAAAAAAAAAAAAAAAAGAATATTTTTTTTCTTTGTCAATACAACAAGGATCTGGCCTTTTTTTGATTGATTCCTGGTGTATAAATTGGAAGAAAGCAAGCTATATTTTTCCTTTAAGACTTTTAAGCTTTTTATTCGCAGTTATATGAAAATATATCTGGAGCTTTTCTGCCAAGTAAAAAGAATAATTCTGGAATTACATGAATCTAAAGAGAAATCACAAAATAATCTTTATTATAAGATACAGGTTGCTACCATAAAATGCTACTAATACAAAACCCCATTAATCCTACTGAAAAGTTCAGATTATCTTAAACTGTGTCTCTCTTCTTTAGCAGGAAAAAAATTCAGCAAAAAACGTAACTAAGAACAGCAGGAACATTAGTGCGCCCTACTGTATTCTCCTTCCTTTGGAGGCTAGGTAATTGCTTTGCTGATCATGCCAAAAAGTTCCAGCTTTTTTGATTATGATTGTCACCATGAGAAAATATGATCTACCACATTTTTGGTGTATAAGAAATTAAAATTGTTGTGAATTTTTCGTATGGCAATTTTAGGTGAACCCACCTCAGAGTTCAGGAAAGAAAAGATTTGCAAAATGGCTAAGTTCTGTTTCTCTCTGATTCTGCTCTGTAGTGTATATATGTGCAGGCACATATGCATGCAATTAGTTTAGTTACACTGTGTTTCCTGACAGTATGGGTTAGCTACTACACCTCAGATAAGCAAAGGGTAACTGGGTGAAATACATGAGTTTACCACAAGAGCTGACTAAACAGTTCCTTCTGCATTTAATCTCAATGGATCCCAGCTAGGTTAAGGACACATTTACATTTAGATATGAATTTCAGCTGCAAACAGATATGAACTGCTTTCATTTGTGCTAACAGAAATGTTCGGAAGTGCAATGCATAGAAGCTAAAAATGACAGCAGTTTTGCACTTGTGGGAGCAAGCTTTGTCAAGAGGCAGATATCCTGCTTCAGGTACAAGGTGGTAAATCCATGCAGGTAGATTCTAGGCTGTATGCTGGTCTGCTGCTTAGAGACCTCAACCTCTTATTTGGACTATGGTGTAGACAGCCATCTAAGAAAATATTTCCTGCCCCAGTTCTCACCTTTGTAATTACTGTGTGATGTAGTTAATTCTGAATGTGAAAAGGTTAGGAAGGATGTAATTTTTTTTTTTTAGGAAATACCTGAAAGAGCATTCCTCCATGCAAGTGTTCAAAGGAAAAGGATGGAAAGGTGAGACAACTGAGACAACTGAGACAGCTGAGACAACTGGGCAATATCGTGAAATGATTTTGTGATTGCTTTTCTTATGAGGTATTTTACCTCAGTGATGTTCAGCTGTAAGCTGGGATCAGAGGGTGGTTGAGATTCATATAAAACCCCTGAACATTAATTTCTGGCTTCCATGCACAAGCACAACCAAATCAGTTCACATTCTCCATGGCATCAGTAAACTTGTGCTCCTACGATAGACTCTTGTCCTTGGTTTGAAAGCATAATTCCTTGATTAAAAAAGTTTGCTCCTTGGCTTCTGAACTTCTGAACAGCATTAAAGCTTGTTGTACTAAATTTCACATATAAAAGAAGGCCCTGGAATTGTGAAGCATGAGTAAGTGTACAGCTAGTCAGAACAATTATGTAGTGCTGGAGGCAATATTTGCTTCTTGTTTGTATATACCTAGCTGGAGAGCCCTTATCAAAACCTACTTTACTGAATCTGAAAAGGTTAGGGGATTTTTGGGGGGTTATCTCACACAGCTTCTTCATCTTGCCTTAGGTAGTTTAATCCACATCCATAAAGGACAAGTAAGCTATGGAAGGAAAAGATTACAGTGCCACTGCTAGTTCTAAACAGTGCATGTTTGATTTATTGAGCCCTCTTACTTTTATTTGAGGTGGAAATCTCATCCAAAGGCTGCTGACTCTCTCTGTATTCTGTATGTTGTCATATCAGACTAAGTTGCATTTTTTGTATCTCCCTTCTCCTATCTGTCAAGTGTATTAGAGCCTTCATACAGTCAAAATGTCACCCTCCCCACCTTCCCAGGCAAGCCTGGCTTTTGATTATGGATATGCAGTCATGTGTAAACCTCACATTGGACCTCATCACAGGACTGCTTAAGGACTGCAGAATCTGCTTCATGATAGCGTTATATGAGGTATTTATTGAAAAACTTTATGTGCTGCAAAACTTTTTTTTTTTATCTTTTAAACAAAATAGTAAAACACATTATAGATGGCTTGAATACTTAGGTAAACAGCAATGTTATGGTGATGAGATTTTTTGACTATGCCTGGTGGGTTTGAATCCACCCTAGATCAGTTGTCATCAAGAGTTATTAATACCTGATGGTCTTTGATATAGATTCCTAATAATCAGTTACATGTTTGAATATTTAGCTGTATTATCTGACCTAAAAGCTTGCTTCTTGTTGCTCAGCTGAGGAAGATTAGTACTGACAGAATGAAAGGAATTCTTTAAGTATCTTTTATTTTCCTTATGCACCAACACAAGTTTATATGTGATAACAGTACATGTACAATACATGTCATGCTCCAGCTACATCCTGTGAAACACTTGCCAAGAACTTACAGCAAACTAAGACCTGAACTAAAAGACCAAAATTCACAACAGAAAAGCACAAAGTAAAAGAAGAGGGAAGAGATAGTACAGTGGTTTGTTTTGACATAAGGCTCACCAACAACCTGAGGAACTGAATCTAGTCTCAACTGTAGAAAAACCAGCAACAACAGGAGAAGTGATAAAATACAGTAATGTGCAACTAATGCACTTCACTGGAACAAGTTAACACAGAAGCCGAGATTGGGAGCAGCAACTGGACAAAAATTTGACATGAAAAAAGATTTCCAAATGTTCTGGTATATTTGGGATTTACGAGTGATTCGAAAGGGATGGAAAGGAGCTGGACATGGTTGGCTCGGAGCAGGGGGTTTCCAACAGTGGAGAGTTTTACAAAAATCACAGGCTTGGGTTCTAATGACTACAGTTTTGGCTGGAGGGCTTGGAAGCCTTGGAATCTATATATCTAAAAAATGTCTATCGTGATGCTGGAACTAGGCTAGCATTCAGGAAAACACAGCTCTATAAATAGAATACAATTATTTCTGATTAACTTTACCTGGAAAACACAATGCAGCAGAGAATCAAGCAATGTCAATAAGAAGATTGATAAGGCTTCTTGTTTTTATTGTTTTCATGTTTCCATGTCGAGTATATCAATTTTGTAACTTAAAAATTAGGGACTCCAATCACTTTAATTTTTTATTAACTGCAAAGGTATGTATTTTGGGAGAGGAAAAGGTAATGGCAAACTCTTTCGATATAAAATGCCATAAAAAGCTCTGGCTGCAACTAGAAAACTGTATTTTTATCACTGGAAACTTACATCAGTATAGTGTCGCATGAGTTGAATTTACCAAGTTCTCAGGAGCACAGCCCAAATTCTAAAGAATAAATCTTTATTTAATAGTAAAAACCCCCTGTGTTACTTAATACAGCATAAAACTGCAGACTAAGGAAATTGAAAACAGTAACTGTATGGTTTTTTTCCATCAACACTGGTGTGATAAGAACGGGTTTGGGTCTCTTCTGGCTCACTGTTCCCTTTCATCCATCTCTCCCTGTATTCCAGGTCAATCCATCTCTTATAATTTCAGAAACTTTTCTGGTTTTAGTTTTTCTATGGTATCCATTACTATAATGACCAAGTCCTGACCTTCCAATCTGCTCTCTTTTAAGAAATTTTTTGGAGAAAAAGACCAGTTCTTTAGCCTTACGCTGTCAATTGAGTTATTTAAACCTGTTAGTTTTAAAAGACATAGAGTACCCTTTCCAAGGCAGTACCTCAGATTCTCATGACTTCATGCTTATTTCACCACATTTTAGTTTAAGTGCAGCCTAACAAGTGCCCTATGAAATAAGGGCAAAATATTCTTTCCTTTGTGTTTAAATATTTCCCCCTATCATTTTATCTGAGTAATTTGACTATAGCTTCAGTGCCTTTTACACGATGAGTTCAGAACACTGTCTGACTCTTAAGAACAGGCTTTTCCAGCAACATGGTGTATTTTGTTACAGTGTCTGGCAGCGGAACACTTTGAACATTCTGAATATAACTGGAAGTGAGATGTGCTCTTTAAATTTAAATTTGGGCTAAAATTAAACACTTTGATTGAGCTAATCCTAATGGACTCACATGGATAAAGATTCTTTTCTCTTACAAATGATTTTTCTGGAGTGTTTTTTCACCCCTGTGTTAACTAATAAAAACTCATTGTATTTATGATCTTGAATCCAGACTTGGCCTATAATGCAAGAAAGGGAGGAAGAAGAGGGAGACACAATGGTAGAGTTAAGAGAGAAGTTCTAAATTTATTTTCCTGTCCACCTTAAAGAGCAGTAGTCAGGTCGTATACTTAGTCTTTCAGCGCCTTGGGTTTATTTTGTGTTACATATTCGTGACAAAAAAAAAAGCAGACTACAGAGAGTACACATAGCCTACAGAATTAGGTGATTAGGTCATAAGGAGGTAGACTCATCATGACCTATACCAGAGTAATGGTGCTATTTATGTACCATTACTTGGTGAAATAATGTGTTTGACTAGACTGTGACTACAATAGTGATTAGAGTAGTAACGTCTCATCAGCAAGTCTAGATATACCTCCCTAAAACAAGACTATGCTCAGCAGTTCTGAGAAGACAATAGATCATTTGAAGGTCCATTCCAATCCAAACTGTTCTCTGATTCTCTGATTGTATTATTGCATGATTCTATGATTATAGACACTTATTAAAATTACTATGTTAAACTCATGAATAAAGATTTTTTTTTATGGACCAGAAATCAGCAACAGTTGCCATAAGCCATTCCACTGTTATTGCAGAAAAAGGATCTATTCTTTACGATGGACTTCACAGTGGACAATCTATCATGTAAGAGAATGTCATGGTTTAAGGCTCTGTAACTCATGCAGTCGCTCTCTCACTCACTCCCCCCTCTTTCTTCCCCCAGTCCCTGAGGGGATGGTGAGGAGAATCAACAGAATGCAACTCCCATGGGTTGAGATAAGAACAGTTTAGTAACTAAGGTATAACACAAACCACTGCTGCTACCACCAATAATAATAATGGCAAGAGAAATATAAGGAAAGAGTACAATCTCTCACCACCCAGCCCGACCAAACAGTGCTCCCTCCCAGCAGCGATCCCCACCCTTCCGGGTCTCTGCTCTCTGTTTTTTTACATCCTGGGCATGACGTGCTGTGGTATGGAATAACCTCTTTGGTCAGTTAGGGTCAGGTGTCCTGTCTCTCCTTCCTCCTGGCTTCCCTCCCCCTCCGTGGCAGAGCATGAGACTCAAAAAGTCCTTGCTCAGACCAAAACACTACCAAGCAGTAACTTAAGACACCAGTGTTATCAGCGCTGTTCCCAGGCCCAAAATCAAAAACACAGCACTGCACCAGCTACCAAGAAGGAGAAAAATGACTGCTGCTGCTGAACCCATGATAGAGAAGTTGATCATAAACAGTAATTCCAAGAAAAAAATTTTCTTAAGCCTTTTTACTGGTAATATAAGTTAATAGAGGCTCTCTAGTTGTCAGCCAAAGGAGTCAGAGCTCTCCCAAACCTTCTTTGCCGTGTAGTGAGGACGATAAAATTTAGCTTTGTGTCAGTGGCACAACAGCTTCTCTTAGACTAAGAAAAACAAAACTGAGAGCGACCAGCTCGTTCCAGGAGAGGGGGAGAGGTATTAATAACAGCTGAAATATTCCTTCATACCCGTTCTTTCCTGAAATGAAATTTACGTCACCCCCAGGCAGTCATCTATTTCTGTTCTTGCGTTAGAAGTATGTCCCCTCCCACCTGGAAGCCCATGTTTCTTTCCTGTGCTTCTTTGCCTGCTGTAGACAGGAAAATGAGATAAGGCCAAGAAAATAGAGTAGATGCCAGAAAGAGAAGTAGGGTGGCAATTAATGATGTTTATTAAGTTGCTAGAAATTAAGGCTTCCCTACACACCTGACTGAAAGGGACATATCTATCTTAGTGTCCAATGATGCCTCAGAATGTGGAAATGTAACATCTGAATGCTTTTTTTTCCTACACCACTGAAATAGTAAAACATTCTTGTCTTCATCATTTCCAAAGTACCAGGAGTCTGATCTGGGAAAGTCTGAAAAAAAAAAAAAGGTGTAATTTGAATTTTGATACATACATCATTATTTGGTAGTACGTACTTCAGGTGACATTTCTTTGCCCAAATGTAAAAAAAAAAAAAAATAAAATAAATAAAATTTGAAGCTAATATTTAGTTCATTTACTTATTTGGTGTCCTTGAAAATGTATTAGCTATTATTTTGTTTCACCCACAAGAAGAAAAATCAAAATTGTAAAACACAAGTCATCACTCTTGAATAGACGGGCAAATTAAAGCACATCCTCATAAGGCAGTTTCTTACTAAAGTTGAGGGTTCTTTTAATCTTTTTAGACTATTAGAAAATAGTTTCTCCAATTTTGTACTTGTAAATATTCTTCAGGTTTTATTAAGTTTCTTAATTTTTTCTTGCAACGGAAGAATATGGAGATATGTCTTTGATTAAGTCCTACTTACATATTACATCAGTGTAAGAAAAATGATTACATTTAAAATTAAGACGACTTGACATGATATAAATATGTTAATGTCATAATCCATTAACAGAAATCTAAACAAAGACAAAAACTTTACAGTAAATTATTTGTCCTCACATGCAACTCCCAATTAAAAACATAGTACGGCAAAACTTAAGAAAATGGAAAGTACAGCAGTGTTATTATCCAGCTTGATGTTTTGATTTCAATGATCAAAACACCTCAAGTCACTTTATCATAAAAAAAAAATAAAATTACTTATTTAGTCTTATAAAGGATTTTTTTTTTTTTTTTTTTTTTTTTAAGCTTGGGTGGAAAGTGTTTACTTAGAAAATATTACTCATAGACACAATATGATTTTTTCATGATTTTCAAGAATTTCCTATTAGGAATTGGCATAAAACTACCTTCAGAAATACATTATTCAAATTTCTTAGAGCCCATGGGTTTTTTAAAAGAATTCCTACCTAAAACATAATAGTGCAACTGTTATTTTTCTTGTTGTACCTGTAGACAGACAGTTTGTATAAAACCCCAAAACTAAGAGAAAAAGCTTATTGTTTTGTTGTTTTGGTTTTGTTTCTTTTAAACAGCTTTTCAAGTTAATTTCAAGTAAACAATTATACATTGTTCTTTAAGAAGCAAAAAATATTTCAGCGGAAGTTTGTGACTGCTGAACTTGCATTTTAGGAAGAGGGAAGATGATATAAAAGATAAATGTATTTTGGAAAGGATTTTTTTATTTTAAAATGTCCCTAAAGCAAATGTTTTTCCCTTATTTTTCATGTAATTTTGTTTTATTTCAATAAAATCAAAATAGCTCATCTTAGACAAATCAATGGGACACAAAAATTTTTTCCACAAATTTTTGCTTGGTTATCTATTCACCAGTATAGATATACTGAAGTAGTAACTGCAACGTCAAGCATCTCATTAATACTTTCTTCAATACCAGCCACTGTTGTGCTGTGCACAAACAGCTCAGCAGCTTCTGCCCCTTGCGCCTTCCAAGATATATTGTATGGGAGAGACTCTCCTCCATCCCCTCCTGGGAATGAACCTTTCTTAAGCTGTCTCCAAACTGGGTAATAGGGCAGAGACTATAATGCATTCCCAAGGGAAGGAGCAGAGAGGTAGGTTTAACCATTACAGGGAAATCAATTAATCAAATGACCAGATCTATGTGGTTTCAATCATGACTATCTTAGACTTTGCTTTATTTTTCCTGAGTGCTTTGTGCTTGTCTATAGTGTATAGTCACTGTTTGCATCTAATACTAAATTGCTACTCCATTATAGCTGCAATATTAAGCTGGCAAATTATAGTGGTGTACCAGATTGTATGATGTGGCAAATCTTGACCTTTAAATAGCAGTCACTTTAACAGTTCATTATTTGAAAATAAATTAATGTTAACGTTGAAATATAAAAGAAATGTGATTAAACAATTTAGTCAGAAGGTGATAGTCTTTTTACTTTTTTTCCTTATTTTTTGACCGAGTCTATTTTGTTACCACTATTTGTTAACACCCAGGCTGTTGAATTTGTTTATCCTATCTTAAGGAATATTAATTACTGAAAATTAGTACATAGACCTACAGTTTCTATGAAATCCTTTAATCTGGACTGAGGGAGTATGTTCTATTACAGATGCATGTACATAACATTTACTGACATTCAAAGGAGTTACTAGCGCTCACTGAGTGGAGAATAGATGACATGATTGCTGATCAAGTTACTCTTCATGTCTTTCAAATGCATAACATTTCATGTAAATGTTTTTGAAAGGGAAGAGTTGAGAACACAGAAGATAAACTAGGATTTTTATTCAAAGGAGTTTGGCATTTATCTAGTGCAGATTCCTTATCTGGATATATTAAATATATTACCATAGATGATATTTCAAAACAATGCAAAATCACAAGGTACTCATTAATATAATCCGTGTAATGTATAAATGTTGCAGCACTTCTGAGTTTATGGATAATATAGGTTATATGTCCTAATGTGTAGGAAACTAATAATCACAGGGATCTGAAGAGTGATGACTTCCCTGATAATAATGATAAATGGATTGAGGACTTGATGGATGTACCTAACCTAGTGGAGGTTAATGATGGTGTTCCAAAATTATTGATTTGGTGATGATAAATTGCAGATGACTTGTAAAGATAAAGTACAGATCCCATTAACTTTACCAGAGGCTCCCCCCACCCCCCAGAGAACTAGATTAAAGAGTGCATTGGGTGCTTTCTTGATCCCAAAATAACAGATTGGTTTATGTGCTGTTCAGCAGCCTCCATTTTTGACGCAGTTGATCAGATCCTACTTAGAGTAAACTACAAGAACAAATATTATATCATGGTTAAGTCTCTTATAGTGAAGATTAACTTTTAATGGCAGGGCTTAACAGAAAAAAATCACTGAATATAAATACTGACATGGGTTTGGGGTTAGGTTGCAATGTACTGCTGGGTTCATTAGAATAGTACTGCTCCTGGTCTAATAACAAAGTAATAACTTCTGTAAAGAGCTACACTAAAAGGGAGAATCATGTTGACTTCCCCAGCTGCATGATTGCATATATCCAAACGCCAGAAACCATATGGTCAAAAGAAACAAGAGAGATCAAGCAACATAACTGCATTTATTTGGGGCTTTCTGTAAGAAGATGATAGTGAAAGCTAATATATTCCTGTCAAATTGTTCATTCTTCTACAATGTTTTTTATATCTGAAGTACTATTTTAAACACAGCCTTTGGTGGCAGTTAATATTTGTCATCACTTTGAGAAGCATATATCGTAGAATCATAGAATCATAGAATAGTTAGGGTTGGAAAGGACCTTAAGGTCATCCAGTTCCAATACACCTGCCATGGGCAGGGACACCACCCACTAAACCATGTCACCCAAGGCTCTGTCCAACCTGGCTTTGAACACTGCCAGGGATGAAGCATTGGGGTGGTTGGAACTCGATGATCTTGAGGTCCTTTCCAACCCTTACTATTCTATGATTCTATAGTCTTGGAAGGCAGACGCGGGGACGGTGAGGGTGGGGACCCTGGGCCCACTGTGGGGGAGGATCTTGTTCGGGACCACCTTAGGAACCTGAATGTATACAAGTCCATGGGACCAGATGAAATCCATCCACGGGTCCTGAAGGAGCTGACAAATGAAGTTGCTAAGCCACTGTCCATCATATTTGAAAAATCATGGCAGTCAGGTGAAGTTCCCGATGACTGGAAAAAGGGAAATATAACCCCCGTTTTTAAGAAGGGGAAAATGGATGACCCAGGGAATTACAGACCAGTCAGTCTCACCTCTGTGCCTGGCAAAATCTTGGAGCGGATTATCCTGGAAAGCATGCTAAGGCACATGAAAACCAACGAGGTGCTTGGTGAGAGCCAGCATGGCTTCACTAAGGGGAAATCCTGCCTGACCAATCTGGTGACCTTCTATGAAGGGGCTACGGAACTGATGGACAGGGGCAGAGCAGTTGATGTCATCTACCTGGACTTGTGCAAAGCCTTTGACACTGTCTCCCATGACATCCTTCTCTCTAAGTTGGAGAGACATCAATTTGATAGGTGGACCACTCGGTGGATAAAGAACTGGCTGGATGGCCGCACGCAAAGAGTAGTGCTCAGTGGCTCAGTGTCCAGCTGGAGACCAGTAACGAGTGCTGTCCCTCAGGGATCGGTGTTGGGACCGGTCTTGTTCAACATCTTTGTGGATGACATGGACAGTGGGATTGAGTGCGCCCTCAGCAAGTTTGCCAATGACACCAAGCTGTGAGGTTCGGTTGATACATTGGAGGGAAGGAATGCCATCCAGAGGGACCTTGACATGCTTGTGAGGTGGGCTGATGCCAACCTGATGAAGTTTAACCATGCTAAATGCAAAGTCCTCCACCTGGGTGGGAGCAATGCCAGGCACAGCTACAGATTGGGCGGGGAGGAGATTCAGAGCAGCCCTGCGGAGAAGGACTTGGGGGTGTGGGTTGATGAAAAAATGAACATGAGCCGGCAGTGTGCTCTTGCAGCCCAGAAGGCCAACCGTATCCTGGGCTGCATCAAAAGGAGTGTGACCAGCAGGTCGAGGGAGGTGCTCCTGCCCCTCTACTCTGCTCTCGTGAGACCTCACTTGGAGTATTGTGTGCAGTTCTGGTGTCCTCAACATAAAAAGGACATGGAACTGTTAGAACAAGTGCAGAGGAGGGCCACGAGGATGATCAGGGGACTGGAGCACCTCTCGTATGAAGATAGGCTGAGAAAATTGGGGCTGTTCAGCCTGGAGAAGAGAAGGCTGCATGGAGACCTCATAGCAGCCTTCCAATACCTGAAGGGGGCCTATAGGGATGCTGGGGAGGGACTCTTCATGAGGGACTGTGGTGAGAGGACAAGGGGTAATGGGTTTAAACTTAAACAGGGGAGGTTTAGATTGGATCTGAGGAAGAAATTCTTTACTGTGAGGGTGGTGGGGCCCTGGAATGGGTTGCCCAGGGAAGTTGTGAATGTTTCATCCCTGGCGGCATTCAAGGTGGGGTTGGACATAGCCTTGGATGGCATGGTTTAGTGGGAGGTGTCCCTGCCCATGGCGGGGGGGTTGGAACTCGATGATCTTAAGGTCCTTTCCAACCCTTACTATTCTATGATTCTATGATTCTATGATTCACAACTTCCCTGGGCAACCCATTCCAGAGCCCCACCACCCTCACAGTAAAGAATTTCTTCCTCATATCCAATCTAAACTTCCCCTGTTTAAGTTTGAACCCATTACCCCTTGTCCTATCACTACAGTCCCTAATGAAGAGTCCCTCCCCAGCATCCGTATAGGCCCCTTTCAGATACTGGAAGGCTGCTCTGAGGTCTCCATACAGCCTTCTCTTCTCCACGCTGAACAGCCCCAACTTTCTCAGCCTATCTTCATATGGGAGGTGCTCCAGTCCCCTGATCATCCTTGTGGCCCTCCTTTGGACTTGTTCCAACAGTTCCATGTCCTTTTTATGTTGAGGACACCAGAACTGCACACAATACTCCAAGTAAGGTCTCATGAGAGCAGAGTAGAGGGGCAGGATCACCTCCCTCAGCCTGCTGGTCATGCTCCTTTTGGTGCAGCCCAGGATACGGTTGGCTTTCTGGGCTGTGAGTGTGCACTGCCAGCTTTTGTTAAGTTCCTCATCAACCAACACCCCCAAGTCCTTCTCAGGAGGGCTGCTCTGAATCTCTTCTCTTCCCAACCTGCAGCTGTGCCTGGCATTGCTCTGACGCAGGTGTAGGACTTTGCACTTGTCATGGTTAAACTTCATCAGGTTGGCATCAGCCCACCTCACAAGTGTGTCAAGGTCCCTCTGGATGGCATTCCTTCCCTCCAATGTATCAACCAAACCTCACAGCTTGGTGTCATCAGCAAACTGGCTGAGGGCGCACTCAATCCCACTGATAATTGCATTTGGATGAAGATTTAATAATGACTCTTAAGAATGGAAGTTAAATTGGAGATGCTTGTGATGAAAAGAGAATCATTTAAAGTATATCAAAAGAAATTAGCTGAAGACCACTTTGAGGTAGTTCATTTACGAAGCATAACTCTACTGCAAAATTGCAAAATTACCCTGCATAAAATGTACAGTGCAATGAAGAACATAGGCATTTGATGTTATGACCTTGTTATAAAAGTAAACTTCATGTAGCTATTTACCAAGCATTTAATACATATATTGTACATATGAGTTAATTTTAAGAGTATAATATCTGTAAAACTGAAGGTCTTAGAAAAAAAAGTAAAATCGGAAATGCAGTGACTTAGAAAATGAGAAATGACTAAAGAATAGATCATGTCTTCTGTAAGAGGAGAAAGGTGGCTTCGAACATATTGAAAGTGATGATAAAAGCAGCAGCTACCTGTTGCTGTGGATAAGTAATCTCCCCAGCACTGGGTAGGGCAGAAAGTGGAAATCCTTCTCAAGGGTAGCTTTTGAAGAACAGACTAAGCATGATTTTGATCCTAACACAGATTAAGCTGATGAGACATGCCACTTGCAGAGTTAGTCAGTCCTGTCGTGTTTTCGGTGACTGCATTTCATCTGTGTGTGTATTACTGATAACATATTCTTAGAATACTTTGTTCTATGTTCCTTTTATTTTTCAGTTCACTTACTGTTACAATTTACATACATCACATTATATTACATAAATTTTGCACTTCTCACAAACATATTGTGCCGTGTATCAGCAGTATTGTATGTTGTCTATGGCATACAAATCTGAATTAGATAGTAGTTTTTTATTCAAAAAGACTAAACCTGTGCCACTGGAATTGACAGGGTAAGTGTTATCTATTGGCCCTTAATTAGGCAAGATATAATGGCCAGAATTATTTCTATTGGCCTTTTCTATCTTTACGTTCACTTCAGAAATTCAGTATTTTCTTAATTCTTTCAATAAATAAAAATTAGTACAGCATAAGAATTGGATATGCTTTTGTTAGCCTTCAGAATGCCTGTTGAAGTGAAATTTGTAAGTGATTGGGCTATATTAATTTTATAAAAATTGAGGACATATTTCACCAGTTGTGTTGATTTTAGGAGGGAAACCGTGAAGAATGCCACTGATTTGCGGAAGAAAAATGCAGTTTACAGCAAGCCTCATTGAACTGTTGTTCCTCTGAAAATGATGCCAAAACACAAGGATGAATATCCACTCATCAAGTATCCAAACAGCATACTTTTGGATAATTCTCATAACTGCACACCAGAGACACTGAATTTATTAAAGCAGGTTCTTATAGGAGACAAAAGAATTGAGCTATTAATCCCATGCATTTTTGTATCTCCATATCCTGAAAAGAGTTTATCCAGGTAACTGACATTACTAATTCTGTTAGACTGCAGTGTTTTTACATGCACAAACTGTAGTGATATAAAAACCGTCATTTGCGTTATGATAACTATTTTCTCTTATTTTTTGCTAGCTCCTTTCTGTAAACAAGAAATACAGTCATATTCAGGCACTGTTAGGAGCCTTGGGAAAGGGACAACTGAAAAAAATACCTTGTTATAGAATAATTCTAGAAGTTTAGACTTAGATTTTTGTTCTGTACGGTAGCTTTCAAAATAATAAAAGGAATAAGTATTTGCTTTTGCTTTTCATTAGCACTGGCATAACCCCCATTGTGAATGATGCAAATGTTACCAAATGCCACTGAATGAGTGAACATGATAGACTGAACCCAGCAGGGTAAATTGTATTCATTGCCATCTGAACTTTGTTTTCCATTTAAACAAGGGTAAAATCTACTTATCATAGATAAAAATACAATCAAGCTTTGAATGTTGCAAACATTGCTAGTGTATAGTAAAGGTCAGGGAAACTCAAATGGTATTTGAGGTAAATCATTCCACTCCGAAATCTCAGTACCTTGAAATTTAGGTTACTAGCCTGACTGTAATGATTAATCCCATAATAAATAATCCATAGTTAAACCATATTAGAAATAATGTTTTGGAAAAGTCCCCATAAACCTTAAAGCTGCAATAAATTCCTTATGTATGTTGCTTTTATAGCTACTTTAAAGAAGGAAAAATAACTAAATAATCCCATTAAATGTATTCACAATAAATATATTCAGAATGCAGGAACATGTAACATTTATTTTCAAGAATTTTGAGCAGCTACCACTGAAAAGTGGAACAAAAGTTACATATGTTACATATAGACACATTTGCACAGGTAAACATTCTATATTTCAGAGAAAACATTTCAGGCTATATTGTTGAAAGAATATCATTGGTGTGTATGAAGAAGATGAGACAGTCTACTCTGTACTCATCTTTGCCTATGGACCAGGTGCAATTTGGATAGAGTCAGGATAATACACCATATTTTTATGGGAAAACAAGAAATGTTTCTCATTCATACAGAATAACAGCTAGCCATTTTTTAGGGAACAGTGCATCTTTATGGGTTACTTCACACTAAGCGATAGGGAAAATTTAGCTTTATTAGACAAAATACCTTCTGCAGTCTGGAATTTTTATGCTATCATGTGCAAAGGCACATGGGACTGTGCCTTTACAATATCCTTGACTTGTAAAAAAATATCAGCCTCAGCCCCTATACAGTACATGTAATTTTTATACTTACTTTGCATCTTTAAAGGCTAAGGAATAGAGGAAATTTTCAAGAAGCCAAGTGGAAATGCCTTTTGTAGCCTGTAACACTTAGAAATAAATTTATCAATAATGCTTATTCTTGCACATCTGCACAAATTTATCCTTTTTCAAATACAAATCCTTCATAGTCTCCATTTCAATTTCCTTTTAGGCTAGACCCCGCAAATTCCTCCACAAAAGGCAACTCAGAGTCACAGTCCTCCAAGGAGATTTTTATCAAATCAATCCGTCATAAAGCTCGAAATGATAAAAGCATTATTGAACAAATAAGAAGCAGCATCTCTTTTAACAATTGCTTGGCTCCATAATGAAATTTTGCAAACTCATCTCCTTTAACTCACTCTAACAAATTTATGCCTGTCAGCAGTGGAATTTTCCTTTATTTAATTTTGCTAATTTCTATTGAACAAATGGCAGAAGAAGACATGGCAGAAGGCAAATGGATAGACAATGCAATATGCAAAACCCAAAAGGCTGAGGGTAAAAACAAGTAAAATGAAATCACCAAATAGATAAATAAGTTTTGCATTAGAAGATTAAAATAATAATAGCAATAAAAGCTAGCAGCTTAACTCCAAGCCCAAAGTGAGCAGGTCATAAAAGCATTAACAGAGAGGCATATGTGATGCACAAAATGTACAGTATTCAAGAGGCATCAGCACCAGATGTGTTTGTTTAATAGCTCAGGCAATTAAGATGTGAAACAGACATCTTTTAGTCTCCTTAATGTTGCTTCCATCCTCATGTTGCTTTGCCTTAAGTTGGTTCCCTGGAGTAAATGACAGCTGGGGTTTTCTGGGTATATTCTCTTTCCTCATGGCCCAAGCAGCTTACTGGAGCAGATTCCTGGTGCTCAGATCTGCTCATAATTAATCATAAGAAGCTGAAGTGCCCATCCATCTTGAGTTTTCAATAAATCTGGAGTTAACATTTTATGGATGCAAGTGTGCTTTTTTAGAATCAGGGAACAAAAGTTTAAAATTGAATTGTGAATAAGTATGTATCTTTTATTAGATTCTGGCCTCCTATCTTCCTATTGGCATTGCTATTTAACTTGTAGTATACTATTATTCTGCTCAGTGACATTTTCCTAGCACTGCTGCTGATGTACTTCAATTTATACAATGCCAATTTCAATGCTTTGCCTTTCGGTCTGATTTGGAGATCTCAATTTGTTCCCTTCCCCCAACCCCCCACTCCCCAACCCCCGGCCCTGGAACATGGAAATCAATGTTTCACAACCTAAGCAAATGCTCAGACTAATTCTGGATAGTAAATGCACATAATTAATACAGCTTCAGTGTACTCAAGATGAAGTAATTACAGGGTTTCATATATGTACACATAGCATAAGGTTAAGTTTCAGCTATGTTACTCAAGCACAATGAAAACATAAGAGAAGAGAACCTGTGGAGGTCCTTGAGATGAGGATGAGTCCATCTATGACCTTGAAGTTCAAACTCTAGTACTTTACATCTGGGAGTGAGTTACTGTAGGTGATGTATCACCTATGACGAAATTTTTTTTCCTCCAGTCAAGCCAAGAAGCACTGAAAACACCCAACTCTGTGATGCCTTTTGCTGTTTGAAAGCAGGATGTTCACCTCAGAGCAGCAACTTGCCCCGAGGAAGCTTCAAGTCCTCGACAAGGCCTGCCCAGGAGCCTGCAGCTCCGCGGAGGCAAGCGGCTGACTCAGAGGGGGCAGCGCCAGGAAGACCGGTGGCAGATCTGACTGGTTAAAAACCTGCCCCAGGGAGCGCGAGCGACCCGGAGCGCGGCGAACAGGGCGGGCGAACAGGGCGGGCTAGAAGCAGTTTGCGAGGGCAGGCAAGCGGGGTGGTGAGTGGGATGGTGAACACTCACCGTACGGGCAAGGCTCGGTCTGGGAGCTCTGCTCTGGCTGCGCCGGTGGTGGCCAGCGTAGGCACCCAGACGGAGCCGATGGGAAGGGAGGCTGTAGTGCAGGGCTCGGGGTATCCTAAGGGAAGGGTGAGCAATGGGCAGGGCTGCACTCTGCGCTCCCTGGTGGAGGTCCTCCTGCAGCAGGTGGCTGAACTGCAGGAAGCTGTTACCAGGCTGAAAGGTGTCAGGGAAGCTGAGGGGGAGCAGCGCTGCTTGCTCCTGGACCAAACTGTTCCGGGGCCTCGAGTGTCTACTGTTGCCCGTTCAGGAAAGGAGGCTGCTAACCCAGGAAGCTGGGAAAAGGTAACAGAAAAAAACAACAAAAAAAAGGAGGAAGAGGGTAATTAAAAGCAAGGGGCTTCCTCCTACATCTGTTGTCCCCGCCCAGAACCGCTTTGCTGTCCTGCAGGGGGCTGATGAGCAACAGCGCTCCCACCAGGCGCAACCAGCTGGTGCACTGGTAAAGAAGGTCACTACTGGTGCTGCCAGGAAAAAGCGGCGGACCATAGTAGTTGGGGACTCTAATCTGAAAGGCACAGAGGCACCCATCTGCCGACCTGACCCAGCCTCAAGGGAGGTGTGTTGCCTACCAAGGGCTCGGATCAGGGATGTGGCTGAGAAGCTGCCTGCTCTAGTCGGTCCCACTGACTATTACCCACTCCTGGTAATCCATGTGGGTGCTACTGATATAGATAGCAGTAGCCCGGAGACCATAAAGAAGGACTACTGAGCTCTGGGAGAGGTGGTTAGGGGCTCTGGAGCTCAGATTGTCTTTTCGTTAATTCTCCAGGATACAGGGCAGGACCTTGAAAAGGCTAGGAGGATTGCGCAGGTTAATAAATGGTTAGAAGGGTGGTGCTATAGTCAGGGGTTTGGGTACCTTGAACATGGTACTCAATATAGTAGGCCAGGTCTACTGGGGGCTGGTGGAGCTGGTCTGACAAAGAAGGGGAAGAGTGGATTTGGTAGAAGGCTTGCCAGACTGGTCAAGGATGCTTTAAACTAGATGTGTTGGGGGAGGGGGGCAGCATTCCATCCCAACACACCCAGTCGGTTGGCAGCACCTACAGTAAACGTTCGGAGCAATGTAGAGATATTCCAGCTGCTCCAGCCAATGAGCCGGCTTCAAATGGATCTCAGCTCAAATGCCTCTACACAAATGCCCGTAGCCTGGGGAACAGACAAGAGGAATTAGAGATGTGTGCACATCTACGGGGGTATGATATCATAGGCATCACAGAAACATGGTGGGATGGCACCTATGACTGGTATGTTGGAATGGAAGGTTACCGGCTCTTTAGGGAAGACAGGCCCGGCAGACGGGGAGGGGGAGTTGCTATTTATGTTAGGGATAGGCTAGAGAGTATGGAACTCTGTCTGGGGACAGGTGAGCAGTCGACAGAGAGTTTGTGGGTCAGGGTTAAAGGGAGAACAGCGATGGGTGACATTATTATGGGGATCTGTTACAGACCGCCTGACCAAGGGGACTTGCTGGACGAAGCGCTCCATATGCAGATAGGAGCAGCCTCACGCTCGCAGGCCCTTGTTCTCATGGGAGACTTCAACCACCCTGATATCTGTTGGAGGGATGGTACGGCCCGGCACAAGCAATCCAGAAGGTTCCTCGATTGTGTGGAAGACAACTTCCTTCTGCAAGTAATAGAGGAGCTGACAAGGAGAGGTGCCATGCTTGACCTCGTCCTCACCAACAGGGAAGGGCTGGTTGGGAATGTGACGCTCCAGGGCAGCCTTGATTGCAGCGATCATGAGATGGTTGAGTTTGAGATCCTCAGGACAGTGAGAAGAGCGTGCAGCAAGCTCACTGCCCTGGACTTCAAGAGAACAGACTTTGGCCTCTTCAGGAGCCTGCTCAGTAAGGTTCCATGGGATACAGCCCTAGATGGCAGGGGGGCCCAAAACTGTTGGTTGATATTCAAGGATCACCTGCTGCAAGCTCAGGAGCGATGCATCCCAACTAGAAGGAAGTTCAGCAGGAGGGCCAGGAGACCTCCTTGGATGGATAAGGAGCTGCTGAGCAAAATTCGAAAGAAAAAAGAGGCTTATAAAAGGTGGAAGCAAGGTCAGGCAGCCTGGGAGGAATACAGGGATGTTGTCCGGGAAGCTAGGGACCAGGTTAGGAAAGCTAAGGCCCACTTAGAGTTAAACTTGGCTAGGGATGTTAAGGATAACAGGAAGGGATTTTATAGGTACATTGCTGATAAAAGACAGGTTAGGGACACCGTGGGCCCTCTCCAGAAGCTATCGGGAGAACTGGCTACCCTGGATTTGGAGAAGGCTGAGGTTCTTAATGACTTCTTTGCCTCAGTCTTCACCGGCAAATGCTCTGACCACACCACCCAAGTCTTGGAAGGCAGACGCGGGGACGGTGAGGGTGGGGACCCTGGGCCCACTGTGGGGGAGGATCTTGTTCGGGACCACCTTAGGAACCTGAATGTATACAAGTCAATGGGACCGGATGAAATCCATCCACGGGTCCTGAAGGAGCTGACAAATGAAGTTGCTAAGCCACTGTCCATCATATTTGAAAAATCATGGCAGTCAGGGGAAGTTCCCGATGACTGGAAAAAGGGAAATATAACCCCCATTTTTAAGAAGGGGAAAATGGATGACCCAGGGAATTACAGACCAGTCAGTCTCACCTCTGTGCCTGGCAAAATCTTGGAGCGGATTCTCCTGGAAGGCATGCTAAGGTACATGAAAACCAACAAGGTGCTTGGTGACAGCCAGCATGGCTTCACTAAGGGGAAATCCTGCCTGACCAATCTGGTGGCCTTCTATGAAGGGGCTACGGAACTGATGGACAGGGGTAGAGCAGTTGATGTCATCTACCTGGACTTGTGTAAAGCGTTTGACACTGTCTCACATGACATCCTTGTCTCTAAGTTGGAGAGACATCAATTTGATAGGTGGACCACTCGGTGGATAAAGAACTGGCTGGATGGCCACACGCAAAGAGTAGTGCTCAGTGGCTCTGTGTCCAGCTGGAGACCAGTAACGAGTGGTGTCCCTCAGGGATCGGTGTTGGGACCGGTCTTGTTCAACATCTTTGTGGGTGACATGGACAGTGGGATTGAGTGCACCCTCAGCAAGTTTGCCGATGACACCAAGCTGTGTGGTTCGGTTGATACATTGGAGGGAAGGAATGCCATCCAGAGGGACCTTGACACTCTTGTGAGGTGGGCTGATGCCAACCTAATGAAGTTTAACCATGCTAAGTGCAAAGTCCTCCACCTGGGTCGGAGCAATGCCAGGCACAGCTACAGATTGGGCGGGGAGGCGATTCAGAGCAGCCCTGCGGAGAAGGACTTGGGGGTGTGGGTTGATGAAAAAATGAACATGAGCCGGCAGTGTGCGCTTGCAGCCCAGAAGGCCAACCGTATCCTGGGCTGTATCAAAAGGAGTGTGACCAGCAGGTCGAGGGAGGTGCTCCTGCCCCTCTACTCTGCTCTCATGAGACCTCACTTGGAGTATTGTGTGCAGTTCTGGTGTCCTCAACATAAAAAGTACATGGAACTGTTAGGGCAAGTGCAGAGGAGGGCCATGAGGATGATGAGGGGACTGGAGCACCTCTCGTATGAAGACAGGCTGAGAAAATTGGGGCTGTTCAGCGTGGAGAAGAGAAGGCTGTATGGAGACCTCATAGCAGCCTTCCAATACCTGAAGGGGGCCTATAGGGATGCTGGGGAGGGACTCTTCATTAGGGACTGTGGTGTGAGGACAAGGGGTAATGGGTTTAAATTTAAACAGGGGAGGTTTAGATTGGATCTGAGGAAGAAATTCTTTACTGTGAGGGTGGTGGGGCCCTGGAATGGGTTGCCCAGGGAGGTTGTGGATGCTTCATCCGTGGCGGCATTCAAGGTGGGGTTGGACATAGCCTTGGATGGCATGGTTTAGTGGGAGGTGTCCCTGCCCATGGCAGGGGGGGTGGAACTCGATGATCTTGAGGTCATTTCCAACCCTTACTATTCTATGATTCTATTCTATGATTCTATGTCCCTGAGAACTTGATAATCCCTCAGTCTTCATCTTGGCCTAAACAGAACCAGAAATTAGCACTCAGCAAGAATACACTGACAGATACTAAAGACTTTGGTGTTTCCCTGCTTTCGGAAATATGTGCTAGTCCTCCAGGGACACAATGTAATTCTAGCTGAAGAAAGAGGCATCCCTTGATTAGAGCTTAGCTAAGAGCAAACCTTCACATTTCTCACTTTGTCTGCACTGTTTTACATAAGTTTCTTTCCATGCTTCTTTATTCCTCATAAGTTTAGGATTTTCCTTCAGAGTAATGTTTCTGAGTCCATCTTGCCCTGTTTCATGCTCCTCTGTCCTCTGATTTTCATGGGTTATGTATGCATTTGGAAGTCTTATCCTAAAAATGGTCTGCATGTTGCAGTTGAAATGCTTACATTTTGTAAAGTAATTTATTTTTTATATAACTGACAAACTGATTGCATGGTTTTATTAACTATCTGTAATTCCACTGCATATTTAAAGAATGTGATTAATTCAGCTGAAGCAGACTCTCTTGAGCTTTCCATTTATTTTGTAAGACTACAGGAAAGACCAGCCTTGACATCTTGTTAATCTATAAACCCCCAAGACACCTAACAGTTGCAAGATATGCTGATAGAGAAGTTATCTAACATGATTATTGAGACAGTAATATTTATTATCTTGGAAGACTTCAACAGCAACATAGATGATGTCCCCATCTGCCTACTGAAATTTTCACAAAGGTTTTCTTCACAGTCTGACTCACACAGTCTGAAGACAGGCTGAGAAAATTGGGGCTGTTCAGCGTGGAGAAGAGAAGGCTGCGTGGAGACCTCCTAGCAGCCTTCCAATACCTGAAGGGGGCCTATAGGGATGCTGGGGAGGGACTCTTCATTAGGGACTGTGGTGAGAGGACAAGGGGTAATGGGTTTAAACTTAAACAGGGGAGGTTTAGATTGGATCTGAGGAAGAAATTCTTTACTGTGAGGGTGGCGGGGCCCTGGAATGGGTTGCCCAGGGAGGTTGTGAATGCTTCATCCTTGGCGGCGTTCAAGGTAGGGTTGGACATAGCCTTGGATGGCATGGTTTAGTGGGAGGTGTCCCTGCCCATGGCAGGGGGGTTGGAACTCGATGATCTTGAGGTCCTTTCCAACCCTTACTATTCTATGTTTCTATGATTCTATATATAGCTTCATTTATGATTCTATGATTCATTTACTTGAGTGCCTGAATCGAACATGAACATAGTTGCTGCTACCATTTCCTTTCACAGTAACAATGAAATTGTTAATCAACAGAATAATGAGGGGAAAACTTCTGTTGGTGAAAAGAGAGAGACTGTGGACCTTGACATGAAAAATAAGAAAGAACATGAAATTAATAACATTCAGACTAAAAATGTCTTTCTGTCACTTATTTTTCATTCAGAAGCTCCTCTCAAATGCTGATGTCAAATAATCTGTAGATAGGAGAGAATGTGTATGGCTGAGCAGATGATGACTTTTACTGAAAGTGAGGCTTTTATGTCCATCCGGTTTTTGTAATGCAGGATGGAATTACCTGGATTATCTGAGTGTCTCAGGCAGTCTGATGAATCATGCTTCAGGCATCTGGTTTGACTATTTCAGACCAATATTTCCTCAATAAAAAGCAGGGCAATGAAGATCATGGAATGGCTCTGAATTTAAGATATTTTAAATATTATGTACACTTTAAAAAATTAAAAAACGGCCTAATGATTAACCAAAATATTAATTTCTTATTTTTTATCCTAACCTGAAATATATCACAAATATTTCCTATTGTAAACCATGTTTTATTTAATTCCAGCTTGAGGAAAATTACAAAGTTAGGAAGAGAAATAGTTAACACTTTTTTGCATTTAATTCCTGCTCATATGTTAATGGTCCATGACTAATGAGACCCAGAAAGGGGGGTAAATGGAAATACTGGTGTGAAGCTGTGTATCTGCATTCAGAGGAGATATTCCTGCTTGCAGTACTTTGGGATGTGGACCACTATCTAGAAAATGCTCAAAATGAAGTGCACATTTCCTTATACCCAGGAATTTTTTATCACTTTGAGAATAATACAATATTAATATGAAGTGATTACAGAGCTATTATGCCTTCAAAATAATATTTACAAAAAATTAAACTTCATTTAATTTTACAGGAAGGGATATTTTATAGATGTTTGTGTATGCGTGCCGAAGGCAGAACACAATATGGGACTTAAGTCTGTTTATTTTCCCAAAAATTAAAACCTAAACATGCAAACTCATGTTACTGGAATAAGTTTAGATTGTTGTCTGATCAGGCTACAGAAAATTTCAGCTGATAATATTGCACCTTTCAACTGCTTTTCATTTCAGGGAATTAATCAAGCTGGCGCTTCAGAGAGTTTTTGAGAATGTTCATTATTTCAGCTATTAATTTTTAAAAGCAGCAAATGTTGCAAGTCAACAACATCCATAAAAATTGATTCATTGTGCAATATACCTGATGCTACTGGAAGGAAAAAGAAGGGGCTTTATACCTACTAGTCCCCCTCTCAGTTTTCAAAGGCATCCACGGAATGCATACAATTTTAAGGAAAATTGTTTAGCCTGAAGTAAATAAAATCATTTTTGCGCTTGTTTTGCACCAGTGCGGATGTGCAGCACTCAACCACTTGCAAGAATTGCAGAATTTAACATTAAAGAGAATGGGGAACAAAAGCAATTACATAGAGAAAGTCATAGAAGTGTAATCTGAAACTGGTGGGGTCCCACTGTAGGACTGTTAGGCAACAATATAGTTCTCTAGGCTTCAGACCTGGTGAAATATATTAAGTACTATTCTTTTATTATGTATTTATTTGGTGTGTTTCCCTGTGGTCACCATGAAGAGAATTTCTACATCATTTAGGCAAAATACAGAAGACAGAAGCTCCTTGCTGCAGACTGCAAATATCGTGTTTGTGTTGGAGGGGAAAGTTGTGTTGAATTTAGAGATTTGGTCTTATCAGACACTCTCATTTACAGTGTCCGAAGTATCTTAAATAAGGTCTTTATGCTAATTATGCTTTACAGAATTGTCCAACACAGTCACCTGGTAGAAAAGTACATCTTGTGAGCTATTTCAGCCCCTGGTATGTAACACCTTCTGTATATCAGTGGCTAAAAGCTTGGTTCCACTGAGAGTCATAGGAATTCAGTTAGGGCTAGGATTCAACCTCTGCTTCTTAAGGTGATGTAGTACAGCCTTGACATGAGGGATTTGTCATTTGCATGTCCATGGTAATAGTGACAGTGATAATAGTGACATGGTAACAGTGACAGCCCTAATATTTCATACAAATTAAATTCACTATGGGGATCTCTTCCCTGAACAGCAAATGCAACAAAGTCCATGCTCCTGTGATACTGATCTGATTGGAAAGCATTGGTCTTGAATTGTTCATGTAAGGATTCATAAGGGGAAAACCCCAAACACCCTCTTCTAACTGTTCCAATAGATAATTCCTGAACAGATTTTCTAAGAGATTTAGGGGGAAATGCAGACTCGCAGCAGAGTACAGACCTTTGAAAATGTTCATATTTATGTTTGAATTCATAAAAGAGACCTAAATCAGCCTGAAAATCTTGACCATTGGGGTAGAGGACATTATACAGTTCATGAAAATGACCGATATTATTAAAAAAATGGTAGATTCTCTCAATCCTTTTAGATTTTAAAACTACAGATCTGAGGATCAAAGATCTACACTAACATGATGAGAAGCGAAGGCCATATAGCATTTTTATAGTGTTTGTCTGCCTGACAACTTCACTCAGGAAAATATTACTTACTTTGGCCTTTCATATCTGAAATATAGTCCAGATTATGAAATGAATCACATTGCATTTGCTCTCACTGAGGAAATCAAGAGCGTGGGGACCACTATTGTTTTACAAATCCTTTTTATATTATATATCTAAATATTCCACAGATAAAACAGAGATGAGAGACCACTTACATACACTTTTAAAAATGAAAAGACAGTATGGGATGATATGTCCTTAGCGGTTTTACAGGAGAGAACCACAAACAAAGTAAGGCTTTTATGCACACATTTTCCAAGCATATTTTTACTTCCCATTAACTTTTTATTAATAACACAAAGTCTCTAAAAACTGGAGAGCTTAGGCTGTGTTACAAGACCTTATAGAACCATTTATGTGCCTTAGCTTCAGGCTTTCATATAACCCTTGGGTAAGCATTCAATGTCACCAAAACACACCTGTAGGGGGCTTGTAGATTAAGTCATAAGTGGCGAATCCCCTGTTGGGACATTGCTCTTATCATTATCATCTTGATCCTCAAAAATATTCGAGCTGGTAATGGTTTTACACTACCTACTGTGTAAGATTTCAGCTGCACTGTAACATTTTAATAAAGCATTATCTGTGGAGTTCAGTGGTGCTATATCGATAAGAGTTGCCTTTAGAAGACTTTGTGAGGCTGAGCAGTGGTGGCTGTGCAACACAAACATGCGAAATAATGAAATGAAAACAAGCCACATGATATGCAGAGATCAAATTTCACTGCGACTAATGAAAAAAAATAATAGCAAAAGGAAAAATACTGTAGAAACAGAATCCGAACAAATAAAGCAATAGCAAAGAAGAAAGACAAATAACAAAAGCAAACTAAGAAATTAATAACAAATACTAAACAATAACAAATAATGAACAGTAACAAACTAGACTTCAGAAGTAATCAAAGTGATAAAGAAAAGAGAAGAATGTATTAAACGAGAAGCAGATTAGTGCGGTGTGCTCTTGGGATCAACAACTTGAATTCCCTTCATAGTTAAAATGGATTAGGGAATATTTTTGCGAAAGTTTTGCACATAACAATAAACACCTCACAGTTTGCCACGCTAATTGTTCATCAAGAAAGACCTCAGAATTGCTTAGTGGTGGATTAACACGCAGATTCATGGAAGGAGTGCAATATGGGGAAGCACATAAGCTTCTTTGTGCTTGTCTCAACATTTTCTCAAAAATTAAAGTCATGATGAATATTCAAGGGAATATCTCCATTAACTTCAATGGTCTTTAGATCAGGAAGAGATAAAATGTACACATGCATGAACAAATGGAAACCAAGTATTTACTTTTCATGCATGTTGGTTTCCTTCCATTTTCCTGTGAAAGCAACATCTGTTTAACATTGGTCAGAAAAAAAAAGACAGGAGAACCTTCTACTTGCAAATAGTTTCTCTGAAATGAAATTGTTTTTAAGAGTATGAGCATCCAATTGAAAATTCATTTTGGCAAAACCAAAAACCATTTTTTGACATACTTAAAACAAGATGGTTTAATTTCTCCTTTGAAATTACTAAGCTTATATTCTACTACTGTATGTATTATTACTTCACTTTATTTTGAGATAATTCAAAATCATGTTGCAAGACTAATAAAAATTAAATCTTTTGATTGATCAAAATTAATTTCTTGGTTTTCATTTCAGAACTTTCTTTCATCAATCAGTATCTCTGTCCCAAGCTGAAGTAAAGAGAGATTTGAAAACTCAGTATGTTGCACAAAATACTCATTTGCTGCACGTAACTACCCCTAGTATCGTGCAGTCTTTAGCAATGTCATCTTTAGAGAATAAACTTCTTAGGAAAAACACCTGGAAAAACATTATGTTTCTTCCAAACTTTTTGACTTAGAGGATATGACATGAGAACACAGAGAAAGGGCAATCTCAGAGGGAGACAGGCAGGGGAGACGGCAGCTAATGAGCAAGATGATGTAGCTTTCCATCTGTAAATAAGTTGTACATTTTGCTATTGAAGAAGCACGAGAGAGAAAGAGAGAGAAATATTAGCATTTGACCAATCTCTCATTAACCCAGTGGTCAGGGCATTCTTTTCAACTGTCTCAGTTCAGTTTTGATCTGTTCCTTCTGTCTTCCCATGCACCAGGAGAGACAGAAATAGCTCTTATGTGCAATGAGAGTCATTGTATGTGAACCATGTGCCACTGGAATAGGCACTGCATTTGTACACCACAGCTGGTGGTCTCGAAGGGGATCAGTGGTCTCCTTTGTGCTCCATCAATTTCAACAAACCACCAAGTTCAGGTGGGACTAGTCACACTGAAAAATTCCTGGCCTTTACCAATTTCCACAGCTGGAGGTCCAAACTATCTCGCACATGGCTGAAGCATGCCCACTTCTTGCCGCATATTAGTATACTTTAATTATGGATGTGAGGGAAAGGTTATCTCACAGAGAAAAAACATCCAACTGAGATTTTAGTGCACACTTTGTTTTCTATGTTTGAATTGGTGTCTTGGCTTCACGGAACTTACTCTTTTAAGATATTGGATTTTAATGACATAAAAAAGCACTGAGCCAGCTGTCACCATATTACAAATGTGACTTTGAGAGCAAAACCAATGAGAGTTTGAATCCCACAGGACTAGGTTTATTGAAGAAAAGGTGTAAGGTCTTCTTTCTACACTGCTGACTGTGTAGGTATTATCAGATTGTAGACAGACATTTTTAAAACAGAGAGGAAAGCTATAATATTGAAATAATCAAGTAAATTATGTTTAGATGATCCTAACCAACCCCAAAGAGGACCCTGATTCCTCCTTACACCCTCACAGCCACTGACAGGTTTCCTTTCTGGCTTTAAATGTGGCAAATTGTCTACAGCCCGGAATAAAACCAACCAGGTAGCTAAGAGTATATTGAAGTGCAGTGGAGAACTGAATCTACCTGTGTTAGCTACAGAATAAAGAGCACCCCAGAAACTTGGTTTCTGCCTGACCTGAATAGCAAAGTCCCGATTCCTGGGCAGAGCTGATGCTACTCGTTATTATCCAAGTATTGCTAAGGTCCAAACTCCAGTTTGCCAAGGTTTGCACTATACTAGATGGATTTGACAACCATAGTAATGTTGCCTTAGGTGTCTTTCATATATGCATGAAAGCTCAAATGGCCAAGAGTTAGAAGGATAAAAGTTTTTCTTCGCATTTATAGCCTAACCGCTACATTTTTAATGCTGGACTTTTTACTTTAGAGACACACAAAAAGATTTAGGTATCTTTGCTATTCTAACACTATCTTCTTCTTTCTTTTGTTTTGTGGAATTGGATGAGAGTGTGTTGAGGTCAAATTCTGGTTATGTTAACAATTTTTTTGCTGAACCAGGATACTGAAAATCCAGGACACATATAGGAGTAACTCTTACAATTTCATTGCCTTAAGTCAAAGCTGAATTCAGCAGGGATCTCATTTTATGATAACTGGTATCATGATAACATGAACTGAAGTTGAAATAAATGTTGATATGTGGTATTAAAAATAGCAGCTCATGCTGGCTTGGAGGTTAGGAGGTTAACTTGGGAACAGATACATTTTGCAAATGATTAAAAACCTCAGAATCTTTACCTGTCTTCATAATCTATTTAATAATCTCTATTTATTAAGCTTTATAATCTATTCTGACATAGCTTAGATTTTGCACTGGTACAGCAGTGATGATCATAGATGCTAAGACTTCATTTTTTAAATTACTTCTTTGTATATAAGATCATATTTCTGTATAATCTGATATCTGGCCATTAAATTAGCCCTAGAGAAGCCTAGGTTGTTGGCAGAGGTATCTTAAGCATTCTGAAACCAACGAGGAAAAGATAATTGAAATACATGTAACAGCTAGATCAGTAAATCAGGTCCAGTATGGTTTATACCATGTTGAATGTAACCACTGAATACTAGAAGTCCCAGCTATATCATTGCAGTTCCAGTGAAGAGAAGGTGCTGAGTTTAAACTGGGAGATAAGCCTCAAGCAATTCTACTGAGTTTAGTGGAGTTTCCTTGGATTTACAGCTACAAGGGTGAGAGCCAATTTGATGCTCATGGTGTTTCTAACTGCAGGAGCAGGGCACAGAAAGTTAAAACAACTTTTGTTTCTTTTATCTTTAAAAGAAATTTCTGCAATTCTGGATATGGCTGCGAGTATGCACTCCAATTCACCATCTTAGTAGGATCTGGAGAGATACACTTAACTCATCCACTTGCATGGCCACTCTTTGGTGTGTGAATCTTCATGCTGTGTTAAAAGTTCACTCAGGGTCCGAGTGAATAGAAAAATAATTAATCAGAGGGATGGAATGAGAGGATGTGTTCAGTGAGACTCTTAAATTCATGTAGAATTCAGAGGTAGGTTTGGACCTCAAATTCTGACCAAATCCCAGTTTATGGTGAATATTTTTTAATTATTTTTTAATTAGGAGATAATTGTCATCTGCTTGTTACTTTGCAGATATTTAACCTTTATTTTTTCCTAAATTGAATCAGATCCAAATTAAACAAGGCATTTGATAAACATTAAAAATGAGGGAAAGTACAAACTGAAATTAATGTAATGCTTTACATAATTTTTCTTCTTTCTTTTGGGTCTACCTGCATTAGAACAAACTCTGTGTCTTATTCAATTGATGTCCTCACAACAGCCCTCAGAAGTGAAAAGAGTTAAAACTCACAGAGGAACTGTAATGGTAATGTGCCCTGAGGGATATTCATTTGGCCCCAGCTGTCCGTTTTATTCTAAGTGCTAAATGCTTTAATATACATAGACTATCATTTACATAGCAAGTGGCTATGTGAGATGAATTATTTATTTTGTGACAAATACCTAATACCCAATGTACTGTCAAATACAAAGAAGTTCCTTATTTGACCTTCATGTGTAAATTTGCATTATAGAATTCATTATCTTTGCACATAAGTCACATTGAAGTTATGTGCAGATATCTGTCAGTGGGACTGCAGATTATTGAAGCTTTGATTTAATTGCACTATTTGCTGTTATGCCATACTTCTAGCAGGGAACCTTTTTTTTAAGTTTTGTGCTATATAAGCTGCTCATATATGTAACAGATGCGCTTCTAATGTAAAAAGGGTAGGTGAAACAGAAAACAAAACTCAAATTATAATAAAAATATTATGAAAGTCAGTAATTTGTATGTAAGTCATTTTGTGTACCTGAAGGAAGACAGATAGGGACGTGAATCTCCCAAAATCAAGACAATGAAATTCAGACTGCTTTCCACCAGACAATAGGTGACCTGGTCATATGCAGCCACCTTCATGTCTACTTCTATCCCCAAAAAGTTAAAGAAGTCAGCTTGACTGAGAAATTTATCATATCATATTTATTCTTATATTGCATACAGCTCTGTTAATTCTCATAAAGTCTCACATTAGTCTTTGATTGTGTCTCCAAAGGATCTAGATCTCAAGGTCACTATTATTTTAACCATTACATACCCATATTACTCTAAAGATTGTAGAATGCAACAGTCATGACCTATCTCAGGGCAAATACTGTACTGCTCACTCCAGTAATTTTTTGCCGAATTTGATATTTGCTAGCATGAATTTGTACGACAGTTATCAAGATAGTCCTAAGTATTTGGTGTATTCTGAGATAAAGGAAATGCTGAGCTCAAAAGCATTACATCTTCTCTCTGAAATCCCATGGGTATGCTTCAAAAGATTCTGGGGTATGACTTAATCTGGGGGCACAACACGAAGTTAAGGTGTTTATTTACATAATTTGGAACAATAAAATAATGTTAAAGATCTCACAGAAACAGTCTATTCTATACTTTTTTTTTTTTTTTTTAATGCTTAGCCTTTTGGTTTGACATTTGACATTACTCGTGAAGAGAAAGAGTAAATAAAACATTTCTGAAACTTGAAAGAGATTTTGCCTGGGATGAAGTCAGAACAGGAAGGTCAGGTCAATTTTTATTGAATCAGCCCAGTTTCCCATCCTTTACTGAGATACAATTTCTGAAGCTGCTGCCTTCTAAGACGGCTCATTTTAGCAGTTCTGCACATGAGAGAGAGTTGAGAATACCCAAGGATTTTAATTCTGTAGGCTGGAAAGTTGATACAGCCACAGACTGAACTTAGCTAGAAGGAATTTATGCCTGCTAAGTGAACTGAAAATTAGTGTTGACCCGGAAAAAGCTCTCCTGTAGTTGGCAAATTTGTTTATTTGCACTTTGGCATATCTCAGATAATGAAAGCCTTTGAAGCACAATAAGCAAATTACAGACCTGGTGTGAATGGGCGCAATGCCACTGACACCAGTCGAGAGATGGCCACTCACATCAGGTTTGAATTTGGCACATTTCCTTTGTCAATGGCAAAACAATGTTTTCAAGAAATTTCCTGGCAGAAGCTATGTTGCATGGAAAATGCATTCATTTAATATGTTTATTTGCATAACAGATATGAGCTTCAGCAGAGTTTATTATTCATTATGCAATCTCATTCCCTTCCCAGCCAGCAGCGAGATGCACATCAGAAAGGGTAGTCAGGGACTTTTAGAACTGAAGGGTTTTTTAATCCGAATGCTGGGCCAACCCCCCTCAAAAATAAAAGTTTAGCAATAGATAAATATAAGGTCCTATTCAGACAATTGTGTGGCTTTCAGTAGTGCTGTGTGTTCTCTGGCTCTCCTGCTGATGCAGTCTTTGATCCTGACACAATCTGAAAGAAATTAACAGGAGCTCAGCTTTTAATCCGATAGAGACATAAATATGGATTTAGCTGGTTAATTTTAGGCTTCTATTTTCAAAAATCTCTCCCCAGACTATCATAAAGGCTGATCGTTCAACTGAAATCTTCTAGTAAGAAAAATTCCTGTAGGAGATGGAAGATAGTGTGTTTCTATGTGTAGAAAGTTTCATTTCCTTTGCTACCCTGTATGAAATTCTGATTATTGGAAGGCGCTTGGTCAGATAGTACATATGGACAGATTTCTGACGGCCCATGAGATCAGTGCTATAACATTTTCTTCAGGTTGCAGGAAAATTAAATTACTCATATGTGTAAAGAAACTTTTCCCTAGTAATGCAAAAAACAAAAAACAAACAAAAAACAAACAAACAAAAAAAAAAAAAAACACAAAAACAAAAAACAAAACAAAACAAAAAAAAACCAGAAACCCGAAGGAGAAGGCTGAGAAGAGAAACTGAAGTTTTTTGGAACAGCAGAGAATTCGCCATTATCCAAAAGCTTGAAAAGAGTACCATTCACCGTCTTCTTCTTGCTTGCTTGTTTGTTCCTTTTTTTTTCTTTTTTTTTTTTTTTTTTTTGGGGGGGGGTTGTTAATGGCTTTGTTTTGTTTTTTTTTTAACATATGCTGCAGTTTGAAAATGTGGCATGATGTATTACAGAGAAAAGAAGGTTCAAAGACCAAGTGAACTGAAAGGATGGATGACTGCAGCGATCATGAGATGGTCGAGTTTGAGATCCTCAAGACAGTGAGAAGAGCGTGCAGCAAGCTCACTGCCCTGGACTTCAAGAGAGCAGACTTTGGCCTCTTCAGGAACCTGCTCAGTAAGGTTCCATGGGATACAGCCCTAGAGGGCAAGGGGGCCCAAGACTGTTGGTTGATATTCAAGGATCACCTGCTGCAAGCTCAGGAGCGATGCATCCCAACTAGAAGGAAGTTTAGCAGGAGGGCCAGGAAACCTCCTAGGATGGATAAGGAGCTGCTGAGCAAAATTCGAAGGAAAAAAGAGGCTTATAAAAGGTGGAAGCAAGGTCAGGCAGCCTGGGAAGAATACAGGGATGTTGTCTGGGAAGCTAGGGACCAGGTTAGGAAAGCTAAGGCCCACTTAGAATTAAACTTGGCTAGGGATGTTAAGGATAACAGGAAGGGATTTTATAGGTACATTGCCAATAAAAGACAGGTTAGGGACAACGTGGGTCCTCTCCAGAAGTTATCGGGAGAACTGGCTACCCTGGATTTGGAGAAGGCTGAGGTTCTTAATGACTTCTTTGCCTCAGTCTTCACCGGCAAATGCTCTGACCATGCCACCCAAGTCTTGGAAGGCAGATGCAGGGCCAGTGAGAATGAAGACCCTGGGCCCACTGTGGGGGAGGATCTTGTTCGGGACCACCTTAGGAACCTGAATGTATACAAGCCCATGGGACCGGTTGAAATCCATCCGTGGATCCTGAAGGAGCTGGCAAATGAAGTTGCTAAGCCACTGTCCATCATATTTGAAAAATCATGGCAGTCAGGTGAAGTTCCCGATGACTGGAAAAAGGGAAATATAACCCCCATTTTTAAGAAGGGGAAAATGGATGACCCAGGGAATTACAGACCAGTCAGTCTCACCTCTGTGCCTGGCAAAATCTTGGAGCGGATTATCCTGGAAGGCATGCTTAGGCACATGAAAACCAACAAGGTGCTTGGTGAGAGCCAGCATGGCTTCACTAAGGGGAAATCCTGCCTGACCAATCTGGTGGCCTTCTATGAAGGGGCTATGGAACTGATGGACAGGGGTAGAGCAGTTGATGTCATTTGCCTGGACTTGTGTAAAGCCTTTGACACTGTCTCCCATGACATCCTTCTCTCTAAGTTGGAGAGACATCAATTTGATAGGTGGACCACTCGGTGGATAAAGAACTGGCTGGATGGCCGCACGCAAAGAGTAGTGCTCAGTGGCTCAGTGTCCAGCTGGAGACCAGTAACGAGTGCTGTCCCTCAGGGATCGGTGTTGGGACCGGTCTTGCTCAACATCTTTGTGGGTGACATGGACAGTGGGATTGAGTGTGCCCTCAGCAAGTTTGCCGATGACACCAAGCTGTGTGGTTCGGTTGATAAGTTGGAGGGAAGGAATGCCATCCAGAGGGACCTTGATATGCTTGTGAGGTGAGCTGATGCCAACCTGATGAAGTTTAACCATGACAAGTGTAAGGTCCTCCACCTGGGTGGGAGCAATGCCAGGCACAGCTACCGGTTGGGCGGGGAGGAGATTCAGAGCAGCCCTGCAGAGAAGGACTTGGGGGTGTGGGTTGATGAAAAAATGAACATGAGCCGGCAGTGTGCGCTTGCAGCCCAGAAGGCCAACCGTATCCTGGGCTGCATCAAAAGGAGTGTGACCAGCAGGTCGAGGGAGGTGCTCCTGCCCCTTTACTCTGCTCTCGTGAGACCTCACTTGGAGTATTGTGTGCAGTTCTGGTGTCCTCAACATAAAAAGTACATGGAACTGTTAGAACAAGTGCAGAGGAGGGCCATGAGGATGATCAGGGGACTGGAGCACCTCCCGTATGAAGATAGGCTGAGAAAGTTGGGGCTGTTCAGCCTGGAGAAGAGAAGGCTGCGTGGAGACCTCATAGCAGCCTTCCAATACCTGAAGGGGGCCTATAGGGATGCTGGGGAGGGACTCTTCATTAGGGACTGTGGTGTGAGGACAAGGGGTAATGGGTTCAAACTTAAACAGGGGAGGTTTAGATTGGATCTGAGGAAGAAATTCTTTACTGTGAGGGTGGTGAGGCCCTGGAATGGGTTGCCCGGGGAAGTTGTAAATGCTTCATCCCTGGTGGCGTTCAAGGTGGGGTTGGACACAGCCTTGGATGGCATGGTTTAGTGGGAGGTGTCCCTGCCCATGGCAGGGGGGTTGAAACTCGATGATCTTGAGGTCCTTTCCAACCCTAACTATTCTATGATTCTATGATTCTGTGAGACAAAAGTGTTACAAAAGAAAACCAGAAGCTAATGAGTCTACCCTTGATGTCAGTATATCTGAAGGTTATCTTCAACATTCCATGCCATTGAAGACCTACAGTGGAAACATTTACTGCAGTAGTGACTGTGCAGTGTGCCATGAGCTTCATGTCCTCTAAAACGCACTAACAGTTAAAGCTGTGTCAAAAAATGAACATCATTTTATAGTTCTGTTTGAATAAATGCAAGAACAAACATTCCTCTTTATGGTTTCAAAAGACAGAGCACAAAATTTTTTTCTAAGACCTGTTTCAGGGCGTTTATTGAGGCCATGAATTTTATTTCCCAATGCTGCATGTGCAGATTGTTAAACTCATGTTCTTTCATATCCATCATATTCACCAAAGATCCAGGACTGCAAGTGTAAGCTTCAAGTTATACATTACCTGTTTTTACAGGTGACCACTTTAGTACACAATGACAAATAAGAACTGTCATCATGGAACTGAGGGAAAAAGATTTTTAAACATTTCTTATATTTCTGTAGGAAGAAAACAACAATTATGTGAACTTAAGGAAGAATAGCTTCTTGGTGTTTTTGTTTAGGTATTTTTTTTTAAGGCAAACACTATGAGAATTTCTGTGGGATTTTTTCTGTCTATGAAACTGTAAATAGTTCAGAAATATTTTAATGATTCTGGTGTATTTTAAATGTGTCCATTTGTTTTTCGATGATGAATCTACTGGTAACTAGACATGATATTTGTAAAATTGGCAATGTGAATATTTGTGACTCAATTTTTTCTGTTTTACTTTTTCAATCAGTAAAAAGACGCGTGTACAATCAATTGAAGGAATTAATGAATTCCATTTCTAAATGAAACCTTATTTCTAGTCCTAAAGCTTGGGAATGTTTTTTCAATTGTCTTGGAGTGCTTTTGGTCCCTGGCTTTGAATACTCTATCTTGTTGAACTTAAACATGGTGTTATATAGGGACTCCAAATTCAACCAAGAGTGAACAAATTCCTTTCTGGTAAGCATGGGACAATAACAATAGCAAGGTGCTTGTTATATATGGCATTTTATCAATGCATTTCCCATTTTAGTCAGTGTTTTCTGCTCTCTTCTTTTGCTGTATCACTGCAGATGTTGCCTACATTTTTCCAGCTGTATTCTTAATGTCTATATTAAGATATAATAAAGTGGAAAATCAATATAGTATGCTGTATTTTCATCCCAGTTCTTCTAAGTCTAAAACAGTAACTCAGAGATAGGCCCCCTGATGTGGTAAGATGTTGACAACAAACATTAGCAGTGACAGATGTGACCTTGGAATCACTACTGTATTGTGGCTCCAGCCTTCCTAATTCAATTCCTGTGTCATGGGACTTCATTTAGAGGAATAGATCCTTGACATGTTCTGTTTTACTGCGACTTCTTCCTAGGTTTTAACTTCACCACTCATAACTTGTCTGAAGCAAGTAACCATCTGCAATAACCATTGCCTATTTCTATTGCACTGGAGTAATCTCTCATGTTTGTCTATGAATTTCTGTTCTATTGAGCCCCTTCCTTTCAAACGTCAACACTCTTCTCAGTTTGTATTCTTTCTACTGAGTCTAATATATTAGCATTTTCCTGATGGGAAATTGTGAAATTACCACTCTAGGATCAAGCTAATTACTCATACCTTCAAGAAAAGTAGGAGTTTTATGGACAAATGATTAATTGAAGTTTACATTAGATTGCTCTTCTATGTTAGAACTTTTTGTTGCACCAGTTGTAATGCTCAGCCAAAAATAGGGGTTTAAAGGTAACACTTACATGCACTTTTTACTGACTCTGGAAAAGGGACTGGGTTAATTTAAAGTCTCTTTCATAAGAAAACATTCTTTCCTTCATCTTGTGTCCAGTAATTCGTTATGGAGCTTACTGAAAAACTTTTGGGAGTTGGAACATTATTTAGAGGAAAATACATTGTGGAGTAGAATTATAATCTATGTTGAATCTGCCAGTTCCTGATTTGCCTGTGATGGGATCACAATTGGAAAAAGGATGCAGCTGCTATTTGAATTGATTACATAACCTTGCTTTATTGTGCTTTTAAACTTAGGCCAATGCTGTGCAAAGATGTAGACAGATAGTCTTTGATGTGAAGTGTTTAAATCAAAAGGGAAATGAATAAATAATTAAACTGTCTGTGTCATTTTTAAAGTCCTGATCATGACCTGAAATTTAAACTAAGTTTTCTCTGCTTTGCAGTATGGTCCAAAAACGGTTTATGATAGAGAAGTAAAATATTATTATAGTAAAGATAAACAATTGTTTATTTCTATACTAATTTGCATTTTTTCTGATATTTAAACTATTATGAACCATCTACCACACTATAACATGATTCTGATACCTGTCCAAGTGAACAGCAGATCAGAGAATACATTTTTAGAAATATAAAACGCAATACTTATACATGTGAATTCTTTTTATCTTAACTACACTAATCATAAAATTACTAATTATATCAAATTGAAAATTGGGCTTGTAAAAACATGTAGATACAAATGATGCTCACACTGGCAGTTGTACCAATTAAGTTCTCTCACCGGCAAACCAATATACTAAAATTGGCATTAAAATTTTTAGAAAATAGAGGTTTGATGCAGGAAGGGAAGGTGTTGGAGAGAGATAGAGTGAAATAAAGAGATATGAGCATCAGAACTTCCAGCAAAAATGAGTTTTGTACCTTGTAATATGATTGAAATCCTTTTTCTTTTACTTCTATGAAATGTGATCCACTAAATTTCTGTTGTCAGGTGGTACTAAATCTTATAATGTATTTTATTACAATTCTTTTGGGAGGAATGCTGGATGCAACAAAATATTATTCATTTGGCTGCTTAGTTTTCAATTAAATGATCCAATATGAACTGCAGTAACGTAGATAGGGGGATGATCTAGTCAAATCAATGCTGTTTTGATCGAAAATATTTGCCACTCTCAACATAGCATATAAGCCAGATGCTGTGAATACATGTTCTCTTTTTATGGCCAGTGAAATCAGCACTTGTACTTCTGTAAAATATTACCGTAAAGGAAATTGCAGATATGGGAGACTTACTGTAGACAATATTTTGTGAAAATGTAACACAGATATATAAAGGCATGTTTAGTTTAACATTTTTACAAAGACGAAAACAAGATATTTTATAAACAATTGAGTAGGAAGAGTACAAGGAATTTTTAACAAAATGCTTGGGAAACAAGGAATTATCTACAGTAATCAGTCCATCAAGCTTAAATTATGGCTCTCTGAGGACTTATTAGTCAGAGCAAGACCTCCTTAGCAACCTCAAATAAATGTGTCAGTCATAAATTCCCAGAAATGTTGCACGTACACTGCAAATGTTCCTCTTGCATGAAATGGCTCTCCTTTTTCTTCTAGCTAATACAATAACTACAATGCAATGGATAATTATATCTATTTGTAATTCTGAGGAAAAAAAAAAAACAAAAACACAAAGAAAAACCAATCAAAGCAAACTAACTAAAGAATCCCAGCCAAAATCAAATATTAAAATGAATATAGTGGTTCCAAAACTTAGTATGTTTACGCACTTCCTTCTTACTTGTTCTTAAAATCTACCCAAGTGTAATGCTGAGAGACAATGGAATAAGCTTTAAAAATCATTCACAATCCAAGACAGTTTGAGAGTAGAAAGGCAGCATGTTTGTACTATATATGCCAAATTTTAATTTTTGAAGCTGTGTTCTCTGTGGTATATCTACAGCTCATAAGTATTATGGAGCTAGACCAGAATATAACCTGTCACAACAGCAAAAGTCCATATTAGACATATACTTCAGAGGTTTCTAAAAGCAGCCCTTATTGCTCTACATCTCCCACTCTTTGTCAGGACATATATTGCACATCTGTAGTATCACCCATGTCAGTGATATGAAGCAACAGATTTGTTACCAGGAGTTTCTACATCTTGTCTCAGCAGGTAGTGACCTGTGCACTGTGTAACCTGAAGTGAAAGCAGGCTTTATGTGATCTGACACAGACAAGGGAGGTCTGATGCCTACACCACTCATATGTGGAGTTATGTTAGCCCTTTCTATATCAGGTAACTTCACTGAGAGGTGCTATGGACTAAGTTAGTTGTCTTTGCTTGGACCTGCATTGCTCTGTGTTAGTTCAGCATTAGATTCACAATCTTTAGTTTTGTGCAACGAAGACTGAAGGCATTTTGGTGCAGTGCATGGTGAGGATTTACATATGCTAGAAAGTTATTTGACTTCATCCTGGGTACCAAAACTCAACAATGTTGTCTATACCACTGAGAGCCTTGAAGCATGTGAATACATACTGGTCCTGTCTTGTCAGGTATGATCTGGCCGACTATGTCACTGTCATGTAGCAGAGTTCTCTGAAGGGTCCTGAAAAGGACTTTAATTCACAATAGTGTAGGGTAAATAAAAATTTAAAGATTTTAATTCCCAAAAAATAGAAAAACTGAGCTGGTTGGTAGACCCTGTGGACTTCCAAATGTAAAAAAAAAATAATAAAAAAAAATCAGTGATCAGATCAGCTGCCTTCTGGAAATTGCAGGGGAATTGGGCATATTTCAGCAGAGTTCAGTAAACCATTGTCTAGGGCACTGGCCTTATCTTGTAGTGTAACGGCTTCTTGATTTTGATTTGCCTATCCAAATCCATATTTTTCGTTTACATGTCAGTGCTAAAAAAAAAAAAAAAATGCATTTTACAACACAACAGTTTCCACCAGAAAATCTAAACTTGCTGAGGCCATCACTGGCCTTGGTTGTCTTGATTGTCTAACTTAATTGTATACTTCAAATTGTTAGTGTAGCACCTGGTATTATTTTGAATCCAGACCAAAGAGAAGTCCCAAACAACTCCTAGACACAATTCAGGAATTACATTTAAACACATGCTATTTCCAGCTGATATCTTGCAGTCCCTATGTTTCCCCGAAAAAGATTTAGTAGTATGGAGGTAGCATTCTGTACTAGTGAATCTCAGTGCCAAAACCAGTCTGGGAACGCTTAATTTACCGGTCTATATATCATCATGGAGTCTGCCATTTTCCTGTAAGATGAACTCAATTAATGAAACATCTGCAAGAACTTCAATTAATGGGAAGAATACCATTTATGATGCAAAGCTTATTTAAATAAGTCAAAGATTCTTGTTCAGAGTAGGACTTCAGTGTAAATCCCCTATATTTGAGGCAGGATGCAGTTATTGTTTTTCTTTCATAGATCTTCTCCCTCTCTTTCTCTTCTTCTCTCTCTCCAATTTTTGATGAAAAGATAAAAATGATACTGAGGTGCAATGTAAATAAATTTGATTAATTCAATTTTTCATAAACAGGACTTATTTTCTAGAGAGCACACAACTATAACATCCACTTACCTGACCAGGAAAAAAAAGATTATTTTTACTTGCTACCTAAATTTACAATGTAGATACCTACATCTGAGCTTTTTAGACATGTACTGGCCCTGATTCATCCAACTTATTTTAAGCATCTTCCTTAGATGAAATGAGTCATCGTCTAGAAGCTACCACTTTTCCCTCCAGTTATAGAGGTTGTTTAGATGTTTAGTTCATATGTCAAAATCTGTATTACAGATGTCTAAAAACCTAAGACGAATCTCCTGGCGCAGGTTTATTCAGTTTTTGCTAATCAGTGTAAAAATAATTGGACTGTGAAAACCTGACTGCATAAAACATAATTATGCTTATGTAAACTCCAGTCTGCTATGTACAGGTAACTTTATAAGCTGTTTTTTCTGTGAATTCATCATTTTGAAAATACATTTTTTTGACAGCCAGAGAGACTGGACTCCTATTTTCTTTTCACAGGAATATACTGTCAGAACTTTTTTTCTGGATCCATGCATGTTACTTCTAGGGATAATAAAATAGGAATTTAAAAATGTAGCTTCTACATTCTTACATTACATAGTCAACAGGAATGCAATTCTGTTTTCAGTTATACTAATGAATTTTGTGATAAATATGAATGTCTGGTGGGACGCTCATGTTTATAGACCATGACTGACTCATTTATTACCATAGCTACAGGGTGTGTAAAAGGTAACACCTTCACATTTCTGACAAACAGAATTGGATTGGCATTGGCACTCTGCACTGAAAAGGCTTTATGCACCACTATTGATCCGAGGTGATATGCAGATAAATAGGATTGGTGCTGTTCTCCCAGGCAAAATTTAATGAGTAAGGAGATGTCCGGGGAAGTGGTATATGAAAAGATGTTATTTTAATTAGTATCCCAGCATAGAAGAACTATTGCGTTACTGGCCTATGATAGTATGACTTGCAGTATGACAGTATGAAGAAGGTTACATGACAATGTCTCTGCCGACATCAGAGAACTTAATGTAAATACCAAAGCAATTTCTCCATAGATTACAGACTATCAAAAAACATTTTTAAAGTGCATACTGCCAGCACTGAAGGTTCTACAAATTGCAGTGTGTTCAGCTCACATCATTCCAATCAATAGAGCATTTTTCTTATGCACTGTCAAGCTTCTACTGTAATTACAGTCCACATTGCATTTCTGGTGCTTTTTGCATGTCTATAAAATCAGACCTTTCCAATACTCTCTACTCGTGATTTCATAAACATTCATCATAGCTTTCTTTGCTGTTGGCTATCCCCAAGGACTTTAAGACTTGTGCTGTTCAATGTGCCTGCCCAGTGGCACAGCTCAGTGGCGCTGAAGTTTATTGACATTTCTTTTTGCTCTTACACAGCCCTGTTCTGTAACATTTACTCTGTCAGTTGCATTCATTTAGGTATTCATAGTCAATTCTATCTCTGTGTGACTTTAATTGTATTTCACTAAATTAAAGAGGCATTATAAAGTTGTTACCCTTTGATTTTGTAGCTTTAATTTCATTTTTCTTTAATCTTTGGAGCACACTAGATTATCAGTTAGCATAATAAGAGCCACTGTGGAATTCAGTAACAACACTGGATATTCTGTGAAGTGAATCAGCCAATTTAATCTTGATTGCATGATAACAGTATGTGCAGTATAAAGTAGTCAAAATTCTACTCTAAACTTCTATAATATCTCTATACATGAATTAAATGATTTTGACTTTATTTTTTGGGGGGTTGTGTGTGTTTGCAATCATGGTGACCTCCTTTTGAATGTTTTGTGCACTCTGAAGTTGTAAGAAATTTGTAAGAAAGATCTTAATTCTTTAAATGTTTTCTCTATTTCTTCATTTTCTCCATTTCTTCATTTTTAGTCACTGTTATTGGTAAGCAGAAAAAGGTCAGTTGATATTTTAGCGCTGTCTTAGAGAGCACCTTTCAAAACAATTGCCTCTGCTCCCATTTTGTGCCTCAGAATTTGCTTCATTCCAGTGGTCAATACTTCCTAGATTACGTTTGTGATATTTTTTGTGTTTTTCCTGTAGGTGAATTAATCTTCTGAGTTAATTCTCCCAACTTATCTGCTTTGCGTAGGGAGTCCAGTTCTACTGGTGCATAATATGCATTGCCTAAGCATAGAAAGGAAAATTGGAAAGCTACCTATTTCTTCTATCCTGGTCTGTGTGTTTCGACAGTGGTGAGGCCAGCCATGTAAAGTGACAGGGTTCTAAACATCTGCATTTTTAATTTCTTAACCAAGAATATATATTTGTAGTGGATTTAGCTTCCTGGGATATATGAAAATCAAAAGGAAGAGAGAAGATTATAGTTATAAGTCCCTTTGTATTACTCCAAATCTTTACTGTTTTCAGTCCTTTTTACTTAAAATGCAGATGCTTATCAAGCTACATAGAATACATGTTTCAAAATATCTTCTAGGAACAGCAGACAACTGGAAGAGATTCCAATAGCTGCTCATGTGACCTTTTAAATAACAAGAAAAGTCGATGTGTCTAGATACAAGAATTATGAATGTCAAGACATTGCAATTATCTAACGATTTCTGAAGCAGTTAAAAAAGAAGTGGGAGGGAAGGATATAAGACAAAGGAGAAGTATGGAAGGATATAAAGAAAAGGTAAAGTGTAAAAGGAAGACCAGGATAAAAGAGTGATCAGTCTATATATTCACCAAACCAGTGGTAGCCTGGCTATTTTCCCTATAAAGAATTAAAGTCCATTATTATAAAAGTGTAATCTTTTCTGAGTCATGGTAAAAGATTTCTCATGGAATTGTACTGCAAAGTCTTCTAAAAAGCTTTGGAACAAACACAATAAAAGATTTTTATTTCCCCATTTTTCAATTATTCTTTATATTTTGGTTGAATTCAGGAGTAGTGGGGTGCCTAACTCCCTTCTTTATTTCTGCTCATTGCCATTTTCTGTCTACAACAGAATTTTAACAGAAGAGAGAGCTGAGGTCCCATGGTGCTACCTCCACCATCAGTGCTGACAGCCTGCTTTCCTGATCACTCTCAGTGAGTCACTGCCAAGGACTGATGAAATTGGACAATGACATTGTGACACTGGCTGCAGGGTAGGCAGAGCCGCCCTTCTCTCCACCAGGCTCATCCTAGATAGAAAGCACAGGGCCGCAAGACAGAATGGATCCTATTTTACATATATGAAGGTGGGGAGAGAGAAGATGTAGATAAGAGCTCCTCTTCTGAAATATTTCCGTTAAAACATGTCAGTTGTTTCCCCTCCTCTGTTAACACCAAAGCTGATCTTAAACATGCTGCATTCCAGACATCATATGCTTTCTATTTGTATTCATTGCAGCTGACACTAAAACTACTGCAAATAATTTAGGTAATTGGCAAACCACAGGGACACTTACCCTGTTCACTGGCCTATTTTAGGCTGGCTCATCATCACCATTCTAATTGATGACAGGTCTCTAGTTTTTCACTTGCCAGGCTGTGAGACAAGGAATACTAATAAAGTATTCTGGCAGTGGGAATGTTGTAACTGTTCCCAGCCTTTTGCAAGCAATGAGCTCGCCCGCCCCTGCTCCTGCTGCTAACGCATAAGTGATGTGGTGGGGAACTTTTATATATAAGAACACTCTCTTTTCTCCATCCACTCAGCCGTTGCGATTACCTAATTCTAATACAACTGTAACTTTGTAAATGTACTGCTGTACCCTGCAATGTGTTGTTACTAAAACGTAATGCCATCAAAGTAGCTGACATACTTATTGAAATAACAACCTTTTCTCCCTTATATAAAAAACATTTCCAAAACTAAAATTGGTTTTATTTATTGTTTCTCACCACCCTGTTCCCTAGATGCTCGACATTTGTATTTATTAATTGGCGAACATACATATACGTGTTTCCCTGCTTTTTTTTCTGCACAGACACACCATAGAAGCTAATTCCTATCCCAGATTATCTCACCATCTGTCTGGAATACAGATAACAGAGAATGCTATTGAATCCATTGTACAGTACGCAGAGGCAGAGAAGTCACAAGGCTACAACAAAGGACTCTTGGACTCACAAAGTAATTGTTCCTGTACCTGAATATACACATTCAAGGCATCCTAGAGTGACAATGCAGTAAAGTTTCCCTGCACTGTGTGTAAGGCACAGGAAGTGTGAAACGTCTCAAGGTCTTAAATACCAGGTCTTAAATACCAAAACACCCCACACTGACATCTGCTGAACAGAACTAGTGCTAGTCAATATCAAACACTAAGCACAAGTATACACAACACAAATGATTGCATGTCACCCCTTGTGGTTTAGCTCATGGCTTTAGTTAGTCCCAAAGTCTTCTCCTGAAAGAAGGCAGTCAGAGTGGTTGGTGCCATACTTTTGTGTAACACTGTAGAACTGGAAAGGCCTCACTTGTGGGTCTGCTTTATAATTTTGCCCTTCTTGATCCTGATGGGGATCACATCACCACATCATCTTCTGTGCTAATGAGTGCCTTTGTCACTACTCAGTAAAAGAGTCAAAGGAATTAGGTCCAAACTCCTTTACAAAAGCTAATTTTAATGACTAACTCAAGATCTAACAACTAGCCTGACTCAAACAGGATAATTGTATATGCAATTCTCTTTAGCTGGTATTTTACTCACCCTCTATTCAAAGTACATAGTCTCACCACTCATCTAGGGTCATAAAGTGGTATATGGCTTAAGTCAACATAAGACGTTTTGCTGCTGAAATAGGCAATACTGCCCTCTGCTTATTCTTTTCTCTTTCCTTTTGCCAGTGAAAGGATTGAATGGACACATGGTTGGATTACAGAACTGACTCATGCTCGAGTGACTGGAGAAAAAACAAAAGAGCTCTGACATGGGATAATGTAGCAGACTCAGAAAATTCACTCCAAATAAAGCAAGGGAATACAAAGCTGAATAAATGTTTCTTCTGGAGGAGTATGAGACTGTCGTAGTTTAAGCCCAGCTGTTAATTCAGCGCCATGAAGCCATTCACTCACCACCCTCTGCCCCATCTGTCATGGGATGGGAAGGAAAACAGGAAGAATGTAAACTCCACGGGTTGAGATAAGATGTGCCAACTTGGCACATTAAGAGTAAAGCAACATGGTGTCTGCTAAGTTTCACTGCCAGGGCAGGGTGTGCTTTATCATATTTTGTCCTGTTTTGTCATACAATAACTTTTCAGACAAACTAAAGTAGAACAGAAAGAAAAGCTCTATGCTGTCTTTTCAACAGTGTCTATACTGTTCCTCGGAGAGGAGACTAGTCCGCGGTCAGAAGACCTGAGCTGGAAATCTCACCATCTTCTTTTCCTGTTGGATTTAACATTGTATGATATTTCTACGAGCTTGGGTGGTGGCAAGGGTTGAGTAATTTAGCCGCGGTATTGCTTTCATCCAACCACAGAAGTGCAGTTATTAGTAAGTCCTGCTTGCAGGATAATAAGATAGATGCCATATTTTATAAAGCAAGAACTGGGTTCCTGAGCAGAAACATACTCTCCATCTGATTTAGAAAAATATGAAAAAATAACTCTACCCTCCCTCTTCTTTTGCTTCTGTGCCTGATGTTCCACAGTGCTGAATTCACTACTATGTTTCAGTACTGTAGCCCAAAGACCACCCATGTGACAAAGAAATCCTCTAAACCTGAGCCTGTCAGCAGTAATTGGTAGAGGAAAAAGAAAGGAGTAAGTGTTCGTTGTACTTAGCACTTTTCTAAATCGGGCCTGAAAGGGGAAAAGTGCTAGTGAAAGTGAAGAGCATAGAAGGGAATGTTATTTTATTCATTAAAAATAAATGTCTGGAGTTTAAACATGTCAACAGGCTAAAGCTCTATTCTGTGAGGCACAGAGTGCCCTTGAATCCCTTTGAAGTTAGTGGCAGGCAAGGTAACTCAGTGCTCCACAGGTCTGTGCCCTGAGTATCCTCTTGAAGGAAAGTCACAAGAAGGCTGCCCATGGGTTTTTGCTGAACTCTACTTCCATCCCACTGTTTCTGTCTCCTAAATCAAGATCTCTCTAGATGCGTGTGGTTAATTCATTTGAATGTATTACATTCATACTTGAAGATTTAGTGTGCAGCTCAGCACACTTTCAGTGTCTTGCAGCTCACTTGGATGAAAAGAAACAGCTCGTTTCTTAGAGGTATGCTCTTGTTATTCCTTTGGAGAGAAAGGAAGGTAGTGCTTGTGTAATCCAAGCTGTTTGCTATGTACTCCAGTTTTGCCAAATAATACTGAATTTGGCAGACAATTACGGGAAATAAAAGGAAGGTGGAATTATATCCCTGAGGATTTAATGACCTAGCTATTTCTGAAAATATGAGGGATCTGCAGAGATACTTCCTAAATTATTATTAAATGCTATGGTAAAGAAATTCAGAACTGCTTTACCAATTGCTTCAGCTTTTTAACATTATGCTGTTTTAAGTGAATAAGTTGCAAGATCTAGACTCGTCTCTGGTCCACTGTAACCTTTTTTCCTTATACCAAGTGTCCACTGCTTCTCACCCTTTCACTGTGAATGGATAGAAAGAGTTTTACTCTATCTTACCTACATCCTCCCATTAAGTAATGGTGCAGTAAGATGAAACAAGAGATCAGGTTGTTTTACAGAAGCTGTGCAACCTCATTGGTGTACAAGTTTTGTTTTGATTAAACCCTGAAGTGTGTCAGTACTTGTAGGGAAAATGAAAAATCCTTCCAAGACCAGGATCAATCACCATATTTCCTGCCTGAAAGTGAGACTCCACACTTGCTCTGCTAAGCAGTGCAGCCCAATGGCTGATGTTTGTGGGGCGGTTGCATTTACAGTAAATAAATTACCTAAATTAAAGCAGATAAATAAATGAAGCAGCAGTTGTGTTTGGCCCTTCCTGTGGACTGTGCGCTGAATCCCTAACTAAGGGATGAAAACAGCTGCGCATACCATTACTGCATAAACAAATTACATATATACATACATGGTTAATCATGTACACATATGTATTATGCACATGATGTATATTTGTAGTTTTATATACAATGCAGACAGTAATCACATCACATACAGTTAGATTACATAAGTATACATGAGTTGTATACTCAGTGAATGTTTAATTTTTGATTTGGATTTTAAACAGTAGAATTTGTGACTGAGTCCCTTTGATTTCAGTATTGATGAAAACAGGGAGAAACAGTTGTTTTTCTTATGTGAACTCATCACAAGCATCTAGAGAACTGGAAACAAATTATTATTGATAACTAGAAGAGTATAATGAAACTTTCATGTCAAATCTGCCCGTGGTCTGCCTGTTATCCCCATGATCTGCAGCTTTTTCTTTAGTCATGGACGGCTGCTCTTGAGATCAACCAAAGTATATTTTGGGCCTTATGCTGGATAATTTCAATTTATTTATTTATTTATTTGTGAATTTGGAATCAGGAAAAGCTCCTTTTCCCAGAGTGTGACTACCAGAGATCCAGTCCCTTTCTGGAACCTGCTGAGCTGTCTGTCATGGGCTAGGTAAGCTCCAAAATGCGATGGCAGAGAGGCCACATGGACTCATATCTGTCACACAAGCTAAGTTCTAGTGGCTGCTGCAGCTGTGATGTCTAAGCATTCCTGGGAGTCATATGTTTTGCCACAAAGTAGTTGCACTGGGAATCACATTTTTAAATGTTACATTATTTTTTGGGGGAGTTTTGGCATGGTAAATGCTGTAAAATAAGCTCATACAGAAGAACAATACATGCTAAGGGACATGATTCAGCAATCTCATTTCTTTTAACACTGCAGAGATTTGAATGTACCTAAATGTAATATTTGTCATGTATATTCATGCACTGTCTTTGATATAGTGCCTACTATATCATATCTGTACTTTCATCTACAATAAATATAGTACTTACTACATCCATACTATGCAGACAGAATATTTTGTGGCTTTAGGTATAGATAGGACTAATTATCAGAAACACAATAAAACCACCAGGTATTATACCATGGAGAACATCAGATTTCTTCTTTTAATGCAAATGCATGGCGATACAGTTATACATCTCTCATACTAACAGAGGTCCTTGGCTAAGAGTTTATTATGTCAATCAAAGCTCTACATTTATTAATAATCTTACCCCTTGTATGGAAATTGTAGCGTTTTGAAATTGTCTGATGGAATATGATACACTGATCTTTTGATTGTTGGATCCTTTTCACTCTGTGATTGTGTGCAGGTCATATTACTTCTCCAATTTGCTTTTTTTCCAGTATAGAAGAATCACTTTCTGAAGGCTTAGGTAGATATTTTTCAGCAGAGTATACACACTTGATAAACACTTGACTACAGAGAACTTTGCAAGTTTGCAGACTGTGTCAATTAAAAAAAAAAAAAAAAAAAAAAGTCTTAGGGAATTCTTATGCAATTATTTCCAAATTTGTGCAAGATTTTTTTTTTCCATATTAATTGGCTATTTCCAGCCCTAAAGAATGACAATAACTACTCAGGCCAGCAGACCAACAAATGGAGAAACAAAAAAGGGAACCTTACAGTAGGTATCCTTCCTCCTTTTGAGGAAGCTTGCTTGGCTCAGTTGTCCTGCTAAGATAAATTGTTTGAATCATACAATTTCCACTGTATCTGAAGCTTGCATAAGAAAAAAAAATACTGTAGGAATAATCTTGTATCTGATAATACAAGACATGGTGAGATGTCAACACTAAATAAAAGCACTTAGAAAAACAAATTGGGAAATTCTGTTTTCACCAGGCAATCACTGGAGATGTTTATTAGGCAGTACTTTCAGCCAGCAAGAGCACACTTGCCAGAGAGATGATTACCACAGTACAGCAGAAAACTATTTTGTGTTTTGCTCTTAAAAATTGCCACAGTTTGGATAACAATAAATAAAGATCTGGTGAAACTTTTTTATCATAATATTTCCAGCTGCACAGCTAGGCTCAACTTCCTCCTTTAAGGGAGAAAGGAGCATTTTGCCTAGGAATGGCATGCAGGTACTCACAGAATCCTTGTAGACCTCCACTATGCACTTATGGGAACTCTCTTCTTTCCTCTAGCTACAGACCAAAATGACCCAGGAGTTACTGAACACCATAAGTATTGTCCTTTCCAAACTAAACTGGGAACAGTATGGAAGCTGGATCTTCATCACCAGTTCATTAGCCCTAGAGATCCACTGGATTGTGTGTTGCAGTAGTCATTGCACAGACATTGTGTTGCGAATTAAGTCTAGTTAGCTGAATTCCTTCAACTGAGTTCTTCTGACTGGGTACTTTTGCTGAGCAATGGTAATGGCAGCTTAGCACGGGTAGCTGAAGTTGCTGGAGCCTTAGGCCACAAGCAGAGAAGGCTGAACTTTATCCCCTGTGCTGAGTCATGTAAATGAAAGCCTTGAGACCAATGCAAATTGAAAGATAAAGGGTTGAATATGTTAGCTGTGGAGAGCTATTTGACTGTGAATGGGCATGTGAGCAATCCAGACAACTGCTTGACAATTGTAAGGTAGTGACCAGCAGGCACTGGGGCCTCACCTGGGGGTTACTAAAGTTCATGTACGTGCAGAAGCCTTGGGAAAGTTAGGACGGAAAGCTAATGAGAGAGATGTGCAGGAGGGAACTGATAACTGTAACCTTGAAACATATGCTGTAATAGTTAACCAATCATTAAGCTGTTACTAACACTTAGCTGAGAAATATTAACCAATCATATATTAAGCAGGACACCAAGTAGAATGTAGGTGGAGAGCACTATGCGTGAGGACAGAGGGTCTGAGCAAATCCTATTCTGTATTTAGTCTCGTGAACAATGCATGTATCCAATTAGAGTTGTGTGTATTAATGATATACAAGTAGAATGCCTATATATACTGAGCTATCTGTGCAATAAACTTGGCACAGCCTGATCATATCGGTCTGTGTGCTGTGTCTGGGACTTCTGCGTCAACAGTTAGCAAGTAGCAACAATGGAGAAATAAATGAACCCAGTGATAGATAAGGAGACTCCAGACCAAAATTCACAACTTGATCAAGAGGCGTGTGCAAGAGTATGCAGAGTATGAAGAGTATGTGATCAGCAGGTGCATACAATGTAAGGGTGTAAACCCCCAGGAATTTCTCTGTTCTGTGTCTGCCTTTGAAGGCACTCAGCTCAAGCTGCTCTTATTCCTGTATTAGTCAATCATTAGACTGTTTTTCTAAGAATTGAACGCCTGAGACTCTGCTGCGGGAAAAGTACGGTGGAGAATATTCTTTAATACATTTCTTACCACAATGCATATATATTTGTTTCACAGAATCCTCTTCTATACCTTTGCCTGCTGCCAAACGGCTTTAATAAAGAGATAAAGTGAAGTGAATAAACTATCATGGGAAGAACTTGGAAACCACTCAACACAATAAAACAAATTATATTTTTGCATCTAATAGCCTTGTTAATTCTTTAACAAGTCCGCTGTCCTACTATTAAGAGGTCCCTGGAAAAGCAGCTTGAAGGCTATCAGTCTTCCACTGAAAGAAAACATGAAGAAGACAGACAGTCATGGCAGAAACCATAAGACAGGTGGTCCTGATTCTTATCCAGTATCAATTTTTTCACTTCACTGCTAGAAGCAGCTCATTTTGCTTCAGTCATTACTGCGCCAATGGTGAAAGATAGGCAATAAGAGTGAGCTGGACACAGCATGCTTTTGCTGTTGGAGTGAAAACAATACAGAATCTGTGAAAACATGCAGTAGAAGAGGGGAGAGGAGCCCCCCTGCTGGAGAAGAATGATAAATAATTTCACAAGGTGTATTAACTTATGACCATCAGAGGATGATCTTCTGGTAGAAAATGCAATTTGGACAGTAGCTGGGTTCTTAATGAATTTTAGCAACTTGGATGCTTCAACTTGGACTTGAAGTTACGTTCCAAAAGAGAAGAAAAAATTCCATTGCTACAAGGCACGTTACACAAGACTAAATGTTAGTAAATGAAGAAGAAAATTAGCATAAAACCTAAAGGAGTTTAGATAAAAGGTATATCAGACTCTCCAAGAAGACAATGGAACTACTGCCAGGAATCCAGCAGGATCCAGATCCAAGCTAACTAAACGTACTAAACTAAACATGCACTAAGCATAACCACATACTAAACTAAACTTGTATGAAATGTGCCCAAATGTATTGAAACAAACTTAGGGATTCCTTACTTTTAACCCATAAAACTTATAATAGCTTAACAATAACACGACAAGCAATACATCCAAACAAGGGATGTATGAACAAGAAATTATTCTATAATTTGTTATTCATGAAGAACAGTAAATTATTCTAATCACATTTTCTGCATTATGAATATTCTAAAAAGTGGTGCTGCAGGCAAGCAAATGGCCATGGAAAGTGTGATCATTCATTCCAATATTTTTTTTTAATAAACTTTATTCAAATTAAAGGAAAAAAGTAATTACAGGAAAACAAGTGTCTAAAGGCTATCTTTGTGAAATAACCATTTTCTTTAAAAGGACATCAGAAACCTCTTCAGAGAAAAATCGCACTTCCAGCATTAAACCTTTAGACCAGGTCCAGAGACAGTAACACCTATCTTTAGGAAGTTGACTATGATGCTCTGAACTCTAGTACCAATTCATACATAATTCTGAGCTCTCCATTTTGCATAGTCATGGAGATAGCTCTATTTTGAGTAAATAGAAAAGCAAACTCCAGTAAATACATTGAATATGAAAGCTTTATTTTTTTTTAGAATCTCAGCATCATAGAATAGTTAGGGATGGAAAGGACCTTAAGGTCATCTAGTTCCAACCCCCCTGCCATGGGAAGGGACACTCCCACTAAACCATCTCACCCAAGGCTCTCTCCAACCTGGCCTTGAACACCGCCAATGATGGAGCATTCACAGCTTCTTTGGGCAACCCATTCCGGGGCCTCACCACCCTCACAGTAAAGACCTTTGTTATATTCAATCTAAACTTCCACTGTTTAACTTTAAACTGGTTACCCCTTGTCCTATCACTACAGTCCCTAATGAAGAGTCCCTCACCAGCATCCTTATAATGTAATCTATCAATTTCATAAACTGATAGATTGATCAATGGCTTGGCTAAGTGAAGCCAGATGAAGCTTCGCCTTCTGGATGCTAGTGAATTATTTTTACTGTGAAGTAGTGTTTTGGGTATTTTGTAAAGCTTCAATGTGTGGAAGAATTAGTTAAAAGAATTCAAATGTTTTTTCACATGTGTTTACACTGGACAAATGTTTTTAAAACAACAGCTTTCATGGAATATGACAATTGTTATTATTCCTTTTTTTCTAGACTACAGATAAAAAATCCTGTGCTAAACACCATTGTCTCCAGAGAAGAAAGAGGACCACTAGAAATCTTCTTGAAGACTTTAATATTGCCATTCTAAAATATTGATAAGTGCTAAATTTGGGGGAATGGACTGGAAAACATCTAGACATCTCTTTTGTTCCTAACTTCTATAACTCTATGTTCCTGAACTATCATGAAGACTGGCAGTGCAAAATATTAGATATAAATGGCGATTCCTAACAGCTTTCCAGAAATGTAGCGTGACATTTTTATTTTATGAGGTTTAATGACATCCTGAGTCTATGCATCATTTTATAAATATTTTTCTTTTTGCATGTTTATCTTTTTCTCCCTCTTAGTATGTCCTTACAAAGATCTGAGTTAGAATTACAATAACATATCTCAAAGGACAGCTTCTAGATGTTATTTTGCTGTGAGAATGACAACAGTACCATCTGTACAGAATGAAATGCTTAGCCTGCACTAAGATCTGTACTGTCTTGATTAAGCTACTACTATAACACACCAGCTATTACAAAAAAAGCCGAGATGTGTAAGCTTGTGACTGAAGTATAGACCCAGTTTAGAGCTGTCAATTAACATGGATTTCATTATAATCAAAACATGGTAAGCCTTAGGAAGAAAAAAAGTACATCAAGACATCATCTTATGAGTAGTATTTTCATGAAGAACACAAAAATGTAAAGAGAATGATTTATGTCAACAACTTATACATTTGGTTCTTCAGTAAGATGATTTAGGACATCCTGAAATGATTGTCCAATACAAGCAGTATTCTCTAAGAAGAGTGCCTACCTGATGATGTTGAGCTAGAGGGCTATTCTTCATGGAGCCAAGCTTAGGTGAGATGAATCTTGCTCAATAGATATTGGAAATGGGAAGGTCAGAAGCCTCTCTTTTTCACTTGATAAATGAAAAGCTTTGGGAAGCCAGCAGGAATACGACATAAAAAAAAAAAAATGAAAGGCTACTATGAGACATTACTTTCTGAAAAGAACCTCTGCTGTATGTTAGTTAAGGTAGCCCCTGCCTTTATGGCTACTGACTTGCTTTTGTCATATTTTTTTTAGAGCTATTTCTCCCTCACATACACACAGAGGAAAGAGCAAGGGTCAGGCCATGGCTTATTCAGCCTGCAGAGAACTGTGCTAGTACCTTTTTGGCATGGTGTGCTACAACCAACTGCATTTAGCAAAGAAGAGGCTCCATGGAGATGTATTTCTTCACTCTAGTGTCCAGGGTGTCCTGGAGTGGAAAATTCTGAGTCTCTTTCATCTTCATCACTAGTTTCTGACCTAGAATATGGCAGAGGGGATACAGTGTTTTGGTGCAGACTGAAACTTGGTCTCTTTGGAGAAGACTGGAGATGGAGAGAAACTGATCCACTAAGTCACAGTTTCTATCTCAGGCTGATACTGGGAAAACACAACTGCTGTGTGCACTGGGCTAGGCTGAAAGCAGTGGTAATGAATGCCCTCCATTATTTAGTTTGTCATCTTCCCCCACCCTTCCTTTCTTACTAAGAAAGCAATTAATTTCCCATTTCAGTGAAAGGAAAGACCCCTTCAGACTGCATGGAAGCTAGATCATGCTGCAACACAGTTAATGTTAAAGGACAGCACAGTGCTGCCACCAGAGCTAATCCCAGCAGTGGCATATCAAATCACCCCATTTCCATTTAGCTTTCGTCAGTATCATATACAGGCAGATACAGATTTGATCCGTGGAATGTCATTTGCCTTTGAAGTCCTTTTTTGCAATTTTTTTTTTTCCCCTCTACCTCATGCATTTAGCAACAATAGAAAATTTCTTTTCACGAATGAATTCCATTCAGTTGCTGAGCATGTATCGGCTACACTGCTGATCAGCAGTGTGATAGGGAAATTTTGGGTTTTCTCTTCTGCATAAACCTCTTCTCTTTTTCCCTGCTTTGCATGGCTCTTCACTTTTGACATGCAGCAACTTAGTTGCTGCAATTGTTCCAGAGATTGCTTTGATATTTGCTCTTTTGTTGTGTTAATAGAAACACTAGTCCTTCTTTCTTTGACCTTGCATTATTTTGTCAAGGCTTTCAAGGTCCACATTCTTCTGTATAGACAGTCCTAAGTTTTGGAAGGCTTTAATTACAGATTATCCCTTCCTGCAACACTGAAAATGAATGTGCTTAGGCTTTTTTATGACATTTGCCAGAGAGAAGGCTAACATTATTCTTTTTTTTTTTTTTTTTTTTTTTTTCTGGACATGTAATTGTGCATTGTTGAATTTAGTTTGCCCTTTTGTTTCAGTCACGCACCTTGGAACAAGATATTCATTTTCTTCAGGTATTTATTTTCTTCTGTGTGTTCGGTCCTGATACTTCTGTGTTGATTTTGTGGTTAAACGCCATTACATGTGGCCTAGTAGAACTTGTAGCTTTCCTCCTGTTTCCATAGCATAACAATCTATTTTGGCATACAGTTCATTTCTCTTTCATTGAAGTGTTTTCTGTGAGCAGCATGATTTCTGATGCTACTGAATATACCAAGTATGCTTCTACCCATATATGAAAACTGAAGTCTAGCATAGGAAACATTCAAGCACTACTGTGAGCTACTACTTTTGAAATGATATTTCAAAGGAGAGCATAGACAGACTTGAGAATTTAAAATCTATGCAGTATCATTTTACGGCTCTTTTCACATCAAAGTCACTTTTATCAATAATCACATAACCAGCAGAGTCACCCAGCATTTCTCAGCCCTTAACCACTACATCTGACTGAATTTTGAGGTGTGTTTCAGCAATGCTTTATAGCTGAATCTTGTATAGTAGGATCATGTTCTCTTCCTTGAATGCTTTTTATTTAAATGTCTTCTTACTCTTGCTAATGCAATTTTGGATGGGGTAGGGAAGACTCCTTACACAATAATTTTTCTCAGTTTAATGTTAAAGATGATAGAGGAAGACTGAATTACTAACGCAGGCTTTTACCTTCTTGACTCTCTGATAGCACTATGTATTATTCTTAGATAAGATTACAATTATTTCTGAATTTTGTTTGATTATTGATTTTGTAGCAAGTAATTTCAAAATCTAAATTTATTATAAAGGAAGAATTAATAATAAAATTAAACAGATTTGAATTTCAATATTATTAATTTAATGCTCATCTTTATCTTTCATAGAAAATCTCACTCCTAGAAGTTCTATGAAGTAGAATTTTAGGAAAGGAAAATAATATTTTCATATACGTGCATCAATGTACAAACGTATGTGTCTCAGTCAGATTTATTGTGAGTCAGGCTTCCTGCATTAACAAATGAGTCTGAAATATTCCTTCCTGGGACTGTAAAATCTCCTTCAGGCCAAATAATGTAGTATATTTATAACTTAAAATGTAACTAGTTATTTTCTTTGGTTTTTCATTTTCTTGAATAAAACTATTTATTTTGTAAGAGATTAGCAATAAACCATGCTGCACTTGTCTTTATTTCTGTCAGTATTTCTAATCTAAATATTCTTGCTGGAGTTTTAAAAAATAACAAACAAAAATCACGCTTATAAGGAAATTAATATGCTACCTAATGGAAAAGAAAGAAAAATGTTGCTGTAAAACAGCATCCACTAGCACTTCTAGAGTTTCTGCTCAACATATAAAAAATTAAGGACTTCTTTTCTTATGGAAACATTTATTACATTTGCTGGTCTTATGATTAAAGCAATATTTAAAGGTAGATGAAATTAAGCCAACAAAATAAAAGAGACAAATTTTTACCAGTAGACCTGATGATTATTAGAGAACCCATATGAATTAAATAGCAGAGCCACGTTTAAGTGTGAGTTATCTCTCAAGTTAAAGTGCAAGCTTCCTTGGATACCTTGAATTATTCTCACTAAAAATTTTTTACTTTTGCAACAAGGCGTAAAATATAATGTTGCACATCAGGCTTGGCCCACAACAGAGATTTTCCAATATATGTCCCGTAGTATGTTTTTGCCTGTTAGCACTTGCTGATACAGTAATATTGGTAAAAACACTTGAATAGATTGAGTTGTACTAGCAAAAAAATATTCTTGTGTGTGTGAACTATGTTTCCAAGGTGAGCTATGTCTCTAGCGTAGTGGTTTGTTAATATAATTCTACTGGAATTGCTATAATTACAACTCTTTTTGATTGCACACAGGGTCTCAAAACAAAATAGATACGTGCTGTCTTCCTCTCATGTTCAGAAGTCAAATTTCAGAGCTTATATCCATAAATCAGTGAACTATCTCCCAGTGCAGCAATGAACTAGCATTTTGCCTCAGCCTATTTCAAGCCCTGGCCATAATGAACAGATAACGGTTGAACAGAAAAATAGAAGAAAAGCCAAAATGCTAGTCCACTGTGGATTGGATTAAATTATCAGAAATCTCTTCTTTTTTTAATTCTGACAGGGTATATCCCTCAAATTCCTCGCTGAATCTTAACAATTTTCTTGATAGTATGCTATAAATGTATCATTTAGGAAAAATAAAATTTTCCATTTCTAAGCCTCAGCTCTGACCTCTCTGAAGATCCTAGGAAAGTAGGGCTAGGTTTTTTTTCATTATCCTTTTTGAAGTATACAAAAGATTTTTTTTTAAAGAAGACATTTGCTGTTCCTCTAGAACACTGGCGAGCATCATGAATTCTCATTACACTTTGAAAAATAGATAAGGTTAATATGAAAAAAAAAACCTGTAAGGAATGGGCATCATTATGATATGGCTGAAAAATCTTTTACTAAAACACAAATTAAATATTCTAATACAGTTTTATGATCCATGTTATCTAGAAAAAAATTGGAGTGCTTTTTTAGCACTGCATTAAATATTTCCAGTTTCAAATGTGCAAACGTGTTTTTTTGTTTGTTCAATTTATTTTAAGCCTTGGAAATTAAGCATACCTTGCAATATTGTATACATCTTCTAGAGAATAATACTTTTTTTTGTCATTTGCACCTCCTGGGAATGAAATGGTAAGTTTTGAGCCATGCTAGCACTAGACCTTGCAGAAAATATCTATATTTGAAGCATTACTTCTTTATAAATTAAACAAGCTATAAATGTTTGAACACTCTTTGGTGACACATTTATAAGACATGTAAACAATACGTAGCATATACAGAAATAATAAGGTGTCAGGGATAAGGCAAGTGCAATTCCTCCATAGGATTGTGTGGGCCCAATTAAATGAATATTATCTGCCATGGAAGAGTTCCAGTACAGAGTTTCAAGTGGGTTAGATTAAAGGTACTTAGACTAGTTTATTACATCATTGGGCCCTATCAGCAATACGTGTGTGAAGTACACCATGCTCAAGATTTCCTTCATGATTTCAAAGGCACGTTTTTTCTTGTGGTCTTTGTCTTTATATTTTTGTGTTTTCTCAGCATGACATAAGGAGGTGGGGAATTAAAGGAAAAATTAAAAAAGGATTCAGACTTTTTCCTAGTTAGATCTTTAAAAGCAGATGCAATGTTTTTCTAGAGTAAATGTTTAAGGTGTTTCATCACTGGAACACCTTAAACATTTCAGTCATGTTTTCATGACTGAAAATCTGCTTTCCATATGGAATTCCTGACATGCTTTTAGCAATTCTGCTGTACAGAGTAAAACCTGGGCTGTAGCTGAGAAAGTCCAAATACATTCATATATTTTTTTATCATTTGGTCAAGGATCCTGACAAATATAACTAAAAATAACATTTAAAAACCCACTGCAATAGCCATATTGCAAGTATATACGGAAATACAGCTTCATGCTCTACCAAAAGCTTTTCCAACTTGATTTGTCTATTCTATTCCAGTTAGATAAAACAAAGTGCCTTGACTTCACCTGTGTCACTTGCACTTTGCTTATCTTTCAGTTTCCAAACACTAATTCAACTTAGGAAAACAAAAAAAAGAGTTTTATTACTGTGTCCCTTATAGCTGGGACAAAAGCACAGAAGAGATAAATTTCCAAATTTGCCTGGCCGGTTACTTACGTAGCAGTTCATATGAGCTATAAGACCTTTCTCCCAAAACTCTGTTGCTGTTAGTAAGAACCTTAGCGCTTTTAAAATTGAATTGACAGCTTTATCCATAGTTCATACAAGAGAAATAATATTGGTGGCATTCAAATACATTCAAATTAGACTTCACACCTTTGTCTGTCTTGGGACATCCATGCTGCAGCTGAAGCACTGTCTGCAGGACTGGCTAACATAACACACCTGTGTACCAATGGAAGCAGTTTATTGGCCACTATCCACATAACACTAGACTTTTTTTCTGACTAGAAGCATTCTTTAAAATTATACCACTACAGAGAAGACATAGATCTTTTTCTCACCTCAGCTTACTGCTTAAAATATGAAGATGATTTAAAATCGTAGTGTTGGATTCAAGAGACAATTCAAAACACTGATCTAGGTTTGAATTTCTTCATTTAAGTGGAATACTAATGTCCTCATGGGTCAGCGCATTAGGACCTAAGCCTAGCAAAATTGACCAAAATCTGCCAAGATGACACAGCTGAAGCTTGCAGTGGGAAAATGTTCAAAACATTTTTCAAGCTTTTTTTTTCTTTTTTTTTTTTTTTTCTCTTGTTTGTGTAGCTCTCTGACTCTCTTCTCTGTCAGAGGATAGAAAAGGGCTCTTCACAGACTTCCTGATAGGCTGTTGAAGCTTTTCAAATGTAAGAAAAAAATGTGGGAAGGAAAACTCTGCAAGCCTTGGTGAGTTTAGCCGGAGCTTTAAAGTGATTATACCCAAAGTTCACAGGCAGACTTAGCAAAAGTTGAACTTGACCGTTATCTTGAAAAGCTTTCGAAGGCAGGGATCATCAACACCACCACAGCTCTCATCTTCAGCAAACAATTTCAAGCAGCTTTAGGTATCAGATAGTTTAGCCTGGGGAATTTCGAGAATGAATTTTTGGGGATGCTGTTGCTTTGTAAGTTTCTGATTTGGAAGCAAAGTTTACAGTTGCTACATCAAGGAAAAAAAAGTAGCAATAAGATACTGAAGATGTATAAGATGGCCATTCAGTGTTGTTCTTATTCGTTTTAGTGGCAGCTAGAATAAGTCTGGGATGATTAGATTTTTTTATTTTTTTATTGTCTAGTGTCAACTGAAGCACTAGGTGGTCCCTGTGGTTTGAAACAGCACTATAGGAAACTTTCCTCTCTCTGTCAGTCATAGTATATTGTCTGCTCGGAAGACAGGTTTTATTGGTGCCTCATGGTGGTTTGATGTCTACATGAAATAAGCTCTTGGGTTCATTTCAGCGTGCTAGAAGGAAAAAAAACTCAGCACCACCATAGCACCTTTGTTGACAGCCTTATTATAAATGTCAAGGGCTGACTAAATATGGTACCTGAAGTGATCTCAACAATTTTTTAACATTAGCTTTGTGGGTTCATGTGACTTCCAGGGACTGTCAAACAGAAAGTGCTTATATTAAACAAGCTCTTCAGAAGTCCCCTGTATTTTGGAAAACAGGAGATGAAGGTCACTGTTTCAATTCACAGAAAGAATGAATAATATATAAAATAGTTATGCCTGCCTACTGCAATGGTATGCATTGCCACAAGCTGCCAGACCAGCAATGTGGGGAACATGGCTGTCATAAATAGCAAACTGTTATGTAGATCCATATCAGATCAAATTCTTTTAGACTGGCAGCCTATGACTAATACTAAATAGGTATTTTAAATCAGTTAGGCAAGTCAAAGTTCAGCAGTGAAGATTAATTTGATAGTTAATCTTTGCTTACCATGCTGCTGCAACAAAGACAGTGCTTCAGTTGAGATTTCCCAACTATGTGAGAGCCAGCTGGAAGCTTATTAAGTTCAGTTTTGATCAAACTTACAAGTAAGTAGTAACTTCTGCTTAAGCATCTTGGAGAACAGGAATAAGGTAAGAGTGACATGACAGCACTGAGGAGTATCTAGAGAGTCATTAAAATGTAAACTTTCTTGTGTTTAATTTATTTTATTACACACACAAAAAAATTTTGGCTGCAAAATTCAGTAATTTTAAGGGAGGAAAATAGTCACTAGCTAATACACCCATATGTTTTATTTAAGGTATTCCACCCGATTGATCATTTTCCTCTCTTTATGTGTGTTCCTTTGTGGTCAGAAGCTAGTTCTAGTAGCTATGTTGAAGCTTGGGTTTGGTAGCTGCATTCTCCGTAGATATTAAGAATCAGACATGCTCATTTTCAGAGATGGGGAAAGCTACATAAGCTTTAACAACAAAGATTCATACAAACACTTCTGCCTTTTGTTGTGTGATGTTTTTCCGGATCTCATCTTTTTCAGTACTCAGAGAAAAGTCTTGTTTAGACTCATGTTTTGCATTATTAACCTGTCCTATCCATTAGAATTTCAGCTCCAGCAAGTATGATATGTATATGCAATCTATTATAAGGAAGAACGTTGAAACAGTAAATTTTCTATGCTTATCTTAGCATTCTTATAGTTTATTCATCATTAAAATCAATGCAAAGTCATAACTGGATATATGAGCAAGCTGTCAGGCACAGTGAAAAATCCAAGGAGGCAAGTAATTTACCTGAGCCTGTACGTCTGGCTAAAGTATAACAGGTTATGGTGGTAATCTTTCCAACTCATCATTTTCCGTTCATTTTTCAAGCGTGGATTTAAATAGAGAAAATATCTTTGAACATCCACTACAAGGACAAAATATGAACATATATATATATATAATGAAACACCTTATCTCAAAGTGTTCAGAATTTGATAGGTACATGATAATGTAGCTGCTTGCACCTTCAGTTTTCTTATCTGCATTAGTGTATTTGAATGTCCATATTAACATGTGACACAGAAGTCTTTTAGCTAACTGTGAAGAAAGCATGAATCTGTAGTCTGCCCGCGGCAAAGAAGTCTGAGTTTCAGTACGTTAGATTTATTTACTTTAGAGCAAACACAGATCCATTTCTTAGTCTTTATCCTAGGTTTGATCCATATCCTGTAGAAGTTAATCATGGCTTAATCCTGTTGCTACTGCATGCTCTGTAAAGCTGTCAGCCTCTGACCCTCTAGTGAGAGTCTTTTCACAAGGGGACAGCAAAAAGTTTCCAGATAAGAATAGAAGCAAGAACTGAATGACTGCAGTGCCACAAAACCAAGACTTCAGATGTTTCCCACTGATTCAGATGAAGAAGGCATTTGGCACCTTCCTTACAGGTTCTTAAAAGAGCAAGTGTCTGGTTGCCCACGGAAGTTGTGAATGCTCCATCACTGGCGGTGTTCAAGGCCAGGTTGGACATAGCCTTGGATGGCATGGTTTAGTGGGAGGTGTCCCTGCCCATGGCAGGGGGGGTGGAACTAGATGATCTTGAGGTCCTTTCCAACCCTAACTATTCTATGATTCTATGATTCTATGATTTGGAGAAAATATTCCCTTGGATTACTTAGACATAAATCTTGGGCACTGGAAGTCAACTTTATCTTAGTTCTTGTTGGACAACAGCTTTCAGTGTGGAAGAATTTTGGCACAGCCAGGAAGGCACCAGAATTGGGTCAGATCAAATAGTGTGTACCTTGCAGACTTTGACACTTTGGTACTATATAGCAAGCCTCACCCAACATGATGCTTTAGATCATGGAAAGCTCTATGAACAGCTGTATCATGCTAACTTTGAATGACCTGTTGTGGTGGGTTGACACTAGTTAGCACTGCTAAGCACCCACACAGCTGCTCACTTTCTTTACCGCCTCCTCACAGAGGAACAGGGGAGAAAATAGGAAGAGCAAAAGCAAAAATACTTATGAGTAAAGAGAAATAGAATTTAATAAGTGAAAAAAAAAAAAAAAGAAAAAAGCCACAAAAACAACAACAACAACAAACAACCAAACAACAAAAAAACACCCCACATGGTGCAAAGGCAATTGCTCACTACCTCCCACAAACAAGACTGATGCCCATACAGTCTTCATGCAGCTACTAACTTGCAAAAGAATCACCTCCACCCTTCCCATCCTCTCCCCGCTCCTCTCATTTCCATTTTCATCGCTGTGCATGCTGTTATTTAGTGAGGAATATCCCTTTGATGGGTTCAGGGCAGCTGTCCAAGTTGTGCCCACTCTCAACTTCATGTCCAAACCTTGTCTACTCTCTGTCACGCAGAGTGGGAAAAAGCCTTGGTTACTGTGCACATTGTTCTGTGATAACCAAAATACTCATGTCTTATCAACACTGTTTTAGTCACAAACCCATATAGGCTGCTGTGAAGAAAGCTTCATCTGTGCCTGACCCAACACATGCACTGGCCTAGCAGTTATACACCATCAACCCTGACAATGGCAAAGATGATGAACCATATGAAACAAGATCGCTCTGATAACATCGCAGTGGGGATGGAGACTGACAAGAAGACATCTGTGCTAAAAACATAGCAACAGAAAACATTTTGTTTGGATTATATATCTATGGTAGGACTTAGTCTGTGACCTATTTAATTTGGAGCCTAAAAGTAATTGATAAAAGGAAATAATCCATCTTACTAATGCCTGTAAAACAAAGTGGCCAAATGGTAAATATACCTCAAAGTTTCCACATTTGGTGGGTTTTATTTTTAAATAAGAGTTTAAATTGCATTCGCTAGACACTGAAGTGTTTATCTGAAGTTAGTTAACCAGTTACAGGAAATGCGGAAGGCGGAGATAGTAGTATGCCAGTTTGTCACTTGTCCTTTACTCCTGCCATAAGATGTGCAATTATTGAAAACACTTATTTAGAGTTCTTACACCAACTCTAAGTCTTTGAATTCAACCATCATGAAACTATATGCATATTATATGTGCATAATGGGGAGAAAGGGTGAATTGATGCTTCTGAATGATGTTATGAAATTGATAACTGTACTTGCTCTGTTGGCTATGGGGAACATCTGGAAGAGATGGAAACTAATGATATTTATACATAAAGATTATTTAATGAGTCAGTGCTTCAAGGCACATTATCTCATCCAGGGTATTGAATGTCCTCTCCTTTAATTTAATGAGTTTTTTGAAAGCATGGTGAAAGTAATATAGAAGCACTTGCTTCAGTTCCCTAGTGGGAGGGGAAAGATCTTAATGCCTATGACATCATAAAGAAGATGTTCAGCCTGATTATGAAATGAATTGTGCCTAATGACACAGTGATTAGCAAAAACCAGAGTGATGTGATTCTTCAGAAAGTCACTACCTTCAGCCATCTGGATAGCTGAATTTTCTCTCTCCATCATGCATTGTGGCTCTGTGTAGAAACTGTAAAAAGTTCTCCTTAGCTTTCATAAGGTTCCTAGATGTCTGTTGGAGTTAGCACTGAAGGTCTTTATATTATGTAAATATGTTTATGTTCAGCTGGCTTTATTACTGATTTATTTTCTCTGGGATATATTTTTATGGTTAGTTATGTACATGGACAACCCAGGAAGCAATTTAAAAAGAAAAGTGAAATGCATTTACAAATACATGTCCATTAGAAGATCTGTGTGAGAATCATTAGATTCTCACTGGAAAATCTTCACACACTGGAGAATCATATTTTGGGGTTTGGAGAGTATATAAAGATAAACTGATAGGATAAGCTGATATTCTTTTCACAAGGGGTGCTGAGCTTCACTATTTTTGGAAGAGTGAAGAGACAAGTATGCCTTAGCAGTCATGGTCTTCCTTAAAGATTTTTGTTGCATGCAGAAAATCTACTCAGTATAAGATTGCACACATCTCACCAAATTAGAGTATAGATTATAGAGCAAGCCCAGATAGTGCCTTTGTTTAGGTATTCTTTTCCAGATGAATGAAGCTGTGAAAAACAAATCTAATCTCCAGCATCCTCTGGTGTAGCTGAACTGAGATCTTTCTTAGAATCACAGAATCAACGAGGTTGGAAAAGACCTTTAACATCATCAAGTCCAACCATTTCCTCAGGACTGCCATGTCCACCTCTAAACCATGTCACTGAAAGCCTCATCTATATGGTTTTGGAACTTCCATTGATGATGATTCCGCCACTTCCCTGGGCAGCCTGTTCCATTGCCTAACTGCCCTTTTGGTAAAGAATTTTTTTCCTAATACCCAGTCTAATCCTTCCCTTGCACTGCTTGAAGTAATTTCCTCTTGTCCTCTCTTTCTTACACTATCTTCATCTTTTTGCTCTCCAGATGGCAGATATTGTAGGAAGCCTTTGTTCTGAATAGAGGCATGCTGAGAGGGTAGGGCTTTCTCATGTACTCTTATAAAATTATTTACTTTGAATTTGCAAGCTATGTGCAGCAAAAAGCTACTTCTTTTTTTTGTTTGCTTTTTTTTTTTTCCCCACAATGCTTTTCTTCATAAACAACTAGACTTTCTAAATGAGCTTTTTAAAGAAGTCCTGGTGAGATTAGACAAAGTTGGTCAAAAGACAAATTCAGACATGTCAAGCCAAAGTAGTACATAAAGATGTATCACTTGGCAGAGTGAGACCCCCTGGGGGCTAAGCACTGTTTTGTGATGTATATGATTACGGTTCTGCTTGGTGCTGTGCTGGTCTAAAGTGATTAAATAAGGGTTTGAAACTGATCCTCTGTTAGCTCATCTAAGTTTTGCAGCCAACCATTTGTGTTCAGATACACACTTGTTTTTCTGCATGTAGAACTAGAAAATTAGGTCTCAGTCTGAGAACAAACTTGCTGACACATCTGTTTTTTACCTCAAATGTCTTAAGTGAGGACTTTTCAAAACAAGTGCTAATTCTGCAGCATAACCATCTTCTTAAGGATGATCCTTTAGAAAGTTCACCTCAGAGCCTGCAGGTGTATTCACATTACTGAGGAGTATAAAAAGCCTATTTCTCCTTTGTCCTTGAATAACTGGAGATCCTGGGAAATTTCATAGTTAAATTTCCTCTCCTCAATCAGAAAATGTTTCAAAGTGCTGGGATTTCTTGTGGAACAGAAATTCTTGTAGATGAGCAGGCTGCTGGAAATACTGAGTTAAGAGGGTTTTGCAAGACTGGATGAAGCAATATATAGCAGCTGGTTCAGTATGTCAGAATGGAAGGATGTTCTCACAACACAGATTCTCAAATCTTTCAGTAACTGCAGTAAAAATTACATGTATCAAAAATGTTTATGAAAGATGGAAGTGTAATATACTGTATTATCCCCTTTGGAAGTGATATGCAATTATGAGGTAAGATGAAGTATCAGCTGTTTGACCTATCTACCAAGAATAAGAAACAATCGCAGTGATAGACTCAAACAAAAAGAAAACCTTAAATGTACCAGTGACCTGCAAAATATATTTTTAGCTATTAAATGAAATATTTTTGCCAGTAATTTTTGCTGCTTATAAGCCATATTTAACATTTCCTCCGAAAACAGGATTTACAAGAATCCAAAGGTCTCTTTAAGATCTGCATATTTGCAGCAGTTTGTTAGTGGCTTCTTTTCCCTGCACAGTACATCTTGAGATTTACTAGATTTGTTCCGTTTCCTCCTCTATCAAGCAACCTTTTCTCAGCTGTTTAATCCCCTATGAGCACATTCCTTGCCTGCTAGCTTTCTCTTCTGCTTCACTCTCAGAAAAATTTCTATATCTTATATACATATTTGTCATATTATGTACCAAACACTGTTTTATCTATAAACTGAGTCCTAAAATCCTTGATACAGACAACTTTTACATACATGCAGCATCACATACATGCAGCCTACATGCAGCTGATCTGTATAAAAGTCAATCAGGTCCTTATGACTACTAATTTTTAAGCATTCAAACATACAATTAATAGACTTCAGAAACAGAGAAGCATCACCATTTAAATGTATGAGCCTGAAAAATATCTGCGCTAATAATGACAGTGATAACTTGCTGGAGTTCTGACCATTGCTGTGCTTATTCTGCACTAAGACAGGAAGTGATTTTTGTCATAAGGAAACAAATCTCCAAGGACTTAGGTTTTCTGGAGGCTCAGGACCAAATCTCAGATCTCAGCAGAGCCCAGAGCTTAAACAACCTCTTTTGTCCCCACTGGTGAGCCACATATCATTTCAGTATATTATTAAGTTTACATTTCTTGTCTAAAAATAGGATTGATACTTATGTTCTCAGGCTTCTTACCTGTAGGCAGTTTATCTTACCTTGTAGTGGTAAGGTTTGCTCTAATCCGAAGTCCAAAGAGTTAAAGAGGCAAAAGTGATCATTTTTTATGTCAGGAGTGGGCTCTGCTGACTTTTGCTTTAAGAGTCTGTGAAGAATAAGTGAAAGTAAAAGAATGTATTTTTGCAGCATGTATCAATCTTCTTGTAGTCTTTGATCTAAGGGCATTCACGGTCTAAATGACTACCACACTTCTATAGAAATAGCTGAAACCTGGATTTGAAATAATTGACACCAAAGGGAAAGCATAGTAAAAGTAGTGATCTCTATCCACCACTTAATATTTTTCCCAGTTCCAACATTAAAGGTAGGATAATCCTGATTTTTTTTTCCTTTAAAACTAGTGATTTAGCCAAAGTAAAGACATTATATTGTGAAAGCAGACTAGTATATACTATTCACAAGGAAGACACCTAACAAAGACATAAGAAAAAAAAAAAGTCAATAAAAAAGCTTTCCATAAGCATTTTTTCTTACTATTTACTTAGAAGATTTTTCTTTCTTAGTTCAAAGTCACAAGTGAAGATGAAAAACAACCTAACCAAAACAAAAACCTGTAACACAAATTGTGCTCAAGTAAGGCTTCAGAAGTTTGCAAGTAACATGTATTTACTTCTTATAAATTTGCCTTTTACAAAACTACCTGAGAGTTTTTGGTAGCATGATTTCTCCTTTACTAAGCTGGGTTCAGCTTTTGCCTATTACAGCCAGTTGGGAAACAAAAATGTGGAGGATAAGCCTTTACTGGTTTACATGAGTAGATTTCATAACAGAAGAGCATATGCTGGGTTTTATTCTTAGGAATTTACTATTCTGTGATTCTGTGATTCTGTGAATTTGTTTCATGGGCCACACCACATCGTCCATTTACAAATACAACAAAAAAAAAAGGCAGTGTGATGCCCAAAATTAATCAGGATATTATGGCATGTAGTTCTTTGCAAGAGGCATAGGTACTAAATGAGGCAGATCTCCATAAATTGCCTGCCTAAGAACTGTTTCTTAACAAGTTGTGGACCTGAAGGCACGTCAGAGACCCTATGGGTTAGTGGGACTGACAGAAGCACCCATACTGGGACTGAAGGTTTCCTGGCTGCTCTGTTCTGTCAACACTGGTGGAGGAGCCTCTCCTTCATGGCCTCATTCTTTTCATAACCACATCATAAAAACACTGTCTGGAAAGGAATGACATGACAAAGCATTGAGATACATCAAAGGTCAGTGTTCCTTTCAAAATGAATACTGATATCATCAGTGTTCATCTCCAAAGAGAATTTCTTCATAGGTATGTCAGAGGTGCTGGGCAAATTATTTTTATCTTTTCCCCTTTTTGTGCTCATCCATACTTACTGGAAATCATAATCATTTAGGTGGCAGACAGCTGCCGTGTAAGAATAGAAATTCGAAGCCTTTTACCTAAAACTAATGACAGAGAATTGAAAATGGGATAGAATGTAATTAAATCACATCCAATTTAGCAAGTAATATGCATGCCTTTATTCACAGCTAATTCTTAAATTTCACTCCTCTAAAAGAAAAGTAGTAGCCCCTAATATTAGCATTTGACATAGTACGTTATAATTCAGATGGGATCTTGTTTCCATTTTTATAGGATATTCTTTATCCTCATTATGCCTTGGCCACTGAAGTCAAAAGCAAGAACAACCTGTTGAAGATGTCACGAAAGAAGTGGTTGGCCCAGTCCTCTTGGGAAGGTGTTCTGGGTTAAGCCATCTTGATCTAATCCCATTACATTGTTTTGAAATTCACATATGTATCATTCACTGAAATATTTTTTTTCATTGCAATTAAAATGAGTGTCGGGGTAAAAAGCACATTCGGGTAGTAGTTGCCAGAATGGGGAGCACCAGAAGCTATTTGCTTCTAATTGCCTTCACCATATTACAAAACATTTAAGGTTCAGAAACATCCACAGATCCACACATTGAGACATTTTTTCACTGATGTAAATAATGTCAAAGCTCTGTTAGTAGTCAGAGATGTGATTTGAGCTCATTGTCATTGTACTGAGATGTTAACAACAAAGAAGAAAAAGGAATAAAATTCAATGCAAGTTTTGAGAGATTTCCAAAGAAAAAAAGTGATTATAGTTTCTCCTTTTTCAAAGGGTCAGTTGTTCGTTGAGACAGCCTCTGAGGGTGACATTACATTATTATACCAATTTGTCACCTAAATTAAAGCCATTTAGCCTGTTATTTAGTGTGCAGCTGCAGAACTGATGTGTTTTATTTTATTTTTAATGCGTTTTTTTACAGATGGGAGAAAGCAAACTCTATATGGAGGTTGAATCACATCAGAACTCTCAAAAGATGTTGCTTACGATAGAAACTGTCTCTGGCAAGAGGAACAATAATCTGAACAGATCAAAGTGCTCTCCGTTGTTACACACATCTTACTTGCTGGTTAAAAACACAGCAGTACAGAAATGTCTTTTTAGACAGCCATCTTATTTTCTTTACATCTGTTCTGTTTTTCTGATAATTATCTGCTTAAAACAGGTATAAGTGCGTTTTTGCATCCACAGAAGCTATTTTATCTGTCATGGCTATGGACAGTGTCTTCTTAATTATGAAATAGCCTTATTTCTATGTTATAGGTTAGTTCTACTACTATTTTATGCTTATACATTTTGGGTTTTATATTTAAAATGTTTGACCTATCTACAAAGAATAAGAAACAATATCAAAAAGGTAGAAGACCATATAGAAAATAGCTAATGGAGAAAGGCAAGAGATTTCTAAGATACTGTAAAATGAAATCTGAACAGCTTTACTCATGGCTTTAATATAAACAGAAGCACGAGCTAATTTTTATCTCTTTTTCGCTTTATAATCCAGAGCTCTTATCACTATACTGTGTTAGCCAGAGTCAGTATTTCTAACGGGATGATAAAATGGTGTCCTAGCTGGTCAGCTCTCCAAACCTATCTAGTTTTCATACATTCTATATGCTACACAAACTTACTCCCTTGAAAGACTATCCATTTCTGAATTTTCTCCCTTGTTTCTATACCTAGTTTTTATTTTGAGAGTTGCTGACCTTCCAATAAGCACAGTTCTTTCATATTTTTTTGCTCCCTTTTAGTTTAATTTTGTACTAAAGTACCATTTTTCATACCTATCGTATGAAGATAGGCTGAGAAAATTGGGGCTGTTCAGCCTGGAGAAGAGAAGGCTGCGTGGAGACCTCATAGCAGCCTTCCAATACCTGAAGGGGGCCTATAAGGATGCTGGGGAGGGACTCTTCATTAGGGACTGTGGTGAGAGGACAAGGGGTAATGGGTTTAAACTTAAACAGGGGAGGTTTAGATTGGATCTGAGGAAGAAATTCTTTACTGTGAGGGTGGTGGGGCCCTGGAATGGGTTGCCCAGGGAGGTTGTGAATGCTTCATCCCTGGCGGCGTTCAAGGTGGGGTTGGACATAGCCTTGGATGGCATGGTTTAGTGGGAGGTGTCCCTGCCCATGGCAGGGGGGTTGGAACTCAATGATCTTGAGGTCCTTTCCAACCCTTACTATTCTATGTTTCTATGATTCTATGATTTTTCATTCCTTCTTGTTTTTCCTTCAGTGTCTTTGGTCTTGATTGCTTTTCTAAATTGCACTCTAGTCTTTAAATGTCTCATTAAAACTCTAATTTTTTTATTTCCAAAGAAGCACAATTATATGTCAGCAAATAATAATACTGTCTTATTCTTACAAAAATGTTCATGCTTGGTTTTATTCAACTCAAAGGAATTAAACTCAAAACCGTGTAGGTATAGTCTTACATCTGAAGACTCTGGCTTCCAGTTAGACTCTGATATCTTACTCTCAAGCCTGTCAGCTCCATCTGGCAACATCAACCCTGTACAAGAGTGAAGGCCAGTATTTACAAGTCTTATCAAAATACAAACAGGCACAAACAGGCGTATCATCTTCAAGTATGTTTATACAAATACATGCAGCCTGAGGAACAGGAGGAACTGGAGCCCCACACCTAGTCAGAAAGTTACAACTGAAACACAGCGGGACAACTCACATGACTTGACATCACAGTGAACGTTATAGGTTTTTTCATAAAGACAGGCAGAGAAGAGGAAAACTCATGTTCTGTGTTAAGATGAACCTTGAATGTCTAGAAATCAACTATGCTGATAGTAAAGCCCTATTGAGTGCCCATGGGTCAAGATCAGTGGGGTCATTTCCAAGGGGGCTCTTACAGTAGACATCTGCTACTGACCTCCAAAACCAAACAATAAAGCCAACAAAGCAGTATTTGGGTCACTTGAGCAAGCATCAGGTCAACAGAACTTAGTTCTTATGAGTGACTTCAAGTACCCAGACATTTGTTAGAAGAGCAATATAGCAGCTCATGTCATTCAAGTTCCCAGAATGTATAGAGGATTGATTCCCCATAAAAATGTTGTAAGTGCCAACCAGGAATGATGCTCCGCTGGACTTCAAACTCACAAACCCCAAGACAATCTGCTTTGTAACATCTTGGTTATTGTTAGCCCTGGATACAGCAATCACAATATTGTGGAGTTTGGGATCTGGCTGAGAATGATGAAGGCTTGAGCTAAGACAAAGGTTTTAGATTTTAGAAGATCAAACCTAAGCTCACTCAGAGATCAGTTAGGAGGGATTCTCTGCTCAGTTGATGTGGGGCCAGCGGTGGACATTGTCTATCTAGATTCTTCAAGGATTTTGATATGGTTTCCGACAGCTTTCTAGAGAAATTGATATGTTCCAGTCTAGACAAGTGGTCTGGTCAGTGGGTGGGTGGGGAACTGGCTGACAGGCTGCACTCTGCCATTTACCACCCTGGTGGTGATAGACAGCTCCTTTTCAAACTGGTGACCTGTCTCCACTGGGAGCCCCCAGGGATCATTTTTGGGCCCAGTGTTGTTCAGTGTCTTCATAAGTGATCTGGATGATGGGAGTACGTGTATCCTGACCAAGTTTGCTAACAATACCAAACTGAGTAGGGAAGTGGACACTTTGGAAGGGAAAGCCACCCTGCTGGAAGATCTGGATAGGCTGGAAAAGCGGGCTAACAAGAACCTTATGAAGTTCAACAAGGACAAGTGTGAGGACTTGCACCTGGAAAAAATGTAATCCAAGTGCGCAGCACAGGCTGGGATCTACTTGGCTGGGGAGCAGCTCTGTGGAAAGGTACCTGGATGGACAACAAGTTCAATATGAGGTAACAGTGTGCTACTGTGGCAAAAAAAAGCCAACAGGATGCTGATTTCATCAACAAGTGCATCACCAGCAGAGATAAAGATGTCATTATCCCACTCTACTCAGCTTTGGTCAGGCCATACCTGGATTACTGTGTTCAGTTTTGGTCCCCACTATAAGATGTGGACAGGCTGGAGAGGGTCCAGAGAAGGACCACGAAGCTACTTGAGTGGGAAGCCTGTCATACAAGAAAAGGTTGAGAGAACTGGGCTTGTTCAGCCAAAAGAAAAGAAGGCTCAAGGGGAGGCCTTATCACTAAGTTCCATATTTAAAGGGTGGCTCAAAGAATATGGGGACTCCCTTTTTACAAAGAGTCATATGGAAAAGATAGGAGTACTGGGCACAAGTTTCTGCCTAAAAGATTCTGGCTGGATACAAGATGAAAATTTTTCTCAATGAGAACAGTCATTGGAATAATCTTTCCAGGAAACTGGTGGATTCCCCAATACTGGACACTTTTAAGATTCAGCTGAATAGGGTGTTGGGCCATATTGTCTAGACCAAGACTTGTCAAGACTTGGTGCTTTCACCAAGAAAGGTTGCACCCGGTGATCCTTGACGTCCCCTTCCAACATGGTAGTCTACGATTCTGTGGTGATGGAGTCTTTTTTTTTTAGTGGGCAATAGAAGGGAGTTTATATCACAGAGTGCCAGGCTGTCGTGGGACTGTTACAAGCAATAGTGTTAGGCTGAGCTTTTAGTGACAGGATCATGTGCAGCATGTTTGTAGCAGGCAGTTGGTAAAGCGAGCTTGGACTAATTATGAAGGCTCGTTATTCTGCACTTTGACAGAATTATCTGATGGCTGGGCAATCCTGAAGTGCTACACTGTGATTATGATTCAGTAAAACTGACACTGAGGAGTATGGGGAGATCTCGGGCTGAAATTCAGCCCCAACCATTCCTTATTTATGTCTGTTCAAATACTATTTTTGGGATATTTTCTGAAATGATTCATGACCTCAGAAAATCTTCTGGCATTTCACTGAGGTGTTGTCCCTAGTCTGTTTAAGATGTATTTCTAGTGAAGAATTATAGGAAGGTAGTGTCAACCTCGACAAAACAACTCAGCAGGGAACATCTTAGCACCCTATCAAAGCATCTCTGCACCTTTTAATCACAGCACAAGAGTAAAACTCTGCTTTGTATTGATAACTCACTCATTTGGTGCACTTCAAGTGAAAAGAGCAGCAAAAATGCTACTCAGGGTAACTAATTTCTCTCCATCCTTTGGAGTTCTTTGTTCACATACAGCCCTTATTTCTTTTCGCAGGGAGTATTATACCATGAGAAAACAGCTTTTCAATAGAGACCTGTGCTGTTAGAGAAGGACCTAGCTCTTCCTTTCATGCTTCATTTTATTTATTTATTTTAGCTGGAAAAAAGCAGAATTTTTGTACTTCTTTCACTTTTTCTCATCAGGTCCTCTCCTATGATATGTCTGTCAGAAATGTTTTCCTCAGAAATTTCCTTTTGATTTCAATTGAATCAGAGTTTAAACTGCAAAATTAAATTAATTTGTTCATCTAGGTGCTTAATGCAACTACATTTTGACAGATATGACCAAACTAAAGCTTCTAAATTTTCGTAAAGGAAGGAAATTGATGGATTCAAATTCTTTCTGCCTTAGTTACAATGTGAAGATCTGTAATCTCTTAGTTTTTTTCCCAAAAGCACCTTTTAAATGGTCAATGTTTAATTACATTCACAGTAAGAAAACAAATCTATATTTAAATAGCACTTTATTTAAATCTTTATAAACCTCTCAGTGAAAAATTTATTAAATACAATTTACATATTGAAATTGATAGCAACAAATAATATCAAACCCTGTATTTATATAACGTTAAGTTTGTGACATGAATTATCTTAAGGCAAGTAACTCCAAACTCAAGTCGAAAGTATGCCGCTATTTGTATAAAATTTAAAACAGAACAAGCCAAAGCGCAATGACAGAGTTAGAAAGAGTCTTGGAAGGTTCAGGGATGATAATAGAAATCATCTGAGTGCATTGTAGCTTATATTTTAAATCTTGTATAATTTGAATTAATTAATATAGCCACAATTACATACATTTGGAGGAAATACCTTCTTTAAGTCTTAAAGCTTCAAGAAATATAATGAAATTTCTATTAACTTCTTAAACATTTCTTTGAGCAGATCTGGAAAGTTTTGGTATATTAGAAATCAGGCACAAAATCATGTATCAGCCAAAATCTTCTGTTTTACCAGAACTGAGATATTTTATGAAGAGATAGGTGGATCCATGTAATTTTCAGAGGAAGGCAAAGACAAGGACAACTAAGACAGCAGAGACCCAGGGTCACATCCTTACGTTATCTTATTTGGAGTAATTTAGAGGAAAGAGTTTTATTCTAAATAAGAAAAGGTGGAATACCCACTTGCTATTAATTATGTCAGTACCCTGACAAATGGGCTAAGAGCTCTCAAGGGACACATTTCTTTAAAATAAAACTTAAAAGTGTCTATTTTTACGAAATTGGAAGAAAAAATATAACCTCGATGCTTATTATAGCAATTAATTATAATTTTATTTGCAGGTGTATTCTAAATGCATCTTTCTATATTCCATGTGAACATAATGATTGATATGGAAGTTCCTGCTCACAATTCAGTTGCTCACACATCCTCACCTAGATTATGTCACCTGTTTTTGCAGCTGCTGCATTTGAAGAGCTCAAATGACCCCTAATTCCTGTGCAAATGCACCAGGTGCACATATGTGTTTTGAATATTGTAGGATGTCTTAGATGAGATGAGACATGGTTAAGCATCCCCCAAATGGTTTAATTCAGCAGCTGAATACATCTACCACATCTACTTTTCATATTCCACTGGTTTCAAGGGAAATATCAGGTTAGCTAGTCTGTAGACAAAGAGTAGGTATTAAGGCTGCATTTCTGAAGTAAGTCCCTAGAACTGCTTAGTGTATGAATGGAAAAATCAGTTGCTACTGATTTGCCTGACCTGGAATAGCAGAGAATTTGGTTTAAATAAGCTAGCTTATTTAAGTATATAGCAACCATTGTACTATCTAGTGAATAAAGTTTTTAACTAAGTAAATGAAAACTATTTAGCGAAGAATGACAAAACTTTTGGTTGTAAAAGCCTGCTGAAGAATCTTCTATTGAAATGGTAGTTCCTCAGGTATGCCACCAAGGTCAAAATGAAAGCCTATATCCTTCCAAACAATCCTGTGTGTATATTCTGCTTATTCCCTCTTCCTCTCACTTCCTTGCTTTCTGTGGATTTTGGAATTAGTTTGAAGACCAGAAAATAGCATTGGTTGCAAATATACATAGAGCTTATTTGAATACTGCTAAAACTGAAGAGGCAAACTTGCACCTTAGGGATACTTCTTGAACTTGCAGCTTTCTGATCATGATTCATTCTTTTTGTTACTGTCATTAGAAGCTACTCTGGGAACAAAGATGAAAAGCAAGTGGGGACCATGTGTTATTTCATCCACAGTCTCTAGAGCACACCAAAGATGGAAGGAAAGTAAAATCAAATAACATGACTGATACTACGTCAATAACTTTCTCCATTTTACTCTTCTCCCTTTTCTTCCACTTCTTCATTTGGGATACAGTGACCTGTTATGCACATGGATAACAGATCTTAAATTCATGGAACATCCAGTTTGATTATGCTTTACTATAGAAGCCAGATAAGAACATAAGAGCAGAATACTATCAATCAAATGGAGACATTTTTAAACTGAGATAACACAAAAAGCATTTATGAACTGATGCTCAGAGAAATACTTCTTTCCAAAGTGCAATTTTAAAGGTAACATATTTGAAGAATAATATATTGTCCTAGAATAAATCCTCAGAAAATTTTCTGACAAAAGAGTACTACTAAGTCTGCAAAGGCAAACTTCAATATTAAGGAAATCTGGTTGCTTTCGCAACTTTAATCAAGATCAGTTAATTTCCTATCACTGTAATTGAAGTGATCACATGATACTGTTTTCCATGGGACTCCTTCCTTAACTGATGCTCAGAGTACCAAGCATTAGTCAGTGGCCTTTGCTCAGATTCTATCTATCTGTGGAGATATGTGAACTTGTTCTTATGGTAATCACCAATATGCTATCTTTGGACATCCTAGACAGCTACAGATCCATAATTTTTCTTCCTTTGCCATTAGGACTGTTAAAAGATCAGAAGAAAGTAAAGGCCACTACACTGAATTGGGAGCCTTGAAAATGACTTCTGTCCACAGCTCTCCAACTGATTTGCTTTCTGACCTTCTTATTCTCTTTTCTTTTAAGATTGAAGAATGGGGTTGATTGAAGAATAGGGTTGATTGAAGAACAGGATTGTAAATAAGTAACTTCAAGGATGTTAGGCTTTGTTAGCAACTATAGAGTTAAGGAAATGGCTAAGGTAAGCATTGCATAAGAACTGGCCAGAATCAACCTGGTGGTTACTGACATGACAACGATCCCAAAACTAAACAATGAAGAGGAAGATGATAGATGGACCACTTGGTGGATAAAGAACTGACTGGATGGCCACAAACAAATTGTTGTGGCCAATGTCTCAATGTTCGGCTGAAGGCCAGTAACGAGTGGTGTCCCTCAGGGATCGGTGTTGGGACCAGTCTTGTTTAACATCTTTGTTGGTGACTTGGACAGTGGGATTCAGTGCGCCCTCAGCAAGTTTGCGGATGACACAAAGCTGTGTGGTTCAGTTGATACACTGGAGGGAAAGAATGCCATCCAGAGGGACCTAGACACGCTTGTGAGGTGGGCTGATGCCAACCTGATGAAGTTTAACCATTACAAGTGCAAGGTCCTACCTACACCTGGGTGGAAGCAATGCCAGGCACAGCTACAGGTTGGGCAGAGAAGAGATTCAGAGCAGCCCTGCAGAGAAGGATTTGGGGGTGTTGGCTGATGAGAAAATGAACATGAGCCGGCAGTGTGCGCTTGCAGCCCAGAAAGCTAACCGTATCCTGGGCTGCATCAAGAGGAGTGTGACCAGCAGGTTGAGGGAGGTGATCCTGCCCCTTTCCTCTGCTCTCATGAGACCTCACTTGGAGTATTGTGTGCAGTTCTGGTGTTCTCAACATAAAAAGGACATGGAACTGTTAGAACAAGTGCAGAGGAGGGCCACGAGGATGATCAGGGGACTGGAGCATCTCCTGTATGAAGACAGGCAGAGAAAGTAGAGGCTGTTCAGCGTGGAGAAGAGAAGGCTGCGTGGAGACCTCTTAGCAGCCTTCCAGTATCTGAAGGGGGCCTACAGGGATGCTGGGGAAGGACTCTTCTTTAGGGACTGTAGTGAGAAGACAAGGGGTAACAGGTTCAAACATAAACAGGGGAAGCTCAGATTAGATTTAAGGAGGAAGTTCTCTTTACTGTAAGGGTGGTTAGGCCCTGGAATGGGTTGCCCAGGGAAGTTGTGAATGCTCCATTGCTGGCAGCGTTCGGGGCCAGGCTCGAGGGAGCCTTGGGTGACATGGTTTAGTGTGAGGTGTCCTTGCCCATGGCAGGGGGATTGGAACTAGATTATCTTAAGGTCCTTTCCAACCCTAACTATTCTATGATTCTATAATTCTATGAACCTGTGATGAAGAAATAACCACCAGGGGTCCCAAAACCCACTACCACATTTTAGTGCACATGCGGGAGGAATTCTAGAAGTACGATGTATGTATATGTAACTCAATGAATATGTATGTAATCCAATGAATACGTATGTTTAAGGACAATATAATCACAGCCTGGTTGATGCTTGGATGAGACACGTTAGGAAGAGCTACCACCCATGTCTCCCTGCATCGCAGTAAAGAATACCTGCTTGTCAACTTAAACTTTGTTGGCGAGTTCCTGGAGATTTCTCCGAATCAGAATGTGGCGATTTGCAGTTTGGGGCTTTTTTAAATTATTATTGATTATGTTGTGTGTGTGTGTGAATTATACCTTGATAAATCTTTGGTGCATGCCTAGCCAAAATGGGAAATTATACAGAAACCTAGACAATAATAAGAAAATAAAAGATTCAAACCTCATCCTTTCAACAATCTCTACAACAAGATCAGGAAATAATTGATTTCATGCATTTTTAATATTCCAATTCTAATTTCTGAAATCTCCAAGCTCTTGTCTAAACTATGACTAACACTGATAGGAACCTCTCTATAGGACTTGCAATCAGTAAATTTTATCTTTAGCAGATTATGATATTTTGGTACAAATTTCCCACAGTATTTAAAATGTGACAGTCTTGGTTAAATCAAGCCCTAGCTGGCTTTAAACACGGTACAGAAACTGCTGCTAACCTCAGTTCTCGGAGCAGAGGCTGTTGCTCTGTTGCTATTGGTCATGCTAACCCTAGCTCATCATTTCCCATTTTACCTACACTTATGTGACCGTCAAGAGACCCTTTTTGTGTTTGTCTCAAAACAACTCAAAAGATAGAAGGAACTCACTGTTTGTTGTCGCTTGGGGAAACCGCCAGGGGGAGAGCAGGGATGACGCTCAGGAAGGTGGTGGATGTTTTTCCTGTGCTCTCTGCCCTGAGGCCTCGAAAATCAGTTGCTCAGGCAACAAACTGCCTGGAGACAGCAACAGACACTACGGCTTCTGCCAGGGCATAATGTGAACTGGATGTGGGGCTCATCAGATCCCCTGTGAATGAGTTTCCGCTTGTGGAAGGGTTCCTAGAGAGCCTGACCCTATAAAAAGACAAACACCCTTCACCTGGGTGGTGTGTGGTGTTGTACTTTGGAATCCAGTTTGTTCACGGATTACAAAGATTTCAGCTGAAAGGGACTACAGCTGGAAGAACTACAACTCAGTTTCAACTCGTTGACGGAGATGATGTCGCTGGATCCGCGGGGTGGTGAACCTCTTTCTGTTTTCTTTCCTTTCTTCTTTTCTTACTCCACTTCGGATCCTTCACAGGTATAAGAGCGTGGTGAGACTTTTATTCCTCCTGACAGCTTCAGTGAAGTTTATAATAAAATTAACTGTTATTTCATTTCTCAGCCTCTGGAGTGCCTATGGTTTCTCCTGTGAGCCTCGCAGGGTGTGATAAAAGATCAGCTTCCCAGTGCCTGCGAGCGGAATGGAATAACTTACAGGTAGCTCGTTAGGTCTTCCCACTTTTGGAACTACATCTAAGTCAAAGCCTCTGAAATGCTAAGCTCAAAACCTGGACTAGTATCAAGCTAAGTCTTGTATTTAACTGGGCAGTGCCACCAGATGATCTCATCAGGACATGGTTTAGTGGTCAACTTGCCAGTGAGATTGATGGTTAGACTCAATGATCTTAAAGGTCTTTTCCAACCTAAATGACCCTATGATAAGCCTAGTTTTAAACTTAAACTGCATCCCTGGTAGGTCTTCTATCTTTAAACTGCTTTCTTAGTATGGCAACATTAAATTTAACTACTGGAAGTTCTTTTAGCTAATGCCTCTTCAATGTAGTTAGCAAAGTCGAAAAGCCATGCACTTCATTAGTACTCTTAGTTTAGCGGCTTTTCCTAGCCTAAACTCTAAACTCCAGATGAACTCTAAACCTTGCCTGAAATTGGTAGGGTTGATGCTGCCAGGCCTAATCAGATTCAAAATAATAAAAAACCTGGTGGAATCTTGTCAGCCTTTGCTATATTTGGTTACTGTCCCCAAATCCCTAAGTATTCTTGTACTTCACCCTGAATCATCAACCTTTCTCTGTCCTATCCCTGACTGCAGCTCAGGCAACCTGGAATTTACCTAGTATGTTAAACCTTGTTAGCCAATATCGTGATCTCATCTTTGGAATCAAGATTAACACTTGACGTACTAGAAATATTTCTTTTCATTGCAGACTCCAAAGGCTTTTGCCAACATAGCAAAAAAGGACAACTGAATAGGATGTTTTCAATTATTTTTCCTGGAATCTGCTGGGTTAGCTGAAAGGTATTTAAGGTACAGACCTTCAGCAAGGGGTGCTATATGAGAGCTTATGTGTTACAGTGGTCAGTATTGCAGCATTCAACTTTTAGATTTCTATTATTAAAATATTTATTGGGAGGTGAGTTATATTTGGGTTAAGCATAGCTATCAGATGTATTATTTTATCTAAATGAATGTTACCTGCTCTGTAAATCCTCAGAGTACAAAATGATTTAATACATGCAGTACAATGTTAAGTTGGTTCTTTAAACCTCTGTTCATTGAAGTGAAGGTACCTACAGACACACATGCCTAAAGACGTGTGTTAAGCAACAGCCATTGATAGCTAAACATTGGTATAGCTGGTTTCTTATCTGTGAAAATGGAAAATATTTACATAGTTATTGCAGATGTCAGATTCAAACATCTTGAGCTTACAGATATCATTCTGAGCTAGGACCTCACCAAAATGCTATGTTTCTAAGTGAAGAACTATCTTGTGACATTGAAATACACTTTAATTATTTTCTTATATTATAGAATTATAGAATCATAGAATAGTTAGGGTTGGAAAGGACCTTAAGATCATCTAGCTCCAACACACCTGCCATGGGCAGGGACACCTCACACTAAACCATGCCATCCAAGGCTATGTCCAACCCTGCCTTGAACACCGCCAGGGATGAAGCATTCACAACTTCCCTGTGCAACCTATTCCAGTGCCTCACCAACCTAAACGTAAAGAATTTCTTCCTCATGTCCAATCTAAACTTCCCCTGTTTAAGTTTGAACCCGTTACCCCTTGTCCTCTCATTGCAGTCCCTAATGAAGAGTCCCTCCCCAGCATCCCTATAGGCCCCCTTCAGATATGGGAAGGCTGCTATGAGGTCTCCACGCAGCCTTCTCTTCTCCAGGCTGAGCAGCCCCAATTTTCTCAACCTATCTTCATACAGGAGTTGCTCCAGTCCCCTGATCATCGAAGCATTGTTGTCATTTGGCCTTATTTGACTCCTTAAATGCATTGTTCAGATATTTGAAGAGTAAGACTCATCCCCTAGGGAGAATTTTGTGGTAATTGAGCTCTAGTCAGCACAGTTTGCCTTCCTTCCTGGTGTATTTTTAACCTCAAGGACTTTTGTCTTGTCAATATATATAGTAAAAGAGGTTGAAAAAATAGCCAGTGATTCCACATAGGCAGATCTCTTTAACACTTATTTCTTAACTATTATGTGTTTTTTTGCTCCATTCTCAGTGACTGTTGTGCAGTACTAATCTCACTTAAACTGCAATTTAACTATATGTATACATAAGGTATATATGCACACATGTGTACATTACACGCACACACATAAACACATCCTGTTATACACAAACTACCATGATCTGACCTGATGAAAACAGTGTGCTTGTCAAGCTCTCAGTTGCTGTAATAAATGGTTATTCCTTGTAAGACTTCAAATGACATAGCTTTGTGGCATAAGAGGATTTTTTAGTCTTGTACTAATGTAAAATGTTTTGATGCTATTGATGCAGGGTGTGTGTGTATTGAATAGTATTGTCCTGAATAGGGTTAGTTTGTAGAAAATGAAGACACTGTAAAGTACAATGCATCAAAGCATTGATTCTTTCTGATCAAGCATGCGGAAATGTGCTGTGAATTTGCATCAAATCAATCTGTGGCTGCATTATTCACAAAATATGATTACTGATGATTATTCTGATGAAACTTGTCACAGGATTATTGTGAATCATCCACTTTTATAGCAGTGCAGTTTATAACCCCCATAGAGTGGGAAGAAAAATAGAAGTATAAAGTTGATGTTTAGCTTATTTATTCAGGAAAGGGTGCTAAGTATTCACTCTGATGTTGCAGTATACAGAATTAAAACAGGAGCTCTCTGAAATTAGTCCCATCTTATTATTTATATTTGGATATTTTTAATAATAAAATTCAAAATATCACACTGGTTCTTATTGCCCTGTTTAATTACCAGTTCACTGCTCTGTCAGTGGTGGAGGTTCTGTTAGTGGTGAAGACTATCAGGTGTTGTATCTTATTCTCTTTCTTTATACTGCCTGAAGTCCTCACACTTTCTGCATACAGCTTATAATTTCTATCTACTTCTTGGCATTGCTAGTTGCCTATTTGCTTTGTGTTGAATGTTGAAGGTTAGCTATATTAGGAACCCTTTCTTCAGCTTAAATTAAAATATTTTCCTCTGTTTCGATTATGGTATATTTACCAAGAAATAATCTGTTAAGCTAACTTGAACAAAGCATATTAGAAAATGAAGGGGGAAAATATATTCTAATATATTTATATTTAATAGTTGTGATTTGAATAATCTGAAGTAGTCCTGTGGGAATATTTGGAAGTGTGGAATAGAATATATAAGCAAATTGTTGCTGAATACAAAATATACAGGTTAATTCATGTAGGTACAAACCTTGAAAAGTAAAATATCCATTGCTCAGTTCTCTGATACTCTTCTCGACCAGTACGACCACTGCTGATTCCTAATACTAATCTGATGCCATCTTGATTTTTAGTGTTCTCCTTCCAGTTACTTAGATGCACGAGATGTAATATGAATCAAATGGATAGCAAGATGATTTTGGTGCAGGCTGAATTTTTAAATAATCTTCAATTGCCCATTACAGGAATCTCTGTGGTTTTCAACAACTTCCCTGGCCATGTAACATGAAAAATGATTTTAGATTTTGAAATATCTTGGTAGTGCCTTTGCAGGCATTTTTGTGGTTCTGAAGTAGCACTTGCAGTAGCCTTTAAATACCTTTCACTTCCACTACTAAAATGAACAGAAATGCTAAAATAAGAGGTATCTTCTGACACTCCAGGCATACGTTTGTTGCTGACATTTAAGATTAGGATGTTCTTCAGTCAGCTTCATTCATTGTGGTGTGATTTCAGAGTGCATGAACTGGTTTTCTTTCATCTGGAGCTAGAATGGAAGATGTAATGGAGTTATGGATCAAGTTAAAACACTGCAGACACAAATGGACATAACCCCATACTAGCCATATGAAAGCTAATCCAAAGTAATCCCTCTGCCATGCCATGAAACATGGATGTTGGATCTTTGTCACCAACTACTCCATTAGACTAATACATAGCATACTGGACCATGCCATTTGTTGATGCAGACAGTACCTAACATGCATATGCACTACTGTAATTTTTGGTCTACATGTTCTGAAATGTAATGATACCAGTAGCAGTTCTGCTTTCAGGTCAGGCTTGAATACATATGTAAAACCCCAGACAGGTAAATTAAGTAAAATTAAAAGAGTCCATAGGTACATAAGTGGTATCAGTATAACATGTTTAAATAGTGCAGTGTGGGAAAGAGTTCATCAGTCAAGGACTTCATATTTAGAACATAATTTATTATTAATAGATGCAGAAACAGCAGAATACCTGCCTTTCTTGAAAAGCTTTTGAAGTAGCCTGTGTGAGATTTTTAAAGAAATATGGGTGGACTGATAAATTAAAGCTTGAAACTAAAAAGAGAGTAAACTAACAAAAGAAAATAACTGTGCACTGTCTGATCAGAAGCAGCAGCATGACAGTATGAAAACAAATCAAAAGGGGAAGCTGTCTAACCTCTACTCTCAGGCACTTACAGCTACTCTCATCTATGTAGAGTTAGTGGTAAACATGCACCACTTGGGATGATGGATGATCGTTTTCATGTTTCTAATAACACCCTTGAGTGGACTAATTGTTGCTCTGAGAACATGCCAGGTTGCATGTGCTGTCTCCTTTTTATGGGAAGGATACAGTGTGAACAAATTTTTAATGTCACCGTTACTATGATGATCAACGTAATGGCATGACTGTGAGTTCTGACACAAAAGACTCTTAGCAGTGCTTAAATGCATATGCCTCTATACACATACATGCACATTCTTATTCTGTAGTACATTCAGTCTAAAAAGTATGACATTCTTCTGATTTATTCTACAAGGCCAAGGAAATACTAGGAGCCTTGATCAAAACGGACAGTGGTGTAAAATTGGAATACAATTCAGTCAAATGGTTAATAATCACCCTGAGTAATGAGCCACAGAAGTGGTCTAAACAGGAGCTTTCATGCAAAAGATTTCATGGAAGTACTTAAGTAAATTAGGAGTAGTTTAATTTTTGTAGAACCTGGACAGCTTGATCACTGATCTAAATTCAGACATCTAAAATCTTTCACCTAGTTTTGGCATACTCATTTTGGCTATTTGTCTAAGGCTGATTAAGGAAGAGAGAGTGTCACCTCTAGAAATTCTTATCCTACCTCTCTGAACTACTGAGATGTTTAGGATGTTCTGAATCCTTTTTGTGTGTCCCTATTTTGAGACTACAAAGTAGCTTAGAAAATTCTATATGCTAGATGACTTTTCATTTAGAAGGCTGAAGTTATGTGAGTTGAAAAATCAATGACAAGAGCTTAGCATTTCCAGAAAGCAAATAATTTCACTCTGACATAAAAGATACGGATGTTGGGTTGAGACACTCTTTTAGACTATGCACCTACCACTTGAGAAGTCGGTGGTGGGATCCACATGATCTCCTCTAGACAGCAAAAGTTGGCGCCTGAGTTACTCTCCTTAGATGTCTCTTCCAGCCAATGAAGAGGAGATGCTCCTGGGGTGTAGTTCATTTCATCCTAAACAAGTAATCTAAAATGTTTCAGAGATATGTTGTACCCTAAACCACACACTTTCTATATATAAGGAGTCTAGGGACAGTTTCAAGTTAAGTGATATCAGCCAGCTTACAAAAATTCAGTCCTTATCACCTAAAGACAAACAAATGACTTTATATAGTGTTATCAAGACTAATAAATATCTGTGCATGCGTACTTTGTTCACACTGCATGCAAGTAATTTCAATGGGTCACTTCTATAGCAAGAAGCTATTCAATAATAACAAGATGACTGGAAGCAAACTCTACATTGCATTGCAACAGATCAGTCTTGCGGAGATGAGGCAGGAGAGAAATCCTAAAAATAGTGTCACTTTTCCTGCTTTTAATGTTGGTTTATGGTCACCATATCTTGGACCACATGGTAGAAGAACAGTTGAATCACTGTGGTAGTCAGTGAACTAGGCAACAGCAAAAGCTGGTGCCTTACACTGAAGCTTCCAATATTGTGTAAAGACAAATAATTAAATGCAGTTTGTAGATGGCAAAGTTGCTCTTTGTCTTGCCTGTCAAGGTTTCTCAGAACTGGCATCCTACGTAGAATATCGATAATAGTAGAAGACTAATAAAAACAATAGCTTTTAGTGGTTGAGAAATCTACAAATTCTATTGACATTTGACAAAAGCAATTTGAGAGATTATTTCTTTCAAGGGAAGGAAATATAGCTAAAAGCAGAGTAGAAGTGAGTAAATATAAGATAATAATGAAATAATTTCTTACCTCTTTAGGAAAATTTGGTGATGATTGTGTTGCCCTCTCTGAAAGCTTCTGTTTTCTGTGTTTCAGTAATCTGCCTGAATTAGTGCACAACATTTGTTAGCAGTACTTACGGTGACTACCTGACCTGGTATATGCAACCAGACAGAATCCAGACAGAGAACTAGTTACCACTGCACCCTGACATGTTTCTGGAAATGATCATTTGATGCAACCATTTTTCTTCTGAATCTCTGTTGCTGTTTTCAGCAACCAGCTTAGCAAAATGACCAAGGGTATATTTCTTTCTGGGGATATATGTCTGCCCTTTTGCTGGATATCTGCTCTACAATGTTTCCTAGGTCATGAAAGGGTGTCAGACTTGCCAGAGGCTACAATGTGTGCATACTGTAGAAATATGGACGCTTCCTTAACCCTTCCATGGCCTGTTCAGCTATAGCAAAGACTAAGACCTGGTCCTTAATAGAAATAATGCTTTCATAATAAAAAATAAGCAAACAGTGGGAAGTCTTTTTATGCTTTAGGCCATCAAGTCTTGCTTTACTTGGATCAACAAAGTATGTTTACAGTTGGAGTCTTACTAATAAAAAAAAGTAGGTTTAGTATAACGCTGTATTCTTAGAAATGGAATTAAATGAAAAAATGAAGTTTTGAATTTGAAAAGTTCAGTGATTTTTGTTTTAAATGTAGCTAAAGTATTTGTTCTACCTATCCTATGCATAATTACCGTTATAGCAATAACCTGACATGGTTCCAGGGGGAACAATTACAAAGAGTAAACACAGTAAGATGGTTAAGGGAGCTTCCTTGTTTTCTGTCATTCAAGGCTTACTTTAGGTCAGAAAATCTGTTTCATGTTGCTCTTGTCTTCCAGTCCTTCAATGAGAACTGTACCCTGGATTTCAGTGAAGCCTAGCTTCCCAGACTCTTGGCCTTAGTCACCTATTTTAATGAAAGGATGTTTTTATAACTGAGAGAAACCATGTTGGCATCTTTATTCTGTGCTCACAGAATGGTCACGTATCCTTTTTCATACCATACTGAAGATGGGAGGAAAAATTGTATATATAGATGACATACAAACTGCATCTTTTCGTGCACTTCTGTTTTGATGGGAAAAGTCTTTTCTTAGGCATCTGCACAAAAAGAAAATCAGTATGTCTGTTTTCCAGCTCAGTATTCAACTACCGAAGGCCATTCAAATGTCCTGTAGTTTACAAAGGCAGATAAAGGCTTGTGTATCTCAAAAGTTGTTCATACCAATTCCTTTGCACTGTGTCTTTAATCAAATCTAAGCAGTTCTTTCTTCTACCTCCAAGGAGAGCTACTGGCCTGCATAGGTGACAGCACAGCAGAGATCACTGTTGGCATTAACTTTGAGGATTTGAAGGATGCAGCTTTGCTGATGGGTAAACACAAAGAGAGACTTTCTAATGGCTTCAACTTTAGAGGCTCGATCCATTTCCTGTGGACAGCACAGGCAATGGGATGACCCCCACTGATTCCTCTGAGATTTTTTTCCCTGTTGTATACCAGGATTTGCAGCAAACACTTAAAAGTAAAGGTGTTGAGGTTTGTTTGCTTGTGGGGTTTCTTTTGTTTGTTATTTTTTTTCTTTCTTTTTTTCTTTTTTTTTTTTTTTAAAAAAAAGCTTTAATGATGCAGAAATAAATTTCAGCAGGTGTTTAACATCCTCTTAACTGAAAGAGGGTGTAACTTCCACTAAGCCCACAACCCATTTTAACTACAAATCTTAAAAATTATTGTGATAAGGGTGGTGTAAAAATATTTTGTCATGAATAATCCTGTAGCAGTTAGAACACCTCCTTCCTTCTTTCCTTCCATCCTTCATTTATTCTACCCACCGCTCAAACCACCTTAATGTAATTTTTTAAAATTAGGTAATCTACAGGTCACCTACTTATATGCTGATAGCTACAATTTTTATTGTAGATATTCATGTGCTTTTGTTCTGTTTGGCCACTCAAATTTATTTATGGGGTTTGTTTCTGGGTTTGTCTTTTGATGTTGTTTTTCCTTTGTTTTGCATAGTCTTAATTGCCTTTTTTTTTAACAAAAGCATGCAAGTAAAGTGACATTCTTTCAGTGACCTTTCTCAAATAAAGATATCAGATAAGATTAGTGAAAATGTTTGCAAGCACTAGTCAGAAAAATTTCTAAATGATCTTGCTTGTGTTACTTGTTGAATGCAAACACAGATCATATTTGAATGAGCAGTTAACAACGTGATCCCAATTTCCCCCCAAATAAACAGAAAGAGGATATTTTGCATGTTTGTATCTATAAATCAGAAATGCCTTAAAGTTTATACGCAGTAAATAAATCAGTAGTTTAGGACAGATCTTAATTCTGCTCTCACATACTTTATACTGCTGCAGTGATTTCAGTGAAATTTCAGTGGTACTGTGATTCACTGGCTGATGAGAATTAAGATTTTTGATCTGATATAAAGAGTTTGAATTATAGGCATTTGACCAAGATGATTTCGTTAGTGATTGAAAAGCTTACAGTAAGCAAATATATGGGGTATAGGCACAATAACTGAAAGCTTTGGAATAGCTTCAAGGAGGAAAATACAGTTAACAAATTTTAAAGGTTATTTTTGTTCCTTCTTCCTACTGCTGGTAGCTCCTTACAGGCATTCGTATGGTGGAGCAAGTACTTGTTATGGTCTTTGGTGGGTGGATAATGAACAGTTGAAACTACCCAACTTTAAATGAAAAAGTGATTTTTAACTTTCACCATCCTATTAACCTGGCACCTCATGAGTCTACATGAATACAAAAGACTGAGGAAATGGGTAGTGGTGCAGGAGCAGAAACGTGAAGCAGCGTCGATTATACAGCGCTTCTGGCTTAATAAGAATGAGCTCCACTTAGGCATGTTCTGCTGGCAGTAGAGAGGGACTCCTCCCCACTGATCCTAATTTACCCACCCTTGTTGTCTTCTCTAAGCTTGTGTTGAGCAGGAAAAAAAGCCACAAAGCTTTACCTTGCCCTCAAAAGAAAAGTTATGGCTGTAGTGTGCAGCTGTGAGGGGATGTGTACCCTCCTGCACACCAGCATCATAAGAGTATGGTGCTAGTGCCTTTCAGAAAGTGCTCACAGCCTCCCTTTGCTACTGAGTAATGTCGTCCATTTTATTTTGTCTGCCTACAGTGTGGGTCTGGTGAAGAGCCAAACATGCTTTCACATTTCATGCTGCTGTGGGATAGGACCTCTGCCCCTGCTGTATCGCTCTGCACCAGCTGGCTTTTGTGGGGTGAGCCTGAAAGTGGAGAGAGTCAGGAACCCATGGTGGTTTGTCAAATTGGAAAGTACCCCAGGAGGTGTGCAGAAAAGGCATAGGTAATTGTGACCAACACATAATTGCTAGTGTATCTGGCAAATGTAGTTTCAATTTAATTACTCATATGAATACTTTGCTGGAATGTTGCAGATGTAAATGTGTTCTTGCATATTTTATTGAAGTGATTACTTTTAGGACTAAAACCTGTAAGTGGTATTCAGTCTGACTAGCAGGGCAACAAGCTGGGCTGTGCTTCTAAAGATAGGGCAAAGAGCAAAATCATGTTACTTTACCTCAGAGTGGCAGCACTGTGCCTCTCTATATCCCTGTGCAGGTCAAGGACTTCAGTATGTCACAAAAAAAAACACTTCACACTAGATAAAGTGCATACACATGGTGCTACTGTTGTTGCTTAACCATTTGATATATCAGAAAAATAGTTGCATGTGGAGATGATAGTCAGAAACCCGTAGAGGGAAAGTCTGCGCAGCTGGTCCCATTTTGTACAGTGGAACTACAATCTCTATTTTTGCTTAGGACCATTGTGTTGGGGCAGGCTGTGACCTTAACCAAAGGCACTGTGTTACGATTTTCCTTCCCAGCTAAAGATGTGCCTGTGTGAAGATATTCTAGACAGATGTTTGTCTAACCTAGTCTTAAAGACCTCCAGTAGTGGAGAATCCACAATGTCCCCAGACAATCTATTTCACTGCTTCATTATCATTACTGCTAGAAACTTTCCTAAATTGCATTTTTATTATAATTGCTTGTAGTTACAAGTAAGTGATTTGCACAATGCCAGATGTGTAAATAAAAAAGGACTGTTCCTTCATAAGTCCTCCATTATCACTTTCTGACAAATTTAAATACAACAGTGTCTGTACTTGAGAAAAGGGTCATTCTAGAAAATACATAATTCTTTGCACTAGCTAGGACAAATTATAACACAGTTGCCAGCAATTCAATGCCCTGTGCCACTGAAAGAGCGCAAGATGGCCAGAAATTGTCAGTGAACATCATCATCGAAATCTTGGAGGAAATCTGTCTGATGCCGAATATGTAAAAAGTCTTTCATATGGAAAGATTTGCCTCCATTTTGACATGATGCAGAATTTCATTTTGCTGAGTGCGTTTCTGAGCTTAAAGATATTATAAAGCTACTGTTACCAAAATCAGTCTTCTCACTTTATTTTTTTTAACTGTACCAAAGGAAGAAGAAAAAATCTGAATACTCATTATTTTGCATAGATAAAAATGTACCCAGGTTCAAACTGGGTATAGAAGACTATCACTCTGATTTAGTAATACTTGTGCTTTGCATAAATGTAATTGCCTATAAGAGTAAGGCAGTAGGAAATCAAGCCCAGTAGAGATCTGTTCTTCTACATGCAGTTTCATTTGATGAAGTCCAACTATGAAACCTTGTGAATTGCCCCAGATATTGTAAAAAAAAAAATTTAGATGAGTAAGCTCTGTAGACATCCTCTAATTGTAAAAATTGATGAAGCCAAGATTGAATGTGAGGTGGTTAATTAACTTAATGCTTAATTTACAGAATATCAAATCAGATTGAAGTATTCATGCCCCAGAAAGAATTTCTATACCATTCATGAACATGGTATTGAAAGTGGAATAGTTTAAGTGACATATGAAGAAAGCTCATGAAAAGACTATACCCCAGTCTTTTATGCTGTATCTGCAACAATGTTCGTGTTATGCAAAAGATCTTCTAGTACTTGTAGTCTACATGTAAAAGCTGACTCTAGGATCAGTGGGGCTGTTGTGATCACTATGAAGTACAAATAGATGCAGAAATAAATGAGTCTACTCTGCTATCCTAATTTCTGAACTGGCTAGTTACTATGAAGTAAAATGTGCTTTGATCTCGTATATAGAATTAAATGGAAAATCAGCAGTGGCAAAAAATCTCAAATGATTGCACAGCTTTTCTTCTGGTAGTAACTTTGAAGAGTAGAACACTTAAGGGTCAAGCCATCCAATCAAATGACCTTAATATTGTTGTACCAATGTAATTGCAAGGGAGGATGTAATATAATAACTATTGCAACATGCTGCTAGGGGAAAAAAAATGTATATGCAGAGATGTATACTAGACAGGATGACTGAATGGCTTGCTTCAGGGACAGTAGGGGATAGAATCATCACCAATACAATTTACTTCTTTTGTATGTGTTTCAAAAATACCAGTTTTGCAAACTAATCTAAAAAGAGAATAAAAGAGCTTTGCAAAAGAAAGCCTGAGCAATTGAAGATGAAAATAGAGAAATGTAATAAACCCTGAAATATGCTAAATCATATTGCAATTCATGCATTACCTTTTCAGCGCTACTTCAGATAATAAAATTTGTGGCAGTGGTGTGGGCCAATAATGGGCATTTCCTGCTTCATGACACAAGTAAGTACTGCAGTCACAGCATATATAAAGACAAGGTTATGTAACTGTTGTGGTTTAAGCTTCTCTAAACCCATGCAATCGCTCTCTCACTCACTCCCCACTCTTTCTTCCCTCCGGGAGCGGAGGGATGGGAAGGAGAATCTAAAGAATGCAACTCCCACAGGTTGAGATAAGTACAGTTTAGTAACTAAGGTATAACACAAATCACTGCTGCTACCACCAATAATAATAATGACAAGAGAAATACAAGGAAAGAATACAGTCGCTCTCCATACAGCCCGACCAAGCAGTGCACCCCCTCGCAGTGCACCCCCACCACCCTGCCGGGTCTCTGCTCTCCATTTTTACATCCTGGACATGACGTGCTGTGGTATGGAATACCTCTTTGGTCAGTTTGGGTCAGGTGTCCTGTCTCTCCTTCCTCCCGGCTTCCCCTCCTCCCTGGCAGAGCATGACACTCAGAAAGTCCTTGGCAAGCCTAAACTTCACCAAGCAGTAACTGAAAACACTGGTGTTATCAGCACTGTTGCCAGGTCCAAAATCGAAAGCACAGCGCCGCACCAGCTACCAAGAAGGAGAAAAATGACTGCTACTGCTTAACCCAGGACAGTAACATATTCAGGTTTTTGGTTGAAGTTTTACAATGAAAGCTACAGGATCCATGAACTAAATTGTTCAGGATGAAAGTAAAGGTCTGCCTGAAATTCTTGCTCAATTTTTTCCCTTGGGAAAAGGGAAGAGAAGCTGCAAAGAGAATGAAAACTTCCCCTCTCTTCTTGGCTAGGATTTCCCTGCTGGGTGAGTTGCCAATTGGAATATGACCACTTCAGCCACCCCAACAGTACCCCTGCCTAACCACTCCTGATGCACTTTTGGACAAGCAGAACTCATTTGCCGTTGCATGTGTTTTCTATGCGTGCAGATGCTCTGTATCATGAATATTTGCAGACAAACTTAACATTTGCTGTTGGTTCACTACTTCTGGTTTAGTAATAGACCCTTTTACTGTGTATAATCCTGGAAGTCTGATTTTATACTCAGACCTTTTTACTAAGCATTTCTGAGAGATTCAAAAATGTTATGTCATATAACTGTATAAAATAAAGTAGTCTTGTTGCATTAAGGTATTTGCATATAAGGAAGAGATGCATATTGAGGTTGGCACAAATAAATGTTTGACTTAAATAGAAACATTGGTAAATATTTCTGATAAGCTTGATCTTAGTGAATTCTTAAAGGCCAGACAGTGACTCAGTGAGAGATCTCAGAATGGATTTAGGAAACCTGAACCCTCAGTTCCATGGCCTAACCACTTGGAAAAGAAGTAATCACATGGAACAAAGTCATACTGATCTGTAGTTGTTCAAAGAAACCTTCATATTTGATCTGGATATGAGTTTATCTATAAATGTGGAGGTACAACGGAAAACAAGATTGACAAAACTCAGATTTAGAAGTAATAGCTTCTGATGCTCTTGATCACCTTCCGCATCAAAAAAATAAATGTTTGATTGCACTACTGCAGCAAACTGCCAAGGTGACCATCTGTCAGTTAGCTTCCAGGGGATCTACAGAAATTCTCTTCTAAATCAGGATGATTATTTTCAAATTGGGAGGGGGAGGGGGGCTCTTTATAAACATCGTTAATACACCTGATGATTTTATGGTCTAAATTCTTAATAGGATAAGAGTTCTCAGCAATTAGTAAATAACATCAATTTTTATCAGATACAAAGCTCATGCAGAGACTGAATTATGAGGGTAAAAGCCATCATGAAAACCTGAATCAAATTTATTAGCAGGTGTTCAGCGGTGCAGAAGAATTATACATGAATAATGAAGTGCAATGCTAGCTGAGAGCTCTCAATTCCCCGCTTTTCCCAGGAAGTACCTTTTAATGGAGGTCTTTTCCCCGAATCTTGACATTGTGTTGAATCATAATTAAGCCATATTGAGAAAACATTCAAGTGACAATGATTTACAAACAATCAAATTATTTTGGTCTTAGCTTAGGGCTTTTCTGACTAGAATGACTTCTCTGCTATGACCATATGTCTGTTAGAAACCTGATTCAATTCTAAGAACTATTCTGTGTATTTTTGAGACAATTAAAGGACAGAACTGAAGGTGTTTCCTGCAATTTTCTCTTGTTTAATTAAATAAGACTGTGTAATTGTTGTAAAGACTTAATTGGTTGTAAATTCACAAGGATACTGAAATTCTAGCCATGCGGTTACTAAGGGTATTCTGATGCATTTGGGGGCCTACATATCCTGAGGCCTGATGATGCTTGCCAGAAGTCACATTTCTGAAGTTACTCAATTGGATTCTGAACTGGACTTATTCCTCTTAAATTTGCTTTATTGCAGGAGCATCTCATGGCAAAATAGTCCACATAATAATCTTCAATGTCTCACTGGTGATCTCTACTGTTGAAAGTGAACACTGGAATACCAGATAAATTATCAAGGCAAAGGTACTACCAGAAGACTCATAGTCTTTAAATTTGCCATCACAAGTCAATTTGCGATATATAATTGCATATTTTTTTAACTTCCTTCTTAAAAATATCTTTGAAATTTTCTATCTGTAAGAGGCAACTTAAACTGAAGAAGCTTAGAATGCAGGAAAAAAAAGGTAAAGAAAACCTTGTCTTTAGTGTCTCAAATCTAGTTCATATAAATGTGATGAGGATGTCTGAAATGCGTACAAGAAAAAAGAGTGATACACGCTCCCAGTTTCTAGCTTTACGTAAGACTGAAGATAAGTTTGCTGTCACAGCTCATCATATCTATTGTGCAAACCTGATACTTATTGGCAAATGAATGTGTGCAGACTCTTGACTCTCCCTTAGAAGAAGTCCTACCTGACAGTAGATTTTTATCAGAATATTGGAAACCACTGTATTTCCAGTTAATTGGCAAAACCTAGCCTTTTTAATAGCTGAATGCATAGAACTGTAGAAAATCAGTTCTGATAAGGACTTCAATGCCTATCCTCTTGCCTTATGAAGATAAATTATGTCTATAGGATTTGTCTATGATAATTCCCAAATATTAGAGCAGTATTATTTAGTCTTGATTAAGGTGTATTCCCAACTGGAGTTGATGAGTTCTTAGACGAGAAAAGACTGAAGAATATGGCTATGAATTAGTCTCAAAGAAAACTTTGACCTTTAAAAATGTGATTTCTATTACTATGGCCATTTTTTGTTTTACTTACCATTAACTGTTACTTAGCATCACGCTACTATTTCACTATAGTTTTTTATAGGTTTTAAATGTTTATTATTTGTACTTCTATATGCTAAATATCTTTGGGGGCACTTTTCCTCCTACATTGCAAACTATAGATACACTATGTGCTGCAGTTTTATTGATTAAGCTTTTAAAATATATCTGTTATAAATATGCTTTAGGTTTTTTTTTTGTTTTGTTTGTTTGTTTGTTTCTTTTTGTTTGTTTAGGTTGTTTTTATTTTTAAAGTGCACATTTACTTGAAGTTTTAGTGGGTAAGCAATGAAATTTACTACTCAGAGTTCACGGCTAACAAATCCAACAACACGTAGATGGATTCATCAGTTCTCTAATAGAAGGAAAAGTAAAGCACATGGCTAAAGATCAGAGTGTGAATAGTAGCACGAATAAGAGGCTGCAGTGATCACATTGAAGGAAAGTAGTTCCATATTCAGAATCACATTTGAGACTTGTAGAATTATTTCTGTCTGCTTTTACTTATCTCTAAATTGTCACTTGAGGTTCAGTAGCAGATCTCACATAGCAGAAGGTCTTATAGTGCAATGGTCATTACTAGAAAATGAAATAAATAGATTTTTGCTTTAGATAACTAATCAATGTCGCCACAGAATGAGCGCTACTCCTCATACAAAGCATGCATCTGGAAATGTTAGAAGTACCATTATGTAAGCTAGAACCAGAAAGTCAATGGTCTCACTAACCTGAATTTCTGCACAGCTTTTTGCATTGCTAGTGGTATTAGATTTGGAGAACACATATTGCGTGGTAAGTTAAGAGTACAGTCCTGCCTGCTTCCTCCATGAATTAAGGGCAAGTCAGGCTACAAAACCAGAGTGGGAAGCTGGAAAGACATCTTTAAACTTATGGTTTTAAAGCAAATCTCCATCTGTACTTGGAAGACAGCACACTTCTTTAGACCTGTTGCCTTGCTGATTCTGCTGTAGCTAGCAAAGTTAGCTTACTGTTGGTATAGTATTGAGAAGCTGATTTAGACCTTCAGATGGATGTGACTCATCCATCTTTAGCTGTCTTGAAATTAGAAATGGGTCTAGTGGGCTTTTCTAGTGGGCATTCATTCACAGCTGGGCATCTAGTGTCAGGTGGAGTATCCTGCCTGATCTTCCACCTGTCTGCAATCTCTACTACATCCTGTATAATATTTTCCTGCAATACTTCAATAAGTGGCAATCACAATCATAGAATTGTTAGGGTTGGAAAGGACCTTAAGATCATCGAGTTCCAACACCCGTGCCATGGGCAGGGACACCTCCCACTAAACCATGCCATCCAAGGCTATGTCCAACCCACCTTGAACACCGCCAGCAATGGAGCATTCACAACTTCCCTGGGCAACCCATTCCAGGGCCTCACCACCCTCACAGTAAAGAATTTCTTCCTCATATCCAATCTAAACTTCCCCTGTTTAAGTCTGAACCTGTTACCCCTTGTCCTATCACTACAGTCCCTAATGAAGAGTCCCTCCCCAGCATCCCTATAAGCCCCCCTTCAGATACTGGAAGGCTGCTATGAGATCTCCACGCAGCCTTCTCTTCTCCACGCTGAACAGCCCCAATTTTCTCAGCCTATCTTCATATGGGAGGTGCTCCAGTCCCCTGATCATCCTCGTGCCCTCCTCTGCACTTGTTCCAGCAGTTCCTTTTTATGTTGAGGACACCAGAACTGCACACAATACTCCAAGTGAGGTCTCACGAGAGCAGAGTAGAGGGGCAGGATCATCTCCCTCATCCTGCTAGTCACGCTCCTTTTGATGCAGCCCAGGATACGGTTGGCTTTCTGGGCTGCAAGTGCACACTGAAGCCAGCTCATGTTAAATTTCTTATCAACCAACATCCCCAAGTCTTTCTCCGCAGGGCTGCCCTGAGTCTCTTCTCTGCCCAACCTGTAGCTGTGAATGTGCCTTTTTTTTTTTTTTAAGCCACTGAACCCCATCCCTGCATGGCCGGACCAAGCAAGGTGTTGAACTATGTAGACAAAAGGAAGAAACAACCACCTACAGAATCGTTAAGCAGATTAATCATACTTTGGAAATGCCAGACCCTCTGATTGACTACACATAGTAGACAATATTTATAAGGTTGAAGTTAAATAAGATGAATGTCTGTCTTGAAGACAAAGGTGTTAATGAAGTAACGCTTACAAATGGAGATGCATGAGAAAGTGTTTGTTGCCCATGGAACACACAGCACTCTCTGTTACCCTCTACATGAATAGCCATTTTATTCCTTTCTGTAATTTAAGGTTCTGTATTATGAAACTTGAGTATTTCACACTAAACTAAAAAAGAAATTTCCAGGCCATTCTCTGTGAAGTGCATTTCAATTTTTCATGACAAAGAGCTGAGCCTCTGAGCTTCTGAAGCTGGGAGAGAATGTAATTCATCTCTTCAGCTTCCTGGACAAATGCTTTAAATACTATTATATAGTATTCAATATTGCTTTAAATGTATTTAATACAGACACAAAATCTGAGCTTCTTTTTTTCTTTTTTTCTTTTTTTTTTTATTAGAAAAATCTACTCCTGCATTTGTCAGTGGCTCAGTCTGATGTGTGACTAAGATGTATAAGTACACTGGTTTAAAGGTGAGACTAAGCTTGACCCTTATACCTGGCCTCATCACTCCAGTAGCAACCTGGAGCCCTCACTGTGAGTTGCATGGAGGTTGGATGACAGTGTCTTTATTTTTCAGGATTACTTGTTCTCAGACAATTTCTTTGAGAGGGCATCAGTGTACAGCCCCATCCTCCAGACTGAGAACCGTAGACTTACGTCTCATATTTTTTCCTCTCTGTGTACAGCAGCTCAGCAGAGGAAGAGAGAACAACCACCAGTTTTGTGAAAATTAAATCAGTAGATGGCTAACACCTATTTCCAGTGAGAGTATCCAATCATTTCTGAGAGAGCAGGAAAATGAAAATTATGGCAACACAATGAATGATTATCTAGAGTGAATAGGAGAACCTGGGAGCCTGTTTGATCCTTGGAAGTATCTTTAAATTGGACCAGATTTTCTAAGGTGTTTTTTGCTCCACGTTAATACTGGAGAAAGAATCTGAGGGAAGGTGGTGTGGGTGGTGTTGCCGCAGAGTAGTTCTTGAGTACCCTGGGCTGGTATATGGCTTTGCTGGCAGCCTGGCACAGCAGCATGAACTCGGTCTGACTCTCAGTCATGACAGCGCATCTTCCAGGGAGACAGAAATCTCCACACCTCTGCACATAGTATCATCTGTGTTTGTTTTTAACCAACACAGACATTCCGAAATATCGCTCCTATCTGTTCCCTGCTCACAGACTCCCTTTCCCAACAGCCGTTTTTCTGTGGGGGATAAAAAGCCAAACAACAAAACAGAACAAAAAAAACCCCAACAAAATAAACAAACCCCAAAACCAAAACAAAAAACAAACAAAACCACCTTCCCCCTCATCCAAAAAAACCCCAAACAAACCAAAACCCACAATAAAAAACCTTGCAAAACAACAAACCCCAAATAGCATGGAAGTAGATTGCCTTTTGAGGTACTTCCCAAGAGCTGTTTGGGGTGTTTGTCCCTTAGGTATATTTCACAAACCTACTGTCTTTTTCCAAACAAACTTCTCTCAGCCTTTCTGAGAGACACTTGGATTAGTTTCTCCTTTGTAATTTGGCTGGTTTTATGAAATAACCCCTCAAATCACCTGTTAATGAAATAAACTTCATGAAGTTTGCAAATATATGCATTTAATGTAATAATTTAATTTGGGTTTCCACACATGTCAAAGTTTTGTGAAGCCATATCTTATGATGGTGCTTCTGTGGGTCACAAGCATGACACCTCAGTTTGTGGGCTTTTCGTATGGCAAAAATTCCTCTCATTTGATTGGAGCATCATGTTTGAACTTTTGAAATTATAAGTACCATAGTATCCTCTCTTTCGGTATGCAGCAACACAAATACAAGTTTGAACTCTGAAAGATGCATTTCCTTCTTCCTATCACAGGCTCAAAACAAACAGGAAGATAATGACAAGAAAAATGTAATTTAATAAGTACAATTTCTTAAGTTGATCACCTTATAAGGCTTGGGAAGACTTGTCTAGCAAGCCTGGGAAAGATGTAATGTCTTCAGGATGATGAACAATCAACAGCTGTTTATGAGGACAGTGATAATTTTTCAAAACCCCTTTCTTCACTTGACTGAGATTACATTGTGATCTCACAGTAAGACTGCAAAGGAAACCAGCAAACTAAGCAGTACTCTTTAGTTGAGGCATGAAACACATTATGAGAAATGTCTCTTTTCTGGGACCCTGCCAAAGGAACAAATTTTGTCTACTAAGAATGAATGGTAATGAAGTCCGATCAACAGAATTTCTTTGTAATGGAGAGACATTTGGATTATAAATGGCAAAGTACTACTTAGACTTATGCAGAGTTTAGGACACAGGATGTGACTTAAACCATGGACTAAACTTTGAAGGTTAAATAATGTGATCTTCAATCTGAAAGTCTTCTTATTCAGTGAAGCAGCCAATGGATGGCAGTCTAAGGCATTTGAACTGGGAAGTCAGTATGCAGATATACATGTGAGAGCTTGATTTGGTTGTCTGCACATAGGCATCTATCTACTGCCTTCTAGATGTTTGGGATTTTCTACCTGGCCTGAAAAGAGCAGATCTTCCACCAGTCTTTGTCACGCCTCCAGAGCTTTACATGTGTTTTAGATGTTCTAGGGCTTCTCAAACAATTGGGGGAATTCAAAGCATATAAAGTGACAGTAGTAGCTTATGTTTAGACAGCTAAGTACCATCATAAAGGAAGTATTTGATTGCACTTTAAGGTGCACTGAATTGCTCTTTTATCTCTACTTTCTGCACTGACTTTATCTCCACTGACTATATTGTGAGCTAAGACATTTTGCACTACAGCTAGCAGCTGTCTTAATCTGCAAGTAGGTGTTTTAATCAGACTCTAAATCTGACTTCCAGACTTGGCTTAAACCTGGAGAAGTAGAGAAATGAATACCAGCTTGGGTAAAGGTTGCTAGTATCTGATTGTTGTCAGCATTAAAATAGTCAAATGTGAGTCATGTACTCATAGCCACACAGAAAATAAAAAGAATATATTGGTAGATTAGTTCATCTCTCTTCAGCTAAGTGGAGTATACTTCTCTCCTCAGCAATGTGGCAGATGCAAGGATAAAAGATGGAGCTGTGCCTACTACGTTTCTTCCAGCCAGCCTTTTCTTAAGCACCTTACACACTCAGGAAGTCCCAGAGATAGAAGTCGGCAGCAGCCCAGAACAGTGCTGAGGTCTGCCTGAGGGAGCTATTCATGTTCCTATACACCTGCAAACAAGCTTAGGAGTTGACAGAAATCTATTTCATAATGTTTTGTTTCCCAGATAACCTTTGATAATCATCCTCCCAATTGCTTTCTCAAAATTAAATGCTGTAATTCTCTACTTGGCTTGAACACCCAAGCTGTACAGTCATCTAGACAAGGGAAGTGAGAAAGTGCTGGCTTTAGTGGAAAGAGGAAAGAATGACACAGAGGAAGTGAAAAGGACTTGTTCTAATGAAGCTTAGCACCTGCACTCACAAAGACGTCGTATTGTGAGTTCAGCAGCTAGTGTAGGTCTGCAAGATCCCACTAGCATATATTTTTACATCCCAGCTTCTTGTGAGACTAAGGCAAATCTTCTAAAGTCAGGCAATACCGGGAAATTCAGAGCTTTGGAAGGGGAGTTGATTTTTGTTAATTTTAATATTTTCACTTTTTTATTTTCCTATTACTGTACAAAACAATGTATTGATATTCAATTTCATGCTACGGTATTTTAATTTTCAAGTCTCATCCATTCTGCTAAAGGACTGCACACCTATATCCACATTTACTCACTTTAAAACAATATGTACATGAAATATGGATATGACCTTCAGTGTTCTGACTCTCATATTTTACCCATTTTAATTCCTCTGATTTGAGCTGCACATGCTGTTTTCTCAGTTCTACATGGACTCAATTGCAGTGCACACCCGATATGGAGGAAGAAAAAGGAGTCTGAATCTACTTACATTCCTGAGTAAACTGTGGAGATCAAGCCATGCAGGATGAGATGCTTGAATCCTTTGATAACATTCCTTCTATGCCACCTTAGACTCTGGAACAGGAGAAGTTCCCAAGGCAGGGAAGGGATTGAAAAGAGGCAGAGTCTTAGCATGATCTTACCTCTGAGCAAAACTGACATGATGCAACAGCACGTTGAATTTTGTACATTGTGAAAGCTGTGTGTTGCTGTGTCAGAGTGCAAAGAGAAAGGATGTGAAGAGCTGGTATTTTAAGGGCTACTGCTGTTATCTTATGGCTCTGTCTAGCATTTGGGCTTGTTCTACTTTTCAGACCCGAAGACTCAAAATTCTGCTGCTTCTACGCAGTATTTAAAGATTTATTTTAAAATGCAAGTGTGAAGCTCATTGGATGCCTGCAAGTTACACGCAGAAAAAGAAATCCTCCTTCAGCTTGAAATCTTCAAAAGCTCAGAGTCATGTGAGATGGAGGCACTCACATCATTCAAAATCTGTTAAAAATCTCACTAGACTGTGACTTAGGTGTGGAAGTCGTTTATATTGTCAGAGTCTGAAAGTATGAAGAAAAACAGTATGCCAGTCAAAAAATTGAGTGCTTTCTTCTCCTGTTGCATCACTAATAAAATATGTAGAGAAAGTTGTTTTCAAAATCTAAAGTGAGAAATATGGGTAGAGGTATTGCCATACTGTAACTTTATTTGCAAAAAAAAAAAAAAAAAAAGATGGTTGTCTCTTCCTCCTGGTTTGTAAAGCTTAAGAGGAAAGAGAGATTAAGATGCACTGAGGGTGGCACATCACAGAATTCTGCTGATTTGGTTTTATTTATTTACTTCAGATATTAAATGCAAATATTTGCTGAAGGCTGCAGATGTGCGCTTCTGATATGTTACATTCAGAAAATGACAGAGTTGAAAGAAGTTCTATTACATACTTTTTAAAAAGTTGCTGTGCACAGTTGCTTTTTTGCTTTCCAGGTTATGCTGTTTTATTCCTTGGACCCTCTTTCACCAACTGAAAATGCCTTAAAGGGAGTCACAAGTAAGCCGCTTGCTCAGTTTTTCTTTTGATGGACTTTGAGTCAAAGGGTCGCATATCGCTCCAGTGTGCAGCTGAGATGCAGATAGCGCATGCACCAAGACTAAGCAAGCATTTCCTCCTTTCTTAATTAAATTGATTTAAGAAATTTATAATCTGTCTAATGAAACTAAAATGATCAGAGAGTACAAGAAGGACTGGTAAGAAAACCTTGACATTAATATAAACTATAATTAATAACTGGAACAATTTGTATTCTGGATTTTTTTTTTTTCAGAACATGCACTCCTAATGAATAAAATTGTCTTTTGGCATTACAAAACTAAACCAGACTGAAAGTATCAGGGAATGTCACAGCTCTCAAATTGCTGATAGTCTTCTTTCTTTTCTCACTACTAATATAGACCAAACAGCTTATTTTAAAGAAATATGGTCAATTGCTAGGCTACAGGTCTTTTCTCAAGCACTTTCTTCTTTGAGTTTTCTTGCTTCAGAAAAGCTGCAAAATATCAGCTTCAGGAAACATAGTACACATAGAACTTCCCTGTGCACAGATCTTAGAAGAATATGGGTCATGAATATACTTGTAAGAATTTCCCACCTTTGGAGAATTCTGTGCTGTTTGGTCATTAAACTTAGTGATGCCAAACCCAATCTTTTCTTTCCACATTGATTTCCATATATTACTTTGGTTTAGCAATTGCTGATTGAAGCAAGAAAGTTCTATTTCCTTTATTCTGTTCTCTCCTACCTTTTTGCTGCAGAGGTATGATAACAGTGTTAATTTTCTTACTTACTCCTGTAGCTCAGATAGTTCAATTTTAGCTCAATTTTATCCATCTTTCTTCCCTGTGATGCTATTTATTCTGTGTAATTTTTTTTATTTTTTTTTTGCTATACTTTAAGTAAGGCATTTTGCATTGTTGGCTAAATGACGATTTATAACAAGTCAGTTCACCTTTATCTATTAAAATCCAAGTACTGGTTATCTGTATGGCTGTCCCCTTTTGGTTTTGATTGATCCTATATTTTGGTGAAGCAACTGATTCTTACAGCTGTCATATGCACATAAATGTCACTGCTTGCAAATAATAGAAGGTCAATTTCTTGCTGAACTGCAATTTGAAATGGCCTAGAAAGATGTATTACGTACAGAAGATAGAGAAATATTTTTATATGAAAGTAGTGTCATACACCAAATACTAGGCTTACAGGTGCTCAGTTCAGATGGCTATTTTTTTGGCTTACAGCATGTCACAGAGCATTTTTGCTGAATGATGTCCAGGTGCATATGGGCTCCTAACACCTGTAATTGATAGTAAATATGTAAGTTTTTCTGTTCTGCCTTTAACAAAATCCAAAGAAATAATAAAATATCATCAATAACAATAGGTTAATATAATCAATGCTTTGGTTTATGCAAAATGGTCTGCAACTCAGGTTGGAAATAAGAAATGGAAGAAGAGCTTGAAAACGGACACTCTTAACAAGTCCTTTGTTACTAAATTAAGTTTAGATAATTCATTAATAAGTTTCTAAAACCTAAATGTATATGCATCACATTCTGTTCTTAATGTCTTTTTTTTTTTTTTTACCTATGTAGTGGCAGACATTTTATCTTCTCTAGTTTAAGAAGGTCAAAAGAAGAATGAAGTATGTGTGTGTTCATATTCACAAGCACAGACCTCAATTCATGAGTTTAGAAGAAATATTTCTAGCGGCAGATAAGTATGGTTACTTTTAACCCATTCAATATTTATTCCTGTTATTTGAGTATGATGACATAAATTGAAGTTATGTGTTGAATTGATTCACTAAGTAATTTAGTTTAATTATTAAATTTGATTCAATATTTAATTTGCTTTAATAAAAGTGGGCTTCCATAAGTGTATGCATTTAACTGATACATATTGGGACTGTAAAATTTTAAATAGATTAAATATTTAATAGAGAACACTTCTTTGAATTATTCAGTATGCAGACTAGATAACTGATCTACTCTTTCAAATAGTACAGATGACACATTATAATAATAACATATTTTCAACCAAGAATATGTATAAAACACATTGAACCCATTGTTGGTTCATTTCCAGTCAAGCAAACCAATCTTTGCTTAATGGAACCGACCATTGAGAATTCATCAAGAAAGCTCCCAGAGCTGTTGTAACTCTAATACAGCTCACAAAAAATAGACTATTAGAATATGCAGAATACTGTGGTGACAAAACGATTTTAAAAATGACTATAACAATATAATTTTCCTCTGTCTTTTGTGAACAGCTAAATGCTCAAAAGATTTGTAGCTAATGGTGGTTTATTATTCTGGATCAGATTGAGTGGAATACTCATAGCCACAGTTAAATTCTCTAATCAAAATGCATATTTCATGTTGATGTTGCATCATGACAAAAATTCAGAAAATGAGACATAATTTAGTGAGCTTCAACACTCACTCATTTAGTAAGCTTCAACATCATCAATTACAGGTGTGTGTGTCGTGTCACCTGAAATAGATGGGACAATATTTAGCCAATACTTTTTTTTTTTTTTTTCTGGGAACATTAATATTTATAAGCATATGACTGTGCTGAAGGATTTTGTTGAATTTAAAAATTATACATCATATAAGGATCCCTCTCCTTACTTGTTAGCAGGTAAGATCTGCATTCCTGTCAGAAAATATCTTATTTGACTGCCAATGAAAAATACTAGGCAGCACTTGTGATCTTCTTTATGGTGTCGCTGTACAAATGTTTCTGCCAGCAAATCTGATGGAGCAGCAGGATAATGCCTGCAAACAAGAAAGAGTTGGTAGCATTGTCAGATGTGGAGCCAGCCGCTTCCACAATGAAATTGTATCTTAATGAGTGGAGAGTCAAGTTTTTAATCTGGAGAGAATTAAAAGATAAGCAAGAAACTGAATAGCGAATATTCTTACTGCTTCAGTACAAGTTTAGGAATGTATTTGGTTATCTTATCTACTGTAAGTTTGTTTCCGCTTTGAAATTTATGCTTTAATCCGTATCCAGTAGTGAAAACAATGCTTTTCTTACCCACAGTGAATGAAGCTTTTGCGAGTGACATAAGAGGTACCAGGTCTTAGCACTCTGCTGTGCAAAGCCCTAGAAGGTGGTAAGGTATGCCTCCTTACCAGCTGCACACTCTCCTCTATACATGTGCATCATGGGGCTCAGGAAAGGGAGATGTGCCGAGTGAGTATTGGGGAAAATCTGTTAATCAGTCAGCTAGAGGAGAACAAGCCTGGAAACTTTGATTCTCATAGAAATTTTTTAGTCAAGAAAAGAAAACGGTATGAATATGACCAGGTTAATTCCTCCTTTGGTTAAAAGTTATGGAAATTGAGTACATGTTCTTTTTGTCCATAAAAAGGTACTTTCTGAGGCACAGTCCATCTATTTCTGCTATTGATAAAAACAGTAATAATGGTTCTTCAGCACACACAAAACTAATTAAAACTGTGGAATTTCACATGAAATACAGGTGGCCACTGCGAATATCTTTGTAGGACTGTAACCTTAGTAATCAAATCAAAATAATAACTGTAATATGTATAAATAAAAAACATCTAATGATAAATTAATGTTCACTATTTTGTTTTGATTGGAGTACATTTCTCCATGCATTTTTGTAATAACAAACTGAGTTTAGGTGAGATTTTTGATGCCCGTAAGAGATTATTCTTGGCTTTAAAGTATTTGATTTTGCAAATAATCTGATGGAAAGTTAGAAATTTATTAGTGGAAAAAAGCGATATTTTACTGATATTATAGAATAGCAGCAACTTTTGCTACAAGAAAATAGCTAGGGAACTTGTTCAGATTTAAAAAATATTTTAAAAATGGATTGTTAAAGGGATGTGAAAAATTTGATTTGCTCTTTTTATTTTATTAGTTATGCAATGGGAAAAGAAATGTTAACCCTGTCAGGTCAAACAGCCTTATAGAAATGATATAATGTTATTTACATTATTTGAATCAGAATTCAAACCCTGAAAACAAAATGCTTTCTTTATCTAGACTCATTTTTCAGACTACTGTTGCCAAGAAAATACTATTTCTAGCAATAATGACCAAAATCAAATAACATTCTATTACAGAAATCTAATAATTTTGCAAATGCTTACTAAGTGACAGAGTAGATTTCCAAGTCTGGTCATCATCTCAGTTCTTGAGAAGAAACAAAAATGAAAGTACAAAAGTAATCGGTCTATCATATGACACGTAAGCAATGAATATTTTTGAATAAATGTGCAGAATTACTGTAAAACATGCAATGCAAACATCACCTCTTAAGGTTCAATTTTCATTTTTTTCTGTCATCAAGATAAGGAGGAATTAAGAAGATACACACAAACTAAAATGTTTGTGTTTTTTTTTTTTTTTTTTCTGAATTTGGATCAATGAGCATATTGAAAGACTGAAAAAGGAAAATGAAGAATAAGCTTGAAATTGATGACAACCTGTCTACAAAGCACAGTCAGAAAGTGTTCAAAAGAACATCAAAGGTGATGGATTTCCCCACTCTGATGCAACACAAGAAATGGTTCTTACTGTAGCCTTCTCCATGATGGGACTTAATACAGTTTTATTCAGAACTGTAAACTCCACTATAAATTCTGGAGCCTTTTTCACTGTTTGCAAGCAACAGGCACATCATAGAAAAAATCACTGTATAATCTCATGCCCTTTTTCAGCGTGCCAAATCTACAGTAGTCTCTGGGAACCCCAGAGTGCTTGCTTTGTGATGTGAAAAGCACTGTCTTACCCCAAGTCTTCCACTGCTTCTCAAGAATCCTAAAAGAGGAGAAACGGATGTGAGAGAAGGGGGAAAGAAAGCATAGTGCACTGGATGATAAGCAGGCTATGCTAACTTCATTTTGTGGGTAATTTGCAGTTTCATGCTTTTACTGAATTTTAAACTCCATCAAATCACCAACTTTCAGCTAAGACCAGCAGTTTCAGGTTTCAGCCGGGGTAATCTAAAGCAGCTGGAAAATAGTGTTGGTTAAGATAGTATGTATGAAAGTGCCTCAGTCAGATTTCTGCACTTGAATTGGTTAGAAGCTTCAGCCAGAGCCCCTTAGTGTGTGCTATCTGTTGAAGTGAGGGTTAGTTACTGAGCAAAGAAGGCATGTCATATGAAGATTGAGAGGGAGTTAGCATTTCTTATCTGTTAACATCACCTTTTCTATCTCAACTGCTACTGAGAAAAAATAGGGAAAATGAAAAAGAGAAAAAAAAAACAAAAAAACAACAAAACAACCCACAAACCCACAAGAAAAACTTAAGAACAGATCTCTCTTTTTAAAAGAACTCTTCTGCTGAAGTGTTTTAAGCATCTGTGTCAATTGTCATTTAATCCACACTCCTGATTGTTGAGTTCATGCATACATGCAGATGCAAACACATGTACACACAATTAAAAACATAAAATGTAAAGAAAGGGAAAAAAAATCAACGGAGAAAAATATAACCATAATTTTGGATGAAACTCCTGTCAGTGTATGAGAGTATTCTGACAGCATGCTGAAACTGTCATTAATAAAAAGATGATTTAGCTTTTATATTAACTTCACAGAACCTTCTTTACACAAAGTCTGAAATAAGCCAGCATATCAGCAATGTTAATGTTCCGTTAGTTTCATTCTTTGCTAATGGATTAATTCAGTTTATGACAAAAGAAACATTTCACTGTCCAGTTTTGTTTGCCTTAAATCTATATAAACTTGAAATACAGTCCCTTTGACAAATGAGCTTACTAGAAACTAAATAGAAAATCTTATTTGCCACCACGCTGGTGACATGAAGAATTGCAGCCCTTAGCCCAGGGCTACTAAGCTCTTAATAATGAGAGAAAGGTGCTCCATCTTCACCTGTAGCCACAATTACAATGAACAAAAATAGCTGCCAAGGCTTCTACAAAAAATATTCATGACAGTGTGAAAAATATTGGTTTTAAAAGCCAAGAAATGAAATATCTTCTAAGGTGCTTCATTCAATCTAGTTATTATTTTCCAAAAGCAACTGAGGCAACCACAAAGCATTTTGCAGAAATCCTACATTAAAAATAAATCTTTCCAAAATCAGCATGAACGAGCAATCTCAAATCCTCCACAAATTAGTGCAGCTCTTGAGTGATCAGGTCACATGAAAATGTGCACCGTGACCTGGAATTCTGCTTGAACACCGACATTGAACCCTAATCCATTCTTCTTTTCAACCCTCTGGATTTTTTTTTTCCCCACAGTAAAGAAAAATTGAGAGAAATGTCTGTATATGTGTGAACCCCTGGAATGCGATAGCACAGCCTATTGCTCTGAGCTGCTCAGTGTGTCATGCAGTGGTACTGCATGCTGATTCTGAGTCATTATAGTCACTGCATGTTGGATTTACAATGTGCTTCTGAGCCATTAGATATGTCAGATGGAATGGCAAAGCCTACTACTCTGAGTCACCATGCATTTCTCCCAGTTAGAAAATTCCTTTCTGTCCTTCCTGCATTAGCACAATATGCATGTTTGGTACACAAAGATAGGAAAGAATGGTTTAATTTAGAACAGAATACTGCTTTTATTACAAAGTGGGAAAAATGATGGACAGGGAAACGCGGTATATAATCTCAGATGTTACAAATCCTTTTTGTTACCTAGCTATGCTTTTAAGTTTAGTTTTGATAGTAGCTAGCATCTTGAAAGGTGTTGAGGTTCCTCATTTCCACTGAAATCACTGGAAGATAGTAAATATCTTTAACAATCTAAGTCTATGTAGTTTCAGAGATTAAGCTTTCATTTCGAAAAGGGACATAGCAGCCAAATGTTAAAAGCATTTAAGTTGGGAGTGTAAAGATGTGGACAGGTACCCTGATGAGATTTTCAAAGAAGTGATTAACTCCCACTGAAATCAATCCAGCCTAAGTCCTTTTGGCTTTCAGAAGGATTAATGATAGTCTGTAAGTAAAATTTGCTTGGAAATGGGCCTTCTATGTTTTCAAAAGTCTCATTGGTGCTCCCTAAACTAGTGTTATTTTAGCGTACAGTTTTTAGCTTGTTTGATATATGCAATTATTTGGTAGCTTCTTACCCAGATTAGCCAGATACAGTTTCAGTCCTCTCCAGACTGTTCATCTGTTTGAACCAAATTGAGTTAGGGCTCAGTTCACAAGAAACCAATATTACTGCATGTAGTTCAGCCCATAGCTCACAGGTTAGAAACGTAGTGAGCCAGGCTTGTGTCCTTTCCTTACTGAGAGCATCTGAGTACATGGGTCCCAATTTCACCACATGTCCTAGCAAATTAGAGGATCATGAACATACAGTTTTACTGCCAGGCACTTGGTACATGGTAGAACAAGTGGAAGTGACAGAAAAATGTTTTTGAAATCACCTTACACTGGCATTTAAAAAAACATTAAGTGATAGATTCAAGTTGAAGCCCACACCATTTTCTTTTTTCTTCCAGACTGGTGTAGATTTACTGAGAGGAATATAAAATGAATATAAACTGGTCCTGTCTAGGTGACATCTCTTAAATATACAGATGACAATCCTGTCAATCTTCCTAAATGGCACCTTCTTCTCACACATTCATAGCCCTGACAATGTCTGCCTTGAGGATACGCAGGTGAGATTCACACCACCTGATCTAAAATTCACCTCACTAGACTTGATCATGTATATTTATATTTGTCCAAAACAGCTGAGGTAAAACAGGGCTTAATTACCTCTTCATTGTGCAGTAGCTAGGCGCTGGAAGCTCAAGCTAAAGCTAGTGGTACCCTTTATCTCTTCATCTTGTAATATCCTGACATCCGAAACACACCATTTCCATGACAGAAATGCAGGTCCATGCTAGATGTGACCCTCTGGATGTGCTGAAACAGGGTTCTCCCCAGACCATCTTTGGTGTGGCATCTGCTTAACTCTAGATATTTAAATAGTCATCAAAGGAAAGATAGACTTAATCTTTGGATGAATGAATGGTCAGCAAATTTAATTCAGAAATGAACTTCTGAATTCCCATGGCAGTTTAATACTTTATAAAAAATGATACAGCTTCATTGTGAAAAAATCATGTCGCAACACTTAAGTAGTCAGATGCTCCTTGATTTTTATTTATTTTTTTTTTAATAGATGCCAAAGTTAAGTTTTGGTATTCTTTTGAATAATATTAAGCTTGTTTTTTGCATTTTACTTTTAAACCCCTTTTCATATAATCATATCATCATGAAATCATAGAATCATTTAAGTTGGAAAAAACATATAAGGTCGAGTTCAGCCATTGACATAACACTGCCAAGTCCACCACTAAACCATGTCCCTACCTACTAAACCATGCACCTCATGGTTTAGTGCCCTTACCACTAAACCATGTGCCACATCTGCACATCTTTTAAAACCTCCAGGGGCGGTGACTCTACCACTTCCCTGGGCAGCCTGTTCCAATGCTTGGCAACTCTTTCAGTTACAGAATTTTTCCAAAGATCCAATCTAAACCTTCGCTGGCACATTGAGGTCACTTCCTCTTGCCTTATTGCTTGTTACTTGGGAAACCAACACCCACCTCGCTCCATCCTCCTTTCAGGTAGTTGATCAATAAGGTCTCCCCTCAGCCTCCTTTTCTCCAGGCCGATCAAACCCAGTTCCCTCAGCCTCTCTTCATAAGACTTGTGATTCGGTCCTTCACCCGCTGTCCTTCTTTGGACATGCTCCAGCACCTCACTGTCTTTTTGGCTGAGAGGGGCCCAAAACTGAACGCAGTATTTGAAGTGCGGCATCACCAGGAGTCAGTACAGAAGGGCAATCCTAGTCCTAGTCCTGCTGGCTACACTATTTCTGATGCAAGCCAGAATGTCTTTGGCCTTCTTGGCCACCTGGGCGCACTGTTGGCTCATATTCATCCAGCTGTCAACCAGTACTTCCAGGTCCTTTTTTGCCAGGCAGCTTCCCAGTCACTCTTCCCCAAGCCTATAGTGTTACATGGAGTTGTAACCCAAGTGCAGGACCCAGCATTTTGCCTTGCTGAACTTCACACAATTGGCCTCAGACCAATTGATCCAACTTATTCAGAGCCCTCTGTACAGCCTTCCTTCCCTCAAGTTGATCAACACTCCCGCCCAACTTGGTGAAATCTGCAGATTCATGCTAATGGAATCAGGCACATATTTTTTTTACCTCCAGTAGTAGTTTCATGTATCTGAACAAAAAAAATATAGAAGTGATAAAGAGTTACGTTAAACCCATAGCTGTTAAAGCAGTACTTTTTCTTTCATTCATTCCAGGTAACACAAGGAAAATGCTTTAGGTCTGATTTGGTTGTCTGCTTGCTTGTTTTTTCATTTTTCTCCTCAGTCAAACATTCAGTAGGAGTTGAATTTTGTCCTAAAGAAAATTCTTAGACAAAGCAGGTATAAAAGAAATGCCTAGGACATCAATGGCATACAGGCTGTGCACAGAACTTCTGCCATAGAATGGATTTTATTTGTGTTAAATAGTGCTAGGCAACCTTTGAAATATTTCATCTGTAGTATAATGACTTCTTTATTAACTCCATTACCATATGAATATGTATCAGGGGAAAGCTATGGGCAGATGCACTAGAGACAATAGGAAGTTAATGGACCTTATCTTCAGCTGATGTCAAATACCGTAGCTCCAGAAAAACCGGTACAATACTGGCTTATGCCAACTCTGGGTCTGGTGCCAGGAGTCAGCCTTGAGGAATATCATGGGTGATGCAGTGTCAGGAACTGCGCTTCTGGAAGCAGTAAGCCTCACACTGCATTTTTTTTTTTTTTATTCAGAATGCAAGATACACAATTTTCACCCTGTGTGATCTTTTGAACTCAACGGGACATGTGGCATGAAATTAGTAAAGGTTACAGAATTAGCTTTAGAAATAATATGCTTTTCTTTGTGGTTGGACCCAAGTCCAATTCCTGCTGAAGTTAATAAACATTTATAGAAAAGCAGTTTCACCGTTTTAGCTTCAGTTTTACAAGTCTTTGTGTTTTATTGGCTTATTTGAAGCTCCAGATCCTCTGATTACCCGTCAGCCTTAACATCCATTTAAAACCAGCATGTTTTAATTTGTCATTTAGTCCCTAAAGATTTTAGTCTATAGAAGCAAGTATAAATAATTCCTTTTAAAAAGCCTTCATGACTTTACACTATGCTCAGGATCTGGGGAGCCTGAATAGTGATTTTGTAATTATTTAGGATTGCCATTTTCTTTCAGACTGGTCCACTGATACGGCAAATTTCACATTGAGTAAAGTTGCATTAGGAGGACCCAGAAGGAATTGTCTTTCAACTGCACAGGCATATTTCATCGAGCTTCCTGATGTGCCTTAGTGTATGTGTGGGGGGGATTTTACTTTTTAAGAGAGTTGAAGGGTTTATTCACACCCCTCACCTAACAGTTGTGTCTGACATCCCAGTGATGTGTAGGAAAATAGGAATGCCACTCTGATGAATATTCATGCATGATGAATAGTTCTAACATTTCCACAGCTGGACTCTGGCTGAGCAATCACAGCAGAAGTCAGAAAGTAATATAAATGAAATGAAGCTATTTTCAAGCTATATTTTCTAAATCAAATTGCCAGCTGAATGCTGATAGTCGTGGATCAAATACTGTAGCCTGCAGTAAGTAGGCTCATACTGCATCAGCAAGCACACATAGATATGAGACTATTTTGCACACAGTGGTTCTGCTTATATAAACAACACTATTCTTTTCAATAACATCATGCAATACCTGTAAACAATGTCATCAGACTGTAGGAAGCAGGAGTTTCCATTTCAATGAAACATCAATGTCTACATGCTGGAAAATGGATATGTTTTATCTGAGTACATTTAGGTTTTTTAACAAATCAGTTATAATAACTGAACCAAATGTTTTCAGCTTAATATGCTGAAATAGGCAGACAAAGCTGGCTTGTTTGGGGCTGTGTTTTGTTTCTCTTTTTTTTTTTTTTTTTTATTAGAAAGGAACTAATGTTGTTAGATCTACAATCAAGTTGGAAATGAAGATATTAACCAGCCAAAAGAAAAGGGCTTATCTGAAATTATTCATACTGATAGCAAAGTTTCCAGGCAGTAATGAGAAATAAAAACCATGAAATTAAAAAGAAACAAGAGAGATGGACAAGAATAAAGGAAAGATTTACTTGAAATGGCTTGAAATAGTCCAGTAGTGTTCATTCAAAAATAAGACAAAAGGCTCTTCCATACTCTGTAGTTTCTTGTCTACTTCTTCAGGTGAGAAAGGCCATGCTGCCATAACAAGGACAGAGTTCATCAAAGGGATTTGGTGTCATGAGTATCATTA